>CM024965.1:15677102-16277102 GCA_014282245.1 Rhododendron simsii
TTGAATTAATATCTTTCGTGAGCTTTCCATTGGCATGGAAGTCTAAGAAGAATTTCAGCACCAAGCCCTTCATAAACTCCCAACCTTTCTTCACAAAAGAAAAATTAAAGACGTCTGGACTCGAAGCCTTGAGATTGCTGCACTCTTTCAGAGCTACAATTATTTCCCTTTCATGAAAGGGTATGCAAAGTTGGAGGGAAACTGCTGAAGTTAATTTTCTATGGAAGACTCCCCCCAACACTGGTCTGATCACTCTCTCCTCTTTGAAGTTATTACTAAAATGCTCAACTGCCGCTTCTTTGATGTCCTTGGCGTCTTCCAACACTCTTTCATTCACCTTAACTGAACCACCATATTTCTCCGATATCTATTGTTAGCCAAAGCTTGGAAGAATTTTGTGTTTTTATCACCTAATTTCAACCAATTTGCCCTTGATTTCTGTCTCCACAGTGATTCTGTCAGCCGCGAAAGTCTCCAAAATTTTGTTTTGGTCCTGCACCTCGATGCTTTCTCATCTTCATTGAGTTGTCTCTCCTCTGCTAATAAATCAAACTGGTGGAGTTCCGCTTCAATATCTTGCAGTGCCGTATTAACATCTCCAAACTCCTCTTTATTCCACACTTTAAGCTTATTTTTAATCACCCTCAGCTTCTGTAAAATAATAAACCCTGCCCAACCAGTCACCTGCGTGTTCTCCCATGTTTCTTTGGCAATAATCAAACATTTCGGATTGGAAAGCCAAATATCCAAAAATCTGAACGGTCTAGGACCCCAGCCATGAACATCATCAAGAATCGCTATCGGGCAATGGTCTGAGATTGGCCTATGGAGCCCCCATTGGAGAACTTTGAATGTCTCCAGCCAATGTTGAGAAAGTAGGATTCTATCCAAACGGCTATGAATAGCATAATCTTGGTAGTTAGTCCAAGTATACTTCCTACCTAACATTGGCAGATCAATAAGTTCCATATCATTACAGAAATTCACGAAATCTTTCATACCCCTCCCCACCCTTTGACAGCCCACTCTTTCCCCAATAGCTTTGATTTCATTCAAATCACCCCCTATACACCATGGCAACAGTGATGTGGTTTTCAATCCTAATAATTCCTCCCACACTACTCTCCTATTCACCACATCGTTTGGAGCATAAACATTAACCACAATACAAGGAAATACATTATTAATCTTCCCATGCATGAAGATGAAAAATCTGTGAGAAATAACATTATTAACTTAAAAAAAATCCTTTCTCCAAATAGTCAAAAGGCCCCCCGAGGACCCAATAGCATTAAAGCAGACAAAATCAATGTCACCCTTACCCCAAATCCTCTGAATTGCATATTTATCTATGTTCTCCAATTTAGTTTCTTGGACAAACACCATATCGGGCTTCCTTTTTTTAATGAGCTTATACAAAAATCCCTTTTTAACTGAACTTCCCAAACCTCTAATATTCCAAGATATAATCTGCATTAAACTAATTGACCCAAACAACAGCTCCACAAAAGGAAAGGAGGAAAACTAACCTCCAGCTTCTCTCTCAAGTGAGAGAGCGTATTCCTGAGATTCAATTTCAATCATAGTGCGCAAAATGGCGTCATCATTACGGAGGAAATTAACACCCACCTCTCTACCAACTGCTATAGAAGCACATACCTCTCTGTATATTAGTGAATTGCTCTCAATGGTGTCCCCAGAGGAGGATGAGATGTTTGCCCCCAACTCCGGATTTTGCTCCACCGCCTCGCGAAGTATTAGTAGATTAGAAAGTTGTCTTCGTCTTCGACGCCTACCCTCTGCTTGGTTAAGGTCCACCATCAAATTGATGCTAGTGATTTGAGAGCATCTCACTAGATTAACTGGATCCCCATGATTTCCTTCCCTCATCGATCTCGCAGAAGAAACTTCAATCAAATCACTGTCTTTTTCAACCTCCACCATATGCTCTAAGTTCTTGTGTTGATCGCCCTCGGAATTATAAGAATCAGGCACAATGGATTCTTGAGACTACAAGCCCAATTCTCTCCCCGATTTAACAGGCCCACCAGACCCACTCTCCTCCAATAAATTTGCAACTTCCACATGGGCTAAGAAAAGTTCCCATTATGGGCCAAGAGGCCCACTTCTCTCTCTGTTGCCTCTAAAATGCCCACCGAATCCTCAATCCTAGATTCAAAATTCCCTGACTTGGCTTGCGTATTAACAGTCTCATTCATTAAATGCTCGCCTGCAATTTCTTTTTTCCCCCCATGCACCCCAGCTTTTTCTGCCACACTGACCCCTGCAACACCTACCCCCTTATGCCATTGGTTAGTCCTGTTGCATGTACTACCACGTCATCATCATCTACCTGCCCCTTCCTAGAACTGGTCTCCAAAGCTTTTTCCACCGGAGTGTGAATGGCTACCGGACGGAGCAAGCTTCAACTTCATCAGGATTACCAAAGGAAGATTCCTCAGAAATCTTGACATCATATTTCACCCCTTCTATCTCTAGTTGAATCCATTTATCTATTTTACGAATCTCCTCCGTCGCAATCAATACTTTCCCATTAGCAAAGGAGAGGTCCTTGAGGGTTTTCTCATCCATCATAATGAAATAACCCCAAAGCTCACTGATCTGTTTAAATGTTGATGCGCTCCAAGCGTTCAAAGGGACACCATGGCAAGACAGCCAGACAAATCTCTCATGGCTAGCCGGTTCACCCTTCCATGGATTCACATTTTCAAACCACAACTTCATCCATTGATCTTTAATAAGTGTATCTCTGTCCTCTTGACTTTGGAAGGTAATCAGAACTGACCGTCCTCCCATAGACCTAAAATCAGCCACTTTGTCAGTCTCCAAGCTGAAACTCACTTTCAGTGTCAACATGGAAACAACCCTATGCATAACAGCAACCGCACTCCTCTGTATCCAACCATTTCCGCTAGGTTTGATACGAAGTAAGATCTTCTGATCTTCACCCATCTTAGAGGATTCCCCTTTTAGTGCATGAATATAAGACCTTCCATTTCCACAAGGACTCTCATGGATCCCTGGCCTATCACACTCGGTCTTCTTCCCCTTGTCTGGTCTTCCGATTGGGTCCTTCGTCTGAATACGCTCCTGCACCCTTCCCGTTCGGAACCTGGGAGTCTTCGAGTTGAGAAATTCGTTGTTATGACCAAAACATGCTTCTTTGACAAAGAGTCTATCGTTATCCACCCAAACCCCATTCAAACTAGAAATTGCCATACCAGGAGCCACATGACAGTCGTACCTGATAAAACCAAATTTGTTACCCGTACGCTTACTCCTTTTCCTCGGAATAAAGGCATCCTTAACCACCCCAAACTTACTGAAAGTTTTCTTCAGCCAGATCTGGTCCTTGTGTTCAGGAATATTGTCCACAAAGAGAGTAAAAGTTTCCTTATCCCCTGACTTTGTAGCCTTCTGATTCCTGTGGATTTTAATAACCGGAATCCACCCACCCTCTTCAATGTCCCTCTTTCTCTCTCTCTCTCTCTCTCTCTCTCTCTCTCTCTCTCTCTCTCTCTCTCTCTCTCTCTCCCTCTCGCGCGCGCGCGCTCTCTCCATCTTTTATATGGGATGAGTCTTGCATTAATCCCCTTAGACACATCATTGGAATGGTCATTTATAAGGGACAAGATTTTGTGACGAAATATGACTTCTTTTTTTTGGTAAATTAGCTTGAAATTAAAAAAAGGTTAACCGAATATACAGCCTATAAAGAGCATACCCCAGGAGGAAAAGAAAAAGAAAAAAAGAAGATCGAAAAAAGTGCGATAACACATGCACAATCCGCATGGAGAGTAGGGTAGATTAAGAAGATAACAAAAGTGCCATGTGAGTTGAGATCATCCCCTCGTTGCACTATCCATCTAAGCAGAAGGATAGTACAACGGGGTATGATATGTAGTGATACTTGTAGAATATCATGAAGGCTAACTACTACCTGGCATATCCCGCCAGGCTAGGAAATAAAATAAATAGTCACGGTCAGAAATGACCAAATGATAACCATCATTGAGGGCTAGCAGCAGCATAGTAAATCGGCATCAAGGGAAGGCTACACAGCTACTACAGAGGAACAAGACACCAAGAAGAGGCTCGAACTAGAGATGTCAGCATCCGACAGGGGGCCCAACCCTGCACACCACGCCCATTCCATCCGGCCTAATACTCCCTCATCCAAGCCCAAAGGCTCGCTAGAAAACAACCTGCCCCCTAAGCCAAAACCCATCACCACTAGTCATCCAGAGAAGGGATAAGCAAACCAAGATCCTAAAACTCCAACTAAATCCAACAATTCCCAACGCGACACTCACATCTAAAGTATCGACTACTACAGAGGACCTTGACCTCGAGGAGGCAAAAAGGAGATAGAAGCATTCAATACTCGGGTACTCCCAACCCCACACGAATGCCTAATCCACACGAACTGCACAACCTCAACCCAATACCAAAGGCTCACCGAAATCAAGAAGCGAGGTAGAGGGAGCCTACATTCTGCCACCAAATCAACGGGCCCAAAACGAGGCTACAAAAACTGCAGGGAACTATGAACTACTCCGCTCAACTAGCGAATTACCACCCATCTAATAAGAACACTCACAGTTACACTCATACCACTCATAGAACAATCAAGCCCAGTACAATAAAGAAATCAAGGGCTTTGAAGATTTGACCACGATTTCAATACTCCAATTGCTCTTTCATAGCCCACTTACCTATCCGGGTCCACTCTTAATCTGATTACACGCATAAATAGCCCATAGAAACTAGCCTAAAAATGCATGAAACCCAAATATGAAAGCAATCAACCCAAATTCTATAAGCTGAGGCCGGAGAGCAAGCTGCCTATGGCATGTAAGGGGAAATTGCAGAACAGTCGATAAAAGGGCAAATAATGCTCAAGTCATGGACTACTTTTTAGGAAATTCATCTAAATATGGGAAGGAGAAAAATATTTCCCAATACATGGAAATGGCCTCTTGAAATGACTATTATGCCCATCAACGAAACAAACCCTCATCTCTCTCCACCGCTCCACCACCCCACTACAACCCACACGGCTCCCTCTACCACCACAACCACCCAATCCCCCCGCCATCCAACCACCATAAAGCTGCCACCACCACAGTCTCCTCCACCAGATTCGACCACCATACCCACCTCCTCCACCGCCCCACCCCAAAAAACCACCACCACCGCAGGCCCCTTGCCGAAATTCGTCCACTTTTAAAGAACCCCGGCGAAGCCGGCCTCGGTTCCCTCCGGCCGTCCAGCATTGCCGTCAAATCCTAAATCGTTGAACCCAATTAAAACCCCACCTCATCCACTATTCAGTTTGGAATCAAGAAAACCCATATCGAAACTGTTTTTTTTTTTTTGGGTAAAACAGCTTGAAATAGAAAAAAGGCTAACCGAATATACAGCCTACAAGGGGCATACCCCAGGAGGACAAAAGAAAGAAAAGAAAGAAGAAAAGAAAAAAGAAATGAAAATTGAGGATGCCTATGCCAAGTGGCTACATAGACTAGTGGAAAAAGAACCAAGTGTTTCCTGCTCATCTATGTAGAGGAAGAGAAAACAACATGTGTTGAGTATAATGAGATCAGTACACCATACAGCTCCAACAATGGTAAACCATACAAATGTCGTCTGTTACAATTTCCAAAACAATTCCAAGTTGGTAATGTCAACACAATTTATCAACACAAATATCGAAACTGTTATCTAATGGGTTACTGAGAAGTGAAGGAATGGAGGGTTTTTGGCATCTGTGGGGAAATTTGATAGAAAATTGATTTTGTTATTGTTGTTGTTGGCTAAATCCTTGTTCCTCTTCGTCTCGGACTCAGATGGTGGTGGTCTTCGTCAGAGGTTCTATTTTTTGCAATTACAAATCGGTAACTAAAATATTTATGAGTGGTTTTGTTTTTTATGGCAAAAATTTGGTGTAGCTGTTTGTATGAGAGAGAGGAAAGAATAAGGAAGGTGTCGAGGGTGGGGTATTAACTTAAGTTGGCCGGTGCATGAACCTAAGTTGCTCCGTATATGAATCTAAGTTGCCCCGTGTTGATCCCTAAGTTGCCCCGAGTATGAACCTAAGTTGCCCCGAGTATGAACCTAAGTTGCTCCATGTATGAATTTAAATTGCCCGCTAAGTTGCCTTGTGTTGCTCCCTAAGTTGCTCCGTGTATGAACCTAAGTTGCTCCGTATATGAATCTAAGTTGCCCCGTGTTGCTCCCTAAGTTGCCCCGTATATGAATTTAAGTTATCCAATGTATGAACCTAAGTTGCCCTGTGTATGAATCTAAGTTGCCCTGTGAGGGATACTTTTGTCTACAATACCATGTTTGGGGAATTATTGTTTTCCTTCCCATGACTGGGCAATTCCGAAAAAGTAGTTCATGACCTGGGCATTATTTGCCCCTTTGTCCATTGTTCTGCAATTTCGCCTACATGTAATTCTACCATTTTAACGGGCCCACACATTAATAGAATAAACAATTTCCAAATGTGTACAGCTGTGAAGCACTATACCAAAACCAGGCCGTAGATTTGAAACTTCACTAATCAATTTGATAGGTGGTTTTGAGATGTACCCCATTTTCTGGCGCTTTTAGCGGTTTTGGATAGAGAACTTTGCCGGCATAACATTTCGAACAAGAGAGAACACTGAGAAGAAGGGATGAGAATACCTCCATTGTGAATCGGAACTTGAAGGCAGAACTCTACCCCCTCGAGCATTCTCCCCATCGCCTTGAGTTGATAACGCTGAGAAGATGGGCAGTGACTACGTTGATCTAGATTTACCCTCTCAGTGGTCCGACTGGAATTGGGTTCTCCGATCGACGACCAGATGACCAGATCTGGGTATGGCATGAAAAGTCCTTGGATAGAACGCTCCAGCTCAAAGACTCATGAAAACCCACTCTAATCTCAAAACTGAATCTAGTTGTATTTCTTGATTGAGGGTACGGAAACCCCAATAGTAGGTCGTCGGCAACCATATGCGAAAACCCTTCTGCCATACTTCGTCAAATGGACTGGAGAATGGGGAGGCTGACTTGCAATAGCACGCTAGTGCTGGTTCTTGAGAGCACTCAATCCAAGATGCTTGGGTATAGAGAAACTTCCAAAGAAGAAATTAAGGAGATTAGGCTTAATGGCCCATGCTCCAGCTTGATTTAGAGTGATAAACCAAACAAAAGTTTGGTGAATTTTTCAAAAATCGGAAGACATGGGAGTGCATTCTCTCTCTATTCCTAGAGAGAGTCTCTCTATTCCTAAAGAGAGAAGCTCTCAACCCTGGCGTTTTTTGCATAACCGATACGAAGTATGACTTGGTCCATGTAAACAGAAATATTGGTCCTTACTAATACCCAACATAGTCATTTATAATCAATGACTTGCTCTTTTATACCTCAGACAAGATTTAGGTTCAATGGGAGATGGCTCCCCCTAACTTTTCACCCTTAGGCCTTGCTTGGATGAAGGAAAAAGAGGGGGGGAAATATTAGAAGGGGTATATGAGGGGGGCCCACGGCTTTTCACCCCGTTTGGCATGCCATTTAGCAGACCCTCTTATTTTCCACCCCCTCTTCGTTTTCGCGAGTTCTAGGGTTTCTCCGGTCTTATTTTTGGGCTCCTCCTGAGGTCCCCAAATTTAATCCGGCTGTGGAGGGGGGATTTGTGGACAAAGATACCCCTCCTTATCCCCTTTTCCCACCCCCAGGCCTCGTCGCTTTGCCATTTCTGTTGCCGCCCTTTTCTGGTCTGTGGAGGCGAGGGTTTGGTGGCGATTTGGTGGCGATTCCGTCGATTTCTCCTTCTGCGAACTCAGGTATGGCATAAAATTCGTGCTGTAATGTTTCTCATGCCCTCATCTTCGTCACACGATGTACGTATCGATTCTCAGATCTGTTTTTGTGTGTGTGACTGTGTGTACGAGATTTGGTTGTGAAGCTCTCATCTTGATCACACCATTATCTGTGTATGCGTTTGTGTGTATATTTCGTACGAGATATAGGGTTTATGGTGATTTTTGTGCTTATTTTTGGAACAGATTTTTTGATTACGGATTTGCGAACAGAATTTTTTGATTACGAACTGATTATTCAGATTAGGGTTGTGCAAACTGATTTTTTTGATTACGGTTTGTCGAACAATTTTTTCTGATAAGGGTTTTGGGAACAGATTTTTCAGATATGGTTTTGCGAACTGATTATTCTGATTAGGGTTTTGCAAACAGATTATTCTGATTAGGTCTTGCGAGGTAATCATTCTGATTAGGGTTTTGCAAATTGAAATTTCTGATTAGGGTTTGTGAAATGTGTTAAATTTGCAAACTGATTAGGGTTTATTGAATCATTATTTGTACAGATTATTTGTGCATATTGTCGTAAAAGAGTAGTAAAGGTTTATTTGTGCAGATTAATTTTCTGAACCATTGTAATTAGGGTTTATTTTTCGCGTAGTGTAAGCCCTCTTATTGTTGTTGGCAGGTTCTGTAAGTCCTCTTCTATTTGTGCGGATTGTAGATTAGGATTACTTTTTCTAGGTTCGTTATGTGTATTTGTCAGGTTTTTTGCGTTGTGGTAGTGGGTAACAAGTTTTGTTGCAATTATAAAATGAATTGGCATTTGAAAACAAAGAAGCTGTGACTTTTTGATACTTGACATTTGGAGTAAATTTGAAAGCATAAAGTTCATAAATAAAGCCACTACATAACATTACAAGTTATACTTTTGGTGTGTTCTAAATTGAATTAAGGCATTTTTTAGGTTTTTTTACGATGGCAAGATTAAACAGAACAGAAATAAGGAGAAGAGAAGAGGAAGAGGCATTCATTGCATTAAATATGTACATTCGTGCTGCAATGGGTGTGTTTCGGATGTATTGCTTCATTGTGTCCACGGCACATTATCCCCGTCCTGAGTTGTCTCCTAATCCAAACTACTACCAGACCCAAGTAGATGCCGTCAATAGGCTTGTCAATGGTAATGAAGTAGATTGCCATGAGCAGTTAAGGGTGAATAGACATACATTTTTTAGGTTGTGCTGTCTACTTCGAGGTGTTGGGTTAGGAGACTCCCGCAATGTTTGTCTTGAGGAGAGGGTAGCCATTTTTTTGTTCATTCTCGGTCACCATACAAAATAGAGACGTACAAAATTGCACTTTTGGAGATCGACTGAAACTGTAAGCAGACATTTCAATGTCATACTCCAAGGTGTGTTGCGCCTTTTCGACATGCTCCTAGTCAGGCCCGAGCCCGTACCTCCAAACTACGATGACAGGAGATGGAGTTGGTTTCAGGTAAAGTTCATTTGAATAGTTTGTAAATCTTCCATTTGGTTTGCTGTACTCTAACATATCGACATAGTATTGATTTTGTCGTATTAATGTTGTCGTAGAATTGTCTCGGGGCATTGGACGGGACGTACGTGCCAGTTAATCCCCCGGCAGTTGACAGGCCACGCTATAGGTCAAGGAAGGGTGAGATTGCCACAAACGTTTTAGGTGTATGTAGTCGAGACCTAAAGTTTGTCTTTGTCTTGTCTGGTTGGGAAGGGTCGGCCACTGACTCTAGGATCCTGGCGAACGCCATTTCAAGACCCGATGGTTTGAGAGTCCCCCGTGGTATGTGTCAATTCCTAAGTGCACCTTCCTTTCCCTCTATTCCTAGTATGAACCATTCCTTTAATGCCATAACTTCCATTTCGAACAGGACAATACTACCTTGTGGATGCCGGATACCAAAATGCTGAGGGTTTCCTAGCACCGTACCGTGGGCAGCGATATCACATTAACATTTGGAGGCAAGGTCACATGCCTACTACAAAAGAGGAGTACTTCAACATGAAGCACTCCGCTGCTAGGAATGTGATTGAGAGAAGCTTTGGTGTCTTGAAGATGCGCTTTGCAATATTGAGGTCTCACTCCTATTACCCCATTAGGACTCAAACACGTATCGTCACAGCATGTTGTCTTCTCCACAACCTCATCAAAAGAGAGATGCCCAACGATCCCATTGAGAACGAATACACGGCATGGGAACGTGATCACATACACGATGTTGAGGTAGATGATCACATCACTACCATAGAGACTTCCAATCAATGGACCGGGGAGAGGGATGCGTTGGCTACAGCCATGTACAACCATTGGCTAGGAAATGGTGGGGGACAAGAGGTTTTCCCACCATGACGAAGTTTCTTATTGTATTTGTGTTCAAGTATTTGAAGAACTTTTTATGATGTAAACATTCTAATTGAGGTGCGAAGAACTTTTATGATGTAAACATTATAATTGAAAAACATTGCAGTAAGTTGATTGTAATTCAATTTCCGGTTTGTAGTTCATAATAGACTTGTGATATAATCATTCGTTGTCGACCTTCAAATATATTTTCAGCAATGGATACCCAAGAAGGTGATGTGCCTACAACAAAGGCTTCAAGGCCGCGTAGGGTGTGGAGGAAATCCGAAGAGGATGCCCTCATGAAATGCATGCTCACAGAAATTTGTGACAAATGGAGGGCGGAGAATGGGTTCAAATCCGGGTTCTTCACCGTACTTGAGAAAGAGATGAACAAAGTCATGCCGGAGAGCAAACTGAAGGCCTCCCCTCACATTGACTCCAAAGTCAAGTATTGGAGACAAACATATGCCAAATTAACGGACATTCTAAAACTTAGTGGGTTTGGGTGGGACCATGTGAATAAAAGGATTGAAGTGGATGATGAAGTTTGGAAAATTTACGAAGAGGTAACTTCCAATGCTTTAATTCATATGTTATGGCATGGGATGATGTACTAAGATTGTAATCTTTGTGTAGGCTTACCCAAGGAAGGCCAAAGAGATTGGTGGGAAGCGTTTCCCTTATTTTGAGGATTGGGAATTCCTATTCGGAAAGGATAGGGCCAATGGGGACGGGGCGGAGGTTCCTTCCGAAATGGCGCGATCGCAAACAAATGAAAATGCGATCCATAATGAAGACATTGAGGAGAATGAGGATTGCTACTATCCATACTTCGGTGAAGAATTTCATGGCACCCCCACAAGTGGACTCACGGGGATAACCAATGAAATTCCTTTGGGCTCCACACCTCCGACCTCCACACCTCCGACCTCAACACCTCCGGCCTCCACACCTCCGGTCTCTACGACTTCACACTCCGCACGTCGTACGTCACTCCCGACGTCTGCTCCCCGGACCTCCACCCCGCCGGCTAATGCCGGTACTCAAAGGGGGAAGAAGAGGACACGGATGGGTGATGTGGGATCCCTTGCTGCTAGCATGGAGGTATGGCTCGAGAAGAGTGATAGCCATATGGAGAAAATCACGAATGCAATGGGGTATTCGAAAGACGTATCCGCTCGCCGCACGCAAGTGCCGCAAGAGCTCGAAAAGCTTGACTTGACAGATACCCAAAGATTTAAGTTAGGTGCCATAATTTGTGCAGCTGAAGACAGGTTGGACCAATTCTATGGCATTCGCGATCACTTGAAACAAGCTTGGGCTGAGGCCGTCCTAGATGGTATAGTCTTTGGTCCCGTTTAGGTATGAGGGGGAAGAAGTAGACTAGAAGTTTTTGAATTGGCCGATCTTTAACTCCTAAACCATATGGCCCATTTTTTGAAGTGGCCGGAAAATCACTCCTATACATGTGGTCCCTTATTTTGTAATAGTTAGAGCCTTTTGTTTATAAGCTCTTCTTCTTAATATGGTTTGTACTTATGAAACGATGGTGTGTACTTATATCAAACTGAACATAAACAATGGTGTACTTTTGGATATATGTTGATTTTGGTAATGGAATGTCCAATGCAGGTATCTGGGTTATCTATGCATTCTATTTGTGTTTATGGGCGATGATGAAAATAATTCGAACATTAATTAAGGTAGATACCTTGGCGGGGTAACATTAGTTGCAGCCATGAGTACGCTTATGATTGGTTTGTATTGTCTGAGCCCAATCCTGGCATCAGTACCCTTTCAACTGCAAGTTACGTGTGTGTGTGTGTGTGTGTGGCAATGGCTGTCTGGCCTCTGTTTATATGCTGCAAGTATTGGCCTCTGTTTATCAGGTTTTGGCCACTGTTGGAGCAGGTTTTGGCTTCTGTTTTTTAGTACAAACTGTACTTTTGGTTCTGTTTATATGGAGCAGGTGATATGTGTGTGTGTTTATCAGGTTTTGGGTTACGTTTGTGGTTCTGGCCTCTGTTTATATGCTGCAAGTATTGGCCTCTGTTTATCAGGTTTTGGCCACTGTTGGAGCAGGTTTTGGCTTCTGTTTTTTAGTACAAACTGTACTTTTGGTGCTGTTTATATGGAGCAGGTGATATGTGTGTGTTTTATCAGGATTTGGGTTATGTTTGTGGTTCTGGCCTCTGTTTATATGCTGCACAAATTGGCCTCTGTTTATCAGGTTTTGCCCAACTGTTGGAGCAGGTTTTGGCTTCTGTTTATCAGTACAAAGTCTAACTGTTTGTTCTGGTTATCTGGAGCAGCTTTTGCCTATGTTTGTGGGTATAACCTGGACTTTTTGGCATCTGTATGTGCTTCAAACCTGCATGTTATAGTCTCTATGTGTCATGTTCTGGTCTCTATTTGTTTGATGGAGAAAATAACATGTGTTATTCCTGTAATTGTGGGTAAAAGCCGTAGGTTTTGGCCACTGTTGGTAGGTTAAAACTGCTGGTTTTTGCCACGGTATAGGGTATGGTAAATGGGATGCCAAAGGGGGTAAAAGGCCTTGGCTATGATGAACGATTTCTGAGCCCCTAAGTCAACTCATACCTACATGTGTCGAGTGAACCAAAATGCAGCCAGATTGTATTTGAAAACTTGCAGGTTTAACTGAAAAACAGAGGCCAAAACCTATATGCGTGTGTGGCTGTGATGAAAATTTACAAAAACACGTAGGGGACAAAGGCGGGGCAACATGAGAGGGTCATTTGGCAACTCATGTTGCAGCCTAGTGCCTTAACAAAGTTGTCTATTAGTCTGAGCCAAATGAGCCTAACCAATTATGGCCTCTGTTTATGGGTGCAAACTGCAAGTTTTGTGACTGTATCTGTGGTTCAACTGTGGTATGAAACATGCAGGTTTTTGGTTCTGAGCAGGTGATATGTGTGTGTTGAGTACAAATGCAGGTTTTGGTTGTGTTTTGGCACTACTTACCTGCTGCAGGTTATGGTTGTGTTTTTTGGCCATGTTTGGGGCAGGTTTTGGTTCAGTTTTGGCTGTGCTTTGATGTTTGGTTCAGTTTTGATTAAGTTTTGGCTCTGCTCATCTGTCTGGTTCAATTTTGGTTACCTTTAGGCTCTGCTCATCTGTTTTCGTTCTGTTTTGGTTCAGTTTTGGTTCAGATTAGGCTCTGGATGGGTGATTTGGTTCAGTTATGGCTGTGCTTCAGTTTTGGTTCAGTTTTGCCTGTGGTTATCTATTTTGGTTCAGTTTTGGCTGTGCTTTGATGTTTGGTTCAGTTTTGATTAAGTTTTGGCTCTGCTCATCTGTCTGGTTCAGTTTTGGTTACCTTTAGGCTCTGCTCATCTGTTTTCGTTCAGTTTTGGTTCAGTTTTGGTTCAGATTAGGCTCTGGATGGGTGATTTGGTTCAGTTATGGCTGTGCTTCAGTTTTGGTTCAGTTTTGCCTGTGGTTAGCTATTTTGGTTCAGTTTTGGCTGTGCTTTGATGTTTTGGTTTAGTTTTGGTTGTGTTTTGCATGTGCTTGGCTGTGTTGGTTCTGTTTTGGCTAGCCTTGTCTGTCTGATATAGTTTTGGTTCAGTTTTGGCTCTCCTTATCTGTATGCTACAGTTTTGGTAGACAGGTTGCCTCTGCTTGTTTGTTTGGTTCAGTTACTTCAATTGTGGGTTAGAGCTGCAGGTTTTGGCCACTTTTGGTTGGTTAAAACTGCAGGTTTTGGCCACTTTTGGTACACGCAGATTTTCGTTCTCGTTTCGTACAGGCAGGTATATGTGTGTGTGGCAATGATGAAAAGTTAAGAATACACGTTGGGGACTTAGGCGGGGCAATGTTTGAGAGGGTCATTTGGCAACTCATGTTGCAGCCTAATCCTTCCAAAACTTGTCTACAAATCTGAGCCACATGTTCCCACCTATTTGACTGCAAAAGTCCTCCTATTTATGGTAGCATTGTTACTTGTATCCTAGTCTGTGTCCTAAACGTGTCAATTGGCGATGATGAAATTTGAGCCAAATGCGTTAATTTTTTTTCCAACTATTTATTACCGATTAAGCGGCATTTTGTTTAATACGTTTGTGGTGACTTATAATATTGTTTTCGAATAGATTATTCAATGACAGGTGAAGCAAAAGACTATTATTGGGTGGTTTTTGTTGGGCATAAACCGGGTATCTATACAACTTGGGGAGAAGCTCAACTCCAAGTTAATGGATACTCGGGAAGCATGGCGAAAAGATACAAGACATTCGATGGAGCCGAAGAAGCATTGCTCAAGTTTCACGAGGAGAGATACGCGCTCACAAAATTGGAAGCCAAAAGTTCCACATCCGCAACTGCGTTGGGACTTCAACATCAAATCAATGGGTGCATGTCGTTTGTTGTATGTTTTTTTTTAGGTTTCATATGTTGTATTTTGTTGGCACTTGTTCTCCATTCCGAATGAAGTTGTACGTTTTAAGATTATGTAAAATTAACACTTTATGAACGGAGACAAGGTGTAATATATTTTAAATGAAGACGTTAAAACATTACATTCCTACATCATGAACGGAGACGACAAATGACAGAACATCCATGGATAATGCTATTTATTCTTCCGCCATCATGATCTACTCCTCGGGCTCCTCAGGAGGGGGAATGAAGCAAATACGCCAATCATCAAACATTGGAAATTGAACATCTTTTGCCTCCCTAGCTTGTTTGTAAACCTAAGTCAAAATGCAAAAATATAAGAACAAAAAATATCTTTACATTTCACAAAAATTTATAACACTTTATTAAGTCTTACTTGGACGAATGCAGCCCAAACATTTTCTTCAGCCACCACCATGTTTTGACTTGCATCCCATTCAAACCCGGGACGATCAAGTAGGTTGACAATGATGAAGCACGTACGGCGCCACTTCTTTATCTTCGCTTCTATATGCCATTCCTCAATGCCAGCATCGGGAAAATCACTGTCCATGAAACGTTTCAAGTACCTCACGTAACCTGGACGAAAGTGTCCACTCCCGGTGGTCCACAATCGGGACTCCACCATTGATTTTAGTACCGAAATCAACAGCATCTCCTCAGCTTGGACCCAATTGTGACGAGGAGGAGGACGACCAGCCATACAACAAAAAAGAAATACACTTGTTTTTGTAATTGATATTATTGAATGAGTTTGAACAAAGTTTACTTGCTATATATAAGCAAAAATTCAACAACTATTCAACTACATATCCACCATTCAATAATATATCCACCATTCACCATTCAACTAACTTTTACTATCCATTCAATCCAAATCATACTTTCCATTCAAATCTATCATAATTTGTCTTTTCTTTAAAAAAAAAAACAATTCCCCAAAAAAAATTCAAATACATAAATACAAACAATTACTTAAAAAAACGTTTTTTTAATATAAATTTTATAGAATATATCTTTTTTAATAAATTCATTTTCTAATACTTTCCAATTGTGCAAAATTGCTTAAATATATTGATTTTTAAATTTATAAACTGGTTTTAATATGTAATTAAATATAACTCTGCACATGGGCAAAATAGTAATTTCACAGTTTTCCCCATCATCCACCCCTTCTTATCCCCCCATTCTATACACCATCCAAACGAAGTTAAATTTTATCCCACTTTTTAATAACCCATCCAAACAACATATTATTTTATCCCCCCTCTATAAACATCAAATCAATGTGGGCCAACCCATCAAAATTAATACCCCCTACTATCTTATCCCCCCTTCATATTTTTTACCCCCCATTTTTTCCCCGCATCCAAACGGGCCCTTATGTGCCTTTAAAATGGGACAATGTTCGATCAGAATGTATGACTTGGTCTAGATTAAAAATAAGATTGGTCGTTTAGAGTGCTCAATGTTGTCCACTCAATTTTTTAACTTGCCCTTTTATACCCCATCTTTGTAATATAAATTCTACTCCCTCCGTTTTATATTGAGAGTCCACTACAAAAAGTCGTGCCATTTTTAAAATAAAAAAATCAAGTACTTCCGTGTATAATTTTTTCTCACCAAATTAAAGTACTAATAGAGATCTTTAATACGGTGCAAAAAAGTTTAAAAATTATACACGGAAGTAGTTAATCTTTGGATTTGAAAAATGGCGAGAGAGTATGAGACTCTCAATATGAAACAGCGGGAGTAGTAGTTCTACATCTCACATAATCACAAACAGAAACATGCAATATGTGTGGCTCGCGATCCTTGATCCGATTCCTTCCTTCACTGGTCCAGGGATTTTCTAGCCTTGTCAACCTAGCCTGCACAATGAACGCACGACTAAGACTTGGCCGGGGGTTTGCCCGGCAAGGCCCTCCGACGAGAGGCTAAGTATGTGCAAAGAGAGGAAAGAGACTAGGGTTTTTTTGGTACGAATTAGTGTGTACCTCTTAAGGCTGTCACCCTTCAGTATTTATAGAGTCCTCCCGACTTGCTCCCCAAGTACAGGCATGTGTTTTGCACGAGCCAAATGACGTCAGAGTGACGTCATTAATAAGATCTGATAACCGCTTTGGGTGTGAGCTGGCACCCCCTTGTGCGTCCATGGTTATCCCATGGCATAACCGCTTCAGCGTGTGGGAAGGTGCGTGGTGTGAAAGGCGGCCGAGCCCCACACTCGTCGAGTCTAGTGGGCGACTCAGTTGACGGGCTTTCCAACATGCTATCCCCCAGAAGGTGGCTGAGCCCAGATGATTCTCCTGGCGTTGGGTGTAAGGTGAGCGCAATGCTGGTTACTGACGAACATTGGAGTGAAGCTGAGCCCAGTCTCAGGTATGGCCACAACGACCAGTCGCGAACAATTATGTTCGGCCCGCTACAATAGCCCCTTAATCTCTTCCGTTGCCGAGCGCATGGTAGGGATTGACGTTAAACTTTGGCCGAACCTTTTGAATGCCGAACATGAATCATCGTTGCGAGGCAGAATTTTGGCCGAGCCTCAATCACTTTTCAACAACTACCATAGGCAAGGACCAATGGAGGGGCGCCAGGTGTCCATCTTCGGTTGAGTATGGCTGATGGGCGGACGGCTGGCACGCGTGAAGTTCTACAAGGCTGACCTGTCATTCCCATGTGTCGAGCGTTTACTGGCCATTGGTTCAACGGTGTAATGATGGGCGGGAAAATCAAACCTCCAAGCCTACCTCTATATAAGGGACATCGAGATGAGAGAGAGGGTAAGAACTCTCCCTCTCTCTCTATAGAACTCCATAGCCAAAGCTCCATTTCGTGCCTGTTCATCTTCCAGTCTTGATTTACAAGAGTTGGTGTTTGTTTCCACGGGGAGCTTTTGCGTACTTCTGGACTTAATTGTTTGGAAGGCCCAGCCTCTTCGGAGGTACCCATCATTGACTTGGGTTTATAGCTTCGCACGCCACTATTCAAACAAGGTTCGTGTACCCAGCTCCGGTTCGTAAGGGCAAATCTTTTGTGGTCTGGTATAGCCACCTGTGTTTCGCCTAGGGTGTTGTCTGTTTTGCAGTGCAACACCTTACATGAACCATGGGGAGAAAAGTAGTACCCGTTTAATCACGTGACGATTCAGTGGTTTCACTACTTATGCATAATACTTTTTGTGCCGGGCTACCACGAGCCGGCGGTTCAAATGCCATTTGTCTCCTAGTAGGTAGTTGGTTCTTAAGTCTTTTGCAGGGTAACATGCTACCGCACCAGCCTTGGTAGTTTGGGCCTAAAAGCAACCGCACCAGCCTTGGTAGTTTGGGCCTAAAAGCAGGGGTGAGTGAGGCATTCAGGAGCCCTAAGCATGGGTGCGACTATGCGTCGCGGTCGTAAGGCCAAGAAAGCTCCGGCAATAGCTTTGTGCGACTAGCTCTGGTTCCGATGGCGGGGCCGAAAGAGTTGGCCTTGGAAGCGGTTCCAATGATGAATGGTGGCAATGACGAAAAATCCTCCAACTTGGTTGAGGTATTGGGTGGTTGACATTCCACCCCGTCGGTACATTTTTGTTCTCCCTTCCTTTATTTTCCGACTTTGTGCATCGAGGATGCTGCCCATTTTAAGTTTGAGGGAGGGGGGGGGAGGGGGGGGCGGGGTGATTATTCTTACATTATTCTTGCATTTCTATTTAAATTGCTTTTGCATAGAAATTTAAAATTTTTTGTGGAATCTCCCCATGTTCTAAGTTACTTCACATGTGCTCGGTTTGGTTTCGTTTGTAGCAAGGGCATCGGTGTGAATGCGTCTTTTGAATTTGTGCAACTCATCCCGTTAACATGCCATGAACCGTGTGGAACAAATCTCTAAGTGTATTTGAGTCGGTTGAGCATGTAGAGTGGAGATTCATTTTTGTCGTATCCCATGTTTCTTTTGTTTATCGTACCCGTAGCATAGGATTTCAACTTCTCTTGTACATACTTTGGTATTTTTGATTCCGGTTATGCATTGCAAAGGAGGCCAAGGTGTGTTTGAAAAATGATACAAGGCATTGTTTTTGTGAATAAACCACATATTGTCCCTTTTGATCCATTTTTGAGCTTTGTCCGAGTCCATTTCCTTTGATGAGCTTAGGAAACCGGCTGTTTGGAGGGTGTTCGGGGCTGCACGTCTTTATTTTGGGTGTGGCTGGTGATAAATTGGACGTTGAGAATTGTTTTGCGGAGTCAATCTGCAAATTTTAGAATTCCTACTGGTAGGGAGGTCTAGCCTACCGGTAGAAACAGCAAGCAGAAAAGCCATCAGATGGGAGACAGTTTTTCTACCGGTAGGGGATGAAGTTCTATCGGTAGGGCGGGCAGTTCATAAACGGTCCAACAGGTCTCCTACCGGTAGGGGATCAGTGCCTACCGGTAGGGCGAGAGACTTCCAGAAAAAGTGAAAAGGGGCCGTTGGTTCATTTTTCTTCCATTCTTCTTTCAACCCCAACCATTTCTCTCTCTCTCTCTAACCCTTCCATAACCGCCAACCCCTCCCCTTCTCTCTCTCCTCTACCAAAATCCCCTCCATTTTCCCTCTCAAACCCTCCATTCATCCATCAATCTTCAACTTCCAGCCTAGAAACCTCAAGTCCCAGGCCCAAATCTCGAAGTGATTCATCCTGGGTCTCTCCCAACATTCTGAAACCGCCATTCACCAAGGTAATCCGAAAACCCTTCTTCTCCCTCTTTAATTTCGAATCACCACCATCAACCATTAGTTCCTTCTCCACTCTCTCACTACCAACACTCTCCCACTCCCCCAAATTTCGAAACCCTCAAACCCTAGATCAAAAACCTCAACTTTTCACCATGTCAGATGTCATGCGTTCACGAGATGCGTCCGGGAAGAGGGTTGACATGGGCACACGGAAGAGGGACAATGGGCCATCCCAAGAGCAAGGGGAGGAGAGCAGGAAAAAGAGGAAGGGGAAAGGAAAAAGCACATGGCATGGGTGGCCACCCTAAAGGGCGTACGGTTACATGCGAGCGGCAAGTTTGCAAGCATAGCCTAGCGGCGAATAGGTACATTGGTGTCATCCGGAACAAAGGTATGAAGCATTTCTTTAAGGAAGTTAAGGGTTACGTTAAAAACTGGGTTGTCGATTTTTTTTCGCGCATGAAGTATGATATCGAGAATTCAGAAATCGAAACCACAGTGGGCGGTGTTGAAATGATAATAGACCCAGATACCATTGCTCTATACCTGGGTTATGAACGACCGGAGGCTGAGACCATCACATATCCTCGACCTGATGAGGAGGATATTGACATGAATTTGGTTTACGCTGAGGTGTTTGAGGGGGGTGTTGTTGGAGAAGCGGGGGGTGATTTGAAAGATGAGTACAGAACCATGAACAAGGTCCTGCACTACAACCTCTATCCCCGTGGGACGGAGAAGACACCGGGGGATCTGGAACTTGAGTTGCTTTATGCGTTTATGAATCCGAATGAGACCATGAACTATGCCAAATGGATTTTTGATCAATTGGTGCAATTCAAGCACTCGTACAAGAAGGGGTTGAATTTCCCATTTCCCGCAATGATCACTCAGATTTGCCTTGCCAATGGTCTAAGCCTTGACAACCAAAAGCTTGACCCAAGTTCACCGGGCGTTATCAATGCTACCTCAGAGAATAAGAGCAGGACCAATGTAACTAAGATGCGGGAAGCCAAGGCTCAAGCCCAAGTGCAGCGCCAAGTAGATCCTCAAGCTGACCCTTCCCAAGCCGCGTCGGGCTCCGCTCCTCAAAAGAAAGGATCAACTCTGAAAAGGTTTTTGTGTCAACTTCTCTGTCATACGGCTGAGATTCAAGAGGATCAAAAGAGGGCGGATCACAAGGCAAATTTCTACTATGAACAGGTGGCTGAACAATCGGGGAGGAGGTATGAGCCCCCGGCAGAGTTAGTGACTGATCGGGCAATTGGTGAGCATCGTAGCCCCGAGTATCCGGAGGATGAGCTAAATGAGGATGAGATTCGTGACTTGGAGCAACAGTACGATCCGGGGGTGTTTGAGCGCACTTTTGGCCCGGGAGCTCAGTGATGGGAGGGATGGTTGTGATATGTGGCTGTGGTGGAAAGTAATAGTAGTAGTTTTAGTAAGATCGAGTCAGTTGTTGAGTCGTGTCTTCATTTATTGAGTCAGTCGTTCATTGGTTTACAATAAGTTTATTTTCGTTTGGTTGGTTGCTTGATGTTTTGGGCAGCCATAGGTAGTGGTTCCGGTCATGGGTAGTAGTCCAAGTTAGCATAGACAGGGAATCACTTTGTTTAACCTGTTTTGTTTTTGGTACCTATAACTCGTTATAAGCCCAAAAGACCTTAGTTGATTTCATGCACACCGGTGTTCTTTTTGCAATGCATTTTCAGAATCCTTTATTGCTTTAGTTATGTCTTATCTTGAACTTCAATAATCTGTGCATCTATAGCTTTAATTCTCTGTCGAGCGTTTCTTTATTTGCATGCGTAACTCTTGTGCTCCAGTTATCGCATTCGCCTTTGGTATCTGATCATGGGATATGTTTTGCATAGCGGTTGCTTCGTTCAAGCTAAAGAGTTTTTGAGTGATACCTTTGTGAGTGCTGGAATTGAAACTCGGTCGTGCTTTACCCCCTCACGTGTTTCACTTGAATGAAATTTGTTGAATACGGTTCATGGCCTGTTTGTGAGATGAGAGATGCACCCTTTTGGAGAAAATTAGTTTGATTCTTGCTACTTTGAAGTTCGAGCACATGTTTCGTACTTTGTTTTGTTGGGGAGATATGGTAGTTGCATTCGTAGTGTACATCTTTTGCTAGGGACTAGCAAAGTCCAAGTAGGGGGTGTGATAAGCCCACAATTGTGGTTATATTCGGGCTTATCTCGCTTATTTTTGCCACGCTCGCGCGCATAATTATATGTTTTTGAATGATATTGTGCGAAAGGTGCGTTTTTGGTGTTTACAGGTTCTTTTTGTTAATAAGGCGGTTTTTACGCCATGAACTTACTCCATCGGTGATCGGGGTCCCAAGATGTCTAACTGGGGTGATAACGGAGTCCAGATGTGCATCGTCGAGGCCTTGGATAATCCCAGAATGAAGCGGCTATAAGACTGCCAGCAATTGAAGCTCTACAGGTAGGAGATCAATGCCTACCGGTAAAAATCCATTCCTACCGGTAGAGATCCCAGCCTACCGGTCCAACCTCCGTCCAGAGAGTTCACAAATGTGCATCGTCCAAGACCTACCGGTAGGGGATCAGTGCCTATTGGTAGGAACCCAGTTAAAGCTGTCTTCACCTTTTTGCCCGAAGCCGTTATACCGGTAGGTAGTCAGGTCCTACCGGTAGGAAATCCCCAGTTTCTGCAGATTTCTATTTTCTTTTTCTTTTTCTTTTGTAACTTTAAAGGGGTACTATAAATACCCCCTTTGCACGTTTTTAGGGTTATGTTATGTTATTTCAGAGCTAGCTCTTTCTCTCTCTAACTCCCTCTCCTTTTCCACTTTCAATCTCTTCTTAATGAGCATTGATTGTTGAGATTGGAGGTGGCTGTGCTTCAATAAAGTTGTAAGAATTTCTCCCCTCTTCAAGGATCTTGTCTTTATTTCAATTAATCTTGATGTTTAGTTTTTACCTTGCCTCCCCTCTAGTTCATTCCATTTCTCTTGGCATGATGTGTGAGTAGTGTTCCGAAGTTTGGTCACGGGATGATTAACATCCCGTAGCCAAGGGTATTTCTTGTTCTTCACTCAATAATCTTCATTTTCGAAAGAGTAAACCTGGGATGGGGTATTTTTATGTCTCAAAACTTGGAGGTGTTAACCTCTTTGATCATATGTAGGTAAGGGTTTAGCTCCCTTACCACATATGATACTTAGAGCTATGACCTTCTAAGTGTTTGTCGAAATGTTACCAAACCCTAACCATGTTTACCAGTCTGGGTAAGCGAGAAGAACAAGTTTACTTTTGAGTTGCGGGTGTTGATTATCCCTAAACCTAACTTTGAGTTTAGTTTAATCTCCAGTAAAAAGCCATAGTTAGGTTAAGTAGCCAATTAACTAACTTTTCCCAGTTGGCCTTCTCAACGCCAAAGTTTGGTTGGCGGTCCTATCGCTAGAATCTCTCTACAAGGTAATCTCTGAACAAGTTATGGATGCCCTCCCTGTGGATTTGATCCCGGACTTTTGGGTTTTATTATGGTTGCCCTACGCTTGAGGTAGTCTTATCGCATCACTTTAAGGTCGCAAGCAATCGGCTATGTCTTCAATTCCCAACCTATGGCCATCATGTTAACCTTAGGCTCAGACGGGATGGTTACAATCGGCTTAGGTTGACTTTCGGTACATGTCGTTGTCGTCGTCATCGGTGTCAAACCTAGACTCTACCATAAAAGACGAGTCTGTCTTATGATGTTCAGATGTAGCCAAAATCCTAAGAATTCTTTTCGACGGTGTGTCCTTTGTTTAGATCGACTAATCCTAAGAAATTTCAAAATAGACTAAGCCTTTGATTATTCCTTTTTCGAAGTTTCAACTATGGAGTTGGAACAACTCAGTATAGATAACGTGGCACCATAACCTTGATGGCGTGAGCGGTGACGTGCTATTAGTCAGGGCAGTGTAAGTGACGCGACACTTTTAACCTTGACGGCCCGTTTGGATGGAGGATTTGTATTGAGTGGATTTGTAATGAGGGGAGATTTAAAGGTGGATATGTAATGAGGGGTGATATGTTAAGAAGGGTGGTCCCACCTTTTAAGAATGATGGATTTATAATGAGGTGTTTGGATGAATTTTTGAGAAGGGGGATTTGAAAGGTGGATATGATGAGAAAAAGTGTTAAATGACTTATTTGCCCCCATTTTAGTATTTTAATGGACGAATTACGGTTTTTTTCATTATAATTACATTAAATATACATTATATATATCTAATGTATATATATATATATACACACATATACACATAATTGGAATTAAAAAAATCATTACATATAACAAACCCACTCTCTCTCTTCTTTCATTCACAGCAACCAAACCCAGGCCGATCAAAAAAAAACAACCAAATCCACTTTCTGTCATTCACCCACGCCGCCCACTAAATCCCGTGCAACCCCTTGTCTTCTCCCGCCGCCGCCGCCTTCTTCTTCCAGCCACCTCTTGCTTCGATCAGTCCGGTATCTCTCTCTCTCTCTCTCTCTCTCTCTCTCTCTCTCTCTCTCTCTCTCTTCGCTCCCTCTCCTCGTCTGTATCTCTCTCTCACTGTGTGTGAATATGTGTGTGATGTGTGAGAAAAGGATAGGGCAGAACAGTCATTTGAGACCCGGATATAGCAACGACAGGGGTAACCCCATCCTTGGCAAATCCACCTTTGCCCTGATTTGTAATCCCAACAGTGACAAATCCCCCTTCGAAATCAGGCCTCTCTTTTCTCTTCGAAACACCGGAGATGGCGAGGAGGGGGATTAGTAATCAGGGCCCTTCACAAATTCGGGAGCTTCTCCCCCATCCAAACAGGCCGTGATGGTGTTAGTACCACGGCATGACTCTTTCTTGTTTTATGTTTGAATGCTTTGGTGCCTTCTTGATTATGGAAATAAGGCACTGTTGGGCAACCTTTTGGTTTCCTGTGATCTTTTCAACTCCATTACAGCTAGAAAATTTTACCATCTGGTGGTAGGTGGAGGAAACCGCCCTCATCTTATGCAACCATGTTCTTCCTATTATCGCGTTATAGGAAGATGGAACATCTACTACCAAAAAGCCGGTTCGTAGCACCATTATTATTGCCCGAACTGGCAGCATTACGCTTCCCACACCGCCCCTGCACCGAATCCTACCAGAGTAGTTATCGATTGTACCAAATCCGCCTGGGTTAGTCCCAATTTCTTGAACGCATTGTAATATAGCACCTCTGTGCAGCTTCCTGAATCCACAAGAATCCTTTCAATGTCATATTCCCCAATTTGTAGGGTTATGACCAAGGCATCATTATGTGGCATCTGGACTCCTCCTAGGTCCTCATCCATGAAGATTATGCCTTGGTTGCATCCTTCTGCTTCACGCCCTCTTTTCTTTCCCAATTGCATGACATGTTGGTCATGCTTAATTTGCCTCTGGAGCAACCTCACCTCATTTCTCGTATATGGTGTGGCCAATCCATGTATCATATGGATTACGCCCCTTGGATTTTTTTTTTTTGGGTAAATTAGCTTGAAATTAAAAAAGGTTAACCGAATGTACAGCCTACAAGGGGCTTACCCCAGGAGGAAAAAAAAGGGGGGAAAAAAAAGATTGAAGTGCGATAACCCATGCACAACCCGCATGGAGAGTATGGTAGAGTAAGAAAATTACAAAAGTGCCAAGTGCATAGTGATCATACCCCCGTTGCACTATCCATCTAGACGGAAGGATAATACAATGGGGTATGATACGTAGAGTTATGAATAGTAAAACATGAAAGCGAACTATTGCATGGCACAACCCGCCAGGCTAGGCTATAAGATAAATTAGACGCGATCATAAATGACCAAATGATTACCATCACTGAGAACTAGCAGGAACAAAGCAAATCGGCAATAAGAGGCTGAACAACTACAAAGGAACAAGGCACCAAGAAGAGGTTCGAATCAGAGATGACGACATCCGACAGGGGACCCCACCCTGCACACCACGCCCATTCCATCCGGCCTAATACTCCCTCATCCAAGCCTAAGGCTCGCCAAATCAAACCACTCACAGCCAACTACCAACGACCACAGACTCCAGAGATAGGATAAGCAAACCAAGACACTAATACTCCAAGCAAACCCAAAAAACTAGCATAAAACCCACTTCTAAGGAACAACTACTACAGAGGGACAGGCACCGAGAAGAGGCTCAAACTGGAGATGACGACATCCGACAAGGTTACCCACGCCCCTTGGATTTTGTTTGTAATCCAACTCCATTGCTCTCCTATTCTCTTTGGGTCCCTCTTGAATAAACTCCTTGAGGTTTCCTTGAGCCACCAGATCGTCAAGGTGGTTCTTGAACATCTCACAATCCTCAGTTATGTGACCCCAATCCTTGTGATAACTGCAAATGCTGACTCGTAGCTCGCTTTGCATCTTTATCTCCTTCCAATCTTGGGGGCCACTTAAAATTGGGGTGATTCTTTATTCGATAAAGAATCCTGTAAATTGGTTCTTTCCAGACCGTGGTTACTGAAAAGAAAGATTTAGGGTCCGGAGCTTGTCTCTCATTGTACGATTCCTTCTTAACCTGCCCATAATCTTTTCTTTCCCTGTAAGTCTTGGGTTCTGGTTTATCTGCTTTCTTTGCATGCCCCTTGGCCTGCTCAGCAATTACATTACCATCCTCCCGAAGTATGTCATCCTCGTTTGTGCCATGTTGCTCAATTCTCTCCATTAATTTTGCCAGCGTACCAACTGGACTCATGTTCAATGATTGGCGCAGTTCCCCCCGAATAGGCAGCCTTGTCTTGAAAGTGGCTATTGCTTATTTTTTTTGGGTAAATTAGCTTGAAATTAAAAAAGGTTAACCTAATGTACAGCCTACAAGGGGCATACCCTAGGAGGAAAATAAAAGGGAAAAAGAAAGATTGAAAAAAGTGCGATAACCCATGCACAACCGGCATGGAAAGTAGGATAGAGTAAATGAAATAACACAAGTGCCAAATGTGTTATTATCATACCCCGGTTGCACTATCCATCTAAGTGGAAGGATAGTACAATGGGGTATGATATATATATTGATACGAGAAGTAATAACATGAAAGCGAACTATTACCTGGCACATCCCGCCAATTTAGGAAATAAAATAAAATAAATAGTCTCGGTCAGAATTGACCAAATGATAACCATCACTGAGGACCAGCAACAACAACACAAATCGGCATCAAGGTAGGCTGAACAGCTACTACAAAGGAACACGGCACCAAGAAGAGGCTCGAACCAGAGATGATGGCATCCAACAAATGGCCCCACACTGCACCACGCCCATTCCATCTGGCCTAATACTCCCTCATCCAAGCCTAAGGCTCGCCAGAAACAACCCGCTCTCAACCAATTACCAGTGACCACAGACTCCAGAGATGAGATAAGCAATCCAAGATACTAAAACTCCACCAAACCCAGAGAAACAAGCATAGAACCCACCTCTAAAGAACAGCTACTACAGACGGACAAGGCACTGAGAAGAGGCTCGAATTGGAGATGACGGCATCCGACAAGGTTACCCTCCCAAGTACCTTATACACCACGCCCGATCTATCCAGACTAATACACCCTCAACCAATTCCCCTAGACTCGCTATAATCCAAAAGCGGGACAGATCAAGTACCAAAACAGTGCATGACCACCGAAATGTAGCCACTCGATCCGCAAGTGAAACCTAGCTGCCCTTTTCATTCAGCACACGACCACCAATCTAATCAATGACAGCCAACGAAGTTATCCCTTTCAATCAGAGCACGACCACCAATCTAATCGATGATAGCCCGCATGCTACCCCTTTCGATCTGAGCACAACTACCAATCTAGTCGAAGATAATCCCAGCCTCACCACGCTACGCTAAAGACTAGGCCAGTGAAACAAAGAATCATGGAGTTAATGAAGCTCCACAACAAGGTGCAAAGCATTTGAGCCCCAAATTGGGCAATATGTGCCTAGTAACTAAACTGAGCATGAAATTGGACAGTATATGCCAGTAACTATACTGGACAATCGCCCCACCCAACTAAAATCAAAGGGATTGAGAGCTTCTCTCTCTAAATCTAGAGAGAGAATGCACTCCCCATGTCAAATATCCACCATAAATCTGATTCTGAGGTACCAAGCTCTAATCGGAACACAGATCTGTTTTTTCCTTTTTACTTATTTACCCACAATCCCACCACTGATGGGTTTGGTGATGGAGATACAAGCACTGGTGAGGCTGTGGGTTATCCAAACCTACTGCAATCTGAATCTCGTCCATGGGTGGACTTCTAGGCAGTAACCTAAGGCTCCTCGGCGATCTGCATCTCGACGGCGTGGAGCCACTTGGAGCAAGATCCAGTCGGCTCATCTCATGGATGAACCAACTTGAAGGTGAAATAGAGCGAAGGCAAGAAGCTGGGGTTTCGAACGATTTCAAAATCAAATAAAACTCAAAACAGTAAATCAGGGGTGTGCTTCGATATGGTCTCTCTTCCTCTCCTCACGTACTCGGCTGTGAAGTCCTTACGATTCAGATTCAGTGCTCGGTAGCAGCGACGGGGTTCCTACCCGTGTGGGTGCTGGTTCTGTGTGGGTTCTTCACTATGCTAGGTAACGGAGCGGAGCTATGTGCCGTGTTGGAGCTACAGTCAGTGGACCACAGCTGGTCCTTTGGAAGAGGGTAAGGCTCTTCTTCTTTTATTACTAGCCCTCTGCTTGAGATTAGCCTAGAGTGGTACCGGACATTGTGGCTGTGAATGTGGCTGGTTTCATTTTGTGCAAGCTTTGGGTGGTCTTGTACATGTATTGGAGCCTCTTTGCCCAATTTCCTCTTTGACCAATTTCATTTTGAAACACTCGATTGGGCAGTCATCTGTTGGATTGAAATCGGGTTAATCTCTTTGGAAGACATCTTTTTGAATCTATGCGACTGAGTTCCTTAGTTGAGTAGACCAATTTGGGATTTACAGTAGACCAGTTCGGGTTATCTGGCCTGGTATTTTACAATAAAATAGTTTGGGATACATTATGATCTTTAATTGGATTGTGATGGTTTCATCTGGACAGAATTAATTCCATTACTCATGCTCTTTGTTGAGCTTCCTTACATGCCTAGTAACTTTGCTTCATTAGCCTGGCTCTTGTGCGTAGTATGGTTGTGACCGTGGTTATCGTTGATTAGATTGGGTCTTGCTCTGATGGAAAGGGTAGCTTCTGTGGCTGCCTTGATTAGATCGGGGGTTGGGCTTTGATCGAAAGAGGTAGCTATTAGGGCTGTCATTGATTAGATTGGGGCTGTTCGCTGATTGAAAGGGGTAGCTTTTGTGGCTGTCTTTGATTAGATTGGTGGATGTGCGCTGATTGAAAGGGGCAGCTTTGGTTCTCCTGCGGTATCTTGTGTCCTCTTTTTGCCAGATGATTCGGTGGTTTTGCGCTGTTAATGTTGAGGCTCTTGTCTGTCCTGCTTTTAGTTTTTAGCGAGCCTTAGGAATTAGGTTGAGAGTGTAGTAGTCTGGATGGAATGGGCGTGCTGTGCAGGGTACTTGGGAGGGAAACCTTGTCGGATGCAGTCATCTCTAGTTCGAGCCTCTTCTCGGTGCCTAGTTCATCTGTAGTAGCTGTTCTCTTAGAAGTGGGTATTACACTTGTTGATCTGGGTTTGGTGGAGTATTAGTTTCTTGGTTTGCTTAACCCATCTCTGGAGTCTGTGGTGATAGGTAGTTGGTTAAGAGCGGGTTGTTTTCTAGCAAGCCTTAGGTCTTGGTTGAGGGAGTATTAGGCCAGATGGAATGGGTGTGGTGTGCAGGGTGGGGCCTCCTGTCGGATGCCGTCATCTCTGGTTCGAGCCTACTCTTGGTACCTAGGTCCTTTGTAGTAGCTATTCAGCTTCACTTGACGCCAAATTACTTTCTTGCTGGTAGTTCTCAGTGATGATTATCATGTGGTTAATTCTTACCGTTACTATTTATTTCATTTCCTAGCCTGGCGGGATGTGCTAGGTAGTAGTTCGCTTTCATGTGATTAATACTTGTATCACCTAATATCATATCCTGTTGTACTATCCCTCTGCTTAGATGGATAGTGCAACGGGGGTATGATCTCAACACACATGGCACTCTTGTTATTTTACTTACTTTACTCTACTCTACTCTCCATGCGGGCTGTGCATGGATTATCGTACTTTATTCAATCTTCTTTGTTTTTCCTTTTCTTTTCCTCTTGGGGTATGCCCCTTGTAGGCTGTAAATTCGGTTAACCTTTTTATATTTTCAAGCTAATTTACCCAAAAAAAAAAAAACTATACTGGACAAGAGTCACAGTGTCGAACTACACTACATCTGATAATGATGTGCAGCACCTGAGTTGAAATCCCAAATACTAACAGTCCACTGGCCCAAAAGTCCAGCAACAAACCCAGCATTTGACATTAAATAGGCAACTATAAAGATCCATATTTGAACAAAGAGATCAGTCCTGCTCTAGAATAACCAAACCTGTTCTTGAAATCAAACCAGAGCTGGGATAAGTCCACTGGTGTAGTTCGGGCCAGCCCAAATAGAAGGGACACCTCCATAGCTGTGGCCGGCTGTTGGTGATGTCCAGCTTTAGATCTCCGGTGCTGATGTTGGGTAATCTTGAAGACCTCCAACGACCGAAGAACCATCTCGAAGCAATAGATCTGGATTGCGAGTTGGTTTTTGCTAATTCACCATGGATGTAGATGAAGACCAGCCGGCGACGAACTACCGACCTGGCCTTTGCAACACTAATTTTGCAGTGAGGTTGGTGGTGGGCCGATTCATCCGTCAACTAGAACCGGTGCCCAAAGCGACGAAGTGAGATGTACCCAGATTGAAGGTGATCAGAACCATCGATTTGAGACGAACCCAGATTGAAAACGAGCTGAGACAGACCCAGAGTGAGCTGGAACCGATTCCTCCCGTCGCCGTACCTTCGACCACGACTTAACTGCCATCATATCCGACTAGTTCACCCAAACCAGCAACGAGGACTTGCTTGGATGTGTAGATCTTGTCACCGTCGGCAATCTCGGCCTTATCAAACCGAAGAAACTTCCTCCGTGAAACCCATCAGGCTTGGAGCAAGTAGATATCAGATTGTGGTGGGATTGTGGGTAAATGAAGAAAAAAGGAAAAAAGAATATGCATTACCACTAAAGGAGCAGTCCAGTATAAGCACCGATTTGAGCTTGGTACCTCAAGACCGGATTTGTAGTGGATTTTTGACAGAGGGAGTGCATTCTCTCTCTAGGTTTAGAGAGAGAAGCTCTCAACCTAGGCTTGGGCTTGCCCGTAAGGACTTACATCAGGCTATTGCTTATTCCTCGCTGCAACTTTCAATTTCATTGAAAGTTTCCTATTACTTCATCGTGTAGTCCTTGATCAGCTCATTCTCTCCCTGCTTTATAGCGGATAGGCTCTCAAAAGTTTTTGGTGCCCTTCTGCTCGTCAAAAACCAAGCAGTGAATTCCTTGGCTAGTTGCCTCCATCCTCGTATGGAGTGCAGACCCAGCTTATGGAACCAAGACAATGCTACCTTCCCTAAACTTGATGGGAACATCTTGCACATTATTGCGTCGTCTTCATCATGCATAAACTTGGCTTGCTGATAGTGTTGCACGTGAGCCACGGGGCCCGTATTTGTCTCGTAAAGGACGAACGTGCCATGCTTCACCCTTTTTTTTTTCCGGGTAAATTAGCTTGAAATTAAAAAAGGTTAACCGAATGTACAGCCTACAAGGGGCATACCCCAGGAGGAAAAGAAAAGGAAAAAAAAGAAAAGTGAAAAAATTGCGATAAACCATGCACAACCCGCATGGAGAGTAAGGTAGATTGAAGTAAATAACAGAGTGCAATGTGATTGTTAGCATACTCCGTTGTACTATTCATCAGGAAGAAAGCACAACAGAATATGATACAAAAGTGATACATGAAGGAATAATGAAATGAAAGCTGACTACTGCCTGACACAGCCCGCCAGGCTAGACTATTAGATAAAGTAGTCGCGGTCGAATAACGACCATCTGATGAACCATCATTGAGGAATAACAGCAGCATAGCAACTCGGCATTGAGGGGAGGCTGAACAGCTACTACAGAGGAACTAGGTACAGATAAGAGGCTCGATCCGGGGATGACGGCATCCGACAGGGGACCCACCCTGCACACCATGCCTAAACCAACCAATCTACTACTCCCTCGACCACATTCCCTAGGCTCGCCAGAAAACAACCAACCCTCAGCCAACTACCAACCACCACAGTCGCCAAAGATGGGATATGAAGACCAAGATTCTAATACTCCAATCTAACCTAGTGACCCGAACGCAATACCCACCTCTAAGAGAACAGCTACTACAGAGGAACTAGGCACCGAGAAGAGGCTCGAACTAGAGATGTCAACATCCGACAAGGCTACCCCCTTCAGCACCCTGCACACCACGCCCAAACCTCCAGACTACTACTCCCTCAACCTAATCCCCTAGGCTCGCTAAAAACTAAAAGTGAGACAGCACAAAAGCCTCAAATCTGACTGCCATTAACAGCGCAAGACCACCGATCATTTGGCTCAACCATTAACAGTGCATAACCACCGATTCATCTGGCATGAAAAGAGGACACAATATGCTGCAGGAGAACCAAAGCTGCCCATATCAATCAGAGCTCAAGACAATCTAATCAATGACAGCCACAGAAGCTACCCCTTTCAATCAGCCCACACCACAAATTAGACAAAGACAGCTCCGGAGGCTACCCCTTTCAATCAGAGACCAAGCACTGAACTAGTCAATGACAGCCATGCTTCACTCTGCTCGGCAACCTTTCCTCCTGCGAATTCCTTACAAAGGGGGAGGCTGATATACTACTGAGGGCTTTTCTTGTTGCTTCTCGTGCAGTCATGGTTTCGTCCTCACATCCCTTTTTTTTTTTGGATAAAACAGGTTGAAATAGAAAAAAGGCTAACCGAATATACAGCCTACAAGGGGCATACCCCAGGAGGAACAAAAGATAGAAAAAGGAAAGAAAATAGAGGAGGCCTATGCCGAGTGGCTACATAGACTAGAAGAAAATGAACCAAGTGTTTCCTGCTCATCTAAGTAGAGGAAGAGAAAACAACATGAGGTGAGTAGAATGACCAACTACCATACAGGTTCAGTACACCATACAGCTCCCACAAAAGTACACCATACAATTGCCATATGTTGTAATTTCCAAAACCAATCCAATTTGGTAATGACAACACAAGTTATGAACGAGCCATAGATGGCCCATCCAAGCAATACGAGCAGAACTTGACCCTCCCTCCACCAAGTAAACAACAGTTGTAGCAGCATCTATAGCAGTAGCAGCTCGGTACAACAGCAAACATCAACCAGTTATGGCATGAAATTCACCTAAGCTGCCGTAGCTTTGGATTTGTACTAGAAAGCGTGAGCATAGCTATAAAACAATTGACAATTGAATGGGAGCAGCAAACAGCAGCAGCAGCAGCAAACAGCAAGCAGCAACAGCAGCAAACAGCAAGCAGCAACAGCAGCAAACGGCAGCAGCCGCACGATTACTCATGGAGCTGCCCAACTCACTAACAATTAGCAACGTACAGAACAGCAGCAAAATAGCAGCTACTTTACCGTTGTTCACCAAACAGCAACAGCATGCAAAACACCATAAAGCAGTAGCCGAAGGAACAACCAAATGACAGTCTGCCACATAGGGCAGCTAGGGACAGCCCCCTAGAAAAGCCTAAACATTCCAAGGGACAACCCCCTCAGGATAGGCCAAAAGAAAAGGAAATGGGGTCTATATCATAGTCGTACAATTGAACTCTAAGTAGAACTATATACTATTGCTTTCCTGATCAACTTCCGGGCATCAACAGAGTAGAAAACGAAGTCAAGGACAGCAGTAGTACCAATCCATCAATTGAGACTTGTTGTAAATCAACAGGCCAGAAAAACATCAAAACAAGCCTCACGGGGCAGCTGCCATAATGGCAGCAAGCATGAGCAGATACAAAGCAGCGAGATACATTACACCCGCAGCTCAAAAGATGTAGCAGCAGTAAAATTTATCAAATGCTCAATGGGAGCAGCACGTAGATAACTAAAACAGCTAAATCCAACAAAGGTAGCTAAACAAATGCTGAGCTTGTACAACAGTAACAGACTTTTTCAGTATATTAAAGTGAAAGTTCTTGGAACACAATCACATGCACTTCCAAAGCTCACAAAACAATATATGCCATAAATTAATCGACCAAGAACAGTAAATACTTAGAGCACATACCACAAGCATGAGCAGTAATTAGGGATAATCAAGAATGCTGACCTAGCACTATGTTCTCACCTACTACTCCCTTGAAAGGCTCACACCTCCCACTCTCTTTCTCATGTGCTAGGACAAGGTTCCACAAACTCCCTCCCTAAATCTCACCATATGCCCCCACTACATATTACCTCCTCTCTCAAAGAAATGCTGAGGCACTAGCACACACCTCACAGGGTAGAACACTATAAAAAGGGGATCGCACAGCATCTTCAACAAGGATCTCCAAAGAATAAGATATATACTTGATATATAGAAGTAATAGAAGTTATCCCTCCCAACTGATTGATGTGGAACTGGATCATGTGAAGCCAAATCTCCTTTACTCCTTTACACTTACTGCCCACATATGCAAAACAATGAATAAAACAATTGAAACATGAGTCAAATTCATAACAATATCGAACAGCTAACTTCCAGCATAGTGCCACTCATTAACAACGTGATCTGTTTGAATTTGAGGAATATTGGGTAAGGATAGAATCCTTGCTCTCACCATTGAACAAATTTTATGAACAACTACCTCCCAAGTAGATGGATTCCCCTTGAATTTCCTCATATTCCTTTCAATCCACACATGATAGATTGTGATTGTCAAACCCAATTTAGTGATAATAGTTTGAAGAGATTTACCCTTTGAATTTGAGAGAAGGGAGACCCAATCATTCCAGGTTCTAGAGGACCAAGAAACATGAAGCTTGGACTGGATAGAACCCCATACTAGCTTAGTAAACGAGCAATTGAAGTAGAGGTGATCATGGCTTTCATTTTCCGGGCAAAAACTACATTGAGCTGAAAGGGGAAGACCAAAAGACACAAGTCTATCAGCTGTGGCAAGCCTGTTCTGAATAGCCAGCCAGGTGATAAAGCTACACTTTGGGATGTGACTTGAAAACCACACCAATTTGTGCCACAACACCTTAGGAAAGGAAGTTCTTAATTTGTTCCACAGAGAGGAGATCGTGAATTGACCATTAGAGGTGAGTGACCACCTGAATTGGTCATTCTCATTCACCCTGGAAGGTAAAAGAATAGGCAGAACACTCCTAATCTCGTCAAGTTCCAAAGTTTGAGTAATGGGGAAAACCCATCCAGAGTTATGAATGATGTGAGACACAGTAGCCTCTTTTGGTCTTCCTGAATCATAGGTAACTCTAAGGCCAAATTTGGCAATTAAAGGGCCCAAGGGATGCCAGTTATCATACCAAAATGAAGTAGAGTGACCATTCCTTATCACACTAAAAATATAGGGCTGCACCTTGGATCTAAGATTCAGAAGCTTTCTCCAAATCCAAGAGCAATCACCTGGAATCCTCAAATTCCAGAAAATTTTCCCTTTAATTAAGTAAGATTTGACCCACTGACACCACATAGACTGCTCTCCCCCAGAGATAATGTACCATATATGTTTGGCAATGGCTGCCTGATTCCAAATTTCCATGGACTTGAATCCTAAACCTCCCTCTTGTTTAAGAGCACAAAGATGTTCCGAAGAGACCTTGGCACCCGTTTTTTTAAGGTCAGGTCCAGTCCAGAGAAAGGCCCTAAGAATGGATTCAACCTCCTTAATCACCTTTTTGGGGATGATGAACAAGGATGACCAATAGGTTTGGATGGAAAAGAGAACATTTTGAATCAATTGAACTCTTCCAGCATATGTAAGATCCCTATTGGTCCAAGACTTGGTTTTGGCAGTTATACGATCTACCAAACTCTGACAATCAGAAGCTTTGAGTTTGGTAGAGAGGAGGGGAACACCAAGATACCAGCCTAGTGCTCGTGTTAACCCCAGAAAAGTAGACGCTACTCTTCCTAGGGCTAGGGGAGAGACCAGGCAGGGCTTGGAAATCTGAGAGTGCCTCCTGTATATGGTGAATAGAGGACAGCTCTCCTTTACAAAAAATCATTAAATCATTAGCAAAGCAAAGGTTGATAAGTTGGTTTCTTCCACATCTCCAATGAAAGTGGAAATCAGGAAGGAGGGATTTCTCCTTTAGAAGGCAAGTGAGAACTTCCATGACAATCACAAAGAGATAGGAGGATAATGGGTCTCCTTGCCTAAGACCTTTTTTCCCTACAATGAAACCAGTGACTTCGCCATTTATGCTAAGAGAATAATTAGCAGAAGTAACACAAGCTTGAAGCCAATTGATCATTGTAGGGTGAAAATTCATGGAGGACAGAACATCCCAAAGGAATTCCCATCTAACATTATCATATGCCTTCATAATATCTACTTTCATGGCACATCTGGGAGATGGAGAAGATTTGTGATATCCTCTCATAAGCTCCTGGGTGAGGAAAATATTATCAGCTATCCTTCTTCCCTTCACAAAGCCTGATTGAACAGGGTCAATTAACATTGGAAGGACTGCTTGTATTCTTCTAGCAAGAATTCTAGAGATGCACTTGTAAACCGTATTACAACAGGAAATGGGGCTAAAATCCCCAACCTTTGATGGATTAGGGACTTTAGGAACAAGAGCTACAATAGTGGAATTTACCTTTTTGAGCAACTTTCCAGACCTAAAGAAGGTCTTAACAGTTGAGGTGACTTCATGGCCAATGATAGGACAACTTTTTTCCCAATCAGAATCAAGCCTCTCGTACCTGTCTCTATTGTGCTTCCTGTTCCCTTCCTCCTCGGAGGTGGGACTTCGGCTTTTGCTCCTTTTTCTTGAAGAAGCCCTATGCGATTATGGTGTTCGGCTTTGGCTTCTGTTCCTCCATTTTCGTGGGGAAGCTTCTTTCTACATTGGAGTAGGACTCCTGCTCCAGCTCCAGCTCCTTCTTTGCAAAGCAACCTTCTTGTACTCCACTATGGCCGGCCTATCTCCTCTTGAATTTCTTCGTCAAAGTTCAGAGTCCTCAGGGTGCTATCAAATCCGTTCTAACTCTCGGATCTCATGCTCTTGTTTCTTAATCAAACTAGCAAGCTCTTCAATTTTTTGCCTCTTTTTATCAAGGACATCTTCACTGTTGTGCACACTTTTCGAGTGTGCGACTAGCTCCCCTCCACGGTGGAATTTACTCCTTCGTGTGGACTCTGTGGCCTTCCTGCCTTCCCAATTATTAGAGCCATCCAGGATGGTCAAAGGGTTGCCCTTGCTGGTTGTTTTCTTCCCATGTCCACCATCGGGCTTTCTTGGAGCGCCTAGTGGAGATTTATCTCCTCCCCCACCTAGCAAGTTATTTGGGTCGAGCGGTGTCTTTGGATCTCCTTCCACCATGGTTGTTTTTCAAAGAGAACTCTTTCGTTTCACACAAACGGAGCCAATTGTAAGTGGACAAAAACGAGAGTGACTTTTGTCAGCACAAGATTGTAACGGCTAGTCGTGCCTCTTGACCGGAACCCTAGTTCATCGTCGAAACCCTAATCTGCAAAACAGACAAGGGGTGAGCGTACCCTTGCCTCTCATGGCGAAGGCCCTCCAATGCCTAAGTTAGTATGACGTACTAGAGAAACCCCAATTATCAGTAGGAAGTATCGTATGAATGCAATGAATTGCGCACCTTTTAGCTCTAGGTTAACCTCATACTTATAGATTTACATATACTTACTGCCCAAACGTCCCATATGCCCGAGGTTTCCTATTTCCTATGGGAAACCTAGGATATCGTGGATTCTCATTCCCTTCTCAATTCATTACCTTAGTCCTTTTATGACTCTTTTACATAGCAGGCTGAATATCCCATTCCCGTTGGATCTCTTATTGAGATCCTTTATTCTTGGGATCTCATTCCTTACAGAATACCACTGTTTCTGAATCCTTTCAGAGTATTCCTTCCTCTTTAGCACTCGAGGCTGCTTTCTCTAGAGTTCTTTCTCTGTTTGGCCTCCTCATTGCCGAACAGGCCACCTGGACCAGTTACTTCACATGTCACCGGTCCCTTTCAATTACTTGGACCATTGACTTCTCATGTCTTTTGTCATTATCTGCTGAACAGACTGTCTAAACCAATGACTTAACATGTCACCGGTCCATATCGCCAATCACCACCTTCTACGGCGGTTTATCTTATTGTATATATTTCGTGGTCCCACGTACCACTTGTTTGGGCTTTTATTTGAGCTTGTTCGGGAATACCTCCCTACATAGGGTCCTATTTAATCATCATTCTGTTCTTCAGCAGCGCAAAGCTCACTGTTTTGACAAACTTTTGAAGAATTGTTCTCAAGTGTATTAAACCCTAAGTATAGACTAATTTGGAAAGTCCCCAGCAGAGTCGCCACTTTGGGCACACGCCTCAAAAATCGTAGGATAAATGGATGTGCCCTATTTAGAGCGAGGCAAAATGCTCAATTAAGAGTCGCCATTTGGGTTTGAAGGTCTGCCACCCAAGGAACTGAACTTGAAACATAACTCTGTATTTGATTTGAAAAAGGCTTGTTTCCGGTCCGTCGTCACCAGAATATCTTAGGTTCGGGAGCCAGGTTACGAGAGGGAAAGGTTTTTAAGGCACCCCTCTGGCCCAATCCGGAGATTGGCCTTTACTTGGGCATTTGCAAAATGTTTGCGATTCCATTTCATTAATAAGTCTTAGCCATTTAGGGTGAGGGAATAGTTTAAAGGGGATTAAAACTGTAACATGTTTGTAGGATGTGATAGATGACATGCTTGAAAAATAGTTAGAATAAAACAAAAGCAAATAATGTGGGATTTAAACAGATTTGAAGGTCACTATTCTAGAGTAACGTGCTCAGGAAGAAACCAATTTGCACTGATCCACTCAAAACATGGAAATCACACTTGCTTGGGTCAATCCCAAACTAGTGCGCGCAAAAGGGTTTAAGCCCACAGCTCTTACCTTCATCCCTCTGGGCTTGGGAAGGACCGATGCATACCCAGGATAAACCACGCAGTTGTAATGACATATTAATATACAGTTACAGATGATTGAATGGGCGAAAAGCCAAATAAAATGAATAACACACCTCATAAATAGTGTGGGTATAAAACAGGGGCTTAAAGACAAGTTAGCCATGCAAAGGCCACTCACTAGTCAAGGACAAACCAACGCGTATTGGTAAGCCACTTGCGTGCGTCAATTTGAGTATCCTTCCAATGTTTGGTTTTGCATGTCCAAAAAAATCCTAGGGGTATTCCGTTAAAACAGAAATGAATATTGAAAGACAACTACCAGTTTTAGCATAGAAAGCAATAAACTAGTTATTAGACATGCTCAAGGTGATGTATATACAATTAATAACACAAAAGAATATGGCCTATTTTCCCCATGCAAGATTTGCGCGTGCAGCTAGTCAATGGCTCATGCATGCTATTGGCCGGCGCACAAGTCCCTTGTTTATAAGATATTTGAAACCTTACTAGCTTTAGGGCCAAAACTAGTATTGATTACTAGCCTTGGCCCCTGCCAGCCCCCTCAGGGATCAGAATAGAATGCAATAAGTGTTATACCTTTGATTTTTAGGTTTGAATGGTGGTTGAACTTGAGATTTGAGGCTTGCAAGATGGGGTTTAAATGGTGGTTGTGAGTTGTTATGTGAAGAACAAGTCACAACTAAGTTGAATATGGTTTGATCTTGCCTTGGTGTTACTTCTTGATAGCCTTCTTTTGCAAGAAAGTGATGAACAAAGTGGTACCCCTTTCTTTTGTGTGTATGGGGAGTTTTTTTTGGGGGGTAAAAATGTATGGGGAGTTTATATAGAGAGGAGAGTGAAAGAAGACTTTAACCAGCCAATACATGGTTGGTAGACTTGGCCTCTAGGTCTCTCATTGAACCAACACGTGACAGTAGAGTTTTAGTAAGGTTAAAAAAGGGTGTCAAACCCTCAGAGTTCAACCACTCGACATTTCCGGGGTGTTCTCAATCCGTTTCATCATCGGGGAATAAAAAAACGAAAGTAAACTAATCTGAAAACCCATATTGGGGTGTCTACAGGTTGCTACAAAAAGACCATTAACGGATTATAGACACCTCCTTGACGGGGCATTGCCATACAGATTGATCATCGTTTGTTTGCTTTCCACTTCATAAACCAAGATCGTGGATATTCCCATGGCTAGGAATATTGCCACACGATAGCAGTTATCATTAAATAAAGCATGTATTAATCGTATGTTGAACAACTGCAGGCCATTCCCACGATTGTGCATATGGTGAGGCTTGAGTGTAGAGTTGCTCGGAGTTCCTGAACAATAAGAAGCTAGACAAGGCCGCGAATGCGACAAGGCATGTGCACGAGGCTGCTAAAGACTGAGGGCGAAGGCTTCTGAGTTATGAAGGCAGAGTTGCTGACATGGAAATAGAAGCGTGAAGCAAGGATTTTTTTTTTTGGGGTAAATTAGTTTGCAATAGAAAAGAGACTAAGCAAATTTACAGCCTACAAGAGGCATACCCCAGGAGGAAAGAAAAAAGAACAACAAAGATTAAGAAAATTGATGGATGCTAAATGGCTACATGTAGTTGGTCAAGTTTAAACAAACATGGGATCCACGTGTTTCTATTCCATCTAATAGATGGGAGAGATACACATGCCAAAAGAGTGTATTCACAAAATCTGAACCTTGCACCGTTGGCCTCAGCATCTTCAAAATGGTCTTGTACAGCAACCTGGTGCCAACTTGGGCAACAACCTTTAACAAACCAATAGCAGCCACAATACATATCAACTGCAGAGCTGGACCTTTGTTTCTAGTCAGTCCATCTTAGATTAAACTTGTGAAGCAAGGATTTGCGGAGATGCGAGTGCGAAGCCACTTAAGATGCAAGCTCGGAACTGCGGACATGGTGCCAATTGTAGAGTTTACTAAAAACTAGCTACGAGGCTCTCTTCCAGCTTCTTCGACTTGGCTCCGTCGGTTATAGACACAAAACTTGAAGTAGCCTATAGCTTGCACCTTTTTCGGTCCCAAGGACTAGAGTGATTGTGAGGACAAAAATCCTACTTAGCATTTCGATGTCAAGAGGGTCCTTCGCGATCTGCAATCCACATTTGAATAGTTTAGAAAGCAATACTCAATAGGAAAAACAACATGCAATGAATGTGGAATCAGCCACGGGCTGATAATCCTTTTTATACTAATTGCCAGGGGCATGATCGCCATACTTTGAGAACCCTAGTCCAAGTGTTGAATCACTTTGGGTGATATGGTTTGCAACCATGACACATGCATATTGAATTTGAACATTTAGAAAGAAATAGAAGCCCCCTGTTTAGGCAATGGATGCTTTATCCTACTTCAGCTATGCATGACAACAATCTAATTGCCCCTAGCATAGAAATATGCATTGTAAAGAGCAACTAATGTGAGTGCAATGCTCCTTTTGTTGTTTGAAGAGATCTTGGCATACTCTTGACAATGTTGTGTGACAGCATTCCACAAAAGAGTTGAGGTGTTCTCCCAGGATATGACGCCCCTCAGGTTGAGCTTTCTTCTTTTTGAAGGCCAAGTGTGTTGGCAGGCAGATAGACTTTACAGCACAACCCTTTTTTGCCCCTGCAAAATTGTTAGTAAACTCAGTAACTAAGGCAGGGTGAATTGGCTATCGCGGGGAGCTTGCCCAATGGGGTCCACGCCTCACTTTACTCCTTGCATAGAGATGATGGCCATGATGTCTTGACGAACCTGCCTTGCTTGAACATAAGAATACCTCATGCTTGGAGTTAGCTCGTGCAACCAAGACAACTACTTCTACTAAGCAGCCATAATGGTATACACATGAAATACTGGGTCAAGAGACCAATGCAAAAGACAGGGTGATACTGATATGCATGTAAATCCGCAATGTATTCGGACATCTCAACTTTCACGTATTTGATCAAATGCTTCCCAGTTTTCTAGGGAGACTGACAATGACTTATTGCTTGCACTAGCTAGGTAATTTGAAAGACAACAATAGTCTAGCGGCACCACTGAAAACATTGTTTGGCCAAGAGACCATAAGTACTCCACAGAAATTTGCAAAAAGTTACTGCGCTTATATTTGTTGTGTTAAGAATGCTCAGGATAAAATCATCTTTGAAAACTTTTCCTCAAGGATCTCAAAGTCGTATCATTCCATCCATACGTCCCACTCATATGCCATTCAATTGTCAAAAGACTCAAAATATTTTACAAACCCATGCCCTTAGTAAATTAAGTGAGTTTGTTGCTTCACGTTGGATTTTGGGCTGTCTTGAGTTGGATTGACAAATGCTTGCTGCGTTCCTCGTAAGAGATTGAATATTCATGAAAAGGAAGGGGGGGGGGGGGGGGGGGGGGGGGGGGGGGGGGGGGGGGGGGGGGGTTGTGGGTATAGCTATGCTCCTTGTCTCGTGGAACTCTTCACATTGCGTGATTCACAAGAATGATGCATGTCCTTGATTCTTGCCCTTCGTGTCATGTCCCACATTGGTGATGCCCCTTGCTACTAAGTCGTGTCCTTCAATCTGAGAGGACTTTGTTATAGACCATAATGTAGGCTAAGGTTGTTGGTTTGACAAAGAAAGGGATATAATTGCTCAAACCTAACTTCTATTCACGCTTGGGTTTTGAAAACTAGCAGCCATCCTCATCATTCTTCACAATGTCCTCTGTACGGATTGGAAGGAATATTTCCTTTAAAATGCCCCTTGTATGATGGGGTGATTCATTTTATTTTTTATTGATTTTCTTTTTATCTCTTGTATTTTTGTTTGCCCAGTATGGGGGGATGGCTGCCTAGTAGGCTTTTCAAGGAAATTATCCAGAGGTTCAACATGGCTGGCAAATGATAAGTGTTTGGATAAATGAAATGAATACCTCTCTTCATTTTGAATGACACGACAAAGTGATGAAGATCCTAACCAAGAGATTCAAAGCTTTGATGTTCAACCAAGTAGACTTTCTAAGATTGAGAACAAGTCTTTGAGATGCATAGTGAATGCATGAGGACATGGCTGATTTATCATTTTCTTTGTGCTCTAACTTTTGCCTGGACCGCCCTTGCAGATTTTCAATCTAGCGAGCTCATCGTTTTTTTTTTTTTTCTTTCCCTTCATTTTTCCTCTCTTTTCTTCTTTCTCCTTTTACCTACTCTTCATCTTCAAAAGCATGATTTGCTTACAAGTGATCTCTGTGAGGGTGCAAAAATGTTTCAACTCCTTAGCTCAGCAGAAATGACGCGGGTCATAGTTTTGAAAAACTCATTTTGTGCTTTTGATAATTCAAGTGATTATGATGCGTTCCAAAAGATGTTATAAGATTACTTTGAAACCCTTGTGGATTGTTTTCAACGTTTGATGTTATCATGAGTATTCTATGGCAGCAAACTAGCACAGGAGGAAACATTTTCAAAATTGTGGCCGACCAAAAGGTGCCTATGATCCCAATAGAGAATCAGGCCATTCGTAATTCAAGTAAAAGGAGACTCAAATTTAAGATCCACATTTCATGCTGAGTGCGATAATTGGCCAGAAACCATGATTAGCAGAACGGCATTTAATTGAACAATCAATTTTTTCAAGAGAAGCAAAACATGGGCCAAAATGGCAGCGGAAGCTAGCTACGTAGGATATCCGTGAAAAGATTGTTTAAAACTTAAGCCAAGAAGTGATGGACATGGCTACCGTTACTCAAAACTTGTTTGGATTAAAACTTCAATTTTCTTGTCAGCCATTACCATCACGTCTAAGATCAAACCCTAAATCTAGGAGAAGCAGAAACCTAATCTTGCTCAAGTTGAGATGTCCAAAATCAATGGTCTATGTGGTGCATTCATCAGACACATCTATCACCCTTAACATGCAAACTACCCCATGTATGACGTGGTGGCTCGACCAAATGATATTCGATGTTAACACGTGATCATGCAACGTGCTAAAATGTGGGTGATGAACTCCTCTTTTGGTTTAGTCCCTTGCATGGTTAGTAAAAGGCAAACAAAATGATATACATAGCACCACAGTTACTTGCACAGATTATGGATGAGTCATGTATAGCAATTCGTGTGCATGCATGAGTTTATCATATACCATAGACAGCTAGCAATTTTTGATATGGATGATTCTTAAGCCTCGTTGCTTACAAATTATGCATGCCACTTAAGATCCTACTTCCAAGCCAATCCACACTATAAAATAGACCGAAAAAGCTGAGTAGATGACTACAACGAATAGTAGACTTAGAGTCCACCGTTGTGCTAGCGGCTATTTGAATGTTACACCTTACATAATCTTTGGTTTTAAGAAAAACTTGTTGTTTGAGGATTTGGTCATCATTAGCCATTTTCACTAAGAAAAGTTTCTAAAGTTTTTCTCTCTTTCAATTCTTGGTTAGGGAAGATTCATTCACTTCAAACAATGCTAACGTGATTTTCTACCAGCTTCAGGTTATTCTTTCAGCAAATATTTTTCAAAACTTATTTTTACCAAAGCGCATCGGGTTGATCTATCAGAAACTCATTCAACAAGTTTTTCCCTTTTTTTTTTCTCTTTCTCAGAACATGATTGAGGTAATTGGGATCCACATGATTGCCTGCCAGCACATTGACAAACTCCTAAATCTTACTAGCTCATTGCAGTAAGCATGCTCAAATTTTTGAATTTTGAAAGATGGGTTGCTAGGCTGATTTGGAAATAGGAATCAAAGTCCTACACTTGTCATGTTGAATCATCCATCGAGAAATAAGTATTGTCAATTCTATCCATAATATCCTTGACTCATCATCCATAACTTGCTCTACTTCCTCACACTCCCCCTTTCCTTTAGCCTTCCAAGGCAGAGATTGCTAGAGCAATCCCAGTTCAAATGCCAACAGGGCTGCTCCTTTTTTGGTATTTGATTTCGTTCTAGAAATTCATGCTTCGCGGTGCTTCAAGCAAAGTGGGAGTGAGAAATAAGCAGTGGTGCCTTCAACTTACCAAAAACATAATTTGCAGGCAATGCTATGCCTCAATGCTCAGCTATAAAGACTTAGAGTTAGGGCTCTTAGTTCATGCCCTAACCCTTCTGCACAAAAAGCGATATTACAACAATGTATACAAGGTGTGAGAAAGAACTTCAAGAAAAATTTACCCAAAAAAAAAAAAAAAAGAACTTCAAGAAAGGATGCAGGTAGATTCATAATCTGCAGGTTCCTGTCTTATTTTGATAGGTTCTATGGCTCTCTATCACATGTAAGGTTTGGATAGTCTCAAGTGTGCTTCATTGTCAAAGGGCACCAATCTTCTTACTAGCCCATCTTAAGCGGCAATCAGGTGATCCCCTTTTTTATATATCACTAGGTACAAGTGACTGTGTAGTTTGCTGGAACCTCTAACATAGCCTGTGACACGCCGGGATATTAGGTGAACTCAACGAGGTTGCCCACTCGATACATATGATACAAGAATTAAATAAAGCAAGCATTAATCCTACGTCGAACTTTTTGGTTATGGCTCTCAAGTCCCCAGCAGAGTCGCCAAAAACTGTAGACACCTCCTTGACAGGACATCGCCATACAGATTGATCATCGTTTGTTTGCTTTCCACTTCATAAACCAAGATCTTGGATATTACCATGGCTAGGAACATCGCCACACGATAGCGGTTATCATCAAAACAGAGTCACCATCTAGTTTGTAAAAACTAGGAAAAAAACAAAAAGAGATTCCGGGTACGGGAGCCAAAAGTACAATAAGAGGAAGGTGTTAGGCACCCCTCGTTGCCCAGTCATGAGACTGGCCCGTAGTTGTTCAACATACGATTAATACATACTTTATTTAATTCTAAACAAGTAATCTATTTTATTAGCCTTTAAAACAGTTAATGGTGAGCCGAGAAGATAATTAAAACATGCATCAGAAACATGCAGAATATCCCAGCAAATTTATCCCTCGGCTGGTGAATGGATGTCACAGCTGAGGGATCCCACTGGATCGATGTATCAGCCGAAGGATTGAATCCCAAGCCGATGTTCTTCCTCACACCAGACTAAATGATTAACAGAAAATCAAAACGTTACGGTTAATGTACAAAGGCAAGAAATAAACCAAACCATAGACCCCTGGGTCTCACCACTTTGATCCCTCAGTTGCTTGATTGCTTCAGATTGATGGTGGTTGACTGATTTGCTTCTCGAAACCCTAGGGTTAGGGTTTGTACTTCGGGGTTTTGATCGTCGGATTGCAGCTTCCTTTAGGTGGTTAGGGCTTTTGAAAAGGGAACATAAGAGAGTGTTTATGCAGAATTTCGTGGTTAGAATGGGTTGACTATGATTGATATTTCGGAACCCTAAGTGCCTCTTTATATTGGCAATTGGTGACTCACTCCGGCCAATCAAATGGTGTGAATCAATAAGGTAATATAGGACAATAAGATTTCTAGACGAATATGCTTTCGTAGCCCGAACGCATCAAAAGAAGGCTGCTAGGGTTTTGGCGATCGGATCAAACGTTTGACTGACCATTCCAGAATTTGAAAAATAGACAATCTAGCGGCCGACGAATTGATCTGGCTGCCGAGAAATCAATCTCTCAGAAAGATTTTCAAGCAACATGTTTCACAGGTGAAAGAATGAAGTGGAGGCCGTGAGATCAATGTTACGGCCGAAAGATGTATTTTCCTAGGATACTGTATTTCTATCTGAAAGGCTATATAGCTCTGAATTGGGTCCTTTAAGTGGCTAAAAGTACTCACCAAAAGTCAAGGGGTTTACGAGAAGTCAATCAGCAATCACTGTTTGGTTCTCTGGTCATATACCAAAATGCAGCTTCATTGCTTGGATTGCCATCCAAGGTAGGCTTTCCACAGAGGATCGTCTTGTTCTTTTTGGACTTAAATCCTCTTCTCAGTGCAGTTTCTGCTCGGGCAGCGAAAGCCATGATCATTTGTTCTTTAATTGTGTGTTCTCCACACAAATTTGGAATACTATTTTAGCAAGAATAGACGAGAGATGGTTTCCCAGGTCTTGGGCAGATTGGATCTCTCACCTCTCTGCTTTTAAAGGGAAATCACTTAAGAGTGTTGTCATCAGATTGATTTTCACTGTTACAGTGTATCACATATGGATTGAGAGGAATATGAGGAAGTTTCAAAGTTCCGCAAGCACTTGGGGCGTAATAGTTCACAAAATCTATAACATGATAAAGAATAGACTCCTGTCGCTGCCCAAATTGACCATAGGCTCTAATGATTCCAGATTTATTAGAGAATGGGGTCTAAGTATGGAATAATATCTCATGTTGCTAGTTTATAGTAGATTTGGAGTTACTTTCTTAAAGTTGATTTGGGCTGAATCTGTTTTCCAAAATCCCTCTTTGAGTAGGGGGTAAATAGCAGATATATGGTGCCACTCTGATGGTACATTTACTTTGTTCTCGGATATCAAGTGCCACTCTGATATCTGGAGCCACTCTCATGTTGCTTGTTCGCTGAATTGGATCCTGGTTCAGCTTTAGTTGGTTGAGTGTCCCACCTTATGTGTGTACCCGTGCGTTGAGTGTTCGAGCTCCTTCTTTTCTTGTGAGAGGAGGTAATATTTAGTGGGAGGCATTTTGTGAGGGAGAGTGGAGGGAGTTGCAGTGTCCCCTTTGCTTTTAGTGATGAATTAGGCTTCGAGGGAGTAGAAGGCGAGCAGATATGGTTACCTTTTGGAGATTCAGATTGGTTCTCCTTTCGAGTGTCCTTGTTCTTAAGGCATTCTTCATCAGTATTCTTAGTTGCTGGATCCTCCTCTTTCTATGCTGTCTTCCGTAGACATTTCATGTGTGTCGTGCTAGTCTTTGGGTTCTCAGATTGGTAATCGATTTTCATTCTATTTAAGCGTGGCATAGGTTCGTTTTGTGCTGTGACTGCATTGTTTAGCCATGGCCATGCTGGATGTGTGTTGTAACTTGCATATTGCTGGTTCTGCTACTGCTGTATTTGCCACTGCAGGTGGCTGCTATTATGGTAGAAATCAGATGTTATATTACTAGGGCTTCTGATGATGATGATGCTGTAGCCGCTGTGCTCACTGCCTCTTCGGCTCGGTCAGGTTCAGCTAATCCATCAAGTTTTCTGCTGCTGTTGTGTTGTTTAGTTGTAGTTTATGCCTAACCATCTGGGGCTGTCGTTGGGATCTCCCTTCGCAGAGGAAGACGTCCTCTGTATAGTGTATTCCCCATTGTCTGCCTTTTGATTAGTATTGGCTGTTATGGTAGCTGTTCTGTCTTTATATTTTGCTACTGATTAGTCTCCTGGAACTGCTCAGCTCTGCTTTTATTCCTTATGACTATGCTACACTGCTTTTGTATTACTGTACTATGCTGCTGCTGTCTCATGGAAGAACTGAGTTTGTACAGTCTCAGTTGGTCCAACAGAACTCACAAATCGGGCAGACATGGTGTCTGTTCTGTTATGTTCACTCTTACCATGAAGGGTCCACTTGGGAGAACTCCACGCCAAACCTGGCTGCTGATTGCTGTGTACGGAGCTGCCTGCTGCTACAGATGTTGCTACATCTGCGGTTCAATTGCTGGAGGGGCCCTAGTTCTGATCGTATTGCGGGGATGGGCCATTCAATGGCTCGTTCATAAATTGTGTTGACATTACCAACTTGGAATTGTTTTGGAAATTGTAACAGACGACATTTGTATGGTTTACCATTGTTGGAGCTGTATGGTGTACTAATCTCATTATACTCAACACATGTTGTTTTCTCTTCCTCTACTTAGATGAGCAGGAAACACTTGGTTCTTTTTCCACTAGTCTATGTAGCCACTTGGCATAGGCATCCTCAATTTTCATTTCTTTTTTCTTTTCTTCTTTCTTTTCTTTCTTTTGTCCTCCTGGGGTATGCCCCTTGTAGGCTGTATATTCGGTTAGCCTTTTTTTTTCTATTTCAAGCTGTTTTACCCAAAAAAAAAAAAAAAAGGTGGGACTTGAAATAATCGTTAGGCCAAAATTGGGTGTCTACATGGATCAGCTGTGAAAAAGATTTTCTCCACTGTAAAACCCTTCTTAACTCTCCACATGTTTAAACCGAGTTTTTGGACAATCTGTCCACATTTTCAAACGTGTTTGACAAATGTCCATATTTTGAAAAGTTTTGCAAAAATAGTCCATCGTGCATTACCAAAATGCGTGATGTTAATCGCGTACACACAAAATGCATTTTACAGAGTTTGCGTGGCAACAAAATCCATGCAAGCAAATAACACATTCTAAAAATGCATTTAAAAAAAGACATAACGCATTTTCAAAATGCGTAATAAAGCTAGGTAAAAAACCATAACCCTTTCCTTCCTTTTGGTGCCAAATAAATAGAAATGATTTTGTGGGATCCATTTCGGATTTCCCAAAGATGATTCAAACCACAAGGTATTTTTACAATACTTTTTATAGGTTGTTGTAAACAATTAGCTCAATCCAATATTGATAAGGATTATTTAAAGAATTTTGAAATACCCTACAAATGCTAAAACAGCCCTTACCTATATCTGATTGAGCTAGCTTTTACATGAATTCATAAAAAATATTATAAGAATAACTTGCGGTTTCAATAATTTTTTTGGCACCCGTAATGGGTCCTGCAAAAATCAAAAAATCTGAAAAAGTAAACTGCTTGTTTGGTACCCATTAAATGGACAATGATACTTTTGATTTTGCGGGGCCCATTAAAGGTTCCACAAAATGATTCAAACCGCAAGGTATTCTTGCAATATTTTTTTTATGAGTTATTGTAAAAAATTAGCTTAATCTGATATCCGTAAGGGTTTTTCAACGTTCGTAGGAACTCTACGAATTTTGAAACACCCTACGAATGCTGAAACAGCTCTTACGATTTACCCCAAAAAAAACAGCTCATACGAATATCCTATTGAGCTAATTTTTTACAAGAACCTATAAAAAATATTGTAAAAATACCTTGCAATTTGAATCATCTTTGTAGAACCTGAAATGGACCCCACAAATTCATGCGCATTTATTCTGCACCAAGGGAATGGAAGGGTTATGTTTTTTTACATAAAGATGCGTTATGTCTTCTTTTCTTTTTCTTTTTTTATAAAAGTGCATTTTCAAATTGCGTTACTTGTTTGAATGGATATTGTTCCTACGCAAGCTCTGCATAACACATTTCATGCATATGTGATTAACATCATGCATTTTGATAATGCGCGATATACTACTTTCACAAAACATTTCGGAAAATTGTCATTTGTCCAATATGTTTTGAAAACGTGAAAAGATAGAGCAAAACTCCGTTTGACTTCATACCCTTCTTCAAGGGTTTTGTAAGCAATCGTTCTCTGCCAATAAACGCTCAGTTACTGCTTCGCAGATGCTTAGAGTATCTCTACTCTTTACTTAGATTTTTCTCCAAATATGAGTAAAAATTTGGGTAAAAACTTGATTTGGCATTGTGCGTTCTAATGGGTAAACTCAAACCCACACACAAATATGCATAAATTTGAGTAAAAATTTCATTAATGGCAATATTATAAATTTAAAGGTATGAAATTTGCCTTCAAAATTTTGAGCAAGAGTTTTAAGTCTTAACCAAATTTGGGTTGGTATAGGTTTGTGTAAAGAATGGAGGAGGATTTTGGATGAATTTTACTTAAATTTAAATTTGAGTTAAGATTTGAGTAAAGAGTTGAGATGCTCATGGTTTTCCCCTGTTATCATTTGAGAAAGAGAAGGGTGAGAGAGTTCAATATAAAACCCAAAGGTACATCAACCCAATACTCAACCTGAGAACATTTCTGGGTTTCTGATTTCAACTTATCTACCTTGATACGATATACGACAAACCCATGATCGAATATTGAGCTTTAGAGTCGAAAACTCACATTTGCGGTGTCAGTAGTTTTTCGATGTTGATATGCAGACTCCGTAAAAGGGAATCTTATGTCTGTGCATCTGAATTGATTTGCAAACTCAGCCACTTGATTATCTTTTATGATGTTTTCCCTTTGAAACCCAGTATTGTGCAGAACCCTAATTTAGTACCTTTGAGGATTTGGTGCTTTGGCAGTTCCAGGCCCACCCATAATATCAAAATCTCTGTTGTAGAGTCAACACAACCACTTCTCTCTCTTACACCTACTAACCAGATTTCTCGAGTTGCTAGGTTAGAGGGGCAAGATGCTCTTTTTGAATACTTGCATTGTACTCGATGGTTCCACTGCATAGATGCAGAACATGTTAGCAAGAACTCGCCATACTTCCTTGAGCGCTTGCTTTCCAAGGTTGAGAATGAGCAAGATGTATTTAGGCCTTTGACCAGGTTCCTCAGATACAATCCAATTAATGAATTCGAACCCTTTTTGGAGAGCCCGTCCGAGGTTGTATCCCTCCTTCCCCAGAGCTTGATGTTTTTGAATGACGATCAAGTCATGCTTGATAACTTTCACGACCTTTGCGATTATGGGGTTCCTCAGGGTAAGATTGGTAGGATATACAAGGAAGCAATTGGGGTATTGAGGTATGAGTATGTGATATTGGATTTGAAACTTAGGGTCTTATGAAGAACTAGGCTTGAGCAAATCCACGGTTATTAGGCTGGTTAGTTGTTGCCCTTCGCTTTTGGTGGGTAATGTTAACAAGGAACTTATTGGCATTCTTGAAAAGTTGAAAGCATGGGGATTTGGAAATGATTGGATTGGAGGATACTTGTCTTGCAAAAGCACTTACAATTGGAATAGAATGCTTGAGACAATGGGTTTTATTGGTGAAGTGGGTTATAGTCAGACACAGATGGGGAGTTTGTTTAAAATGAATCCTGGTTTGCTTTTGGAAAGTTCCGGGAAAAGAATCTATATTTTGGTTGGAGGGTTGCTCAAATTGGATCTTAAGATGAGCGAAATTTACTCTTTCTTCTTGCAGAACCCTCAAATTCTGTCCGCTAAGCGTGCCAAGAATGTTTGCCGAGCAGTGAGTTTTTTCTGTATGAGACAGAAATGGACGTTGAAGGCATTGCAACTATTGTAGCTAATAACATTCAAGTTCTGCGTGCGGTCTCTCTGAATCGAACCAGAACTATTTTGAAAAAATTGGAAGTTGAGAGAGACACTTTATGGCTTATGATAAAGGAAGACCCTTTAAACGTTCCTCAGTTTGGTTGCCAAATCAGATGTTGTCAGCATTGAACAGCTATGGTCTGAAAATCGAGAAATTCTTCAGTGCCGGCTGGGTACCGGCCAGCTGGTGCCGAGCACCACCTCGGCCGTCTAATGAAGTTTTGGACAGCTCAGATCTGTTCGGCTGCTGCGGGTTATTTTACTCATTTCACACTTTAAAATCAGCTGAACAGATCTGAGCCGTCCAAAACTTCATTGGACGGCCGAGATCGGTGCTCGGCACCAGCTGGCCGGTACCCAGCCGGCACTAAAGAATTTTTTCTGAAAACCAAAGTAGGTTTGTGGCGAAGCAATTTTTCTATGATGAGAGTTAAGAGCTTCGCTCTCTACACCCTAGAGAGAGAATGCACTCCTCATTTTTTTTTTTTTTTTGGTAAATCAGCTTGAAATAGAAAGAAAAAAAAAAAACTACCTGAATATACAGCCTACATGGGGCATACCCTAGGAGGAAACAAAAGAAAAAGGAAAAAGAATAAAGAAAAGTGACTCTTAAGCCAAATGGCTACAAGATGCTAAATAGGGGATACCAGTTGTTTCCATTCCATCTAAACAAGAGGGTTCGAAAACAACAGATCAGATGAGACGAAAGATATGAGATTGAGTCCGGTACAAGGCTAAAATGAAGAAAAAATGAATACAAAATGGTTAGAACACCAATTGTTCCATTAGCATTCTACACATCCACAAAAGGAACATAGCACCATGCTATGGCTGGTAGTTCGGGTAGTGATGAAGTATATGACATACAAGGATGCCAAGGTAGCTTTGTCAAGGCTACCTTAAGGCACAATTACAGTAGATGAACCATCAGCTGGGCAGCAGCAAGCAGTTAGCAATCCAAATCAATTGCAGTTCACTATCAGCACTACTATAGCCATTTGGTTAGAGCAGAACTACAGCAGCTCTAGCAGCTTCAAAACGGCACAACTACAGCAGCAACTAATAGTACAGCAGCAACAGCAGCTTGTCTAAAAATACAACATAGCAGTAGAAGCATTATAACAGCCTACTACACAGCATCAAGGATCTAAAGACAGAAAAACAAACCCAAAAGAAAAGAGCAGAGGCTAGGGACAAGCCCCCTAGAAAGGCATAAACAGCCCAAGGGACAACCCCCCCAGGATAGGTACGAAACAAACAAAAGCAGGGACAAAACATGGTCAAAACCATGGTCCAACAATTGAGACCAGTTACAAAACAGCTGGTAGCAGCTACTATTAACCTTCATAACCATGGACGCAAGGAATGAAGATAAGCCAGAACAACTAACAGTCAGCTGCCAGAACAGCTAACAAATAACAAAGCAAGGTATGCAATGAAGGATTGACTCCATCCAGCCAACTCCATAACAAGCAACAAAGAAAGCTAGCAAAGAGAAGAATTTAAGATCATAGCAGCAGCAGAAAAGAAAGGAAAATGCTTTATCTGCTCCCCTTCGAACTCCCTCGAAACCTAACTCACTGATACTCTAAAAGCAAAAGGAAGGTCCTCAACTCCCTCGACTCGCCCTCACAAAATGACTCCCACTAACTTTTACCTCCACTCTCAAGGAAGTTGAGGCTCAATCACACAGCTCACAGGTTCACACATATGCTGGCACACTCAAACTAAAGGAAAGAGGTAGAGAATTAAGGTTTCCAGGGCAGGAGACACCTTCAGTAGTTACAGTAAATAACCATGAGATAAGATTGAGGTAAATACCTTTTAATAGAAGTATTAGCAGCTAGAATCCCTATTGTTGACCTGTTGCACCTTGCCTAGCTAGCACAGTAGGTAAACAAGTGAGATGCAAGAGGTAATTGCAAGACCAGACACCAATCACCAACAATTAGATTATTGACCAATGTTCCACTCATGTATAACCCAATCTGCTTGTAATGATTGTATATTGGATAATGGTAAAATTAAATGCACTCCTCTTACCAAAAATTTGACACAAATCCACCATAGAGTCCGAGGCAGAGGTATTTCAAGCCCTACTCGAAACGCGTGGATTACCAATTTAGTGGTAATCTAGATCTGTTTTTCCCCTTTTTTCTCATTTACCCACAATCCCACCACATCCTGATATATCACGAACTGAGCTTGATAGGTTCGATGATGGTGATACAGCATAATGGAGAAGCACTGGTGCGGATGTTGGTACAGTAACGTTCATGACGATGGAGGTCACCTTGGACTCTTGATCTGCAGCGATTGGACCCATTTGGTATTGGGGTTTAGGTTTTCGTCAGAATCGTGCTTGGCCAGTAGATGAGTTCGCTGGCTCTCGGTTGTGGGCTATTTACATGGCAGAGGATGGCTTCTACTCTGATACATCCTAGCTCACCGGAAATGGTGGCGTTCGCTACTATTCAGGCTTTGACTAGGAATGGCAACGGGAGAAATTCTGGTATGGGCTATTTGGATCTGCACTAGTATGATCCCAATCCTTCGGTGTTCTTCAATTCTTTGATCTTATTTGTTTAATTTGGTGAAATTTCAATTTGGTTATTATTTTGATATTTTGTACACTGTCCTCGGTCACCAAACCTGACCTAAAGGTTAGTGAGCTGTTGTTCTCCATTTCCGGCAGGAGATATTGATTATCTGCCATGGGGATTTTTACCCATCGTCCAACTACACAATTACTGGTGTGTGTTGAGGTTACAATCTCTAACTCGGCCCAATTCTGTTCTCGTTTCCGGCGACTGCAGCCGAAGTGTCATATTTGTTGCTTGACTATTGGGCCAGTGTCCGTTAGTATTCGAGGTTTCAACCTAAGTGCTGCAAACACCAACTTGGGGCCCAACTTGAGGCTCGAAATTATGATTCATGCACAGTTTTGTTACGGGCTGATTGCCCAATTTGGGACTAATTTGCCTGGTTTAGTTACTAGGCTCATCATGCCCAAGTTTAGTAACTAGGCTCAAAAGCTGTGTAACTTGTTGTGGAGCTCCTTTAATTTCATAATTCTTTGATCTGCTGCCCTAGTTCTTTAGCGTAGTGTGTGTGACTAGGGTTTTTTTCGACTAGATTGGTGGTCGTGCTCTGATCGAAAGAGGTAGCTCCGTGGCTGTCTTTGATTAGATTGGTAGTCGTGCGCTGATTGAAAGGGGTAGCTTCACGGGCTGTCTTCAATTAGATTAGTTGTCGTGCTCTGATTGCAAGAGGTAGCTTGAATTTGCTTGCGGTTTTAGTGGCCACTTTTCAGTGATTATGTGTTGTTTATGGTTCTTGAACTATCTCGCTTTTAGATTATAGCGAGTCTAGGGGAGTAGGTTGAGGATGTAGTAGTCTAGATGGAATTGGCATGGAGTGCAGGGTACTTGGAAGGGTAATCTTGTCGGATGCCGACATCTCCAGTTCAAGCCTCTTCTCGGTGCCTAGTCCCTCTGTAGTAGCTGTTCTTTTGGAAGTGGGCATTATGTTTGTTCTCTGGGTTTGGTTGGAGTATTAGGATCTTAGACTGCTTATCCCATCTCTAGAGTCTGTGGTCATTGGTAGTTGGCTGCGAGCGGGTTGTTTTTTGGCGAGCCTTAGGCTTGGTTGAGGGAGTATTAGGCCTGATGGAATGGGGTGTGCAGGGTGGGGCCCTCTGTCAGATGTCACCATCTCTGGTTCAAGCCTCTTCTTGGTGCCTTGTTCCTATATAGTAGCTATTCAGCCTCCCCTAGTGCCGAGTTGTTATGTTGCTGCCAGTCCTCAGTGATGGTTATCATTTGGTCATTTTTGACCGTGACTATTTATTTTATTCCCTAGCCTGGCGGGATGTGCCAGGTAGTAGTTCACTTTCATGTTATTACTATTTGTATCACTGCATAACATACTGTTATACTATCCTTTCTTGCAGCGTTGTGCCCGTTAGTGCAACTGGGGTATGATCCCCACACACGTGGCAGTTTTGTTATTTTTTTTACTTCACCATTCTCTCCATGCGGGTTGTGCATGGGTGATCGCACTTTTTTCAATTTTATTTTTTCCTTCTCTTTTCCTTCCTGGGGTATGCCCCTTATAGGCTGTACATTTGGTTAAGCTTTTTTAATTTTAAGCTAATTTACCCACACAAAAAAAATTCCATGATGCCCCAATGTGGTATTGGGGCATGATGCCTCAATTTAATATGGGCCTTTAGATAAGGTTTTGGGTGAATCTCAGCCATTGGATCAAAACCACTCCCAAAAAGTATGGTGGTTTTGCCCTTTTTTTAGAAAAAAACGTCATTATACTTACCATGAACACTGGCTCTACTTACCATAGTTTATACTGACACTTACCACAAAATATTGTATACTTACCACAACAAAAGACTACACTTCAATGTTTTTGCCCTTTTTCTCTCTAACTTGTTCTCTAGGTAGCTGGTTTGGCGGGTAAATAAATTTTTTTGGCCGAAAAATGTACCTTTTTGTAAGATTTTTTTTAATAATTGAAAATTTATAAATTCACCATACTTTTTCTCATATTCACCATACTTTTTGTCATTTTCCTAATCATTTGTGTAATAGACTATTAAAATATTGGGTGAAAATATAATTTTAATTTAATAATATTTAATTTGTAAACAAAATTTTTATAACAAATTTTCAAAACTAAATATTTAAGCCAAAAAATTGCCTTGATTTTAGATTCATGTTGTTAATATATTTCATTAAATTATTTTTAATTAAAAAGTATCTTACAAATATTATTGAGAAAACATTTATTCATTTATTGTTTTGAATAACTTACAATTAATCTTGTTAATATATTCCATTAAATTTTTACTTTGTGTATAGATGTTTCTTATAACAAATTTTAAAAATAAATAAATATGAACCATATAATTGTAATAATCTCCTAATTATATTTAAATAATTTATTTGAAATGATGTATGCAATCGCTTAACGTGATATTATAATAATTAGTAGTTATAATTGACATTAGACTATTCAATTAGTGGTAGGGTGACGATTAATTTCTATAATCAACTATAGTAGTCAGAATCATTTGACTGAGAGCTTAATTGATTGATCATATTCAATAAGTGATGATTGAGTATTAATATACTTGGCTAAAATGAATTGGTTAGTGTAGGTTAATAGTGATCAATGTTATTAATAGAATTAGCAGTTAATAGTAGTCTTAGTTGCAATCAATAAGTGATTGATATAATTGGCTAATGTAAGAGTAGCCACTAACTATTGATCTCTAATGACCCATTCAATACATTATTTAGTTTCATTAATCATTAAGGTATTATGCTTTAATTACAAGGTAATACAAATTAAGTAGAACTAAGTAACAACACATTTATTGTGGTAGTTACCTTATTAACTACCCTTATTAGGATTTACCCAAAAAAAACTACTCTCATTACGGTGCATTAGTTATGTTACATAAATACGTACCTACCTGTCATTAATGTCATACTTACCACAAAGTCAGGCTATCTATACCACGCCATCTGATTCTTGTTTTTTTTTTTGGGTAATTTAGCTTGAAAATAAAAGAGGCTAACCGAATATACAGCCTACAAGGGGCATACCCCAGGAGGAAACAACACAAAACAAAACAAAACTACGAAAGAGGAAATTGTAAATCTAAGCCAAGTGGCTATATGAAGGATAATACAAAAGTCGATCAAGGTATTGAGATGGATACAAAACAAATAACATCAAGAGATACATTTGTTTCCTAACCATCTACAAATGGATGTAGCATCATTCCAATTACTGAAAGAGGCGGTACTTGACGAAAGAGGCGGCCCCAATGACTGCTGTATAGGTGATAGTAGCTCCTGGAACAATGGAGCCACATCCCTTGATACGAAATATTCTATTTTCTGGAGCTTGGCAACACACTACACCAGCAACTAAGTATGTCGAGTAGTAGCCACAGCCCTTGAATAGTGGTAGCAGCAGAGTAAAGCATGGAAAAGAGCAGCTAGCAGCTGCTGCAGCTAATAGCTACATTCAAACACTTCAATGACCTCTTCACTTCACTGACAACAATTCTATCGTAACAGCAACTACTACAACAGTTCGGGACAACAGCAGCTACTACAACAGTTCGGGACAACAGCAGCTACTACAACAGTTCGGGACAACAGCAGAACTGGACAGCAGCAGAACATGAGCATGAGCATGACTTTAAAACACTTGAACCAAAGCAGCAAACAGCAGCTGCCACACGATGGAACTGCCCAACTCCTTAACAGTTAGCAGTGTACAAAACAGCAAGGTTTAACACAGAATGGCAGCAGCAGCAGCCATTTACTTCCAAAGACATTTGAGGAGCCAAAGGGTTCCAGCCCCACAGCCCAGAGAAGCAGCAGCCAACCAGTTATCTCCCTCGAACTCTCACAAGACAGCTGCAACACAGCCGGTAACAGCAGAACAGTAGCAAATGGATAATACAGAACCTTGAAAATCTAATCAGCACAGTGGATAGGAGGAAATGTACTATACAGAGGACGTCCCCCTCTGTGAAAGGAGATCCCATCGACAACCCCAGATGGTTAGGCAAACAGAATATATTCCAATGTCCACAAAACAGTACCATAAACATTTGAATATCCACATAAAACTAAGAAGCAACCTGTGTGAAGTATCACACCTATTACATGAGATAGCAGTTTTGGAGCTCAACCATTGGATACTTAATCTGCCATTACAGCAGAACAACAGCAGCCAACGCCCCAAAGAAGAAACGGAAAACAGCAGATAGCAATAGCTCAACCGTCTGATTCTTGTTACCATCACAATATTCGGCTGTTGCTTCATGGTATATGTGTACATACCACAATTCTTGCTAGTACTTACTTTTTGAAAAGGATTCACTTACTTTCAAAGTTGTACAATAAATGCTTACTTACCCCACATTATGCCATTAAAAATACAAAATTCCTCCCTACCTACCTTAAACTCTTCAAACTTATCCATCTGATTTTTCACTTTTCCACACATATTTCTTCTTGTCTCAAGAAATGAATATTGAAGAACCTCTCTAACTTTCAAGAACAATAAATTGAAGAATTTGACCACATTATGAAGTCTTGTTTTTGTTGTGATTTTTAGATATAGAACATAATTTATTTTTTTTAGCAAAAGGTCAATGATTATGTTTTTGGTTTGTTGTTGGTTTGTCAAGATAAAAATGACCATAATGTATATCAATTGATTACCGCGATATATAAAAATACTTACCACAAACTATGGTCGTATTTGACCAAATTCAGAATTATCTCCATAATGTGTTGCATTTTTTTACCACTATATATGAAAACACCTACCATGGATTGTGGTCGTATTTTACCAGATTCAGAGAGATGGACGACAATTTTAAAGGGAAGAATGTAGTGATAGACATTAGTGATGACGCTAGTGATGATGACGGACACAAGGATGATGACGGATATGGTGATGATGACGGACTTGACGATTTTCGGTTGGATGAATTAACGGAAGAAGATGTTTATGAAATGATATTCTATTCGGATGAGGATGGAGAAAGATTCTATATTGCATATGCCAAAGTGAAAGGCTTTAGTGTCTGAAAGGATAATATTCACAAGGACAATGAGGGTATTGTTACTATTGCGGCTGTCTTGTTGAAGCTGTTGTTACTGTTGACTGTTGTTCTTACAGCTACAGCTGTTATGGTTGCTGTAATCTGCTACTTTTCTGTTACTTCTATTGGCTGTTTTGCTGCTGGAATTACTGATGCTGGCTGTGCTACTACTCTGTTTTGTTTACTGTGTTACCACGTTTGCTGTGTGGTAGCTTCATATCATTCATCTTTGGAGTACGAGCTCTACATAGTGTGTCTTTGGTGAACTTTCCCAAGCTGGCCGGACTGCTACTCAAGGCTGTAAGTTCATGGCTACTGTCCCCAAGACAACATGGTGTATCTTAAAGCAGCAAACAGTTGTTCCTACTGCTGCTTCTGCTGTGGCCCTCTCCTTGGGAGTTCCATTTCCACAGTTTGTACCTACCATAGGGGGGTTGTCCCTTGGGAAGTTTCCGGTTACCCTAGTACCCTAATTTGTTGCTATCATTACGTCGTTTGTTTTCCTTCCCTCTTACTAGATGAATTGGAAACATCACAAATCATTTAGTCCATGTAGCCAGTTGGCCTAGGAAATTTTATTTACTCTTGTTTTTTTTCTTCTTTTGTCTTTCTTTTCCTCCTGGGGTATGCCCATTGTAGGCTGTAAATTCGGTTAGCCTCTTTTTATTTCAAGCTATTTTTAACCAAAAAAAAAAGGAAGTGGGTTTGCTCAAAAGAAGGATATCGAGAAGCTAAATACATGGAAAGAGAAGAACGGAAAAAAGAGCAAATGGCACTAACTAGAGTTGGATGTCTAGCTATATTTCATCTCAAATTAGATCGAAAATCAAACAAATACGTGGTAGCTAACTTTGCAAGCTTCCACAACCGCAACTTCATAGGGCCTATGGGTGTGCCCTTTCTCCGCTCCCACAGGAAGGTTCGTAGTCCTGATAAAGCCTCGGCCAATACAATGCATAAAGTTGGCATTAAAACAAGTCATATCATGGATTTTGCCGCACAACAATCTGGTGGATATGACAAGGTTGGATACACGCAAAAAGATCTTTTCAATCATTTTACAGGTCAACGCAAAATAGAGGTTACAGATGGGGACGCGGAAGGTGCGTTAGCCTATTAATGTGCGAAAGCCGAATATGACCCCTTGTTCTATTACAAGTATGACGTGGACGAGCAAAACTGGTTAAATAATCTGTTTTGGAGAGATTCAACATCTCTAACAGACTACATGTGCTTTGGAGATGTGCTACTCTTTGATGCTACTTATCAAACGAATGCTTATGGGAAGCCTTTTGTGATACTAGCTGGAGTCAATAGTCACTTCCAAACTGCGATTTTTGGGTGTGCATTGTTGACTGCTGAGATTGTTGAGGCTTATACATGGGTGTTGGAAAAGTTTCGTGATTCCATGGGCAATGAAAAAATGCCAGTGTCGATAATGACAGAAGGAGATAAGGCCATGAGAAGACAATAAAAACTGTGTTGCCTAATGCTTGTCATCGTTTATGCAAATGGCATCTAAAAGAGAATGCTATGAGTAATGTCCATGTTCCCGGATTTCTGTGTGACTTTGAAAAATGCATGTCAATGCCAAGGAAAGAAGAATTTGAAATTGCACGGACAAATCTTATGGACAACTATAATCTTCATGAAAGCAATTGGGCGATAGAGGTTTACCAAAAATGGCACCTATGGGCTGAGGTGTACTTGCGAGGTACTCCCTCCGTCCAGATTTAATAGTCCTTTTTGGAATTCGTATCATTTTTTAATCGATTATATTTTTCAATTTATAATGTTTTACGTAATTTTGAAAATATTGTATTATAGAACTAATCGAGATCTATTAAATAAGATCTATATTCGATATGAAATTCATTACGGATTCAAAGATATAACTCGTTTTTTAGCACGTTAAAATAAAACTAGGGACAATTAAATCCGGACGGAGGGAGTATTTTTTTTGTGGGAGCAAAAAGCACACAACGTGTTAAGGGAATGAATGCATTTATGAATCGATTCCTAACACTACGTTTATGGCTTTTTGAATTTGTATAAGCATATGATAGGGCTCTTGCTAAACTTTGACATAATGAGGCTAAGGCACAAGTAGAGAGTAATAATAGTACTCCCATTCTTTCTATGACCATGAAATGCATTGAACAGCATGCAGCTGATACATTTTCTTGGGCCATATTCAAGAAATTTCGCGATGAAATTAAGGAAGAGCAATCAGTGTTTCGGATTCCCTTGTGACAATTTTGGTAATGAAAAGGGAGCACTTGAGAGAAAGTCCCTCTTATCTGATCTCACAAAGGTGGACAAAAATGGCCAAGTCCTCCTCCCTACATGGCAGCACACCCTTGCCGGAATGGGTAACACAAATGACAAGGTATGGTGCATTGTCAACCGAATGTGTCAAAATGTCTTTTTATGCTTCACACTCAACCAATGCATATGATGAGGCAAGAGAAGAAATCGTGAGGTTAACATTGAAAATGAGCGAGCTGTATATGTTAGATGTTGAAAGCCAACAAAAAGCAACGGGAGAAGAGAATAATGTTGAGCAGACATCTATGCATTTTGGTATTGGCGACCCCGTCATTATCAAGCGTAAAGGGAGCCAAAATTTGGCAAAGGACTTTATCACAAAGGTAAGAATGTGGCCACTGTAGACTACCTGGTCATACGAGAACGAAATGCCCGAAATTAGTACCAAATAATATGGGGATAATCAAAGAGAATGAATCAGATTCGAGCATAGTTCACCCACAATAATACTAGGCGAGACTCATCTACATATTACCCACAATCATTTACTGGGTGAGACTCATCTGCATACTACCCACAATCATTCATTGCCAATGGTTGTGAATCTGGTGTCAAACCTAATTTGGTAAGTCTCTTATTATGTAGTCATTTAATAGACTATTATCCATTTGTCCATTCACTAATTATTATAACTTTTAAACTATGCAGGCTACTGGATGGTCAACAAATCCAAATAGTGTTCAGGCCCAAATCGTAGGCAGCAACTTTGAAGGATGGTCAACAATTCCCAGCAACGGTTCTGAAGGGTAAATCATTCCACAATGTAGTATGCAGTTTGAAAATGTAATCGTAACATTTGTTTCATGTAACATCTTTCATTTGTAATCGTTAGAATATCTAGTATTTGTGGAAAGAATGTCCAATTTTAGTTATGAACACCTTGCATTCGTGGCAAAAATGTTCTTTCACATGGTAAGTACTTTGAGTCACTATTTTTTTCTTCCAAAATCTGTGGTATGAATGTCCAGTTTTAGTTATATACATCCTGTATTCGTGGTAAGTATGTTCTTTGACATGGTAAGCACCTTCAATCATTATTTTTTCCTTCCAAAATCTATGGTAAAAATGTCCAGTTTTAGTTATGTACATCTTATATTTGTGGTAAGTATATTCTTTGACATGGTAAGCACCTCCAGTTTTATGACATGACCACTAAAATGGTAGGGTATCCCTCCATTAACAACAAGCAGTCATAAAATTTCTCAAAATTTATCAAAATAAAGAAAGGCCTCGAAGACATTGAATAATCATAAGTTTTTAGCAATTCCGGATATCAAAAGGCAGCAATCTACATGAGCCACAATATATACATGCAAAAGGCAGTAGCCATCTTAACAAAAAGGCAACTACATTTACATCCAAAATACTACGCAATCAGCAGCAATATGGGCAGTTTTTCCTTCACAATATCATCACTTTTTCCTTTTAGTGCTGGGATATTTCTTTTTAGCCTTCTCCATAATCTTTTCCTTCACATATTTCCTTTCAAACATGATCAAGTCCAAAACCAAGCCAATCCTACCCTCTGCAGAACTGAACTTCAGCTACAATTAAGAAATTAAACAAATAATTTGAAGCAAGTGTTGGGTTTATAAACTGGTAGAAACAACATTATATGTAAAACTGGTTTGTTACTATAATCAATTCATTTTCAATAAATTGCTCCAAATTAAAGTACTTGGAGGTGTGCACGCCACTGTCACCACCTTCTTGAATTGGAAGCCATTTCAATCTTTCAAATGGTAGTAAAGTTGCATTAGCTACTCTTTCAAATGGAAGCCATTTCAGTCTTTCAACGCGATCAACAGGGAAAAGACTGAGGCATCAGAGTTCCATTAGCTACTAATATTACAGTCTTGCCCCGTCAGAGATTTTGAATACGTTTGTTTGTTGTACTTCTCTTGGTTTTAGTAACAAGTAAAATGTGAAGAAAAGCAGTTGGCAGAGATGGCCAAACTAAATATCGTGCAAGTAGTCTCTTTTACTTGACATAGGCTATAGGAAGTAGATCATAATAGCTTCACATTTATACTCTTTTGTGATGCTCATTAAACACGAAAAACTATATGGTTGATGGGCCTGGTGGCACATACAATGTCTTATTAAAGGCCAAGAGGGAAGTAGAATACATGACTAAACTTTTACCCTTCTTTGCACACCAACCCATTGCTAACATCATATCTCTAGTCGGGGGATCTTTGAGAAAATTGATGCCACTGTTCCTAGCTGACACATGTTGAAAGCCTCACTCTGCTTAATATGTTACTCTCTTTCGTCAGGGTACAAATACTCTATTTAAGAAATGCCTAAGGCTATTATTGACCCTTAAACTCAGCATAACGAAGATAATGGCCCATTATTAATGGGTAATCAAAGAGCTTTTTAAATAAAACCCTAAATCTGTCCTGATTTTTAAAAAACCCTAAATCTTCCTTGATTTTCCCTAGCAACCCACACTATGTGTGTGTTCGGCCCACAGAGAGAGAGAGAGAGGGAGGGAGAGAGAGAGAGAGAGAGAGAGAGAGAGAGTGAGTGAGTGGGGGGGAGGAGTTGCAACCCACACTCTGTGTGTGTGTGTGTTTTGGCGAGAGGGACGGAGAAGGGAAGGACCTCGAGTGATAACTGCTATGGAGGAGAAGAGAATGCTATGATGGAGTTGGTGTGGAGGGACTGCGATGGCAGAGGACAGGAGGAGGAGAGAGGCAAGGCCATGGAGTTAGGGATTTCAGATTTGGTGTGGGGCGAGAGAGAGAAAGGAGTTAACGGGTGTAGAAGGTTAATAGGAGAGAGAGAGAGGGGGGGGGGGGGGGGGGGGGGGGGGGGGGGGGGGGGGGGTGGGGCAAGGGTTGAGATTAAAAGAGAAGATCCAACGGTTCAAAAAAAAACTGGGGCATGATACCCCAATACCACTTTGGGGCATGGTAGACTATGTTCTTGCTCAAGTTAGGTTACGTGGAAAACTCCAACGAGATGACAAAAGCTCTAGAGAAGTTTCGTGGCAAAGGTGATCAATTATAGGAGAGATTTGATTGTCTAGTGCAAGCAGGCTTGGACCCCAATGTTGTAGCAAATATGATCAAACATGCTCCATCTATTCTAAACCAGAGCAAAGACGTACTCGAAAAGAAGATTGATTGTTCGAGAATTGTTTGGGTTACCCATTGGAATCAATTGAGGTATTTCCTTCATACTTAGGTTATGATTTGGGCAGGATCAATCTTAGGTTTTCCATGTATGCATGGAGGCTCTGGATCCCGTGTCCGACTCCCTCTGTCTCATTCCCCTGTCCCACTCCTCCACATGTGCCAAGTATCCACTCCACATGTGCCACGTGGATCCTTCTTCCCCTCTAACAACGTTACTTTACCCAGTTAGAGCAAATTTATTAGTCATTAGGTAAAAAAAACTTGTAAACAGTCTTTTTAATTAGCTTATGACTGATTAAGTGTGGGGCTGAATTCCTTTTGCTCCTTAACGGTCTTTTGGAAATTAAATATGGTGTTGGTGCTGTCTTTGTATCTGTTTCCTTTTTTGGGTTATGGTCAATTGTGGGCTATCAAGATTAATTATCTCCTACTGAATTTCTTTTAATGCTACTGTTTTGATTGTTGGTGAGTCCTCATACACTGCACTGGTCTGTTTTGCCTTTTCTTGGGTATGATTATCATGTTTAGGTTATTTGTTTGGCGTGCAAACATGCTAGTTCAATAGCCAGTTCGGGGTATGGCTGTTGTGAGCTTTCTGCTCTTTTGTGGCTGCTTCAAAATTGCTGCTGCTGTTGCTGTTCTGTTTGTGCTATTGGATATCTAAGCAGGGTGGATGTTCCATGTGATATCGTTAGACCTATCTGTGGGGGGGTTGTCCCTTTGAGTGTATATTCCCTTGCTGGGGGGGATGTCCCTAGAATTAATATTTTTTCTAAGGGGCTTTCCCTAGTTGTCTTTTGCTTCTCTTTTCTGCTGCTATTTGACGTGTAGCTGCTGCTGATCAGTGTTGTGACAGCTTGAAAAGGCTGTTGCTGTTGTTTTGTTGCTGCTACCACTGCTGCTGCTGTTGTAATGCCGTAATGGCAACAGTTAGCTGGTAATTTGTTCAGCTTTGGTTGCTGCTGTTCTGCTACAAGCCAAGATCATGGAGTTCAGCTGCTGCTTTTGTTTTTGTGTGCAGTTTAGCACTTGAACTATTTTATTAAGAGTACAAGATGGTATAAGCTGTGGTTCTTCGAGAATAGTTTGGGGCGTAAGTTGTGGTTTATTAAGAGCACTCTAAGATCATGAAGTTCAGTTAGTGGCATTCGGTATCCCTTTATTAGGTCCTAGCTTTATCTGGTTGTATTCCAGTATTATGTAAGTTGTTTACCTCTTTGTCATGTTGGTTGCACCACGTGTAATTCTTTTGCCATCTGTTTAGTATCCCTATATTAGATGGGTAGGAAACAACTATTCCATTTTCGTTTAGTCCTATCTAGCCATTTGGCGTAGGTTTTCTCTGTTTTTTTAAAGTTGTATTTTCTTTCATTTCCACCTAGGGTATGCCCCTGGTAGGCTATATATTCGGTTAGCCTTTTTTTAATTTCAAACTGATTCACCCCCCCCCCCCCCCCCCCCCCCCCCCCCCCCAAAAAAAAAAAAAACTTTTAAACAGTGCACATTTTTTATTTTCCCTACTCACATTTCTTTCAACACTACACCAATACTATCTATTTAACCTATCCTGTATTAAAACATATTTTCTTTCCTTTTTCAATAGTGCACCAAAGTACAGATTTTTCAAAAAAGAAGAAAGAGGAAAAGAGAGCGACGCAGAGAGAAAATAATGTTATAAATTACATACCTAGTTCCTTAGGTACTAGTAGTGTACAACTGTAGATGGAGGAACTCTACCTAGTTGTTTACAGAGGCTGCTGCAAGACTTTTTCTCATCTTGATGGGCTAAATAGCTTCTTTACCTTGACTGGGAAACTTGCTCTTAAAACTTAACTCTTTTCCTATTCCCTTAGGCAGTTTATATTAGTAAAAAATGTGGTTAAAAAATTAGGTACTTCAATTTTTAATCCGTTTGAACCAATGCGAACCTTTTAATTCTTTGATCATTTTATTCTAAAGGGTCATAATTAATTTTTGGCTCTAGGGCTCTCGTTAGTTAGCCCTAAGAGATAATTGGTTCTACGGCTTTCTTAGGACAAATTAATGAGAGCTCTAAAATCAAAAATTAATTATGAACCTTTAGGATAAAATAATCAGAGAAATAAGATATTCGCATCGGTTCAAATGGATTAAAAAATGGAGCACTTATATTTTTAACCACATTTTTTAATATATAAACTGCCTAAAGATGGTTGAAAAATTAGCTACTCCCATTTTAAATCCATTTAAACAGATGCGAACATCTTACTTCTTTGATTATTTGACTTTAGGGCTCTCGCTAATTAGCCCTAAGAGAGTTGTAGAATCAAATATCTCTTACAGCTAATGAGAGCCCTAGAGCCAAAAATTAATTATGATCTTTCAGGATAAAATGATCAAAAATATAAAATATTTGCATTGGTTCAAACAGATTGAAAATTGAAGCACTTAATTTTTTAACCACAATTTTTAATATATAAACTACCTAAAGATGGTTAAAAAATTAAATGCTCCAATTTTAAATTCGTTTGAACCGATACGAAAATCTTATTTCTCTGATCATTTTATGCTAAAGGGTCATAATTAATATTTGACTTTAGAGCTCTCATTAATTTGTCCTAAGAAAGTCGTAGAATCAATTATCTCTTAGGGTTAATTAACAAGAGTAGTAGAGCCAAAAAATAACTATGACCCTTTAGAATAAAATGATCAAAGAAATAAAATGTTCACATCGGTACAAACGGGAATGAAAATTAAAGTACCTAATTTTTTTTTTGGTAAATTAGCTTGAAATTAAAAAAGGCTAACCGAATATACAGCCTACAAGGGGCATACCCCAGAAGGAAAAGAAAAGGAAAAAAAGAAAATTGAAAAAAGTGCGATAACCCTTGCACAACCCACATGGAGAGTAGGGTAGAGTAAATAACATAACAAAAGTGTCATGTGTGATGAGATCAAATCCCCGTTGCACTATCCATTTAAGCGGAAGGATAGTTCAACGGGTTATGATATGACGTAATACAATTAGAAATAACATGAAACTGAACTACTACTACCTGGCACATCCCGCCAGGCTAAGAAATCAAATAAATAGTAACGGCCAGAGATGACCAAATGAAAACCAACACTGAGGACAAGCAGCAACATAGCAATACGGCATCAAGAGAAGCTGAGCCCCCAGAGATGGGATAAGCAAACCAAGATACTAATACTCCAACCAACCCAGAGAACAAGCATAATACCCACTTCTAAAAGAACAGCTACTACAGAGGGATAAGGAACCGAGAAAAGGCTCGAACTGGAGATGTTGGCATCCGACAAGACTACCCTCCCAAGTACCCTGCACACCACGCCCATTCCATCCAGACTGCCCCACCCTCGACCTAATCCCCTAGGCTCACTAAAATCTAAAAGAGGGACAGAAAGAGGAGCCACAAAACGTGACCACTCGAACCATAGGTGAACCAAGCTGCCCCTTTCAATCAGTGCACTACCACCAATTTAATCAATGACAGCCAGCGACACTACCCCTTCCAATCAGTGCACGACCACCAATCTAATCAATGACAGCCCCGGAAGCTACCTTTTTCAATCAGAGCCCAACCACCGATCTAGCCAATGGCAACCGCGAAGCTACCCCTTTCAATCAGCGCAAAACCCCAATCTAATCAACAATAGCCTCGGTCACAACCACACTTCGCACGACCACTGCGCTAAAAAAGCAAAGGATCTAGGGATTTAAAGAAACTCAACAAAGAGCTTGAACAATGAAACCAAAAATGGCTCCACAAATGTTGGTGTTTGCAGCACCTAGGTTGATACCTCAAATACTAACAGTACACTGGCCCAACAGTCCAGCAACAAATTTGACATTAAAAGAGATAATCTAACTAGCTTACGGCCGGGTTCGCAAAAACCACCACCCCGTCCACGGGCTTCGGCCATTGCTGGCCATGAGCTACTTTGAGCACAAAGCTCCAATCTAAAGTGAAACAGAAAAGGCTATCCTCTGGATTTGGGGATTAGCACCCACGCAAAACCCGAAGTCCATACACGGTTACCCGAAGTCCGTACACGGAAAAGACATCTACACGGCTTCGGTGTAGTGGTTTGAGCATATCAGAGTGTGATAGATGTACTCGTACCTGCTGTGGAAATCGGTTTATTCCCATGGATTCCAGGTTTGGATTTTGGAATGCCCAAACTCAGGCAGTGCGTGAATCCTACTCTCTTCGTCCCCAACTCCAATAGTGACCGAAGATTCAATCTGTTGAAACCCTCTGAAAATATGGAGACCAGTGGTAGTGACTACGTTGATAACAAGAGTATATTTACCCTCTCTGTGGTTACCGACTGTAACTGGATTCTCCGACCATTGGCCAGATGACTAGTTCTGGGAATGGCTTGAGGGGTCTCAAAAGAACACTCCAGCTCAAAGACCTTGAAACCACTCTAATCACTATATCAGTCCAAGGTGAGGACCAGGTCCACCGACTGGAATTTGTTCCAGAAGTTTGAGTGTTGATAAATCTGAACCAAGCTTGAATTACCTTTGGATCAGTCCTGTTATGAGGAATCTGGATGGGGAGTGCATTCTCTCTCTAGAAGGTAGAGAGAGAAGCTCTCAACCCAAGACCAGGTTTTAAAGTACCTAATTTTTTAACCACATTTGTTAATATATAATCTACCTAAGTAAAAGGGAATGGAAAAGAGTTAAGGTTTAACTGGGTAAAATAACGTTTTTTTTTTTTTTTGGAGCTTGAAATTAAAAAAGGATTAACCAAATGTACAGCCTACAGGGGATATACCCCAGGAGGACAAGGAGAGGAAAAAAAATTGAAAACAGTGCAGAAGGAAAGTATGGTAGATTAAGTAAGATAACAAAAGTGCCATATGTGTTGAGATCATACCCCCGTTGCACTATCCATCTAAGCGGAAGGATAGTACAACGGGGTATGATATGCAGTGATATGAGTAGAATATTATGAAAGCTAACTACTACCTGGCACATCCCGCTAGGCTAGGAAATAAAATAAATAGTCACAGTAAAAAATGACCAAATGATAATCATCACTGAAGACTAGGAGCAGCAAAGCAAATCAGTATCAAAGGAAGGCTGAATAGCTACTACAGAAGAACAAGGCACCAAGAAGAGACTCGAACCAGAGATGTCAACATTCGACAGGGGGCCCCACCCTGCACACCATGCCCATTCCATTTGGCCTAATACTCCCATTCCATTTGGCCTAATACTCCCTCATCCAAGCCTAAAGACTTGCCAAAAAACAACCTGCCCCTTCAGTCAAAACTCATCACCACTAGCCATCCAGAGAAGGATAAGCAGACCAAGATTCTAACATTCTAACTGGACCCAACAATTCCCAATGCAGCACTCACTTCTAAAGAACCAACTACTACAGAGGACCTCGACCTCGAGGAGGCAATAAGGAGATAGATGCATCCAAAACTCGGGTACTCCTAAACCCCACCCGAATGCCTAATCCACATGAATTGCACAATCTCAACCGATTACCAAAGGCTTGCCGAAATCTAAAAGCGAGGCAAGAGGAGCCTATGATCTGCCACCGAATAAACGAGCCCAAAACGATGCTACACAAACTGCAGGGAACTATATACTGCTCCGCTCAACTAGCGAATTACCACCCATCTAATAAGAATAGTCACAGTTACACACATACCACGCATAGAACAATCAGGCCCAGTACAGTAAAGAAATCAAGGGTTTTGCACAGCATTGAGCCCCAAATTGGGCAAAGTGCCCAATAACTAAACTGGGCCGGACAACCAGATGATGAAGTCAACCACACTATCCCAATAACCCCTAGGCAGTTTCGGGCAGTGCGTTAGTAAACATGTGCTAATAAAGGAACCCCTTTTTATCCTAATTGGGCAAAATAGCCCAGAAACGCACTAATTTACCGAGGTGACATCAATGCCCATTTAGCAAAGGCTTATCTCCACGGCAAAATGTCCAATTGAAAGAACTAAATACAGGTGGTGGCCCACTAGTAACCCAACAATTAGACCACGGACCTAAGCATGTGAGATCCATTAGTACTTATAGAAGGGCCCCACACCCTTTGACCATCAATATAATCTGGCCCAATCTTGGTGGCCCACAACATTTCCCAAGTGATTTAAAAGTGCCCAGATGCACCCAACTGCATGGCCTCACTTCTTCCCAACTAGATTTCTAGCTCACAGTTTTGTAAACCACAAACCAGTTATTGTTCAGAACCATTAGTTACCAAAACTCCAATGAAATCAATACCACGCATCAACTGATTGAAACCTTCTAATCTACTCATAAAACATGGAAGGAACAAGAAACAAGTATCAAATACAAGATCCATAGTTCCATTACCTTAAGGTTGGTTTCAAACATGAAGATGTAGTTGTTAGTAATTTATTTTAATCAACGGATATCTGTGATCTTAACGTGGGGAGATTAATAAGTATTGAATAACATGGAGCTCGAAATATAATTTATATAAGGACGGGAGTGCAATTACAATTCAGTAGTGGGATAAATTGTAACCTGTTTAGCCTTTGCTGAGTTTGTTTGAGCAGTCTGCTAATGACAATTGCTTACATCTGTTGTTATTCTGGTGTTCAACTGCTCTCTATTTTATAGTTTGAATGCTAGGTTATAACTTGAATGCTATATGATGTGATTTTGGGAAGTGCTTATGCCTGTGTCCCAAGGATATGGCGCTTCAATGGGCTGGAATTTCTGGCTACTGCTATGCATATCAATTGATCTAACAGTTGTCTCTTTGTTGTTAGACCATGGTTTTGCATGCTGGATCATGTCTAAGTCTCATTTCATATGTCCAAGAGTGTTTCTTGAATTTAGATCTCTTATCCTAATAGTTTTCCAATTTGTTTTGACCTATCCTTGGGGGTTGTCCCTTGGAATGTTTAAGCTTTTCTAGGGGGTTTGTCCCTAGCTATTGCATCTATTTTCTGCTGCCATTATTCGAGGGGCTGCTCCTGTTTGCTCCTGCTATTTTGCTGCTACTGTTGCTTGTTGCTGCGGCCGCTTTTGCTGCTGTAATGGCAGCAGTTAGCCTTTTATGTACATCCTTAGCTTAGTTGTTGTTGCTGTCCAGCTCGACTGATGCTATGGTTCTGCTAGACCAGGGAATGCTGTTATTTTGGTACTCAAATTGTGGGCTACTGTTTGCTGCTATAAGGATAGCAAAAGATAGCAAATAGCTGCTGTCCACCCCGACTGTTGTTGACTACTTTACCTAGTTATGATAGGCATTTACCTAGAATAATGCTTTTGTAATGTTTAGTGCATGCTGCTGCTGTTGGAACCTACGGATGCTGTGATATGCAGCCACAGTTATTCTTTTGGAGCTATTATGCTACTGTCCAGCTGCTGTGCTGTTCTATTAACAGTTGCTATATGTTATGGCTGCTAATGCTGCAGCAACATACTGATTTGGCTGCTGTTCTATTTCTATTTTGTGGTTACTGTCAGTCCGGATGCTACTACTGTTTTGTCAACCTAGCTACTGTAATGGTAGCAAATAGCTGTGGTTCTTCTACTTCTGAATGTTTCGTCTCCAGCAGATTGAGAAAGGCTGCTGCTGCTGCTGATGGTTATCAAAGGAAGCAGCTGCTGCCAAACAATTTTGTGCTATCAGGCACCTTTGTGTGTACCTTCGCTTCGCATATGTTTCTCTCTCATCTCTTAGATGGAAGTGAAACATGTGGACTCCAAGGTCGTTTAAATTTTCCTAGCTTTATTGTGTTGTTAGTATCAATTGGGTCGATTGGTGCTGATAGGTCCAATCGGCCCTTCTATTGTAGGTCTTAGCTTAGTTCAATGTAGCCACTTGGCTTAGGTCAATTTTCTCAATCTTCGATTTTCTCTTTTTTTTCCTGGGGTATGCCCCTCGTAGGCTGTACATTCGCTTAGCCTCTTTTCTATTTCAAGCTATTTTACCAAAAAAAAATAAAAATAGAATGTTGGTAGGACTAAGATTTCTTATTTATACAAGGAGCCCAGATTTATTTCTCCTCAAGTCCCTGCCCTAGCCCTATAAATATACCGCTTCGTTCTCTAGGTCAATAACATATTTTTGAGAGATCAAAAAAATGGGCTATAAGAGAGAACAAACAATCACGTAGGGTTTCCACAAATAGGTACGTGATTCGAGGTATAAGGCAATATGGCAAAGATCGTAAGGTACGGTTGAGTAGTATTCGTGGCATACAGCAAGATGATCTATAACAAGTTCAACCAGTGTTCGAGACGCGGGAGTAAAACCCTAATTCTGCCTTGTAGGATTCTTGCAATTTTTGTTATCTAATCTGTATGCGTCATTACTGGGTCTTGGGGATTTGGTTTCCCAACAGTGGTATCAGAGCAGACTGTAATCAGACGTATGGATTAAACAGGCTATGTTGTCCGTAGGTTATAGAGGGTAGAACATAGAATTGTGCTAACCCTTGTTTTGCAGCGTTCTTACCCAGCTATTATGGTCACATGATTTTTGTTGATTTTTTGTGTGATTAGATCCCACGATATTTTTTTCATGGTTATTATTGTTATTTATTGGGTACCACCATTATTTTTCGTGGTTGTAATAATTAACGTAACAAGTGTTATTTATTGGGTGCCACGATTATTTTTTGTGATTGTAATAACTAACGTAGCATGTGAACCCCAATGGAGGCATAAAATCGATGTATGTATGTTTCTTCGATTGTAATAGCATTTGACGGTTATTTGGAGATTGAAGATGGTAGATACCGAAAATACAAGTTGTTTGGCTCGCAACAAATTTTTCCCAGATTCGTAGGGTCTGAATGCAGGGCTATTTCGACCGAGTAAACGTTGGAATTAGAAAATATATTCTTCACGGAAGATGTAGATAATTGAATTTCAAATCCAACCCAATTTGAATCACTTCAATCGGAGGTCGGATAAGGAAGATATTGCCAAAATACAGAAGGCTATGCAGTTTACGCGGGAATATATCAAATCCGGATTTTTCCTGTTTAAGCATGGTTGGATTTTGGTTTCCTTGATTGATTCAAAATATGTAAGTCTTCCACACAAGTATAGTTGAAGATTTCAAATTTGGAAGGATTGCTTAAGGATTTTAAATTTGGAAGGACTCCTTATTGCTTAAGGATTTCAAGTTTGGAAGGATTCTTTGTTGCTCAAGGATTGCATCTTTGACCATAATAGCTGGATTTTTTATCTTATATTTCCTTATTATTTGTGTTTCCATATTGTTTGCATATGTGATAGTTTACCATATTAGGACAACATGGTAATATTTGGCTTTTGACCTAGATCACGTATTTTTACAAACTCAAAAATTTGATAACCCTCACAAATTTTTTAAATCACTAAGTGGGAGAGAAAATTTATTTTGGATAAATCCCATGGTCTCCATTCCTAGTTTGTAGATGATATAATTAATTTTGTGTGTTGGTTTCAGAACCTTCCTCCCTATCGAACAAAATTAATTGTGGTATCATTGGTATAAACTTCCTAAAGAGAAGCGGGAGTTGCGGTAAAACCCTAATTCTGCCTTGTAGGGTTTTTACAATTTTTGTTATCTAATCTGTACACGTCATTACTGGGTCTTGGGGATTTGGTTTCCCAACAATAGTCAGATATTTCTTGCAAAGCATTCAGATGTTGAATAGATAGATCAATCTAGCCAAAAGCACTTTGAAGGCCCCTTTTGGATAGCCCCTAAGGCCTTCAGTAGAATCGACGCCATAAGAACCCAGATTTAGTAGCTTGAAGATAGTCGTCTGGAGCTTGTTCCAACCATCGCCTATAATGACAAGCTGTAGTGAAGAACCCGAGGAATCTACTGTAAAATGATAATATCAAGTATTAATCAAGCCCTTCAAGAAGATCTATGTAGTAGTGTGAATCTCTCTCTAAAGGAATAACCCCTTTCTCTCTCTACAAATCCTAGAGAGAAGGCAAAGCCCCCTTGAAGGGCTCTTTTTAGATAAAGCATCACACTTGCAAATGCAGCAAAAGTGGGGTAAAATAACGTTGTTTAGAGGGAAGAAGGAGTGGATACGTGTTTTTACAACAAAAAAAAAAGTAGATACAAGGCACATGTAGAGGAGTGGAACAGGGGAGTGGGACAGGGAATCCGGAGCCATGGATGGATGAGGGAGAGAGGCTCAATCAAACCTACTTTGTCCTTGAGCACTGTCCTTGCGTGTTCAGAGGCACGATTTTTTAGAGATTTCGTAGAAAGAGATCCGGAAGGGCCCACCAAGTGGGAGAGTTTGAAAAAATCAGTGCCTTCCAGCTAAGGTGGATTTTCGTCCCTTTTTTATTGTAACAAATTTTTTGGAATGAAAAAATCAGTTCCCTTTCGGATGTATCAATTTTTTTTGCTTATGGTGGTACACTCTGTTCTACTCGTACTTCTAATTGGTTTTGTCAAAGGGTTATTGAGTCATCTTGTGGTTCAGTTGCGGTGAAGCTGATTTTTTATGTTGCATCGCAACTACTGTTCAGTTGCTACTGCTGCTGCTCAACTGCTTCGTAACTCTGCAATTCTCACCCATCTTAGTACTTTCTAGTTCCCTGGTGGTCATTTTCAGATCGACATTGAAGTCATATTGGGCTACAAAGGCTGTCCCGATATCTTCCCAAGTCCTTTTCTTGGATGGCTCGAGAGTAAGGAACCATTGCAAAGCGGGACCAGACAAAGACTCATGGAATAGTTGTGCCATAGCTTTCTTTTTGATTCCTCGCATGGAAAGTGAGCCAACATACCCCTGAAGGTGTGCCTTTGGATCACCAGTGCCGTCAAACTTCGCGAAGTCCACGCCTTTGAATTTTTCCGGTAGTTTGGCGTTAGGGAATATGCACAACTTATTCATGTCGACCTCTCCTTTCCCAAGTCGCCTAGCCTCTTGAACAGACTCCTCTAGCTTGCTGATTTTGGCCATAAAAGTAGCTAGTTTAGAGTCTGTAGCTGGCGCTTCTTCTTTGGGCTGCTCAGACTGTGGAGGAGGCTTGGTTTGAAGCTTGTCACTAATTTCTTGCATAGTTTCCACTACCATAATCATGTCATTCTTCATGAATGCAACGGAAGCTTTGAGTTGCGTGTCGACATTGGCAATGGACTGTTTGAGTTGGCCATCCAAAGCAGCCATATTTTGTCTGAGCTCTTCTACCCCATTTCCTTGATCAGCCATTGGAAAGGGATTTTCATGCGGGATTTTCGTTAATGGCTTTCATGATGTTTCTGTTGACGGTTGTCCTTCTTGTACTACCTGAACCTCAAATAACTAAGTGTCTTCCATGGTGTCTATGCGAACTAGTATTTTGCGCGGACGAAACCAATTGAGTACAATCTCTTCTTGAAGGCGACCAACGTTTCAGGGCTGGCAATAAAGCAAAAGGATCAACTCACAACTAATCCCGAATACTCATCCTGCCTTCTGCGCATCTCCTAAAGACTAAACCTAAGACCTACCGCGACCAAGGCTTCACTCAAGGTGTTCGTACGAAAGATTCTCGATAATCCGGATAGGTGCTATCAGGTAGGTTAAATTTTGAACGCTTCGGAACCAGAGCCAATCTCCTTACCTTGACCATTCGAGGCAAAGCAATATGATTATCGAAATCCAGATACGCACACTCCTGAGGTTGGTCCTAGATCAAGGGAGCAGTTCGGGCATGACAAACACCAGAGCTATCTCAAACTCCATGGATTTAAAGTCTCCTAGACTGACCGGGGGGAAAGGCGAAGAATCCTAAGGGATCCCTATCCTCTAGCCTACAGGATGCAATGATGCATGAATGATATGCATGTACAGAAAAAGGATGCACATAAATAGGATATATCACATAGGTCCTAACCGCGGGTTCCGGTCTTAGTTGGAAAGGTTCTATGGTTATGTACAAGTGCAAAAGCTGGTTTTGGTCTCAGCAGGGTTCCCCGGACTAGAGCCAAGATGTACTTTTCATTGTCAAATGTATTGCAAAACAATGGTCGAGTAGTACAATGGCTCATCATGGTCGAGGGTTGCTAGGCATCCCGGAAGAGCTCGTCGCTAGCCAACCGGGCAAGATTGCCAAAACACACTAGCAAGGCTTGTGCGGTGCAGACTCCAGTATAAGGTGGAAGGGATGGGTTAAGAGCTTCTCTCTTTACACCCTAGAGAGAGAATGCACTCCCCTTGCCAAAAATCAGTCTCAAATCCACCCTAGATCCCGGGGCAGAGGTAATTCCAAGCTCTACTCGGCACTAGTAATGGATGGGTCTAGCTATGACCATCTCGGCTTTACCATCTCGGCTTGACACAGCAAAGCCAAGGGCAGAATATTTAGATCCAGATCTGCTCATCCTTGTATGGGCTTCTGGCTTGCGTGGGTGTTGCAATGTTGAATCTCGTGGAATGGAATCACTCCATGTTGGAGTAGCACATCCTTTTGGGCGAAATTTTTTGCAGAAGTCAAGTCGGCTACCTACAGATTTCTAAAACCGAAGACCATGTGGAAGTTTATGGATTCAGAGTTGGATCTTCAACAAATGGTTCTGGTTTTTTGACATGAACAGATCCAAGATTAAGGTGTGTAACTTGTTGATTACTACTTTAATTTTAACATTCAATATTCGGGGGGCATAAAGCTAAATTTCAAGGATTTTTATGGGTTTTTGGTGTACCGGACTGCCTATACTGTTAGAAATTTCTGTTTGCTGGTTTCGCCAATTTTGGTTTCAATGGTGGCTGTTGAAGAAGATAGAGTGGTTCACGCGCCCTGTTTGGACGTGGAATTGCTAATTGGGGTTGTTGTGTTAGTCTATACATGGGATGCAAGGAAAGTGGGTAATAACCGAGAAAGTATATTAGTGGCAAGTTATATATATGTGTGTGTGTGTGTGTGTTGGGACCACCAACTTTGTCTCATTCTCGTATTACATTTTCTTGGGCCTCCTGATATCATTTGTTTTCAAGAAGATTTAATGGGCCATCGAGGCCTTCAGCGTTTGGCCATGGGTACCTAAGTTTCATGCTCTTTATTGAGCTTCTTTAAATTCCTAGTTTCTTTGCTTCAATAACCGGTTGTTTTGCATAGTATGTTTGTGACCGTGGCTATAATTGATTAGATTGGGATCTTGTGCTGACTGAAAGGGGTAGCTTCCACGGCTGTCATTGACTAGATCGGTGTTTGGGCTCTGATTGAAAGAGGTAGCTTCCATGGCTGTCATTGATTAAAGTGTTGGATTTTTATCATGTGCATAAGCATGCTTAGCTCACTGCCCGATGCTAGGAAAGTGTGGCTGGTTTTACGTGCATAGGGGCCTAAGTTTTCTGGCTCACGCCCAATTATGGCCTAGTTTAGTTCTGGGCACTCAAGCCTTAAGGGCTCTCTGCTGGGCAACTTGTTGCACTGCATCTCACAACCCAAGAGATTTTGCTGCTCTGAGCCGTTTGTTTCTTCATGTGGTATGAGTGTCTGTGACTGTTCTTATTAGATGAGTGGTAATGCACTGATTGAGCGAAGCAGTTTATAGTCCTCTACAGTTTTGTGTGGCCTTGAAATGTGCTAGTTGATTCGGTGGTTTTGCTGTTGCTGGTGGCTGATTAGAGGCTCCTTTTTTGCCTCACTTTTAGGTCATAGTGAGCCTAGGGAATTTGGTTGAGGGTGTATTAGACCGGATGGAATGGGCATGGTGTGTAGGGTGCTTTGGGGGGTACCTTGTCGGATGCCGACATCTTCGGTTCGAGCCTCTCTCGGAGCCTAGTTCCTCTGTAGTAACTGTTCCTTAGAAGTGGGTACTACGCTTGTCATTTCTGGTTTAAGTTGGAGTATTGTCATCTTGGTTTTCATATCCCACCTCTAGAGACTTGTGGTATTAGGTATTTGGCTGAGGGCGAGTTGTTTTAGCGAGCCTAGGGAATTTGGTTGAGAGCATGGTAGTCTGGTTGGAATGGGCGTGGTGTGCAGGGTTGGGCCCCCTATCGGATGCCATCATCTCCGGTTCGATTCTCAAAGCTAGGTCCTCTGTAGTAGCTGTTCAACTTTCCCTCGTTGCCAAATTACTATCTTGCTGCAATTTCTCAGTGCTGGTTCATCAGCTGATCGTTATTCGATCGTGACAATCTGTCTTATATCCTAGCCTGGCGGGATGTGCCAGGATGAAGTTAGTTTCATGTTGTTTACTACACGTATCACTTCGTATCATACCCTGTTTTACTATCTTTCCTCAATGATAGATAGTGCAACGGGGTATATATGATGACAAAACACATAGCACTTTTGATATTTAGATTACTCTACCCTACTCTCCATGCGGGTTGTGCATGGGTCATCGCACTTTTTTCATTATTTTTCTTTTTCCTTTTCTTTTCCTCCTGGGGTATGCCCCTTGTAGGCTGTACATTCGGTTAACCTTTTTTTAATTTCAAGCTAATTTACCCAAAAAAAAAAAAGGGCTTGTGCGGTGCAGAATGTACAGAATAAAAGAGTTTCCTTTTCCAAAAGATATTGAAAATCCCCTTTGAAAATGCCTTTCAAGCTTGGCTCTCGAAATCATTCAATTCTTTGAAAAAGTAAGTTCCAAAGTTTTGAATAATAAAGTCCCCAGTAGAGTCGCCACTGTGGGCTCCCCGACCGGCGCCCTCGAAAGTCGCCACCCAGATTTTTAAGATAGATGATCCGAGAAACCGAGAGTTTATTTTGAAAAGAAAGACTTCTTCTTGTCTAGAGAAAAACGTTGAGATTTTAGCTTCGGGGGGAATGTTTTGTTTAAAAAAAAAAAAGGCACCCTGCTCGCCTGGCAAAGCTGGTCTCTACTAAACATTTTCAAAGGGGAAAAATTTAGTACATCTTTCGGAAAATGAAACTCTTTGATAAGCAAGTAAGAGGGGAAGGGGCATGGGAAGATATATCACGTTGGTGTGCACGTTGTGCTGTCTGTACAGAAATAATAAGAGTATGATGCTGTGAGATGAAATAACTTAATCAATAAACTATCTAGGTCAGAACCACTCTCTCACGGCTTACCATAATGCCGCGCACGGCCTTTCAGTATGTCGTGCAGTTTACCTGCTTCGCGATCAGACTGTCATCCATACCCAGGACAGCGCACGGTGTATTGTATTCACCGTGCATCTTTTCTTTAAAAATATCATAAGATACACCACCGCTGGTCCGTCTTAGAATGGTACCATCTCTTCAAGCCATGGACGGTAAAAATGATTTTCAGTGTAAAAACCTCTTTTGGATATATAATATGGCTTGTAGATATGGTCTTATTCTAAAAAGCATGGACGACAGTATTCTCGACAGTACAAACAGGCTTGATGAAGGATAATTACGATCTGGATTGTTTAAGCAAGTAGACCATAACAAATGAAAGGCCGCGCTTTTGAACATACTACGCCGTGCGAGGTATCAGTACGCTGCACGGTGTGGTATGTCCAGTTCAGTAACTGTTTTGGTTTTTGAAAATGATTTTTAAGTCAATTTTTTATCCAAAGGGGTTTAAACCTGACTATAGAAAAGGTTCCCCTCAGGACCAAGACAAAGCCTAGCCCAAGGAAACTTGTTTTTGCCTTTGATCTTGAGCTTGAATGCGGGTGGATGATAATGGATGAGTGTGGATAGGATCGGGTGAGTATGGATGAATATGGGTGGGAGTGGTTGTTGGATTTTTTGGTAGATGAGGACTCAAAGTGAGTAAAAGGCTAACTTTGATGATGAGAAAAATGGAGCATTATGCCTAGAGAATGTCTTTTTAGGACAACATTCTTAAGGCTTGGAAATGGGGAATGGGCAAAGTAAGAGAGAGATTGGGAAAATAGGACTCCCTTTCTCTTGAGTGGAGGGGTGTATTTATAAGCAAGAGCCAAGAATTTTGAATTCAAATGAGGGAGGTGCTTTTTAGGCGGGCTAGAAGTGCTTTTTCAGCTAAGCTATTTTGTAGTTGTGGCTCAAACAGGCGTGGCCGACAGCTTACTGAGCCAGTCGGAACTTTTCCATAAAATGCCGTGCGGTTAACCTCATGACCGCGTGCGGCGTAATAAGTTTTATTACGCCGTGCGGTGTAGAAGTGTTCTGTACAGTATTCTAGGTCTAGTCCAAGGCTTCTTGGGCTTGCCTGGGTTTTTGGTTTGTCTGGGCTCTTGGTTTGTCTAGGCTTTTAGGGAAGTCCTTTATTCAAGCTATTAAAGGTATTATTTCCTTTATTTCATCACCAGGGCGTTCAAAGAACCTCCGAGGTCCGGATTGAGATGTCTACAGTACTTCATCAAATAATTGTTTCTCATTGGACCTAGTACTGCAAACTTGACTTATAGGTACCATGGTAGAAAATTTTTCGTGCCTTAAGCATTAGCCATAGCTCTGATGCAATGAATTTGTACACGCAAGTGCTAAAATCTAGCATTATATCTTACCAAGGATTAATTGTGGGACACATCAGAGCTGTAATAATCTGTTGGAGGAGGGTTGAGAGAAACTATGATAATTGGCCCATCTTCTTGGACTGGAATGGACATTGTGCCTGCAAACATTCTACTAATTAGTTCTCAAGAGGATGGAGGAATGGGTGTGAACTGATGTAGGTTTGTTTGGTCTTGTTTGACTGGTCTTTATGTTTTTCTTTTCTTGTTCTTTTTTTTAATTGTTGCTATTTGTCGTAGTTGGGATACTTCCAGTGTAATTGGTAGCTTCTTGCCTTAGGTTGCTGGAGATCTTTTTGCTGCTGCTTCCTCTTCTCTTTCTTTTTTTTTTTTTGTGGGGGGGGGGCTCATCTTTTTGCTTTATCATGTATTAGTTACTACAAAAAAGTACCTGTCAATCACATTTTTTGCCCAAGGGTATTAGCAACAATGATAATGCACATCTTTGCCATTGAACGCTTCCAACCTTTTTTTATATTTTTTTGGTACTTCGGAAATAGAACTCTCCGAACTTTTCCTGTTTGCTTGCAATTCTTTCAATTCTTTTTCTTTTGGACTTGTGTTCCGGAAAAGGAAGAAAAACTCGCTCAATTTATTGTTTTTGTAAACTTCTTTCTTGTAATAACTTCTTAAAGAAGCACCCATTTCTCAGTACTTATTGAAAAGATGTTTTTATATAGTCAAAAGGTTGGGGATTTTCCAGTTTGTTTGTCCACAGTATATTATACCAAGATAAGAATTCTCAGGATTAGTGCTGTCAAAGTAACTAGAGAGAGAGGCTCCAACACCTCTCTACCTTTCTCTTCCCCCACCGTTCTTGTTCCAATCCAGCAGCCGCCGGATTTCGAAACTGCTATAGGGCTTTGTCTGGGGGAGGGGCGGCTCCTCCCCCCTCCCTCTCTCTCTCTCCCCCTCCCTCTCTCTCGTCTCTATGTTCTGAATAAGTACCCATTCAGCTCCCTCTCCCTCCAGCGAGCTCTGTTGCTCCGGCGTGCTCCATCTAGCTTCTTTGCTGTTCCGATCATGTTGTCGTGGGTTTGTCCATCTCCGTTCTGTGCCCAGCCTCTTCTTCAACCATTCTGGAATGCATGCATCCTTTTCTCTTCTTCTCTGATTGCTCGACTTCCCCTCTTCTGACAGCCCCTCCCCGTCGAGCGTCGGAGGTTTCCCCAAAGCAACAACCGATCGACTCCCCCTTCTTTTCTCCCTTTCCCCTGTTTGATCGGTTGTAGCTTGTCCTTCCGATCAGATTTGGTTTCCCCTCTTCTTTCTCCCCTTCCCCAACCAGTTCGATCGTTTCTTTTTCTGTTCTGTTTTGCATGCATGTTTGTTTGCAGGTTCTGGGGTGAGGCTGTGGTTTCTGCTTGTGATTAACTCATCTGTGTCGGTCGTCGTTAAAGATGGGCGGATCCGGCCAGCGGTTTGGTCGTGCTTTTGGCGATGGCTGCGACTTGAAGATTGGAAGGGGTTTGGGTACTATTGGAACGTCCTTGTGGTTGGAGCGTCCTTGGTATGTGTTCTTGACGCTTGCTCATGGCGGTGGGATGCTGATTGGTTGTCCTGTATTTTTGTCTTTCAGTTTTTTCATGTATTCACACTGTGTTCTGTTCCCTAGGCTTCATGGCCTTCGCATGTCGTCCGCGCTCTCTATCTTAGGCGATAGCACAGTTGTGTTTTGTTTGTATTTGCTAAATCCTTGTAATCTTTCTTCTCATTTATATTTATATGATGTTCTTTTTTATGTCAAAAAAAAAAAAAAGAATTCTCAGGATTATGATCAAATTACAGCAGCATCTTTCTCTCTCTCTTTTAACTAGTGTCACTTGAGGGATTTCAAAATTTTCATTTAGCCCATCAAGGACACATACCGTCAATCGACAATCATTCAAAGTGGCCACGTCTTATAGGGAGGATTATTGGCCCCAAAAAATATAAGTGTATAGTCAATAATCCACTTTAATTTGCCTATAGACGGGAGTCACTGGACCATATGATATGAGAATGAAATTTGATCACGAGCACGTGAGGTCACAACCAGGGACGAGCATAGAATTTGCTTGCTTAACCAAAGTCTAAGCAAAGTGGTTGTCAATGTCCCTAAAATTTCAGCATTATCTTATCTTATAGTGGGAATTGGAATCTAATAATCAAGGACAAGGGCGCTTCTTGTCAACCCTGGGATTGTTAGAGAGAACGAACTCCTAATGGGAACGAGTGTAGTTGCTTCCAGGCAGCACAAGGAGCCCTTTTTCTTTTCCGGCCCACACCCACATTCGGTCAAATATTGTCTGCCACTGGGGAATAAACAAAGCAATCCCAATTTTCTTGCAAAGGACTAATTGAACAATTAATTACATGATGTAGTTCTCAATTCGTGATTCCTCCTCCTTCAGAGCATCTCCAACCCTACTCCCACTCATTCTACGTTTTGGAGATTTAAAACTATGTATTTTACTTACAAATTAAGTTTGGAGAATTTTACTATTTATATCAACTTCAATCCATACTCTCCATTTTCACATCTATAACTTCCCCTCCAAGACATGGTTGGAGTGTATTCTCCATTTTGGAGAAACGGAGGCTTCTGGCCTATTTGACATTTGTAAATTAAACGAACTAAAAATAAATATAATTTCATGCATGAGCACTCTAAGAGCATCTCAAACTTGTAATTCAAAAGTTAGCATCAAAATAGTATTTAGAGTTAACTGAAGAGTGATTTTTGCGGTAGCTAGATATGATTCTTGGTGAATGTTTTGTTAAAAAATGGTGCTACCTACAAAAAAGACTCATTTAACCTACAAAAGGACAAACAATTGAGCATTTTCTCTCTCTATAAAACTAGAGCCCCTAAGTCAAAGCCCGTCAAATTCGTCGTCATCTTTGCAAAGACTGCAGATGATATCGCCGTTTAAATTGAGATCAAGCTGTCAAAGCCCTCGTTCAATAATCGAAGAAGATATCACTATTTAAATCGAGATCAAGCTGTCAAGCCCTCATTTCAACAATCGAAGAGAAGAATCAGAGGATTATTTTTCTTTCATTAGAAGTTCAAACAGAGATTGTAAACCCTAATTTTACACATCAATAAAAGTGACTTTGATCAGCATTTTTCTGTCTTTTTCGTAGACTCGAAATTTGTGTTCAAGATTTTGGCACACCCAGTGGAACCCTAGCCACCCCAACTTCTTCTTCCTTCTCCTCCCTCCACCCAGGGGTTTTCACCACCCTAATGCCTTGGCAGGAGGGAAGGGCTTTAGCATGATAGGTGTCCTCCTCTCGATCTTAGATTTAAGAGTCTCTTCTCTCTCCATCACTTCCCATTCTCCTCCTGCCCTAGCCATCAACCACCAACAATCTCAACCCCTCAATTCCTCCTTTGCCACCCCTCCTCAATCGTCTCCAATGCCTAGTTGCCAATGGTTCGTCGTCTGTGGTCACTGGAAGTTTGTGTTTCGCGATCTAGGTCGTCGTTCATGGTCGTTGGAGGTTTGTGTTTCATGATCTCTAGGTCGATGGTTGTCTAGCTGGAGACGGAGCTCCAGTTTTTCGGATGGTCGCTGGTTGTATATGAAGCTTGCCGTTGCCAATGGGTAACTTTGATTTACAGATTGAAGGATGATGCTTTGGTGTCTCCGGACATTTTGGGAACACCGTAATTTTTAACATAACTTCACCATTATGAGCATAATTAAAACCCATTACAAGTATAATAAAACCCAAACAAGACATAATCAAGGAATATCCAAAAAACCAAGGCAGGCATAACCAAATCCATCCAAGGCATAACAAACAAGTTACGCCTTGTTATGATTTTGTTATACTTATAATGGGTTTTGGTTATACTCATAATGGTTTTGTTATGCCAAAAGTTATAGTGTCTCCAAAACGACCAGAGACACCGAAGTCATTCCCCATAGGCAAATAGTAGTCAGAATGTTACAACAAACGCTATCTTGATAAAACCTTATATGGAAACACTATTATTCTTTTTCTGATAACTGCACGACAAACTTAATTATGCAAGATTGGTTGAAGAAGCAATTTTCTTCACCTCAAAAATATTATACAAGCAGAGAGCCGATATACAAAGGGTTCTCACTATAACTTTCTTCAAAACTGTGTATACATGGTGATAAGCTTATTTAAAGACGTTTGTAACTTGTCATGTCAATCTCCTAATTTTGTGCTGAGCACCGTTCTTCATAGAAGAAGAGGATGCTGAAGAAGACAAACCAGAGCGGCGAAGCTCTGCCTTGTCCTTGTTAAATGCCTTCTGGACATCTTCCTTGAGCTCCAAGAAACGTGTCCTTTTGATTCTCTGTTCCTCCGGAGTCCCCTTATCTAACAAATCAGGTAGGTCATCCTCCATGAACTTATCCAAAACTTGTGAGCAATGAGGGAAATATCGTCGACCCATCTCCACTGCAGCCATGAAAATCAGAAAGGTTAAACTGAGAGAGAGAGAGAGAGAGAGAGAGAGAGAGAGAGTGAAAATGAGGAACGTAAATGACTTCTTAAATGATTGCCCCTCCTCCCCCTTCACCCTTTTTAGCAAATGCAGCAAAAAGAAGGAAAACCCATGGACCAACCCCATTGTGTGTCTTGGTTCAGGGCTCCAAGAAGCATTTGCTCTTCCAAATTTCATTGTACAAGGTTTCCCACGTACTAGTTCCAGCGTCTACCAAGTCTTATGTTAATGGAGATAAAAACTGGCTACTTCACATCTTATAAGGCATACACACAAACATGCAGAATCTGTGTCACCATACTTTTAAGGTCATTCACTACTGCTAATAAATTGCCACATCTGAGGAGAATCAAGATGCATTGTGAAAACATAGGACAGAAATTAACCAGAACTTGCTTTAGCTAAGGAACCAGAACTTGCTACTGTTAAAATCACTTGCAGAAATTAACCACTCGAAGTTCATTTTTTATTTTGAGGGATATGACCAGAATTGTGAATGGGGATAGACCAGAATAATAATCCCGGAAGGGAACAGCTAAAAGAAGCTGAATTGAAATCTTGGAAAAATACCTGTTTTTGAAAGAGCTTCTACTCTTGATTGCAGCCTTTTCTGCCGCATTATGGGTGTCTCGTTCAAATCAACCTCCCTCAAGTTCCCACTTGAACCTCTTGATGCCAGACGACCAGCATATGGAGATGTTGTCTCAGCATGTGCGATATCCATGGCTAGCTTGGCTTCAGTAGGGAAGAACAATCGTGCAAATGCAACTACTCGCATACAAAAATATACAACAGCAATAATCAAGCACTGGTCCACGAAAGTACTGGAATTCATGATAGATGCAGTCAAAATGGGATGGGAGGGCAAGCAAACATGATTGGGTATTAGTCTTAACTCTTATGTTGTACACAAATGTACCTGCAGAAATCAAAGGCCATTTCTGGAGGTAAATGTCCCCGGAAACAGTAAGCATATCACTAATCAGATTCTTATGATTAACAATAAGGAAACAAGCTACGATATATTGCATATGCAGTTCTTTAGCAAATGCTTTGCTTCTGTTTGAATTTTTTCTTCAGCACAATACAATAAGAATTATTAGTGAAGAATTACTATCTTTTAGAATCACGATGAAACCATGATTCTGCAAATCAAGACATGCACACGAGTTTATAAAGCCGATATAAACTCGTCTTTAAAAAGATGCAAGTACTATTTTTGACAAAATCAAGTGAATAGTATCTTTAAACAGTGCAGGCAACACTATGTTATCTTTCAGCAATATCATGCAACCAACATTAAGCAAGAACCATGTTTTAAAAAATATTCTGCATTTACCATTTTGGGAAATTGCCCGCCCATACTAGCATTGAAGGTCGCCAAGGTATAGTACGTTTCAAGTAATAGGTTGCTCATTGTAATTTTTATTTTCCTCCATCACAAATTTCCTTTTTCAATGTCTAGTCAAAAGGAAAGAAAAAGAAATCTCCCAGATATTATTCATCGGATCTGCATCCATGATCAAGATTTCCCACGCCATGAGTTGGCACATATTGTCTCCATATATGAACGAATTCCGTTACGACATCACATCCAAATGACATGCAAAACAATTGGAGGGCTTTCTTTTCTACAAGGACAGGAAGTCAATGAGCAACATCAATTTGGACATTTTTGTTAAGGAATTTCATTGAATAGAATTCGTGGATAAAATGTAGTGTACACCAAGAAATATAAAGAAACAGGACAGCATCAGATCCTTATAACTACCACCATTCTGATATGTCATTACCTTTTTCTCAAGGAAATCCTATATCTCTTGCACAATAGTAACACTCTAATGCCTGGGAAAAACCTTGACCATGAAAATTCCCACAACTAGAGAAACAAATCAAGGATGCACCTATTGCAAGAAAGATAAATCATACCGTAAAATGTACAGTATAGTTATGCACCTATACTGATCTGCGAGAAGCAAACAAAGAATTTCTTAGCCTGATCATGCTTATCTGATGTTACAGCTATTTAATTACTTACTTCGTTATTAGTAAGCTGAAGTCACGATTCACATCCCATGTTTTATTCGTCACATGGGAGGAAACCATAACACACCCAATAAATTTTATCAAAATAGGATTCAAAAGTTAACCTCACTTTAGTGGAAAAGGAGATCAAAGGAAAGCATTCAAGCTGAGAAGAGAACTCGAAAAGCCATTCCCTGAGAATGGAAGAGAAGAAAAGAAGAAACTGGAAGGCCCAATAAATGATGGGTAAACAAAATACCACTTCCGATCTCACAAGAAGTAATGGGAGGATTACAAATATCACTATGGAGAAACAACTAAAGATCCCACAATGATTTCCTGAAACTCCGTCGCAAGATAGCCTGCATAGGTAAGCAGCCAAGAAAAAGTTATACAGCACCATACCAGAACATTTTTATTACCTCTATTTTCTAGGTATAACAGCTTCATGTGCAAATCATCAGCAATTGTAGGGGAAGACATTGACACTTCTGCAGCCATTGGATTCCTCCACATCTCTCTCTCCAAAACATCAATGCATATCCGGTCCTTGTTAGTTTCCTGCCCCTGCTCCTTTTTTGCATGGTAATCTTTAGGCCTTGTTTGCCTTCGGCAAATGCTAACAGCACTCCGCCCATCCAATGTCATTTCTGACGCATGAGCTCCTTTGTTGAGAAGTGACACTATAATTGACGGCTCCTTACGCGTGGCAGCAACATGAAGCACTGTATAACCTCTAGCATTTAGAAGATTGACATTGGCAAGACCTAAACCAAGCACCTCAGACACTACCTTTGGATCACAGTAGGCAGCAGCATAATGAAGAGCATAGGCTTCATCTAAGGTGATATTAGACTCGCTAAGTAGGAGTTTCACGAGTTCAACATCATCCGAGTCTAATGCCTTGTGTATTCTTCTTACTCTCTTTTCATGTAATGGGTCTGGAGGCCGCATTTCATTTTTGTCATCCGCCTGAGATTTGAGGCGGAGCAATTTAATATTCTCTAAAACTTCAAAAGGGAGCTCTTTCTCAAGACAGATGGTGTCAAGATCTGATCTTGTGACTCTATCGACACATTGAGTGACAAGCAGAGTTGATTGACAATGAAAGGCAACTACAAGAATTGGAATGACATCTTCCACAAGTGCTTTGCCAACAAAATTGAGAAGACGCCGCTGAAATCATGGTTTAACAAGTAAATAATTTTAAATTTGCATAAAAAACTGAAGAATGGAAGAAAAAGGAGATGAGGAAAACATGAAATGCTGAATACTAGTGCTCAATCCTCTCTTTTGAAAGAGAAAAATGATTCAGACACATGAAAAGAGATTACATTCTACTACGTCCATGTTTTTTGAGAGTCATTCTTATTTTTTGGATCTTACATTCATGAAACTGAATTGATCTCAAGATTAATAAGGCTAACTAATATTCCCCTGTTTATTTCCTTTTCCTTTTTAAATTAAAAGCAACCCAATTGGCTGTACAGTACTGAATTACAATCACAGCAAGAGCAATTCAACCTAAACTGTTTGGCATTTCTGGATTACAACTTGTGGTATCACATTAACACTTCAAAAACAACCAACCATAGTGTCAAAAATAACTTGGATTTTGCACGGCAAGGGCCAAAAAAGGAACCATATGACTAGCAATCAAATCCCTCTGGAGACTATACTGTTTATGGTATATCACTACAGAGACTTTGTAGCCTTTGTCAGTATCAGTGTGTAAGAGCTCGTTGCCTAACTAAATTCCAGAGTCAATGTCTCATTGTATATTTGTATCTAAAATGCCATTTGATTCTAGTTGCTATATTTATTTTTTTGTGTGTGAAGTTGTGAACTGTAATTGCTAGTATAATTTAAGTATTTAAGATTACTCCCCATAATACAGTTCTCTTGATGCAGGGTAAATTGGCATGAAAGAATTGGTGGTTTTGCATATTTACCAGCACCCTTCCTCCCCGCAATAAGCCGCAAAATGACACAATAATAAATTATTCCAATATTGGTTTGCATTTTGAAGGTGATAAACCCTTTCCCGATAAATAAAAGCATTTTCTTCCAAATAAATTAAAGCATTGCAAGTTTGGAACATGCAAAAAACAAAACATGAATTTTTTATACAAAGTGGTAAGTGAATGGTAATGAATTTTAGTGTTGCAATGCCGCCAGAGTAAGTACTGACCTGAGAAAGTGAAGCCAGCTCAGGAACCTGAAAAACTGAAGACGCATACATCAATTCCACGGAAAAATCAATAGCGGGTCTGCACGCATCATGGGCGCATTCATTATCAACACATGTGGAAACCTCAGGAGGGAAAGGCTTAAGCTTTCCGGTATACAGGTAGCTCAAGAAAATAAGGAAGGCCTCATAACCCATACTACCATAAGGCAACAAATCGCTCATGCTATACTTTGGCTTACTCCCTTCCTTCTCGGATGCCCCCTTTTCTTTCTTGAACAGCTCATGGAAAAATTTACTTCGAGCGGCCAATATACATCTGTGAACTCCAACTGGTACGCTCTCAACAATAATCTCAGCATCGCTATAGTCGCAACTGGAATCAATCAAAAGCTGTTCTAAATTACAGCTTAGCTTGCTTAAACTGATGATCTCGAGACTGGACCCCGTCTCAGCACCAGAGGGCGATATATTGTAGCTAATGGATCCGTTTGATACTTGAGAAGTTGAAGTAAAGCTTATCGACGAAGACGGTTCAGCAGAATTAGCCATTAATCAACTTTTCAGAACTTAAAACCTCCCCTCGAGACCGAATTTGATTTATACCGATCAGATCAATACAAACAAAACACTTAAACTTGTAAATGAGCCCCGCTTACAGATTCTCCATTTGGAAAAGTCTCACCCTCTATACTACAGGTAATGGTCACGCAATTACTAGTAGGGTACAACCATGGAATCCACAACAAATTTACGAAACAACCTAGATACGGAATTAGTCTCCAAAAATCAGGAATTCAAGCAATATAATGAATAGCACTTTTATTCATTATAAAGAGTTGACTCAAGGGCAAGAAGTCTCCTTTCGGAGATCCGAAGACCATGGCAATTACTGATCGATTCCTCAAGAAAGACCATATAAACAACTTTTCAAGATGCATATAATAAAAGACATGGTGAAAAAAATCCCAGATAAGTGCTGGAAAACACACAAACTCAAGAACAGATCCAAATAAACAATCTCAAGACAAAAGGGTAATCAATTAGATCTCACTTGAACTGGAAGCCATATTGAGCTTAACGCAGAAAACCCAGATGAATTCTAGCCAAGAACCAACCGAAAAAATCTGGACAGTTACTATATCAGAACAAGAAAGATCCAATTTTAAGAGCGACCCAATATCAAAATATTATTTTCGAGGAATATGCAGTGGTGAAGCCACACAGTACGAGTCCCAGAAGTCTAAAGAGGAAGCTTCGTTGTTTTGTTGGATAGAAATATAGAATCTAGAGATAGGGTAAGTGGAGAGAGAGAGAGAGAGAGAGATTGTCGGTTTGTTAGAGAGGGAAGGAGAGAGAGTGGTGGGGGCATGAATCATCATAGCAGGTGAAGTCGTTTAGGTGACGCTTGCACTGGTGTCACGCTTCCTTGTTGGGTTTTGATTACGCACCAAATGGTGTCACCCTCATACACCATGGGGAGAGAGAGAGAGAGATCATCATACGCCGCGGATGTAGTATCGGAAAAGTCTGAGTGTGGAAGATTTGTAGGGAATCATTTAAAAAAAAATGTGTTTGGGTTCATTCTGAATTCCACAAAAGTTTTAAAAATATTCATAAATTTTTGAATATTATTTTAGGAAAAATGACGGCCAAAGAAGTATTTTGATAATTAATACCCGTTAAGAACGTTTTCAGTATTAACAAATGTTCTTAACTTGTTTTTGGCGGATATTAATTATCAAAACACATCATGGGCCGTCATTTTCCCATTATTTTATGGTGCCCTGAAAAAAATCAGTTCCAACGGATATCGGTAAGTATTACTTTTGAGTTCGTATAGGCAAACTGTGGAAAACCCAAAATGAGCCCAAACGTTTTTCCTAGCGTAGTTCCTTGTAAATCTTTCTTGCAATTAGAATTTCTGTTTTTTAATGTACCATAAAAAAAAAAGCGTTAATTTTTCTTACACCCCTTTAACTATGGAGTAATTATTTGGTGGTCTTGGAGTCTATCATGTGATACCCTATCACCTCATGTACACACATTTTTGTAGGATTCATAGAGTACTTAGTATTGGGCTCGACAAAAATATGCGCTGAATAAAAGTGTTGGGACACCACGTGACGATATCCCAAGTCCATCAAATATTTTTTCTTAACTATGAGCTCTTTATTATTGAAAATCCAGCAAACTATTTTGCACCCCTTGAACTATTGATAGGAATGGCAATGGTGCGAATATTGGGATATACATTCATGATATCCGAAAAAATAACTTACCTGAATCTGCCCCAACACCTGAGGGGGTATAACAAGCTATACCATATTCGTTCTGAACGGGGTTCGATAACCACAAATAGTATGTTAAAACCAAAGTTGTTAAATCCATTCCATTCCGTACTGGCCCTTGAACGGAGCGCACAGCTAGGAGATCCGTACCGCTTGGAATACCGGACTAATCTAGACAATACCGGACGTACTGGACAATACCGGAATGTTTCGGTCATGTTCTGGCGGTACATAGTTACACACTGTTTTTTTTTTTTTTTTTCCATTACATAAGTTGTGGGCTCTAAACTAATTAATTAAAAGAAACTTATGGACTTATATGTGATTTTCTCTTGGCCTAAACGATAAAAATCACAATTGCCCTGAAGGACTGAATCCTTTGAAGGTGTTTCTTGAGTTTGGGAAAAAATGGGGGAAAATGAAAAACCGAAAGTCTACTTCAAGAAACCACACCCCGCAAAGATTTCTTTTTACCGTTTCGGACATATGGTATTTTTTTTTTTTTTTTTACTGTTTTGAATCAATTGATTTATTGTTGATTAGGTTAATGGGGATGATTAGTAGTATTTTAGTAATTGTTTGATTGTTTCAGCTCTTGAAACTCGATTCAAGGCTATTCAATAGACAGTTTTATATATTTTCATTATATTTAAAATAGTAATTGTGGTAAATCTAGAATTGTATCGAGATACAGATTGGTATCGATACCGTACCATTCAAATAGTGAAAAGGATAAGTTGGCTGATAGGGTATTGACAACTTTTGTTAAAACCCATGCCTTGGGACTCTTAACTAAATCGCTGACACGTAGAGACACTTGTTTTTCCTCTTATACAAAGCAAAGAAGGTTTGCTTCTTTCAATAGTTTCGATGTGGAAAACTAGACTAATGCGCTATCTTTCTCTCTTAAACGACCCAATAATCTCTCTAAATTAGAAGCTTCTTTGGCAGTATTGGTGTCTCAAAGGCAGCTCTGAACAAGCCCTCTATCTCTTTCCTCCTCCTCCTCCTCCTCCTCCTCCTCCTCCTCCCTCTCTCTCTCTCTCTCTCTCTCTCAAAGACAAAAACTACAGAGCGATCAATCAAAATCTGATCCTGTTTCTTCTGATATTAGTGGTATATATATATATATATATATTCAAATGAGGAGGTCCTTATTTTAGTTAAAATAAGGACCTCTCCATTTCTAAAATATGATTTTAAGAGTACCCACAAGGAATCGGCAAAATAAATGACCGGGAAGAGCTTCATCCGAGCAGTTTTTATTTGAACTGTTCGATAAAAAATAAACAAAAACTGCTCGGATGAAATCTTTTTGGTCATTTTTTTTTTTGCTGATTTCTCGCGGGTATCCTTAAAATCACGTTCTGGATACATTGAGCAGCTTGGATCATCGAAATTCTAGGAAAGAGAGGTCCTCATTTTATTAAGTTAGAGTGGTCCTTAGGAGAAGGGGACTCATATATATATATATATATATATATATATATATACACACACACACACACACACATTTAGGGTATTTTTTTCGTAATTTTAAGGGTTTGATTCGTATAACAGTTAAACCATAAACCGAACCGATACCCGTTTGGCTATCCAAGGCTTCAACCGTACCCATATTCACGGGAAAAATTTCGGTTATGGTTCGGGGAAAAACACTGGTTATGGTTTGGGTATCCAGTAGCTCGGTCGATATTGCCATCCCTAACTATTAAAAAACCTAAACAGATCAAACTCCATTAACGGAATAACCGAATGAGTGACATCCAAAAATATCCCTAGTATCTGCCACAACTTATCGAAGAAGTTCAACTAACAAATATTAGATGATGTCATCAGACCCACGGAGTTTTTCCAAAATGGCAGGTAGAAACGCTTATGTAAGTTCACTGGTTCACATTGAAATATATGTTTTGCTAGGGCTTAATTCAAAGCCCTTCTCCCAAAACTCTTGTCCACCATAAACCCTAACCGTGCCACCTTTATTTTCTCTAATGTGAGGGCCGGGTTTTAGAAATTGAAATCCCCATATTGAACGATTGGTGCACGACATTACTTATATCTTCGAGCGATGGCTACTCAAGTGGTGATAAAGATGGCCATGATGACTACATTCCTTATTATTTTTTATTTGGATTGCGTTTTTTTTTATCGGCAAAAAATGAAATTTTATTAAAAACAGTGAAAGGGAAAGGGGATCCAACAAAGAGTTGAAAAATACATCATGAGGGTAAAGCCCAAAACACCCAAATGACTACAAGGGTCTAAGCCTCATCATTTAGCCCGACGGCCCAAGGCCCGCCCGGCCCATCGGGCTTTTACCCGGCCCGAGCCCGAGAAACGGGCGGGCTAGCCCGGCCCGTAATTTGTAATGGGCGGGCTCGGGCCTATGAATTTTTACTCGGCCCGCCCGTAGGCCCGGCCCGTGAGCCCGCCCGTAGGCCCGCCCGGCAAAAGCCCGCCAACGGGCCCGCCCATTAGCCCAAAATCCAAAAAAATCCCTTCTTTTTTCCCTTAGTTTTGTTTTGCCCGAGGAAATTTAAGCCCGCCCGTTGGCCCGCCCGGCTTTGGCCCGTCGGCCCGCCAATTGGGCTAGCCCGTGGGCCGGGCTTGGGCTTCAATTTATGGTAGGTGGCCCGGCCCGCCCGGCCCGCCAAAAAGAAAAAGCCCGGTCGGCCCGGCCCGTGGGCGGGCTTGGGCCGCGACTTGGCGGGCTGGGCCGGCCCGGCCCGGCCCGATGATGACCCTTACAAAGGTCCAAAATAATAAACAAAGAAGCTCAACCTAAATCCCAAATAAACAGATAGAAGCCTAAACACCCTAACCCGGTCCACCCATGGACCGGCCCACCCAAACCCTAATCACTTCAATCTCCATCGCCGCACAAACCACTGAAAAACCAGCCTCGCCGTTAAGCCAAGTCAGCCCCTCCCAGATGTAGAGATCGGCGGCGGAAACCGGCCTACAACAATGAAAATCAAAGCAAATCAAGGCAAAGGAGAGCAAGCCACCACCATTAATCTCAGCCAGCCCCAAACGAACCCTAGCATCAACGATCTCCACGAACAACAGCAACAACCCAGAGAGCGAATTGCTGGCCCCGTGCCTGAATGAGAGCTCAGAGTGGCCGCCGACTGGACTTCGACACACAAAACGACCAGAGCAACCCAGCGATGGGGGCCACATCCATCTCGCCACCACCGGATTGAACCACCACCGATCAACATCGCCATCTTCACCGATCATTTTCTGGAACACCACCCCACCACCGCCCGACAACTACGCCCTCCAGATCCAAACCCGAGTGACTGCAATGCCCACGACTGACGAGACACCCACGCTACTAGGCATGCCGACGGAGCCAAGGAACCACCGGTAGGAGACGAAACACCTCACCCTCCCACGCCGGGGAAGGCGGTAACCTGTCAAAATTGGAGGAGGAGAGGGACACGATCTGGAGGAGGAGAGGGTAGAAGAGAGAGATAGAGGGGGTGAGAGAGGAAGACGGACCCGGGGGAGGAGGGAAGGAGGGCGCCTCCCCCCCCTCATCCCTAGTAGTAGGCGGCGGCGGAAAGAGAGCCCTAGGATTGGAATCGCCTGGGGGAAACTGCAACTTTGGGAGTAATTATATTTATTTGGATTGCGTTGATTTCTAAAATAGGAAAGAAACATAAAAGAACTAAAATGTGAAAGAGGACGATTTCCAGTGTGGTTTTGATAGGGGCTCGAGGAAGAGTTGGCATTGATAATGGTGGAGGTTGAGCAAGACATGTATGCTCTCATCCGCTTCTTCGAAAAGATCATCACCATTATAGTCATGGTGCATGCATTATATAATTCTAGGTAATTAGTCATGCCGCCTTCACTGAGTTCCCTTTCAATCATCAATAGAAATAACAACAATCATCAAATTACAACAGACTAACACAGAGCACAAGTGGGGGTTATATCTTTATTATTTTGTAAACTGATCTCTCTCTCTCTCTCTCTCTCTCTCTCTCTCTCTCTCAATCAATTGTTTGATAAACTGATATTGCCTTGGTAGTTTGGTTGTGTTCTTATTGATTTATGAATTTACAAGTCTGAAAGCAAAGCATCTATTCATCTATTTTAAAGGTGGATGAACTTCTCTCACTTCTGTTGGGTTGAAAGAGATCTTTTTCTGATCACGAAAGCGGTTAATTTTAGTGCGTGGTTTTAATTGATTAGGCCAAAAAAAACTCAATTGGAAAGTGTCTCAAAATCATTCAATTATCTATAATACAATTCGCGACGGTGTGGTGACCCACACATTTTCTCTGCATAAATCTTGGCCGTTTGATTTAGTACACATTTTTCTTCATAAATCCTACCCGTTGAGTTGCTCAACATGGTCAATTTTTTTTGGCAATGAACGAAATTTTTGAGTTGACACTATATTCAGTTATGGAATATAAAGATGATTAATTTTGACTGATTATAATAACTGATTTATAGGGAATAATTTTGGTAATGTCTTATCGGTACTTCAGTAATGGTTTTACTTATTGAAAACGATTATTATTTATGTTGAAAATCGAGAGCTTGACAGTCTAAGTGAGAGTTAGCAAGAATTTTCTTATGTTTTTAGAGCATAATAACAATTTGAGCAATTAAAGTGCATGGTTGAGAGATAATCTAGATTTGCAAAAAGTTCTTATCACTCGAAGTTCAACGCTAAGGGCATAGCTGCCAATTTACTCTGAGACAATGATAAGCTTAGGGCATGAAGGAAATAAGGAACATCAACTAGCCATTGGCAGTGAGGGCACTCAATGCCTCCCTAACCTCCAGCACACTGTCAAAAGCAACCTATCTCTTTATTTGACCTTGTTTGTAGTGCTGACCCTTTGGAAAAAGGTCCAAAGTGGAGGCTCGCCTTTTGGAGCGAATGATGGAAAGTAGCTGAAGCACCACATCTGCAGATTTTTAAAGATCAAGATGAGCAAAGGATAAAAACGAAATGAACAAGAGATGGAAAGAAAGCAATGTATGTCCAAGTACTTACCTCCCAAGCCCAGTAGAATCCTACGATGCTTGTCACCATCGTCCTAGAAAGTTCCCCCATGTTGCCATGGAGCGCACCCAAAGCACTCTTGCCCCAGTTAAAATTATGGATTTCTTTGATGTCTGCCAAGCTTTCTAGCAAACCCAGATTGACGGTGCCATTGGAATTCACAAGGAGGCTTGACCCGAGCAAGTAAATGATGAAGGCTCGAGTCATGTAATCGGTATTCAACTAATATCTCCGACTATAATACGATGCTTTTCACCCGATAGATCCTTGTTTCCTTTGTAAGAAACCCGCAGATATGAGCAAGAAATCACAGGTCTATTCTGGTAGTATTGCATGAATTTAGGACCAAGGAGTCCTACAATTCTATCTCGGTGTCGTGCCATTAATTGGCAAAACAAGAGGGGTCAGCCACCAATCTTCAAGCCGGTGATCATGGAGAAATCTTGCGGTGTCATTGTCATTTCTCCTAATGGAAGATGGAATGTGTTGGTCGTGTCCCACCATCGCTCAGCTAGGCCCACAATAATCGATGTTTTGCAACGGAAGCTCGGAAGGATTTGCATGAAGTGACCAGAGCCGGCCGCGTGCACATTCGTTTTCACCGGTGCCGGTAGATCTTTGTACCATGTGACCAAAGGATTAATGGCGCCATGCCCTTTGAATTTTCCAGTATAAGACTGCACCACAGAAAGTAAACAACTGACATTCTGCCTTGTTCATTGTTTTCTTGTTCTAGTGCTCATTTACGAATATTGTGTATAATTAGTTTGTTCATTGTTTTCTTGTTCTAGTGCTCATTATGAATGTTGTGCATAATTAGTTTGTTCATTGTTTTCTTGTTCTAGTGCTCATTTATGAATGTTGTGCATAATTAGTTTGGTCAAAAAGGAAAAAAAAAGAAGAAGAGGATTTGTCATGCATTGCTTTGTGCATTCTAGCTCGAAGTTTTCATTGTCAAAATGTTTTGTGTTCACGCATTCATAAGCTTTTCCAAGTGAGAAGCTTTCTTGTTTTCATGTTCGTATGTCGAATTGAGCACATTAGTATCATAGCCGAGTCATTTAGATTCATTCAAGCCCATGGTTACATGAGTTGTTTTTTTTTTTTTTTTAAATTCTACTTGTTTGGCATGCATTTCCAATGTGTGTCTTGGCATGGAGAACTTGCATAATTTTTGTCGTATATGGCATCACTTTGTTAGGAGAACATCTTAGAAGCATGATAGAATCATATATTTTCGTTGTGTGGAAGGATTGATCACATCCTAGTTCAAAGTTGTCATTGTGGCGTTTCATCGAACACCTTGTGTGCATGTGTTCATAAGCTTTGCTAAGCATGTATTTTTGGTTGTTTCTTGTTCAATTGAGCATGAATATGTCCAAAGTGCATCCTGTTGGGTTTTGCCCATGTGAAAAAGAAAAGAAAAGAAAAGAATTATAGTTGGTTGGCTGGTGCATTTATTGGCTTAAGTTATTGTGTTTTTTTGGAAGTGTTAAGCCGGCTGTGCATGGAGTAATTGTGGTAATTGGTTTCAAGAAGTCTTAGTTGTACTGCCTTGTATCCAGACTCTTCTCGACAAACCAAGAGGCTTTTGTGGTAGCCTATTTATAGGGCCTTATGTAGAGTGGAAAAGGCAGAGAGAAAATAGAGAAAAGTCAATACTTTAGTGTATGTGTGCCGTGCGAGAGTGTGCTACGGCAGAGAGGAAATTTTGAGAGAATATTGTGTGAGTTTGAGGGAGATAAAAATACCAAGAGCTTGAGAGCTAGAGTAGGGTATTTTGTATCTCATTGTACTCATTGAATATTAGTGGAAGTTGTTCTCTCCGTGGACGTACCCGAGTTTGGGGAACCACGTAATCTTGTGTTTTTGTGTGATTGTTTTTTGTTACGCTTCCGTTGTGTGGGTAATCGGGTATTTTTTTTACCCAACAAAGTGGTATCAGAGCTACGGTATGGCGGGGAAAAGCACCGGGTTTGCGGTTGAGCTTTTCAATGGGCACAACGATTTCACTCTTTGGCAACAAAGGGTGAGGAACATTTTGGTGAGAGAAGGTTTGGTGAAAGCACTCAAGCCGAAATCCGAAAAGCCGGAAGAAATGAAGGAAGATAAATGGGAGGAGATGAGAGAGCTTGCAAATAGCACCATCCAATTGTATCTCGGGAATAGCACTCTCCGAGAAGTCATCAATGAAACGGATCCGGCGGAACTTTGGGCGAAGTTGGAGAGTAGGTATAAGTCCAAGTCTTTGACGAATAGGTTGTCGTTAAAGAAGCAATTGTATGCGTTAAGTATGTCCGAGGGAGGAAATATTAACGAGCACTTAGATGAGTTCAATCGGCTAATAACGGAGTTGGAAGCCATTGGCGCAAAGATTGAGGAGGAAGATAAGGCGATCATTTTGTTGGTTTCCTTGCCGATATCGTATGAGCATCTCCAAACTACATTGTTGTTTGGGAAAGACACTCTCGGACTTGATGAGGTTATTGCTACACTCCTATCCCATGAGTCGATGCGGAGGAAGGAGAGCGAGAGGATGTCGGAGGATCGTGCCATGGTTGCATCTTCCGGTAGTCAAGCTAGAGGGCGAACGACGGAAAGGCAAAATGGGTCCAAGCCAAGAGGGCGATCACACTCGCGAGGTGGTGAGTCACGGGCCGTTGACAAAAGAAAATGCTATTTTTGTAACGAAGAAGGCCATATATTGAAGTTTTGCCCAAAACTCAAAGCGAAGATAGATGAAGAGAAAGGAAAATCCGAAGCGGCGGTGGTTGAGAGCTCCGTCGTAAATGAAGGTGATTTGCTCACGGTGACTTCAAAAGGTATGGAGAATTTTGATTGGGTTATGGATTCCGGTTGTTCTTTTCATATGTGTTCAAATAGAAAATATTTTTGTTCGTATGAGGCTTGTGATGGAAATACCGTTAGGATGGCAAACAACACGGTGAACAAGGTTGTTGGCATGGGTACGGTACGATTTCGAATGGCCAATGGAAGGTTTGTGAGGTTGACCGGAGTCCGACATGTGCCGGGGTTGAGGAAAAATTTAATTTCTTTGGGAATGTTACATTCAAAAGGTTGTAGTTTTGCGACAAGGGATGATGTTCTTGAGGTTTTCAAGAATGATAAAGTGATGTTGCAAGGAAAAATGGCGGGCAATCTTTACAAGCTTCAAGGTCGAGTTGAAGTGTGGCATGCAAATGGTGGATACCGAGCAAGCAAAAATTATGGGCGTCGGGTTACACAAGTGTGGCGAGTAAAGGCGCAAGCAAATGAATCTTTATTTGTGGAGAGCAACATTGAGAAGGAAGTGCATCAATTGTTGGTTTTTGGAAAAGTTGAAGGAAATTTGTGTGCAAGGAAAAGGGTCTCTTTTGCACCAAATTTGGTCTCCGATATTTTCGATTAGGCACCCGAGCGAGGGGGTGTGAGGCGCCCGGGCGAGGGGGTGCAATTTCGCATGAGCAAAAGGGGGTGTTTGTTGGGTTTTGCCCATGTGAAAAAGAAAAGAAAAGAAAAGAATTATAGTTGGTTGGCTGGTGCATTTATTGGCTTAAGTTATTGTGTTTTTTTGGAAGTGTTAAGCCGGCTGTGCATGGAGTAATTGTGGTAATTGGTTTCAAGAAGTCTTAGTTGTACTGCCTTGTATCCAGACTCTTCTCGGCAAACCAAGAGGCTTTTGTGGTAGCCTATTTATAGGGCCTTATGTAGAGTGGAAAAGGCAGAGAGAAAATAGAGAAAAGTCAATACTTTAGTGTATGTGTGCCGTGTGAGAGTGTGCTACGGCAGAGAGGAAATTTTGAGAGAATATTGTGTGAGTTTGAGGGAGATAAAAATACCAAGAGCTTGAGAGCTAGAGTAGGGTATTTTGTATCTCATTGTACTCATTGAATATTAGTGGAAGTTGTTCTCTCCGTGGACGTACTCGAGTTTGGGGAACCACGTAATCTTGTGTTTTTGTGTGATTGTTTTTTGTTACGCTTCCGTTGTGTGGGTAATCGGGTATTTTTTTTACCCAACACATCCTAGAATCATGAGCAAGTCATGAAGCTATGCCATATACAAGCATTGGGATCATTCTAGTCTAAATTTCTCATTCGGGCATTTTGTCGAACACTTAGTGTGCACACTTTGTTTATGCATGTTCTTAGTGGAAATTGGTTTGAGTTTGATCTGGCACAAGCAGCACTTAGATGATGGGAATTGTGAAGTTTACATGGTTTAAAGATGGATTACATACCGTTTTGGTGTAGACATCCTTGGAGAGAAGCGTATGAGAATAGTTTAAAACTTTTCCATCCATATAACCACCATTATGGTTGAATCCCGTTTGATTGAATTGATGAAGAAGAGCTAAATCATCGGGACTTTCCTCCGCTTCGACATCAAAGTTGTAATACGGGCCGTGATCGGGGTCCATTCTAAGGATTGAAGATGAAAGGGTTGAAGAAAGAGGTGTTTTAAGTATGGAGAGCAACTTGGAAATGATACGAAGGAGCAAGTGGTCGTGCCCCCTTAGTTTTTAAAGCTGCCCGTAGGAGCACCAGAGCCGGTCCGGCTCTGAATGTAACTATGAGGGATTTTGGCCAAGTCTCCCAAAGTTGTAGATTGCAATATATAATTAATTGAAAAGTAGAATGGACTCTCAAAAGGAACTAAAGAATGGGGATGGAAGGAGTAACTCCGAATTCGAAAATCTTCAAGTGAATCTAGACCATTGATTTTTAAATTCGAGATAATATCTAGACCATCAATTTTCAAATTCAGGGTAATTTCAGGGTTATCTTTCATGTTACATAGAATTTCTCTTTTCTGTCGAGTGAGGTCATACTATCTTTTTCTTCGGGTAAACGCTAAAATACTACTTCTTTTCTGATCGTCCTGCAGTTCCATCGATGTGATCAGGACAACCCCGTTCTTGTCATTCTGGGCATTGCGTAGGTTCGTGCCCTGATGAGGGTGTAGTTTCTTAGGATGGAGATAGCAATTGGTGGTGCTGTACAGTGGGGTGTGACTGTTGTGGTGATCAAGGTTCTATTCTGTGGTCTTTGCTATGTCTCGGCCGCCCTTATGGTAGTGGTGGTGGCAACAGTAAGGGTCTTTGTTTTTTTTAAGTGGTGTCGATCTATTGATTGCTGTAAGTTTTGCTTTAGTTTTAGTTTTAGTTTTTTTTTGGATAAATCAGGTTGAAATTGAAAAAGAGAGCAACCGAATTTACAGCCTATAAGGGGCAAACCCCATGAGGAAAAGAAAAGAAAAATAAAACAAGAGTAAGGAAAATTGCTTATGCCAAATGGCTACATGGGCTAAACGATATGAGTTGTTTCTAATCCATCTAGTAAGAGGGAAGGAAAACAACAATACAGGCTGCCCTAACAGCAGCAGACCATCCTTCATTGGTTGAAAACAGTAGTACGCAATCAAGTCAATTGCAGGATTGATAACAAGAAGTCTACAGCAGCAGAAAAGCTGTAGTAGCATTCAAGCTAGCATCAAAACACTTCAATTGCAACAAAACAGCTCAATTGCTCAGTGGCAGCAAATTGTTAACCGGTCAATAACAGTGGCAGCAGATTGTTAACTGGTCATCAGCAGCAGAACATTTCAAGAGCTGGTTTGCACATAGCAGAACAGAACAACAGTCTTATTGATGCAGCAGCAGCAAGCAGCCAATTGAAAGGCCTATTGATGTAATTGGAGCCCTCAATGCAGCAGTAATAGAACACTTCAGTAGAGGCAGCCAATAAGCTGGAAAGGCATCTACACGGCTAGGGACAAGCCCCTAGCAAAAGCATAAACTCTCCAAGGGACAACCCCCTAAGGATAGGTAAAACCAAATGGAAGTCTGCAAAACCTGCTGGACTCTCAATGCAATAAACTGTAACTACATCAGTAAGACAGAAGCAGAAGATAGAAGCTATAAACTGTACAGAACAGAACTGACAGCAGTAGACATCAGTAGGGACAGCACGCTTTATCCTGTCATGGGAAAGTAGCCATTGCTGAACCATAACATCAAAATAGCAAAATCATAATCAGAACCATAACAGCATCAGTGAAGGAAACAAGCCTCATGAGAAGAGCCATAACAGACCATAACACATAGTCAGCCAAAGCATACAAGCTGCAACAACAAAGATGAGTAATAGGCAGCAGAACAGAACCTTAAACAGTAAAAGTAGCAGTCCTATTGCAATATCTGCTCCCCAACTTACCCCCTCGAAACCTAACTCACCAAAAACTAAAAGCAATAGGAAGGATCCTAACACCCTCAACTCTCCCTTACAAAAAGACTCCCTCTAACTTTTACCTCCACTCTTCAAGAACTTTGGGGCTCAATCACACAGCTCACAGGTACACACATATGTTGGCACTCACAAATGAAAGAGACGGGGCAAAGAGGAGGAATCCAAACTGAGTTGAACCACAGAATATACAGAACTTTGGCACTTTAGTTTTTGTTTGTTGTTTCTTTTTTGTTGATTTTCTTCCCGCGCGTGGAACTTTCTCTCACTCGTTGTGGGTGTTGTGGTGGGTTTTTTTTTATGTCATCTTAGATGGCTTTTTGAGGTCGAATGCAAGTTTTGTCTATATGAGGTTTTGAATGTTTATTTTGTGAATTTAGACCTCCTTTGTGATTGCTTTTCTCCATCTTTTGGGGGTGGCTACCTGTTCTCGATGTATAGTTTTCATATCAATGAAAGTACTTACAAAGTTGACCCAAAAAAAAAAAAAGAATAGTGATATTTTAAATTAAAAAGATACCAAAAATGCCATTTAGACGATAGCGTGAACTCAGCTACAATACTAAGAGATATAAATGGAAAAACTTGGACACACATCTATATAGAGCATTCGAACAATTTTGGGTGCATTTGTGTTAGGTTTGGATCCGAATATTTATGTCTATAGCACTGCTCCAAGCCAAGGGAAAAATGCTTCCCTCTCTCTAGAAACATTTGTGCACTGTTCCCCTCCGTGGATCTTTTAGCCACTTGTACGGCTCGACCGTTGGCCAAGCGGCGATAAGTTCCAGTGCTCCGGCTTCGTCTTGTAGAGAGGTACGTGATCTTGTTCTTAGATTTTAGTTGTAGGAAAGTTTAGGGTTTTGATTTCAAACGGGAAGGTCCAAAACTCTGGGTTCGTTGTTATTGTCGAAATTTGGCTAATTGCGTTTTGTAGTTCCGACCAGTGAAGGGTTACGGAGATCAGGTTTCTTGTTTTGGGCACCCTTCGTTCGTAGAGTTTTAGTCTTACGTTTTGGCCAGACTACTTCTATATTTGCTGGTGGAGGGTTTGTTTGGGCTTTCCTATTGCTTGATTTCTGTTTTCTACGATGGCCAAGAAATTTTGGTAGAGCAAAAGTTTTTTTGCAGGGTCTTCTTGTGGTTCTCGTCATCTGTCTAAGGCGGCCAAAGGTAAGGGTATTTCTAGATCTCTAAACGTGGATACATAATGAGATTTGATTTTGGATGATATGAGTCCAAAGGATTTTGGATCTGATTGGGTTTTGCCTCCCCATTCAGCTAAAGCTAGAGCTACTGCTGAGGCTAAGTTTCATGAGTTTTTTGATTCAGCTTATGAGCCTTGGGAAGACATTCATGGCAATTGGAACTAGTCCGATTAGGATGATAGAGATTTCGACGATGGGAGTTTCCTAATCAATCTTGTGGGTGTTTCTTTGCTTTTACTAATTTTCATTTTGGGGAATCTTCATGGTCTACTGCTACTATGGAGGCATGTGAGGCGACTGGGACCGGTTGTTTAGGAGTTGTGTCCAATGACCCTTTTGCCATGGTTTCTTTTGGTTATGCTCTACAGTGTCTAAGGTTGACTGTTGTAGGGAGGTTTTCCCGAAAAGAGGAAAAACACAACCTGAGCACGTGCATAAGAGATGACCACATTAGAGCAATACGTGAGGGTGCACGGTACGGCCTATAGGTGCGCTAGTAGGCGACATCGTGTGAAGGTGTTAGGCGATGATGCCTAACAGGTGTGCTTGTAGGCGGCACCATGCAAGGGTATTCAACGATGATGCCTAACAGGTGCGTCGGTAGGCGACACCATGTTAGGGTGCTAGGACATGATGCCGAACACATACGCCACATTTGAGGTTTCTAGGTAGTGATGCTGAAAAGTGTCGGCTACACCACATAAAGGTGCTCGTTGGTATGGCCGAACACGTGATGTTGTTCAATGAGTTAGCCTAACGTGGTACAGGTGCACCATAGTAATTGTGCACCGCCGATGTATAATTGACCAACTCTATCTGGACTGCCAATGTGGTGTGGCAGTGTATTGTTGCAGAAGGTTCTAGAAAGGAAATCTTATGTGATAGGAAAGTGTCCCATGAATAAAGGGATTATAATTGAGTTACCATTTGGGAGGGAATTCCATCTGGGCTAGGATTCCTAATAAGAGAAGGAGACTTGGAGAACAAGTAAGTCTATATCTATAAATAAGAAGTAACACCCACGATGGGAGGTATGTTGTTATACATTATTTTACCTACTATGAATTAGAGTTTATAAGTACGAAATACAAACTTTGGCATCGGAGGGCCTTTGCCGTCGAGAGCCAAAGGTGCGCTCACGGTGTCTTGTCTTGTAGAACAAGGGTTCTGGCAAGAAGGCATGCACGTTGATCTAGAGAGGTGTTGAAACAATAATAACGGATTTTTTCCCTTACAACTTTTGCTTTTTTGTTGGTGGCTCAGGGTCATCTAGTAGGTTTGTATGGTCTGAAGAACATGGTAAGAGGTTGAAGTCCTGTGGTGGTGGGAAGTTTCGCCATCGCCCGAAAATGGTCATTGTGGGGCGAGATTTTATCTTAGTAAGTTGCCACTGTCTTCAAGATTCAGACAAGAGGTTGTTTTTTCCATATGCCCAGCCTTTCGATTGTGGAAGTTAAAGTTCATGAGCCAACTTTGAATGTTAGTTAGCCTCGTTGCCCTGGTGGTCATATATGACTTAAATGGTTTGTGTTGATATCCTGGAGGGTGATATTCCTTTGGTTGGTGTGCCTAATCTTCCTAGTCCTTCATGGATGGAAGTGGTGCAAGAGATTCCGTCTTCTCCAAGCAATTGTGTGACAGACTCTTCAGCACCTGACCACCATCAGCTAAGCATTGAGGACTCTCAATTTGACAAGGTTGGAGATGGTTTTCAGGATTCGGCTTTGGGGCCTCGGAATTTGTGGGTTAAGAGGGTTATGGCTTTCTGGCGATACACTTGTCAATAGTGTTACAGCAAGAGATGGGTCTATAGTCCCCAACCTTTGATGGGTTAAGGACCTTAGGGACCAGAGCTACAATAGTAGAATTTGCTTTCCTTAGCAATTGACCAGACCTAAAAATGGATTTTATAGCTGCAATGACTTCATGGTCTATGATAGGCCATGCTTTCTTGAAAAACCCTGCATTATAGCCATCAAGTCTAGGAGCTTTGGTAGGGTTAAGAGACTAGATGGTGTTTTTTTTATCTCCAGATCAGTGACCTTAGCATCCATGGCCATCATTTGACCATTAGTTTATCTCTGCCTGACAGCTTGCTGAACCCTAGCTAGCCCGTGGTAGACAATAGGATGGATAGAGCCAAGCAGATCAGTATAAAAACTAACAAATCTGGATTTAATATCTGTAATATCACGGGTGAGAGACCCATCATCTAAGACCAAACTGGTAATCTTGCTTCTATTACGGATATTATTCACAGATTTAAAGAAAAAGGAGGTGCACTTGTCGCCCAATTTAAGCCACTGGATTCTTGACTTTTGCTTGGCCAAACTTTCCTCAGCTCTTAACAAGGTGAGGAATTGCTTATGGACCACCCTTTCTTGGCTTATAACAGAGGGATCAGATGGAGGAGTGCCTAAATCCTTTTGTAGTGACTCTAGTAGTTGATAGAGTCATCCACCCTCTTACAGATATCACTGAAATCCCTTTTATTGATTTGCATAAACTCAGCTTGTAACAATCTAAGTTTTTCAAAGACACAGAACATAGGGTTCCCAATGACCACTCCCCTCCAAACTTTCTGAACCATAGTTGAAACTGTGGATGATTAGCTAGGAAATCAAAAAACTTAAAGGGTTTAAGAGATTTCTTAGTATTTGGAATGATGCAGACAATGGCAGGAGAGTGGTCAGATACCCTAGAAGTGGAGAAATGAGCATGAGAACTGTTATAAGCTGTCATCCAATGCTCATTTATTAACACTCTATCTAGTTTGGTACTAACAAAATGAGGGGGGTCCTGTTTGTTGGCCCAAGTGTAAAGACACCCTTTATACCTAAGATCATCAAAAACTAAGGTATATAGGCATTGATTAAACTCATTCATATGTAGGGGCCAGTTTATTATGCTCCCAACCTTCTCTCTTGGGAATCTAATGGCATTAAAGTCTCCAAGCACAATCCAAGGGAAGGAGGAGTTAAAATGATGAAGACTAGACCAAAGTGCTTGTCTTTCGAGGTAACTGTTAGCCCCATACACAAAGGTTGCCAAAAAGGGGGCCCCCCATCCTTGGATTGCTCTTTACAGTGAATGAATTGGTTAAATTGGCCAAGTACCTGAACAACAGTAGGATCCCAACACACTAGAATTCTACCAATGGGAGCTTGGGGGTAATTGCTCACAAAATTCCATTGAGGACAAACATATTTTATTATTCTAGAAGCCAAAACTTCTTTTATTTTATGCTCTAGCAACCCCATAAGGGAGAGTTTATTTTTAGTCACAATTTTTTTTGCCTCTTTTTGTTTGATTGGATCATTAAGACCCCTAATATTCCAAAATCCCAAATTAAGAGGTTGCATAGACATACAATAATTTCAAGCAGGAAAGGAATAAATGGCAGAATGTGGAAATATTAGAATACTGCCTAACAAAAAGGATATAATGGTTACTGGCCTTTACTGATCAAGGAACATTGTGACTGCTCCTTCGATTGCTTTCTCATTCTTTTTAAGGCAGATTTCGAGAGAGACTTATTGACAATCAACTCAGCTTTTGCACTCTGAATATCAGGTGGTTTAGGAGAAAGTTGATACCTGGCCTCAAATGGATGATTAATGCTTGCCACTTCCCCAGAGAAATAACCCAGAACTGGTTGAACAGTTGTTCCTGAATCAGTGCCTGAAACAGTAGAGTTTGCTGGAAGATTTGTGCTCTCATCTGATGGATCAGTTGGCTTCAACTGATTGGTTAAAGAGTCAGCCTCTTTAGTGCTGCTAACTACCCCTTCTAACACTTCCAACAGTTCTTCCTCAAAATCACTATGCTCTTCCTCTATTGGATCAGGAGTTCCAGCTAATACACAGTCTTGTTGAGCCCCTGAAGGGATTGGAATGGATAAATGGAGGCCAAACTTTTGATGGATAGAGGCTTGCATCCACTCCTGTTTTGCAGGTTGTTGAGAGATTGAAGATGTGGAAGCTGATGTAGCACGCTTAGTTGAGGAATGGCCAAAGACATGGCAAGTTGTACACATAGGTGGAAGGACTTGGTATTCAATGGGTACTACCACAGATTCTCCATCCACAATAATTCTGACTTCATCAGGAAGGTCTTGCTCAGCACTAATCTCAATGCATATTCTAGCTTTTGTAGATTTAGTATTAAGAAGGCCTGGCTGCCTAGCAGATTTTGCAGTGGCTTGATCTACATGCAAAGTTTTTCCAATTGTGCTAGCCACTCTACTGAGACACTCTTGATTCCAAAGCTCAAAGGGTAAATCATGTAATTTTACCCAAGCTGGAATTTTAGTAGGTTGATCTTGGGTAGGTTTCATCATCCTATGCCAGTCTTTTAGCACAAGGTATTTTGAGAAAAGAAGTAGGGGCCTCCTTCAAGAACTTGCATTTTTGCTTTGCTCATTCTTGAATTCAAAGAGGTAGAACCCAGCTACATCTGGCTTAACAGCCACAAACAGGTCCTTCCATTGGTTCCTAGCAGTGGATACAATTAGAGGATATGCCATCTTTCCATCTAGGAAGTGGCCGATTAGGTATCTATTCCATTTACCTACCTCTGTCAATTCAAGATCAATTTCCACCTGGGCTTCCTTACGTTGCTGAGGGTCAGGAAAATACTCAAGTTTCATGTCCATAGATGGACCCTGTGATTGCAGAATTGAGGCCCAGTTTTTATGTTTAAATTTATTCGGATGAGGGTTGGGTTTGCGAGGATTGGTTGTGTTGCTGGATTGTCTTTGGTTTGATGTTGTTGGAAGCAATGGATGAAGAGGTAAAGGACCCAAGACAGTATTGACTGCAAGTGGGGAACCAGGCTTGGAATGAGGCCTTAGCGAGGGTGTAGGGCCATGGTTCAAAGCTACAGGAAAGTTTGAAGCATACCTAGGTTTGAGAGACCTAGGCCTATACCAGAGGTTAGGGTCACCCTCAACATAGGGATCCCCTCGCTTGTTGTACAGAATTTTAGGGTTTGAAGATAGTACCTCCGATGATTGGCAATGATGCGTGTTGCCATGAACAAGTGCTATTCATTCCTCAGCTTCCAAAATCAAACTCTCCTCGAAGAAAACTTGCTGCAGTTTTCGAGCAAGGCTCGAAGTCTTAATCGATTTGGGGCTGTAAGCTCCAAACCCTAATGAATTTAAGGGTGATGAGTTTCCTGGTAGGATCGAATGGATTTGAGTGCTAATTAAAGGAATATCAGAATCTACGGTGTTTTTCTGTTTCCTTCTCAGTTCATTGGAGTCAACAGCTTTGAAGCCCAGCCCGTCCATCATAGAAATTGTGCTGTTTGCCATGGAGAATCCGAGTTCCTCCACAACCTTGTCAGGTTTTCCCAAATCGCCTACATGTCAGAAGGGAGACTGGCTGTGGGGTTTCCCCATTGAGTTATGTGTTTGAACCCAATTTTCTTAGAGAGGATCCCGCCCTATGCAGATTAGAGAAAATATGATTTGAAGGAGTAGTGAGGCCTTGAGGGGGTTGGTGTGTGTAAGCACAAAACTGCATCAGGCCATGTTCTCATTGTATTTGCAGTTTGATAGCTGTATGTACCAAAGCTGCGTATGGATTACCGGAGTTGAGTTTTGTTCATCCTCCACTTAAGATGGTGAACATTACCCTCCTTCCTATTGGTTGAAATAATGCAAACTCCACCACAAAGTGATGTCATGCTTACCAAAAAGTGTATTGCATGATAAGCATGACATCACTTTGTGGTGGGGTCCACATTATTTCAACCAATAAGAGATAGGGTAATGTTCATCATCTTTTAAGGAAGGTGAACAAAATTGTACTCAGATTACCGTGTTCAGTCATTTTGGTATAGTTGATAATCCTAGTTGACTTGGTGTGTATTTGGCTCCTTTTATTGTTGGCAGCTTTGTGGCCAACACGGGATGCATTTACTGACTTCTGTTCTCAACTTGAGTGGCTTAGTTGTATGCTTGTTACTTTATGAGTTGTGTAATGATCTGCCTTTTTTAGAAATAAACTCTAAAATACACTGTATTTTATACACTTTCAAGCCCATTCTCTCCATATACATATTTACATCACCAAAATAAGACAAAGGTCTCCAAATAGATAATCCTCTAAATACTCCAAGAATATTAACTCGTCCAAGACTCTCCAAAAAAATCCTTAAGTGCTCTGATTCAACCTCCAATAATCCGGCCTCCACACCTGAAAAATAAATTATCTGAGAAATATATGATACAACAGAATAACAATGCTTATATTCAAGTGGAATCAATAAACGATAATTGACTATCCAATCAAAAAAAACAAGAGACCTCATACCATGTCCTTCTCAGTACATGATCAGTGACCTCCCCAATACCTTCCTCACCAAGCCACGACGGACCCATTTACGATATTGGACAGGCTATTGGTAACGTCACTCGATCTCTGTACTGAGCAGTTCTATAGCCAACAATATCATATTCAATAACAATTATTCCACTTTTCAACAATATTCTATAGAATTGAATAAATATCACGAGATAATCAAGAAGAGTACAAAATGAGAATTAAAAAAGGATTTCGAAAGTGGAAAGCATATCGTACTCTCCCCGGATTGCCTCAAAATATGCCGTGAACCACATAACCGAGTACCACTACTCCACACCGATTGAATTCAATCTACTGTCAAACACCTCAAACAATATCCACGGCCAGAAGACCATTGACCCAAGGCAAAAGTGTGTTCTGTAATACTGGAGTATTATTATTCAGCCCACCTCATCCTGTGCATTATATAAGAAAACTAGTATTGAATTCCATCACCAACCTCACATTCAGTATATCAACTAACACCTCAGGAGCATTTAACAAGGCCCATCATGTGCATGCAAGTATGCAACTAATAGGTGCATTTCACTCCACGTCTATCTCTGCCTCATCTCTTATCCGAAACTCTCTATCTAATCAATAATGGCTACCGTAGTGAGTTTTAGACAAAGTTTTATAATGAGTATATATTTTAAGAGTATGAAATCAGTTGCATTAATGAACAGAAAATATGGTTGCTAACAATTCCAAAATGGTAACTTTAATCTCTCGTTCTCTCTCTCTCTCTCTCTCTCTCTCTCTCTCTCTCTCTCTCTCTCTCTCAGGGTATATATTGTGGAACATATAAAATACAGGTTGTTACAAGTTGGGCATTTTGTTTTATGTAGAACTAGCGGATACCCGTGCCTAAAGGCACATCAAAATATTATATAGTCCTAATTAAAATAAATTATTACATGCTCGAATGACAAACGTAATCTACACATAGTGTGAGTTACCATCTTGAGAAGTATTCCTATTTGATCATATATATAAGAGGCAACATTTAAATATGGATACATTACTATAACAACTTGCACCAACTGACCTGTTTAAACATTTGCCTAACCACGTGGCTCAGAAGGTTAACCTCAAGTTGTATAGTAGCTCGTCGCATTTCATTTTATATGGAATCACTTTCCATGTATATATGTGGGAATGTCACAATCTCCTCCACTTGGACCGCAACGTCCTTGTTGCGTCCCAATGCCCATCACTTCCACCCACCAAGCGTTGTGAGACGAGTACTCGCTTAAGCACGACAAGCACCTTGGGCCCATCTCATGCTCGACAAGCACCCCTCATCTTATGTGGGACCCGCCAAAGCACGACAAACACCTCGATCTCCTCACTTGTTGGGCCCACCCAAGCACGTCTCCTCGCGAGACCCACCTCACACTTCCAGTTGGTGCAAGCTTTGATACCACCACCCGCGCCAACTAACTAGCTTAGCTATTCGCATAACTACGTGGCTCAAAAGGATAATCTCAAGTTATATAGTAGCTCGTCGCTTTTCATTATCTATGGAATCACTTTCCATATATTTTCCGATGTGGGACCGTCACAATTACCTTAAAAATGATGAGACAGGAAGGGTAGATTTATTAAGAATCTTCTCTGTATCTTTCGAAAAAGAAAGTGATCTAACAGCTAAAGTTTAACGTGAAAATTTGATCAGATGGCCGTGAATGTTACTTTGTTTGTGTGCCTGACAAAAACAAGTTCTGTTTTATAATATAGAAGATATAGATATCCACCATCTCTTTTTACATTCTTTCGCATGATTCCGATTGGTTTAAAAAAAAGAATTGAGCAGATTGTCTGAAAAAGCCTATCGTGGGGGCCCGGGGGGTTGTCCCCGAATTTCAAGTTTTCAATTGGTTATGGACTGATTTCATTTTTATCCTTATTGCCTATCTTTGAGGGATGTCCCTTAGAATCATTTATAAGTTTGGGTTCTCGTTGCTTAATCTACTATGGCATTATAGCAGATTGGTTGTGTGTGAGCCCCAAGTCCCCGTTTCTTGGGCTTGTCGAGATCAAAGGTAGTCAATCTCCTACTGCTGTCTGCATTTGGGCCTCCCAAGTGCCTTCACTGCCTTGTTGCTGTTCTAAAAAATAACACACTTTACACTTGATGTCATGTTCTCGGCAAAATCCAGTCATATTCCTCTCAATCCATATATCAAAAAAGGAGCTTGATCTAGACTTTTGTGGGAGCTCTCAATTGAGTTACAAATCCTATTGTTTTCCTACTCTCTTCTTGGATGGTTTGCGACAATAGGGAAGCTAGTTTATATCCATTGTAGCCTCTTAGCCAGTTTAGTTTATTTTCTTTTGTGTTGTATCTTTTTGAGTTATACCATTTGTAGGCTGTATATTCGCTTAACTTTTTTTCTATTTCAAGCGGATTTACCAAAAAAGAAAAATACTTGAGAAGGCTTTGGATTGAGAAACAAAGAGCAACAGCCCATGAACTAGGCCCACTGTACGGACTTTATCACGATCCAGACCGTCAACTAGGGCCGCGTCATACGACGGTTCAGCCCAAGAAAAGCCTTGAAAGTTAGGGTTTCTAATTACTACTCTACTCCACTAGGATTTATCCTTCTCTTCTCTCTCTCCCCTGTGTCTCACTCTTCCTTGCTGCAGCCTTCTAGACGAGATCCCCACCCACGCTCATTTTCTGAGAGAGAGAGAGAGAGAGAGAGAGAGAGAGATACAGAGAGAGAGAGTTGGTAGCAATGGCCCCGGCACAGAAGGTAAGGACGAGCAGAAACCCAGATTTGATCCCAGGGGTGGGAAAATACTCTCGGTCTCAGATGTACCACAAGAGAGGTCTGTGGGCCATCAAGGCTAAAAACGGCGGCGTTTTCCCCCGCCACGACAAGAAACCCGCTCAGCAACCTCCCGCCGAGAAGCCCCCCAAGTTCTATCCCGCCGATGACGTCAAGAAGCCCCTCGTTAACAAACGCAAACCCAAACCAACCAAGCTCAAGTATGCCCACCACACAATTACAAAATTACAAGTATAGACATCGTATCATGTATGTTTGTATTCATATTCGTATGTTGAGCTATAAGTGTCTCCCTCTGTTTTGTTGTTTAGGGCTGGTATTACTCCTGGGACGGTGTTGATTATGTTGGCTGGGAGGTTTAAGGGGAAGAGAGTTATTTTCCTCAAACAGCTTCCATCTGGGTTGCTTCTTGTTACTGGTGAGCTCTTTTCTTCTCTGTATGTAATATATATGGTGGTGTGTCTTGGATCGGTTATAGGTTTATGTTAATTTTAAGAAATGAGTGTGGGACAATCAAAGTTCTAAAACGAGAAATTAATCGTTGGCCGGGCCTATCCGATTAGGTCCGACTAACGATTAATCACCGATTACTAATTAATAATAGCACCCATTAATCGCTGATTAATCAGATTAATTGCTAAAAGGTGGCGGACCGCCTATTAGCGCCTACGGACTTAGCGACTTTTTTAAACATTGGGGATGATTCCTTCTTTTTGTTTTCCCTTTCAAATCTCCGATTGATCATAATTTGCTGATCGTTTGAGCTATTTTATTATGTGGTTATTAGGTTTCTTTCTATTAGGTTTTCTCCGTGAGAGAAGCTCAGAGAAGCTCGTGGTAGCCATTTGTTGTTTTAGTAGCTTATACATTGAAAGTCAATCGTGAGAATAGTCTTGAACCTTGTTTTGCAGTTATTTGGCATTTCCTTGTCACAGAACTTTCCATGATTTCTATTGCTTGTCTTTTACCTTGAGTTTTCCTAATGGAGTGCGATTAGTTTTATTTGGATGTCTCCTCCCGGTAGATTGAATGTGCATGCTTTAATCCTGGTTTGACCTATGTAGCACAGAGTCACAGACACTCCTAGAGGCCTGCGTGTCCGACACGAGGGACACGGAAAAATACATTTCGGACACGCCATGTGGCGTGTCCAATAAATTTAATTAATTTTTTAGGGGGACACAACAGGGACATTCGAGGGACATGTATGGGGACACGACAAGAGTTAAATATGCAATTTTTTTTTTTTTCAAACTTTGGGGGGTAAATGTGTAGTTGCTTCATACATTTTGGAATAAATACTGTGTGTTTTGTATATATGATGACTGCTTATAAATATTGAAGCTTCAAGCTTATACACCGAACCATATTTTCACTTGTATGCAATAAATATTATTTATTTATTTTTGCCGTGTTCCCTGCTTTGGCCGTGTTCCCATTTTTTAAGAAATTCCGTGTCCAGCATCTCTGTCCATATCTGAGTCCGTATCTGTGTTGTGCTACATTGGGTTTGACGGATTTCAAAATTATCAAACAGGAAATCAAGTGGAAATGGATGCCCTTAATGCGGGCCGTAATTCAGTGTGAGATATCAATATTCACCATTCCGATTAATAATTGCGAAGAAGTCTTATAGTTGCCTGATAGGTTGCTCCCTTGGTATTATTGTAGTTCTTACCTCTTCCGGTTACATTAAATTGTTCTGTATAATCTCTGAGTAATGTTGGAGGTTGCAATGATGCTTTCTTTGAACTTTGGTTGCATCAGCACGTTAATCAGGGGCTAGAACTGCCTTGTCCCCTTGATGAATGGTGAGCTGTGATCATACGTAGTCATTTTATCTTTACTCTTTAGATATCCATCCATATAGGGTACTTTTTTCCTTTTTGGACTTCACCTTATCTGGGTGAATGGTTTTCTAGGAGTGGTCAATCATACTGTAGTAACTTTATATGGTTTGACTCTTAAATATTTGCTTAAAGTAAATCTATTTCTTTTGTAGTATATGGCTAACCATTGCCTGTCTTCCCCTTTTTGGCTGTTCGTATGTTTATGTTACCTGGATGCATACTTCTAATGAAAAATGTTTGACATTTTTTGGTTTTTAAATTGATTTTCCTCTATGGCTTGTCCTCAAGGCTACCACGATGTACTTCTCTTTCATCCCCTTCCCTTTCATTTTGTTTTGGTGCTATATTCATGAGTAGCTTTATGGAGAACCAGCCCATTAGTCGTCATTTCCTTTACTGTATCAGGACCTTTCAAAATTAATGGTGTTCCTCTTAGACGTGTGAATCAATCTTACATGGTAACAACTTCTACCAAGGTTGATATCACTGGGTGCAATGTCGATAAGTTTGACGACAGGTATTTTGTGAAGCAAGTTGCAAAGAAGAAAAAAAAGGGAGAAGGCGAGTTCTTTGAGGCTGAGAAAGAGGTTAGTTTTTCATCTATTGTAGAATTTCAGAGTAGGCTTTTTACTTCTTTGGTTTGTTCCTATATTTAGTCTGGTACTTTATAAATTATTATATATCTTCTCTTTTAAAATGTAGGAGAAGAATGTTCTTCCACAGGAAAAGAAGGATGATCAGAAAACTGTGGATGAAGCCTTGATAAAAGCCATTGAAGCTGTTCCAGATTTTAAGACTTATTTGGCTTCAAGGTTTTCACTCAAGGCAGGCATGAAACCTCATGAGCTCACCTTTTAGGCGAAGAATTTCTGAATTTGTTTGGGACCTGAGATTTTACTCCTGCATTCTGTTTTTGTGAACTTGTTCTAGTCGGTGTACTCTTTGAGATTTTTGTGGTGGATAGTCATCTAAATTTTTTTTCTTGTCAGCTTATTTGGTGTGGATGGTTTTTTCTATCAGAATATATGCTCCATGAGTTTCCTACTCCAACTGTTTTTCTATTGGGTATTCTTATTGCTGCTTTTTGGGCATGCGGTCATCTTTTTCGTTCTAGGGCACTTAGAAACTATGTTGCCATGGCTGGCCAATACTTTATTTCTTCTGGTTTAACCAAGGTTGTCAATACTGTTCCGTACTGGCCGGTACATACGGTTTTGAAAGAGAACCGGTACAATAGTGGTGATTCCATTTCGTTGAACTTTCTGGCATATACTGTTGGTACTGGCCGGTACCGGTGAGTTCCGGCCTTCTGAGTGGCTTCCGGCAGTATGTACCATCTGGTGAGAAAAATGAAGAGAAGATCGGAACTAAATGAGACTCCTGTTGGTCTTTTCCGTTGCATTCTTGCAGCTCGTGTATGTCTAACTGATTTCTTGCAGATCTGTCTTCTCCGGCGATATTTGGGAGAGAGAGACTGACTGGTGGGTTCATCTTAGCAGTCTAAAAAGGTTGGATTGGGAAAAGTTCGTCTTTGTCTCTGTAACTGATTTCTTGCAGATCTGTCTTCTCCGGCGATATTTGGGAGAGAGAAAGAGACTGGTGGGTGAGACCTGCTTTCTCCCTCCTCCCTCGCTCCCTCCCTCTCTCTCTCTCTCTCTCTCTCTCCCTCCCTTTTCTTTCTTTTCTTTCTTTACAGTTTGATTTTTTTTTTTTCCTTTTATTTTCAGTTTGTTTTTTTTTTCATTTTATTTCCTTTTCTTTCTTTCCGGTTTGAATTTTTTTCTCTTTAATAATAGGTTCAAGTCTAATTCTAGGCTTTGTAAAATAATTAAGAGAAAAAAAAGTGTTTCAATTGATCATGTTTATCCGCCTGTTTTATTTTTCTTTTTTTGTCCTTTATAGATTAAAAAATATAGTTCCAAAAATAAGTGTTTCAATTTTTCAATCCGTTTGAATCAGTGCAAAGATGTTATTTTTCTGATCATTTCATCCTAAATAGTCGTAATAAATTTTTGGCTTCAAGACCTTTCAATGGACACCCTAAGAGAGTCTTGAAACTAAATAATGAATTTTAGAGTGTTTGTTGAAAGACCTTAAACAAAAAAACGATCTTTGCTATGATTTAACTGAATTTCAAATTAAAGCACTTAATTCTTGAATTATATTTTTAAATATACAAAGGGTGTATGTATAGAAATTAAATAAATAAGATATAAGTAATTAAATAAAAAAATAAAGGTCAGCATGGAACATATAAACTAAAGGTTGAAAAACTAAGTGTTCCAAATTTCAATCCTTTTGAATGTGTGAGAAGATTTTATTTTTTTATCATTTAATTCTAAAGGGTCATAATTAAATTTTGACTATAGGCCTCTCGTTGATTAGTCCTATGAAAATTGTAGAATCAAAAATCTCTTAGAACTAACCAACGAGAGCCCTAAAGTCAAAATTTAATTATGACCCTTTAGAATTAAATGATCAGAAAAATAAAATCTTCTCACCCATTCAAACGGATTGAAATTTGGAATACTTAATTTTTTAACATTTAATTTATATATTAAAAAATATGGTTAAAAAATTAAGTGCTCCAAATTTCAATCCGTTTGAACCGATAGAAAGATTTTATTTTTCTGATCATTTTATCCTAAATGGTCATAATTAAATTTTGACTCTAGGACTTTCGTTGATTAGCCTTAAAAAAGTCGTACAACCAAATATCTTAGGACTAACCAACGAGAGTTCTAAAGTCAAAGTTTAACTATGACCATTTTGGATAAAATGATCAGAAAACCAAATCTTTCTATCGGTTCCAATTGATTGAAATTTGGAGCACTTGATTTTTTAACCATATTTTTTAATATATAAATTAAAGGTTGAAAAATTAAGTGTTCCAAATTTCAATCCGTTTGAATGGGTGAGAAGATTTTATTTTTCTGATCATTTAATTCTAAATGGTCATAATTAAATTTTGACTTTAGGGCTCTCGTTGGTTAGTTCTAAGAGTATTTGATTCTACGACTTTCTTAGGACTAATCAACGAAAGTCCTATAGTCAAAATTTAATTATGATCCTTTAGAATTAAATGATAAAAAAAATAAAATCTTCTCATCCATTCAAACGGATTGAAATTTGGAACGAGAGGAGGGTGTGTGAAGAGAAGAACGTGTGTCAGTGGATTTAATGAGTCAACGGGGCTAGACTTTCTTTTCTGACTTTAATGCGTCAACGGGGCTAGACTTTCTAAATATAACATTTGTATTCTGGATTAGTATGTCATTTGCAAAATACATTTCGTAATTAGTTCCCGAACACTAATTGTAATCTTAATGAATTTTTTGTTTTACGGCATTTCAATGAGCACTCTAAGACTCATTATTTAGTTTCAGGACTCTCTTAGGGTGTTCATTGAAAGGCCTTAGAGCCAAAAATTTATTACGACCATTTAGGATGAAATGATCAAAAAAATAACATCTTTGCACTGGTTCAAACGGATTGAAAATTGAAACACTTATTTTCGTAACTATATTTTTTAATTTATAAAGGACAAAAAAAGAAAAAGAAAACAGTAGGATAAATATGATCAATTGAAACACAAAGCCTAGAATTAGACTTGAATCTATTATTAAAGAGAAAAAAAATTCAAACTGGAAAGAAAGAAAAGGAAATAAAATGAAAAAAAAAAAAAACAAACCGGAAAGAAAATGAAAAAAAGAAAGAAAAACAAACCGTAAAGAAAGAAAGAAGAGAGAGAGAGAGAGAGAGAGGCGGGGTAGTTTCAGAAAAGGGAGGTGGGGCCCGGGGGTGGGGGGTGTGTGGTGGATTAGCAATTTACCTGGTGGGTTCATCTTACCAGTGTAAAAAGTTGGATTGGGAAAAGGTAATCTGGGTTCCTAGAAAGCAACAAATGCCAGTGCTAGCACACCGTTTGGGGAGGAAGTGGAATAGTGGTATTGAAATGTTGCATAAAACGTTTTGGAGAAACGTTATTATGTAGAGCAGCACTCTTTTAGCCCTCACTCTTTAAAGTCTAATTTTTGAGTGCTGCTAATGGTACAGCAATGGCTGTACAGCAGCCCTGTACAGACGGGGTTTGCGTCCGTCTCGGGTCCCGCAAAGATGATCGGAGCCGCTCATTTTGTTTAAAACATATTGTTTACGGTCCCTGTAAAAAATTATCTCAATCCGATATCGGAAGAGACGTTTACGAATCATCCAACTTTGCTTCAGAGATTAGGCTAATTTCTGAAACAAAGTTGGATGATTCGTAAACGTCTTTTCCGATATCGGATTGAGATAATTTTTTACAGGGACCGTAAACAAAATGTATTGAACAAAATGAACGGCTCCGATCATCTTTTCGGGACCCGAGACGGGCGCAAACCCCGTCTGTACGGGGCTGCTGTACAGCCACTGCTGTACCTCAATCTTTACTGCTTATTTTTTTAGACTACTTGTGGAATCTATTTTTTTATACCTTGTTTGGATCAAGATTTGTAAATTTTTTTCTAACTCACTATCCTTATTTTTAATCATTATTTTCTACTCATTACCCATACTTCAATTATTATTCTCATTTCTCTCTAATATCTTTCTCCACTCATTATCCTACTTCTAATCTCTACTCTCATAAAAAAATTTCTCAAAAACTTATCCACACACAGTATACCTATTCAAACATTAATGTTGTAGGGTTAGACAAATGAAGTTTAATTTTATAACTAGACATTTTTTTTTAATGAATATTGATAACAAGAAGGAATCTAAAACGGTATCCGGTAGGATTGTTCAAGAAAACTCGAGAACCGTGAAACCTGTCTGAACCAAACCGATCTGTGCCTTTTGGATTTTATCCGTGGATTAATGGTCCGGACATAGATTTGAAAATTAAAAAACCGTGAGATACGGATTAGGATTGGATTTTCATTTCAAAACCATGTATTAGCCGAACCGGACCGTGAGATTTTTAAAAAATTAAAAGTTTAAAAAATATATATATGTGTAATATTTATAAATAATTATGACTTTAATAATTGTTATGAATTTTTTTTTAACAATTTTACATTAATGTGACAATATATAAAACTTAAGGGCTAATAAGTGTAATGTTATGGAATGTAATAGCGTAATGTAATGGTGTAGTGTGTCTCTAGACTGGAACTAACTTGCTGGTATCTGGACTGGATTAACTTCTTGTAATAGTGTAATGTTATGGAATATAATAAATAATAAGTGTTTGCACTTTGCATTTTTAGTTGACAGTAGCATCATTTTATTTTTATGAAAAAAAATCCGTGGATAAAATCGGGACCGAACCGTGAGACTTTTGGATTGGATTGCATTTTCTAAAAACTATGAGATACGGATTGAGATTGGATTTATAGGAATTCGATACTATACCGGTACCAGTATGTACCATACCAATGACAAAAACGGTACCCAGGGCCGGCCCAGGCCTAAGGCCAAAGGCCCAAGAGGCCTGAGCCTTGGGCGTCCAAAAAATTTCAAATTTTAGGCGCACTCCAATATTACAGTATTTGTTTGTTTTATAACTCAAATGTATTTGCTAGCTTAGCAGTAAGTTGATTTTAATCCATATGGAGTGTTAGAGTTCAAGTCTTCTGGGTAGCTTTTTCTTTTGAAATGTTTTTAAAATAATGCTATTGTAACTGTCAGGTTTCAAAACCAAGTCAAGTAGAATTCAAGCCAACCACTTTGGCTGCTGGTGACAAAGCAATTAATAAGCATAGGACATCAACAGTAAAAAGCAGGTAAGGGTTGAGAGCCTCTCTCTCTAGGACTAGAGAAAGAATGCACTCCCTCTACCAAAATCAGATTTTTTAAACAAACTCTACTAATTAACTCCGTGGTTCTCATAGATTCATCCGTGAATCTGGTTATTTCTTCAGCCACCAAGTGGACTGACTTCCTCAAGATAAAAGTTCATCCGAGAAAAGGGATCTTAAACCCTCCTTTTCCTCTACTGATCTTCAACTCGTGCAAGGAAAATCAGTCCAACACCATCTTACAACATCTGATTTCCGAGCATCAACACTCAGTCGGAGGCAAAGGTAATTCTAAGCTCTACTCGGCTTGACCCACCAACCCAGTTCGTGGTTTCTACATGGTGGTTTCTAGCAAAGCTGTGGGCGGATTATTCAGATCCAGACCTACTCGTCGGAGATGACTGCACAGGTTGTGGATTTCTTAACGCTTCGAGCAAGTTCTCGTTGTTAGTTTGGCTGAGCTTGCCGGAGATGATGGGAGCTCAGGTGCAAGCGGCTGGACATTCAAAAAGACCAAGATCTGTTGGCCTTGAACTAAAAATGAAGGTATTAGTCAATACACAGTTCCTGGAGGCATGCTTTGGTTCTGAATTCATCACCTCAGGAATGTACACTCCAGCCGCGGGTATGTTTGGTTTGTGCTGGAAATCACAGTTTATTTTTGTGTACAAGAGCAGGGTTGATTCCCTTGTTCAATATAGAGCTAAGTAGTTTTAAATTCGAGTTGTGTAGTTGCCTATTTCAGGTCATATTGTTGTTGGACTTTTGGGCCAGTGTATCTGTTTGTATTTGATGTATCAATCCAGGTATTACAAACACCAACATCAAGTGTAGTGTTGCTCGACACTGTGATTCATGCCTAGTTTGGTTAGGGGGCTTTTTGCCCAATTTGGGGCTCAAATGATGTGCAACTTGTTGTGGAGCTCTATTAAAATCCATGATTCTTTGATTCTCTGGCCTGATTCTTTAGCGTAGTATGGTGTGACTGAGGCTATCATTGACTAGATTGGTGATTGTGCACTGATTGAAAGAGGTAGCCTCTCAGGCTGTCATCGATTAGATTGGTGGTAGTACACTGATCGAAAAGGGCAGCCTGGTTTCACTTGCGGTTTGAGTGGCCTCATTTTGTGGCTCCTCTTTCTGTCCCACTTTTAGTTTATAGTGAGATTAGGGGATTAGGTTGAGGGTGTAGTAGTATAGGTAGAATGTGTGTGGTGTGCAGGGTACTTGGGAGGGTAGCCTTGTCGGATGCCGTCATCTTCAGTTCGAGCCTCTTCTTAGTGCCTAGTCCCTCTGTAGTAGCTGTTCTTTTAGTTTTGGGTGCTATACTTGTCACTCCGGGTTCGGTTGGAGTATTAGTTTCGTGGTTTGCACATCCCATCTCTGGAGACTGTGGTGAATGGTAGTTGGCTGAGGGCGGGTTGTTTTCTGGCGAGCCTTTAGACTTGGATGAGGGAGTATTAGGCCGGATGGAACGGGCGTGGTGTGCAGGGTGGGGACCCCTGTCGGATGCTGACATCTCTGGTTTGATTCTCTTCTTGGTGCCTTGTTCCTTTGTAGTAGCTGTTCAGCCTTCCCTTGAAGCCGATTAACTATACTACTACTAGTTCTCAGTGATGGTTATCATTTGGTCATTTCTGACCGTGACTATTTATTTATTTACTAGCCTGGAGGGATGTGCCAGGTAGTTGTTAGCTTTCATGATATTCTACTTGTATCACTTCATATCATACCCCGTTGTACTATCCTTCCACTTAGATGGATAGTGCAACAGGGGTATGATCTCAACACACATCACACTTTTTTCAATCTTCTTTTTTTTCATTTTCTTTTCCTCCTGGGGTATGTCCCTTGTCGGCTATACATTCGGTTAACCTCTTTTAATTTCAAGCTAATTTACCCCAAAAAAAAAAGGCAGAATCAGCCCAACCAAACTAACCAAAATTAAATAATCCACAAAGTGAACATATATTGATACATTTGTGCCAAAACAGTACAGTTTACCTAGATACATTTGCATAAGTTTTCATATTGTTTGTTTATTACTTTCTAAACGGCAACACGTAGTTAACATAATGATAAAAAAAATAAAATCTTCTCATCCATTCAAACGGATTGAAATTTGGAACGAGAGGAGGGTGTGTGAAGAGAAGAACGTGTGTCAGTGGATTTAATGAGTCAACGGGGCTAGACTTTCTTTTCTGACTTTAATGCGTCAACGGGGCTAGACTTTCTAAATATAACATTTGTATTCTGGATTAGTATGTCATTTGCAAAATACATTTCGTAATTAGTTCCCGAACACTAATTGTAATCTTAATGAATTTTTTGTTTTACGGCATTTCAATGAGCACTCTAAGACTCATTATTTAGTTTCAGGACTCTCTTAGGGTGTTCATTGAAAGGCCTTAGAGCCAAAAATTTATTACGACCATTTAGGATGAAATGATCAAAAAAATAACATCTTTGCACTGGTTCAAACGGATTGAAAATTGAAACACTTATTTTCGTAACTATATTTTTTAATTTATAAAGGACAAAAAAAGAAAAAGAAAACAGTAGGATAAATATGATCAATTGAAACACAAAGCCTAGAATTAGACTTGAATCTATTATTAAAGAGAAAAAAAATTCAAACTGGAAAGAAAGAAAAGGAAATAAAATGAAAAAAAAAAAAAACAAACCGGAAAGAAAATGAAAAAAAGAAAGAAAAACAAACCGTAAAGAAAGAAAGAAGAGAGAGAGAGAGAGAGAGGCGGGGTAGTTTCAGAAAAGGGAGGTGGGGCCCGGGGGTGGGGGGTGTGTGGTGGATTAGCAATTTACCTGGTGGGTTCATCTTACCAGTGTAAAAAGTTGGATTGGGAAAAGGTAATCTGGGTTCCTAGAAAGCAACAAATGCCAGTGCTAGCACACCGTTTGGGGAGGAAGTGGAATAGTGGTATTGAAATGTTGCATAAAACGTTTTGGAGAAACGTTATTATGTAGAGCAGCACTCTTTTAGCCCTCACTCTTTAAAGTCTAATTTTTGAGTGCTGCTAATGGTACAGCAATGGCTGTACAGCAGCCCTGTACAGACGGGGTTTGCGTCCGTCTCGGGTCCCGCAAAGATGATCGGAGCCGCTCATTTTGTTTAAAACATATTGTTTACGGTCCCTGTAAAAAATTATCTCAATCCGATATCGGAAGAGACGTTTACGAATCATCCAACTTTGCTTCAGAGATTAGGCTAATTTCTGAAACAAAGTTGGATGATTCGTAAACGTCTTTTCCGATATCGGATTGAGATAATTTTTTACAGGGACCGTAAACAAAATGTATTGAACAAAATGAACGGCTCCGATCATCTTTTCGGGACCCGAGACGGGCGCAAACCCCGTCTGTACGGGGCTGCTGTACAGCCACTGCTGTACCTCAATCTTTACTGCTTATTTTTTTAGACTACTTGTGGAATCTATTTTTTTATACCTTGTTTGGATCAAGATTTGTAAATTTTTTTCTAACTCACTATCCTTATTTTTAATCATTATTTTCTACTCATTACCCATACTTCAATTATTATTCTCATTTCTCTCTAATATCTTTCTCCACTCATTATCCTACTTCTAATCTCTACTCTCATAAAAAAATTTCTCAAAAACTTATCCACACACAGTATACCTATTCAAACATTAATGTTGTAGGGTTAGACAAATGAAGTTTAATTTTATAACTAGACATTTTTTTTTAATGAATATTGATAACAAGAAGGAATCTAAAACGGTATCCGGTAGGATTGTTCAAGAAAACTCGAGAACCGTGAAACCTGTCTGAACCAAACCGATCTGTGCCTTTTGGATTTTATCCGTGGATTAATGGTCCGGACATAGATTTGAAAATTAAAAAACCGTGAGATACGGATTAGGATTGGATTTTCATTTCAAAACCATGTATTAGCCGAACCGGACCGTGAGATATTTTAAAAAATTAAAAGTTTAAAAAATATATATATGTGTAATATTTATAAATAATTATGACTTTAATAATTGTTATGAATTTTTTTTTAACAATTTTACATTAATGTGACAATATATAAAACTTAAGGGCTAATAAGTGTAATGTTATGGAATGTAATAGCGTAATGTAATGGTGTAGTAGTGTCTCTAGACTGGAACTAACTTGCTGGTATCTGGACTGGATTAACTTCTTGTAATAGTGTAATGTTATGGAATATAATAAATAATAAGTGTTTGCACTTTGCATTTTTAGTTGACAGTAGCATCATTTTATTTTTATGAAAAAAAATCCGTGGATAAAATCGGGACCGAACCGTGAGACTTTTGGATTGGATTGCATTTTCTAAAAACTATGAGATACGGATTGAGATTGGATTTATAGGAATTCGATACTATACCGGTACCAGTATGTACCATACCAATGACAAAAACGGTACCCAGGGCCGGCCCAGGCCTAAGGCCAAAGGCCCAAGAGGCCTGAGCCTTGGGCGTCCAAAAAATTTCAAATTTTAGGCGCACTCCAATATTACAGTATTTGTTTGTTTTATAACTCAAATGTATTTGCTAGCTTAGCAGTAAGTTGATTTTAATCCATATGGAGTGTTAGAGTTCAAGTCTTCTGGGTAGCTTTTTCTTTTGAAATGTTTTTAAAATAATGCTATTGTAACTGTCAGGTTTCAAAACCAAGTCAAGTAGAATTCAAGCCAACCACTTTGGCTGCTGGTGACAAAGCAATTAATAAGCATAGGACATCAACAGTAAAAAGCAGGTAAGGGTTGAGAGCCTCTCTCTCTAGGACTAGAGAAAGAATGCACTCCCTCTACCAAAATCAGATTTTTTAAACAAACTCTACTAATTAACTCCGTGGTTCTCATAGATTCATCCGTGAATCTGGTTATTTCTTCAGCCACCAAGTGGACTGACTTCCTCAAGATAAAAGTTCATCCGAGAAAAGGGATCTTAAACCCTCCTTTTCCTCTACTGATCTTCAACTCGTGCAAGGAAAATCAGTCCAACACCATCTTACAACATCTGATTTCCGAGCATCAACACTCAGTCGGAGGCAAAGGTAATTCTAAGCTCTACTCGGCTTGACCCACCAACCCAGTTCGTGGTTTCTACATGGTGGTTTCTAGCAAAGCTGTGGGCGGATTATTCAGATCCAGACCTACTCGTCGGAGATGACTGCACAGGTTGTGGATTTCTTAACGCTTCGAGCAAGTTCTCGTTGTTAGTTTGGCTGAGCTTGCCGGAGATGATGGGAGCTCAGGTGCAAGCGGCTGGACATTCAAAAAGACCAAGATCTGTTGGCCTTGAACTAAAAATGAAGGTATTAGTCAATACACAGTTCCTGGAGGCATGCTTTGGTTCTGAATTCATCACCTCAGGAATGTACACTCCAGCCGCGGGTATGTTTGGTTTGTGCTGGAAATCACAGTTTATTTTTGTGTACAAGAGCAGGGTTGATTCCCTTGTTCAATATAGAGCTAAGTAGTTTTAAATTCGAGTTGTGTAGTTGCCTATTTCAGGTCATATTGTTGTTGGACTTTTGGGCCAGTGTATCTGTTTGTATTTGATGTATCAATCCAGGTATTACAAACACCAACATCAAGTGTAGTGTTGCTCGACACTGTGATTCATGCCTAGTTTGGTTAGGGGGCTTTTTGCCCAATTTGGGGCTCAAATGATGTGCAACTTGTTGTGGAGCTCTATTAAAATCCATGATTCTTTGATTCTCTGGCCTGATTCTTTAGCGTAGTATGGTGTGACTGAGGCTATCATTGACTAGATTGGTGATTGTGCACTGATTGAAAGAGGTAGCCTCTCAGGCTGTCATCGATTAGATTGGTGGTAGTACACTGATCGAAAAGGGCAGCCTGGTTTCACTTGCGGTTTGAGTGGCCTCATTTTGTGGCTCCTCTTTCTGTCCCACTTTTAGTTTATAGTGAGATTAGGGGATTAGGTTGAGGGTGTAGTAGTATAGGTAGAATGTGTGTGGTGTGCAGGGTACTTGGGAGGGTAGCCTTGTCGGATGCCGTCATCTTCAGTTCGAGCCTCTTCTTAGTGCCTAGTCCCTCTGTAGTAGCTGTTCTTTTAGTTTTGGGTGCTATACTTGTCACTCCGGGTTCGGTTGGAGTATTAGTTTCGTGGTTTGCACATCCCATCTCTGGAGACTGTGGTGAATGGTAGTTGGCTGAGGGCGGGTTGTTTTCTGGCGAGCCTTTAGACTTGGATGAGGGAGTATTAGGCCGGATGGAACGGGCGTGGTGTGCAGGGTGGGGACCCCTGTCGGATGCTGACATCTCTGGTTTGATTCTCTTCTTGGTGCCTTGTTCCTTTGTAGTAGCTGTTCAGCCTTCCCTTGAAGCCGATTAACTATACTACTACTAGTTCTCAGTGATGGTTATCATTTGGTCATTTCTGACCGTGACTATTTATTTATTTACTAGCCTGGAGGGATGTGCCAGGTAGTTGTTAGCTTTCATGATATTCTACTTGTATCACTTCATATCATACCCCGTTGTACTATCCTTCCACTTAGATGGATAGTGCAACAGGGGTATGATCTCAACACACATCACACTTTTTTCAATCTTCTTTTTTTTCATTTTCTTTTCCTCCTGGGGTATGTCCCTTGTCGGCTATACATTCGGTTAACCTCTTTTAATTTCAAGCTAATTTACCCCCAAAAAAAAAGGCAGAATCAGCCCAACCAAACTAACCAAAATTAAATAATCCACAAAGTGAACATATATTGATACATTTGTGCCAAAACAGTACAGTTTACCTAGATACATTTGCATAAGTTTTCATATTGTTTGTTTATTACTTTCTAAAAGGCAACACGTAGTTAACATAGTGTATCAGAATCCCTCAACAAAAATTGATGATGCTACAAAATAGAACCCAAACAGAAACACAAAAATAAATTAGTACTGTTAGACCTCCCAAAAAAGGCAAAACCATCTAAAGATTCTTCATTCCTCCGATAATATCCCAAAAGCAGCAGCCATAAAGTCCAAACTAAAACCACTCGTATATCCTTTCCCATTCATTTGCAACATCAAGGATGACAACTCAAACCTCAAGGTTTGGTAACATTATGATGAACACATAATCATAAAGTTGAAGCTGCAAAACATCCAAGAATAGATTAAATATAGTAGCATTCAGATGTGCGTTATCAACAGTTATGGACCAAGTTCTACTTCCATTCGAACTAAAATAGTCTCCAAATTTAGATCTTTAAGCACAGGTTGAAGCCTACTTTCAAACTCTTGCATTATACATACATTTGATAAAGCTATTAAGTTCGTAATATATGCAATAAAAGTGAGCTATAAGGATAGGCACTTGAACCATACTCGGAGATAATTGGTTTGTGGGATGCACCAATAGCTAGACTTCATGAGTGGGAGATTATGTTGGATTGTTGATGGTAGACAAGCAGTTACAAAATTACCTAATGTTATAAATGAGACTATGAATATTAACTTCAGGAAATTAATAAATGTTACCAGTTATGGACTTTGGACTATGTAGTTTTGTTTAAAATTACTTACATTGACAACGATGCAATTCCCGCCAATGTTGATTCAGTAACATTGTCCAATCATATGAGATTTCAACATCATTTTGATCAAGAATTATTATATTGAAAACGCTCACATGCACTTTAAGATAAGCTTATAGTTGGTTGCAATACCATGAGTTGAACGGAACTCACGCCAACCATTCTGCATCACGACATCTTCAACTTGGATAGGCCAGGCCTTTGATCCATGTCTTATCAAAATCCACGTAGTCCAACCGAAGCCTTCAAAAGAAGCACATAAACCTTCAGGCAATAACTAAGCAAGGCATATATTTTTAAGAATAACTAGCGTAGAAATAATAACAAATCAATGACTAATTTTTTTTTTTGGGTAAATCAGCTTGAAATAAAATTAAAAAAAAAGGGTTAACCGAATGTACAGCTTACATGGGGCATACCCCAGGAGGAAAGAAAAAGAAAAAAGAGAAGAGTGAAGAAAAATGCGATAATCCATGCACAACCCGCATGGAGTGTAGGATAATGTAAGGAATGCGACAAACGTGCATTGTGTTTTGATATCATACCCCATTGCATTATCCATCTGTAAGGAAAGATAGCACAACGGGGTATGATATGAATGAAAGCGAAATGAAGCGAAAAGAAATAACAAGAAAATTTACTATATCCTGGCACATCCCACCAGACTAGGAAATAAGATAAATAGCTATTGTCGAAGAAGGAGACGTTGAACCATCACTTAATAATTGCCGCTACAAGCACCTTGGCATTGAGGGGAGGTTGAACAGCTACTACAGAGTAACTAGGCACCGAGAAGAGGCTCGAACTGGGAATGACGGCATCCGACAGGAGGCCCAATCCTGCACACCATGCCCATTCCATCCAGACTAGTACACTCTCATCCATAGTTCCAATGCTCACCCAAACAATCTAGCCTCAACCAAAACCCATAGCCACATGTCTCTAGAGATGGGATAAGCTGACCAAGATTTCAATGCTCCAACCTAGCACAGAAGTTTCAAGTATAGCACCCACTTTTGAGGAACAGCTACAGCAAAGGACCGAGCTCCAAGAGAGGCTCGATCCGGCGATGACGACATCTGACAAGGCTACCTCCCCAAGTACCTTGCACACCATGTCCATTCCAACCAGTCTAATACGCTCTCGACCTAGTACACAAGGCTCACTATAACCTAAAAGAGAGACATTACAAGGGCCTCGAATTTGTCCTCCATTAACAGTGCATTACCACCGAATCATCTGGTCACAAACTAAGGCACGCAAGACTGCAGAAGTAACCAATCCATCCCTTTCAATCCATGAATCACCACGAATCTAGTACGGACAGGCACGATCACAGACCTACTACACTAGAACATACGGCCCAGAGAAGAAAAGAAACTTGGATTATGAACAAGCCTAGCATATTCGCTAAAACCTTAGCCCCAAAATTGGGCAACTCAACGGCTTGAGTGCCCAGTAACTAGACTGGGCAAAGATTTAAACAGCCACAGTTTCCAAAATCCACACTAGGCTAATCTCGGGCAAAGAACTATTAGCGTGTGCTAATGCAGGAATCCATAATTATGTAGCTAATAAATCAGAACTTAAACCAGTGTCAGGACAAGGATATCGAAAACCTTTAACTTAGCTGGAGCTATGTCCGACGAGCCGCCGCCTTCTGTCGTGAACCACAACCGAGTAGCTCTGGCTCAGATCTGATGGGAAAAGTACCTAGCACCGGCAGCAATGGATACCCGAGAGCCCTTCGGTGCTAGTTCTTGAGAGGACCAAACCGGGATGCCTAGGTGTAAAACCCAACCGAGAGCACTCTAGCGTTATTTAACTTGATAAACCAAACAAAAGTTTGGTGATATTCTAAAACCCAGTCTGAACTATCAAGAAACCACCGGACGCCGGAGAACAAGGATGTACGCCGCCTTCAGCCTTTGTTGCCGGAATCCGAAGACCCCGCAACCAGACACGCATCGCCACCGCACACCGCCGCACCAGATCCGATGTTAGGCTGAACAAGGTTCACTCGAGCAGTTGGCACCGAGATGATGAGCATCGACCCTTAAGAGATTTGTATTCACCATACCGTGGCTTAATAGCTACAAATAATCAGCTATTCTACCCAAAAGGAGGGTTCTCCTCGCAATAATCGAACATAGATGAAGATCTGCTTAGGATAGATTAGTTTGGGTACTGGAATTCACCCTTCTCTCTCTAGTTGAGAAGGCAGAGCCCCCTCGAGGGGTTGCCGCTGTGTGCGAGATCAATGACTAATTTTAGTAATCATTGTAATAATAAATTGAACAAACAGACCATTGTTGGGGCAAATACATGAAGCTAGGAGATACGCTTAATATTCCAGCATCGTCCGACACCTACAAAATGGAAAAGGAGGACGAGTACTAAAAAAACATAGGCAATTGAAATTCACAACACTATCATAGAATTGGCATAAATTATGACTTCATGTATCTATAAATTATAACTTAATGTATCCTATATGCCAAACTAAATAAATACCTAGAGTACGCGTATGTATGAGTTATGGACAAGAGCATAAAGCCATTTGACCAAATCATCGTGTACGGTCCATATCAAATTCTCACCCAAACCCAATATCTCTCTGTACTCACTCACAAAGATACTATATGCTTTATACTCTAATTGCCTAGGACGTTGATACCTTGCAACAACAGCTATCACCCTTCGACCTTCAATAGGGAGAAGACAATAAAATCCTCCATGCCTCCTTTTCAAGATTCCGATGCTTCACATGCACCCACAGGCGAAATGGAACACGAACAACCATGGTGTTGGATCACAAAAGATATAGTGTATGTTCCACAAGGTTTCAACAAATACTGATAAAAATTGATACTATATGGATTAATCTATGGCACTCACAAGTTAACATATATCTAAATTAATTCCATATGGCTAACTATATTGATAATAATTGAACTACCAAAGAACTCAGAATAAGTGTACAGATTGCACACGAACAGAAAATCCCCAAATAACAAATCAAATAACAAAAAAGCAGAAGAGCGGCAAATCAATAGACACAGGACACGCGCAACAGGAATAGAATACAAAAAAGAAATGTCCTTCCCCTTAAACACATAAACTACAAAATTAGAAATCAGAAAAGCAAAAAAAAAAAAAAAAACAAAGCACTAAAGAGAAAAAAACACACATGCAACATGAATAGAATACCAAAAAGAAATGAAAGATACAAAACACTTGAACTAAATAACTCCACAAACAAATCAAACACAAAAACTATAAAATCAGAAATCAGAAAAGCACAAAAACAAAGCACCGTACAACATAACAACCCAAACAATACGAAACAGTTTGTGGACACCTCCCCGAGGGACATCACCACATAGTGACCATCTCCACGTGTTTTACAAGTGTAAACCGAAATCGTGGATGCTCCCACGCCTAGAAGCATTGCCACACGATAACAGTTGCATTCGAATAGAGTCGCCACTTAGTTTTAAGAAAACTAAGAAAACAAGCAGAGATTCTAGGGTCAGAAGCAAAAAGTACGGTAAGGGGAAGGTGTTATGCATTCCTCTCCGCCTAGCCGCGAGACTGGCCCATAGTCATTCAACATAAAATTAATTATTGTTTTATTTGATTCCACATATAAACAGTTTATTAGCCCTTAAACAATTAATAGGGTGATAATGGGAAATAGACAACACAGGATACCGGGGGATAGGAGTATGCATAGCAAGCAAAACAACACATAATAGAAAAGAAAGCTGTCACAGCAAATCGATCTCTCAGCCGACAGATGGATTCCATGGCCGTGACATCACACTATCTTGATTTACCAGCCAAATAATCGAAGCTTCGGCTGATGTTCTTCGTTGCACTAGAACATAAAACTCAAAATAAAAAATACTAGGATAGAATGATAATAAAACAGAAATTAAACACCGAAGGCCTTGTAGCCTTCCCACCTTGATCCTTCAGAGATTGATTGCTCGAATTATGATTGATTGTGGTTGATTGCGATGATTGACTCACGAAAACCCTAAGAAACTAAATGGGTTCTTTGGGGGGTTTGCTCTCTCGGATGTGGCTACTCAAGGGGTGTTAGGGCTTTTATAGAGAATGGAGGAGAGGTGATTCTTGTAGGGTTTGGGGGCACATTATTGAGTGGAGAGATGTGTATTTTGGAGCTCTAGAGGACCCATATTTAAAAGGTTTCGAATGGTCGATCAAATGGATGAGATTAACCAATTTGATATGGAAGTTTAGGGCTTTAAGACCTCTATGGTAAGTGTATTCGTAGCCACGAAGTAATGGCTTGTGACTGCTAGGCTTTGGGCTAACTAACGTGGGGTGCCAAATCTGTGAGGCACGTGAAAGCCTATCACTCTGCCATCATCGTCCCTGGGCTCGAAGTAGAAATCAGCATCATCTCCTCGAGCAGAATCAGGAAGTTCAAGCATGAGCTTCTTCCTGGAATCTCTACTTTTCAAGTAGTATGTAAGAGCATCTTTTGTCCTAGAAATGCTACATAGATGGTGGACATCGTATAGTCCTAGGGATGTGCCAAGTATTTGGTTTATGGCATTTATGCCCATAACAATGCAAAAAAAGTTGGCAGAGACTTGCACTGGGGACAACTTATAATGGGTTAAGACCTGGTGGAGCAATGGTGCCAGGGGAAACCTAACGCCGCCTTCGATGACGACAACTACTGGAATATGAACGGTGTAGAAAGGGAGAAACCTCGAGATGGTGAACAATGCACCAATGGCAGGTATGAACGGACCTTCTTTCTGCAGAGGGAGTTTAGGAAGAGAATGGAGTTTCAAAATGGGCCGAAATCCCAAATATACCCTAATGTGTGGAGTGGCGTAAGTGAAACATCACTCCAAACGTCGTTTTGGCTTCCCGTTCCACAAAAAATGTCCATTCTCATTTAATATGGGCGGTATAGAGCACGCCACGTGTAAAGGTATGAGTAGGAAAAGCCTATCCAGCCGAAGCGACAAGACGTTTGGCTTGGCTTAATGATGAAAGTTGCACCAACTCTACAGAGCAAACAAAGAGCAATGTGATTTTGCTAGGCATATTGGGAAATTTTCTCGCCATTTGACTTAAAATAATGAGTAAAGCTGGGGAGCAATTGTATGGAGGTATTTTTGAACAAGCACAAAAAGGGCTCGAACAAGTGGTACGTGGGGCCACTGAATAAATAAGACACAATAAACCACTGTGGAAGGCGGTGATCAGCGATAAGGACCAGTGACATGTGAAGTTATTGGTCCAGGCAGTCTATTCGGCAAATAAAGATAAAAGACATGAGAAGTCATTGGTCCAAGTAATTGATAGGGACCAGTAACCTGTGATGTCGCTGGTCCAGGTGGCCTGTTCGGCAATGAGGTGGCCGAATAGGGAAAGAACTCTTGAGAAAGCAGCCTTAAGTGCTAAAGTGGAAGGAACACTCTAGAAGATTCCAATATTTATAAACAATAAGGTCCCGAGAATAAAGGATCTTATTAAGATACTCAACAGGTATGGGATGTTCGGCCTGCTAGGGAAAAGAGTCCTAAAAGGGCTAAGGTAATGAATTGATAAGGGAAGGAGGATCCACAATATCCTGGGTTTCCCATACGAGATGGAGAACCTAGGGCAACAAGGATGCTTAGGCAGCAAGCAAACGTATGCCTATATAAACAAGGTTGACCTAAAGGTAAAGGGTACGCAATACATTGCATTCTTACGATTCTCCTACTGATAATTAGGGTTTATACTAGTACGTGATACTAATCTAGGCATCGGAGGGCGTTTGCCACGAGAGGCAAAAGTGCACTCACCCCTTGTTTATTTTGCAGATTAGGGTTCCAACGAGAAGTTAGGGTTCCGGGCAGGAGGCCCAAGGTATCCGTTGTGTTAATCGTGCAACTACAAGCACCATCAGATTTTCCCACTTACATAATTCTAACATGTAATCTGGTTATTAGCCTTTAACAGTTGATATGGTGAGCCGATACAGTAAGTAAAACATGCATCAGAAATAAGCAACAAACAAACAGACTATCCCAGGGCAATGGATCTCTCAGCTGGTGAATGGATCTCACGGCCGAGGGATCGATGCTCCAGCCGATGTTCTTCCTCACAATAGACTAAATGATTAACGGAAAATCAAAACGCTTCAATTAATGTACAAAAGCATGAAAAAGTTTAAACCATAGGCCCTTGGGCCTCACCACCATGATCCCTCAGTTCCATGATTTCTTCGAATTAAGGGTGATTGACTGATTTGCTTCTCGAAAACCCTAGGGTTAGGGTTTGTGTCACCTCCTCAATTTTTAACATAAATAATAATCATTTACAATCAATAGAATCACTACTGGAATATCGATAATACCCAAATGACATATTTTTCCCAGTTCTCAAGTCGACTTCAAAAGTTACAATTCTGGCTCGAAACCCAAGTTATACAAATACCAAAATAATATTACAGTTTTCATTCATCATTCTTCCGAATACTACTTTCAAATCAAATGCAAATTTAACTCCTCCTTTATACCTCTGAGACACATGATCAACAAGCACGAGAAACATGCCAAGCCAACTTCCATGCTCTTTTTTTTTTTATACCTGAAAATGATAGGTTGAGCTACACTAGCCCAGTAGAGAAATCTATACTCAAGTTATATGAAAATGCGATGAAATATGCAATAAGGATGAATGAGTTTCTATAAACGGACATGAGATACAAAGGGGTACCACAATGAACTGACGGGCTACAACCACAGAATTCTATACGTCTTTTTTTGTGTGGGTAAAACAACTTGAAATTGAAAAAGAGGCTAACCGAATATACAACCTACAAGGGGCATACCCTAGGAGGAAAAGAAAATAAAACAAAACAAGAGCAAAGAAAATTGCTTACGCCAAATGGCTACATAGACTAAATGATATGCGTTGTTTCCAGTCCATCTAGAAAGAGGGAAGGAAAACTACACCTTAATGGTACCAACAAAAGACAACAGAATACCATGAAGGAACATCTTGATACATCTAGCATGAAAACAACTTGATACACTTTGATAGCCATTATAGCCCCAAACAATAGCAGTAGTAGCAGCAGGCATCATCAAAATAGCCATGATAAGCACAAAGAAGGCAATGACAACACTGATAAGCCGTAGCTACACAACAAGTGGTAGCACAAGTGCAAGCCAAATGCAGCAGTAGTGGCACAACAGAATATAGCAGAACAGTAGCAGCAGCTTGCAGCACTAAGACGGTTCAAGACAGTTCAAAAGCTGGACGACAGACTGGTCAGAACCAACAAACACTTCAACTGCTCGAGCAGTTTTGAGAGCCACCAAAATGGACAACCACTACCATGAGCATGACTTGAAAACACTTGAATCAGAGCAGCAAAACAGCAGCAACAGATGACAAGAATGCACAAAACTAATCAGCAACAGCCGCACGATTATTGGCATCAGAAAAAGGATGCAATAGCTAGAGACTTGCCTCCTAGAAAAGCATTAACATTCCAAGGGATAGTTCCCCAAGGATAGGTCAAACAAAACAGTTATGATTGCCAAGAGCATTAATACTACAAAAGGGTCAAATGATAAAAGACTTGACATGATTCAGCATGTAAGACTATGGACTACTAACCATGATACCAGTTGTCATTACAAGCAAAAACAATAGCTACAAATCAGCACAAAGCATTGAATCGCCTCATTGGGATATGATTCCAGATTTTTCAAGTACGATGTATGTGATGCACAATCAATAGACATCACACCTGAATTCATACACAGCAGTAGCAGAAACTCCAGCCTAGTGTAAACTGTCAGAACAGATAACATACACACAAGCACATGGAATTGACAAAATTTGCAGTAACAGAGGTAGCTAATGCACAGAACAGAACCATATCATAAGTAACAGAGGTAGCTAATCAGACATTCAACCTAGATATATATAGGGCTCACTCGTTAACTCCCTTGAAAACTCACAACTCCTGCTCTCTTTTCCACAACCAAGAGAATAGGACCCATTTCTCCCTCCACTGTACCTCTCATGACTCCCCCGCTAATTATTACCTCCGCTCTCAAAGAAAGATAGGGCTCTAGCATACAGCTCACATGATTTTCACACATTATAGTAAGATCACTCATAAGCTATGAAATGTAAATCCAGTTTACAGGTTATAAGGTAACTACCTGAATACTTAGTAGTAATAGAAGGCCAATGTATGGAAACCTGTGAATGCAGCAGTTTTGATTGATGGGGGACTGGATCATGTGAGGCCAAATCTCCTTTGGGGGTAGCATTAAACACACATCAATCTAACAAACTATAACAACTGTTCAACTATCAAATGACTTTTCGAATGAATGTCACAAGCAACCTCATCATTTCATACCATTCACCATAGAGTCTCATTTCATAAAACTTTCCTTTTTGATTTCCAGAACAATTTAGAGAAAACTCAAGACCATTACGGGTCAAGCTCCATTGATTCGAGCTTGAATGCCAAAGTCCGTTGATTTGTACCCAAATACTGGATCCATTGATTCGCTCAAGAATACCAGAGGATTTTTCATAAAAATCCGCTTTTCAAAACTCAAATTTCTATCTTAAAACAAACCTTGATAAAATCAACCGTTAATTCCCTTTTTCAACAACCGCGATCTCAAGCAATCGATAATACAAATATCAACACAAACTTCTAAAGTCAAATCATACTTCTTTTCATCATGTGAGACATTCAACTGTGTTACCACCCCTTGTGTCACATTGAATTCTCTCCACTTGAGTTTCGCATTTCCACACCTTGCGTTGCGGGCCCTCTAGAGTCTCCGCATTACCACACCTTACGTTGTAGGACTCTCAATTCAAATTATCAACTCACACATACACACATGCATTTCCCAAGGTCAAGCCTTTTCTTGGTGCCTTGTTCCTCTGTAGTAGCTGCTCAGCCTCTTTTGTTGCCGATTTGCTATGTTGCTGCTAGTACTCAGTGACGGTTATCATTTGATCATTTCTGACCATGACTATTGATTTTCTTTCCTAGCCTGGTGGGATGTGCCAGGCAGTAGTTCGCTTTCATGTTATTACGACTCGTATGACTACATATAATACCCCGTTGTACTATCCTTCCACTTAGATGGATCGTGCAACGGGGGTATGATCTTTATGCACATTGCCCTTTTGTTATTTACTTACTCTACCCTATTCTCCATGTGAGTTGTGCATGGGTTATCGCAATTTTTTCAATCTTCTTTTTTTCATTTTCTTTTCCTCCTGGGGTATGCCTCTTGTAGGCTGTACATTCGGTTAACCTTTTTTAATTTCAAGTTGTTTTACCCAAAAAAAAAAAAATTTCCCAAGGTCACATTCTTTCATTCATCATCACATAATGTGTTACAAACTCATAAACACGTCCCATTGTACGTTGGTAAATACTATAAGTTCACTCTATTCCCCAAAGTCAATCATGACGTCTTTCGTCGCGCACCAAACCCACAATGACTCCACAACACACCACCTGCTAGGTTCGAAACGAGAATCTTATAGAACCAGTGTCGAAGGAACCTAGGGAGCTCAACAAGATGAGGCACGAGGATACAAGTCACAATACTACCCATCTGATCACTAGACAACCTCAAGTCTACCCATAACATTCACCACATTACCCCTTATTGTCCATGGTATTCCTATCAGCCTTACGGTACATTCCCTACCCAATGAAACTAGTATTATACCCTAACAAGTGCCAAGAGACAAGATCGAATAATGAGTCATTAAGACACAAGTAATCATATTCGAGAGTGACTTAAACATGTTCTAATCATATAGGGAGTCATAACACGGAACGAAAACAATTAGGAATAACTAGCAGATATTGGAAGACCGACACACCTCCACTCAAATAATGAAAACTTTCTGTGTACTAAGAGTTTTAAGGCGATTTTGGTGGCAATGGAAAGCTGACTTCAAGACCTTCGATTCGATATAAAGTTGGCATGAAACGGATGTAGACACCTCCCCAATAGGGCTTCGCCATATAGATTGATCATCGTTTGTTTGTTTGCTTTCCATTTTTATAAACCAAGATCGTGGATATTCCCATGGCTAGGAACATTGCCACACGATAACGGTTATCATCAAAACAGGGTTGCCATCTAGTTTATAAAAACTAGGAAAAACAAATAGATATTCCGGGTACAGGAGCCAAAAGTACAATAAGAGAAAGGTGTTAGGCACCCCTCTTTGCCCAGTCGCGAGATTGGCCCATAATCGTTCGACACATGATTAATACTTGCTTTATTCAATCCTAAATACATAATCTGATTATTAACCTTTAATAGTTGATAAAGTGAGCCAGTACGGTAATTGAAACATGCATAAGAAGTAAGCAAAATAAAATAGACTGTCCTAGGGATATGGATCTCTCGGCCGGTGAATGGATTTCACGGTCGAGGGATCCCACTAGATTAATATATTGGCCAAGGGATCAATGCCCCAGCCGATGTTCTTCCTCAAACCAGACTAAACGATAAACAGAAAATTAAAACGCTACGATTAATGCACAAAAACATAAAAGAGATCAAACCATAGGCCCCCGGGCCTCACCACCTTGATCCCTCAGTTGCTTGATTGCTTCGGATTGAGGGTGATTGACTGATTTGCTTCTCGAAACCCTAGGGTTAGGGTTTGTACTTCGGGGGTTTGATCGTTGGACTACGGCTGCCTACAGGAGTTGAGGGCTTTTGTAGGGAGGGTATGAGAGTGTATATTGACAGAGTTTCGTGGCCTAAGTGGGTGTGTTGGTATATTAATTTCGGAACCCAAGGGCTCCTTTATATAGGCATAGGGATGACACACTTCAACCAATCAAAATTGAACGATTGAATTGGAGTTATAAGGCAACACGAACTCCTCATGTTAATCTCCTTACGTAGCCCGAACACATCGGAATTTGGCTGCTAGGGTTTTGTGAACGAATCAAATGATTGACAGAACATTCTAGAATCTGGAAAATAGACGATCTGGCGGCCGAATGAACGATTAGCCGCCGAAGGACAGACCTGGTGGCTGAAAGATCAATCTTCAGGAAGATTTTCAAGCAATAAGTTTCATGGGTGAAGAAATGATGTTGAGGCCGTGAGATCGATGTTACGGCTGAAAGATGGATTTTCCTAGAATATTGTATTCTGTCTGAAAGGCTATTTGGCTCTGGATTGGGTCCTCTAAGTGGCTCAAAGTACTCACCATAAGTTCTTAGGTTTATAAGAAGTCAATCAGCAATCACTGCATCCATATCATCATCGGGATGGTACCCAAGGAGGGACTTGAAATAATCGTTAGGCCAAATTGGGGTGTCTGCAGATGCCCCACTTTGACTGAACTTAGACGGATCGCGAGACATCTTTAAGTAAGAGTCAAAGCTGTAAAAGCAACTCAATTTGGTCCAACCACTATTCCAAATGTTTTTTTTTTTGAAAAAGGTTTTTTTTTGTTATGCTTGGGCCAAGAGGCTGCCTACGTATTCCACAAGGGAAATTCAGACCAACCGTAGTTCGGAGTGATAAAGAAAAATAAAAAAAGTTCAGAGGGTTAGGGACAGAAGACGTACCTTCGGGCTTTAAAAGCCGTAGTGCAATGTACCAGCGTTATGCCAGAATTTTGGCGGAGAGTAGTTGAAAGAGCATGATAATTGATATAAACTGAAGTTCAGGTGTCTAAATTTGGGGATTTTGTTAGTACAGGTGTTTAATTGAAATAAACTTAAGTTCAGGTGTCTTTGTGACATTTGGTACAAAGTTCAGGTGCCATTTTAAAATTTTCCCTAATTTCTCATTTATTAAAGTTGTAAGTACTCTCTAGATCTTGCTTAATATCAAGTTTAATTTCATTTTGGTTGGTTAAATATGTTTGCCATAATTAGCCTTGTTCTTTATCTGTTAAGCATGAGTGAGTAGTTTATTAGGCTTGGTCATGGGGTGAATAACACTCCATGGCTTGGGTTGATCATGCTTTTCTCATCATAAATCTTCATGTTTGGTTTGAAAATGAGTTTAGATCGCTTTTTATGTATAAAAGTTTAGTGTTGTTAATCTCTTTGATCATGTGTACGCAAGAGCTTGCTACTTGCCACACATGATGCTTGGAGTTATGTCACGCCTTGTGTTTGCTAAACGAACCCTAGATCTTACTTGGTATTCAAACTCCGTTTATAGTCTAAAATGGTTATATTGCTAAATCTTCTAGTTGAGAACCTATGTCTTGTATCTCAACCAAGTAAATAATGAGAAAAGCTTATTTGACTTGAGTTATGGGTGTTAGGATCTTCTAGACCATTTCACTTGTTTAATTAGTTAAATCGTCGTTTGTCAGCCGCTTATTTTCTGCCTTTTAAAGCAAAATAAAGCTGGCCATCTAAATGCCCTACAATCTACAAATCCACGCGAGCTATATTAGATATTCTCTTGGGTACGATCCCGGTCTTACTGGATTATTATGCTAACGAAGACATAGCCCTACGCTTGGGGTGTTCCTATTTCGGAGACTACGCAACTTCAAGCTCCTTACTTGTTAAGCACACCCAAGCACGTCTCCTCACGGGACCCGCCTCACACTTCCGGTTGGTGCAAGCTCTAATACCACCTGTAACAACCCACGCTAGCTAACCTACCAACCATTCGCCTAACCACGTGACTCAAAAGGTTAACCTCAAATTATACAGTAGTTCGTCGCATTTCATTATAAACCACATCCACTTTCAACTATTAGCCGATGTGGGATCTCACATCACACCTTTTTATTTTTGTTTTTTGTTTTTTTGTTTTTTATGGTGTGAATTCATTTTTTTTGGAAGGTGTGAATTCTTAATTTGGGATGTACACAATTCACACCCATATACAAAGATGCACACCCCCTATAATAGATAATTAACACCAATAAAAGAGATAACAATTCACACCTCAAAAATATCCAATTCACACCCAAAAAACTATAGAATTTTACACATAACTTCATATTCAATATGGGTCTTATTTTATAGATCTCATTGAGTAGATTCTAAAAAATTAAATTTTATAAAAAATGAATATATATATAATAATAAAAGATATTATATTTTAAAGTTTGTAATGCCAAAAAGTAAAAAATATACATCCACATCTGCACAAGTTAACATCAAGCACATACTTAATATATTCTTCACGCGCGTCAAAGCCTATGCGAAAGAAAAATTCAAAAAAGGGTCTGTAAGGGACAAAACACTAAAAGCAGGCCAACTTGGAATTTCCCAAAAGAAAGGAAAAGTCCTCTAAGGGAAAAACACCCACACGCAGGTGGGGAGACTCGAACTCCTTACTTTCTAATAAGATGCAAGAGTCCTGGCCAATTGAGCTAGCCTCAGTTGATTATCGAAGGTTGACTAGTTAACTGGTCGTTAAGTTTTTAAATTATAGGGCATCTTTGAATGGGCTTTTGGACTATCTCCATGGCTATAGTTTAGTCTTTCTAACACTCAATTTTTTTAGTGCTAGACAAACCAAACAAAACCTTATTCTACATGCTTTTTTTTCAATATGATTTCTACATTCAGTTTTAAACGACAAAAGACACGTACTAAAGGGTACCATTCACGATTCATTGGGCGATATATTTGTATTTTTCCCTTTTTTAAACATCTGTTTCTTATTTTTACAGCTCTTAGGGCATCCACATCTCTCTACTTCTCCTTTAAGGCTATAATAAAGAGCAAAATCACATTGCTGCAGTGCCCCGTTTGATAGAGTGAGGCACTATTCATCACACTACACAATATTTTACTATTTAAAATGATTACGAAAGCCTTAATTAAATTAATTTTGAAACCCTAACAAATATTAAATATGACCCTTTAGGATAAAATGATCAAAAAAAATAATATCTTCGCTCTAGTTCAGACGGATTGAAAAATAGAGCACTTAATTTTTTAGACTATTTATATATTAAAAAATATGATTAAAAAATTAAGTGCTCCAATTTTTAATCCATTTGAATTGGTGTGAAAATCATATTTTGTGATCAAGTTATTCTAAAGTGTCACACTTAAATTTTGGCTCTAGGATTCTCATATGAGAGCCCTAAGAGTCATAGAACCAAATAAACAGAAGATACTAAATTATGAGAGCCCAAGAGATAAATTTTGATTATGACCCTTTAGAATAATATGATTAAAAATATAAAATTTTATCACTAATTTTAATTAAAAATTTGAGCACTTAATTTTTTTAATAAACCACTTTAGAGTATTACATTTGAGAAAAAAATAAAAAGAAATAACATTTCAATATTATTTTGGAAGAAGAAGGAAATAATATTTTTTTTTTTTGGGTAAAATAGCTTGAAATAGAAAAGAGACTAAGCGAATGTACAGCCTACAAGGGGCATACCCCAGGGAGAAAATCAAAGATTGAGAAAATTGACCTAAGCCAAGTGGCTACATTGAACTAAGCTAAGACCTACAATAAAAGGGCCGATTGGACCCCGGTATCAGCACCAATCTGACCCAATTGATACTAACAACACAATAAAGCTAGGAAAATATAAACGACCTTGGAGTCCACATGTTTCACTTCCATCTAAGTGAGGGGAGAGAAACATATGCGAAGTGATGGTATACACAAAAGGTGCCTGATTACACAAAGTTGTTTTGGCAGTAGCAGCTGCTTCCTTTGATAACCATCAGCTGCAGCAGCAGCCTTTCTCAATCTGCTGGAGACCAAACATTCAGCAGCTAGATAGAGCAGCACAGCAGCTGGACAGTAGCATAACAACTGCAAAAGAGTAACTGTGGCTACATATCACAGCATCCGTAGGTTCCAACAGCAACAGCAGTCACTAGACATTACAAAAGCATTATCCGAAGTAAGTGCCCATCATAACTAGGTACAGTAGTCATCAACAGTCGGGGTGGACAGCAGCTATTTGCTATCTTTTGCCATCCTTATAGCAGCAAATAGTAGCCCACAATTTGAGTACCAAAATAACAGCATTCACTGGTCTAGCAGAACCATAGCTGCAGTCGAGTTGGGCAGCAACAACAACTAAGCTAATGATGTACATAAAAGGCTAACTGCTGCCATTACAGCAGCAAACAGCAGCCGCAGCAGCAAGCAACAGCAGCAGCAAAATATCAGGAGCAAACAGGGGTAGCCACTCGAATAATGGCACCAGACAATAGATGCAACAGCTAGGGACAAGCCCCCTAGAAAAGCTTAAACATTCCAAGGGACAACCCCCCAACGATAGGTCAAAACAAATTGAAAAACTATTAGGATAAGAGAGCTAAGTTCAAGAATCACTCTTGGACATATGAAATGAGACTAAGACATGATCCAGCATGCAAAACCATGGTCTAACAACAAAGAGACAGCTGTCAGATCAATTAATATGCATAGCAGTCGCCAAAAATTCCAACCCATTGAATTGCCATATCCTTGGGACACAAGCATAAGCACTTCCCAAAATCACCATCGGATAGTATTCAAGCTATAACCTAGCATTCAAACTATAAAATAGAGAGCAACTGTTGAACACCAGAACAACAGTATATGTAAGCAATTGTCATTAGCAGAATGCCTCTTCAGAACAGAGGGCCACCTGCTCAAACAATCTCAGCAGCGTTAGCATACAAAAGCACTAGTACCCTATGCCCAATACCCCAGATGGGATCCTTGTGAAATGAAGTGACGTGAGTCAAGAGTTGATCCAACTATCAAAGGCTAAACAGGTTGTACTGTAACGGAGGCAGCCAATCAAATATTTTTAAAAAGACAAAGACAGACAAGACAAAGCCCTTGGTATGTATAGAGCTCACACTTCTACTCCCTTGGATCCTCACAACTCCCACTCTCTTTTCCAATACCAAGAGCAAGGTTCCCTTTTCTCCCTCCACTATTTCTCTCATGATGCCCTCGCTAATTATTACCTCCTCTCACAGGGAAGGATGGGGCTCTAGCACACAACTAACATGGGTTTCCCACAGAAAAGTAAGAGCACTCATGAGTTAAGAAAGTTCAAGTCAATCTATAGGGAGTAAGTTAACTACCTGGGTACTTAGAAGTAATAGAATGCCGACATGTAGGAACCTGAGAATATGACTGCTCTGAAGCCTATGAATGTGGCTATTCTGAACACTGTAGCTACTATGAATGATGTAGTAGCTGAATCTCAGCCTCTTGGAATGGATCAAGGGATAGTTGTCATGCTAACCACCCTTGAGAAGTGACCTCCCCTTTAGCATCCAAACATCATGGACAGCACTTTGCGTAGAGCACACCATGATAATCTGCTACTATTTCAGTAGCGAAACAACATTACAGCTGCTGAATTGGAATAGAACAGCAGCAGCAACCGTAGATATGAAAGCTGATCCCCCTTGAATAGTGACCTGTAAGACCAAATCTTCTAGGTATGAAAGCTTGAGGGATCAAGGAGTATAACTGTGAAGCTGTATACCCCTTGAGTTGTGACCTGCAAATGAAATGATATGAAATGATGTGAGTAGAGATCTAGACTAGTAAAGACTAATCATAAGTGAATTTTCCACATAGAAAGTAACCTAGAAGGTCCCTTGGACTCTAAGGACAACAATCTGCTCCTAACCTCATTTGAAATCTTGGTAGCAACCATTCCAGGGGGCAGCTAGTATTCTAAAACTTTCTATAATTCCTCTCAGCCCATACTTGGTGTACATAGACTGTAAAAACAAGTTTGGCAATTGTGACTGCCAAGGATTTACCTCTTAAAGTGGACAAATTACTTACCCACTGTTGCCAAGAGGTCAATCCAACCATATACGGGGTCTTAGGGGACAATATTCCCGTAATTTGTGTGGCTATGGGGCACTCAAAGAAAAGATGATTATGTGATTCTGCACCCATACACAAACTACAAATGGATGTAATAAGTTAGAATAGAGAGTCTGATACAGTATATATTTTAAAAGTGAGCAGCTAAAGTAATAAATTGACTTTTTGAGGTGTTATTTGGTCTAAAATGTAGAGAGCTTGATGTAGATGCTCTTAGCCATAATATAGCTTCAATTTTTATTTTTTTTTTGGGGTAAAATAGCTTGAAACAAAAAGAGGATAAACGAATATACAGCCTACAAGGGGCATACCCCAGGAGGAAAAGAAAAGAGAAAATAAAAAGAGTAAATAAAATTATTTACGCCAAAAGGCTAAATGGGTAATTGAAATGCGTTGTTTCCAATCCATCCAACAAGAGGGAAGGAAAACAACGCCAAAATGATATTAGCAAAATAGGATAACTGAACAAAACGGCACTACTTCGGACTTGACAGAGCAGCAATTACATCGGTTTCCCCATGACATGAGCAGCAATAGAGAACTCTTGTTTGCAGCAGCAGCAGCTCGGTAGAAGAGATCCATGGTGGCGTGACTCTCAGTTGGTTGCATTAACCTCTTGCTTTGGGCTCCCCAACCGAGAACAACCTGCTGATCCGTTGCCATTGGAGTAGCAAACAGCAACGAACAGCAGCAGCAGATTACAGCACTAACTTCCTGCTTTTGGCTCCACAAATAAGGGAACCACCACCAGCAACACATGCAGCATATCATCATCCATCGGCTGCCATTAAAGCAGCAGCCAGCAAACAAGCAAACAGCAACAGCAGTTTACAGCATAAAATGATAGAGCAGTTGCAATTGGAAAACAGCAGCATAAGACAGCAACCATTGATCAGAACAGCAGCAGTTGGACGACATTTTGAACGCAGCAGCACAGCAACAACAAAACTATTCGGTTGCTGGACACTTCAATTAATAATGAAACACACTAAGTCAGTTTATCAAGAAAAGTTTTTTTTAATGACACGTGTAAATTTTGGAAGCCAGAAGATAACCTAGAACTTTATGAGGGGGAAAAAAAACAAAAGAAGTCCTATTGTATTTTGGATAAAAATAAGGCAATTTTTTTCTAATGAAAAACTTAGGTCCCATTTGATGACTGGTATAATTTTAGTATTAATGATGTAAGATTGCGAATGGAGTTCATAATGAGTGAGAATAATAATCATGAGGGTTTTTTTTTTCTTTTTTTGATTGATATATATATATATATATATAACCAGTCACTTATTTATCCGTTTGTTTTGGCATAGGATTCGATGAGTGGGGTTGTTACTATTATTTGTTTAGGATCAAATTAGATAGGATTAAAATGGAAACTTACTTTTTACCTTCAACCATGAGAATAAAAGAGAAAATGAAAGGAACACAAAATCGTACAAATTCTGTCATTTTCATGTAACCCATTATCATAATCTTGTGTAACAAAAAGAGCAAAATTTCAAGACTTAAAAGCGATGGTAAAAGATTTGTTCAAATGCACCGGATTATAGTGAGAACGAGCACTTGTTGCGCCCTTTTTGAGTTTTGATGGCCCATCTTAGGTTGAAATGAGAATGTTTGTAACCGAATGGCATCCAAGGAAAACCTCTTCAAGAAAAAATGTGCTCACTCTCTCCTCTGTGTCCCATTTGCGAGAAAGAAATCGAAACTATTGAGCATATTCTGTTCAGATGTCCATGGACTGAAGCTGTATGGTTTGGGTGTGATTTGACGCACTGAATTCAAGATCAATCTTTAGTCAGAGTAGACAAATGGGTGGAAGAAATTCTTTGTGGAAGGGAATCTGGAACAGAGGTGATAGGTCTTTTGTTTCAAGTTTGTTGGGCCATATGGAAAGCACTGAACAATTTGGGTATTTAATGGTAACCTTCCCTAAAAGAACAGTTGTCATGGCAAAGCTTGCTAATTCTGATTACCTCCAGGCTACATATAGGGAGAATGTAGATAGGGGGGTTTATACTAAGCCAAGTAGAGTAGGGAGGTGGAATCCCCCCTCCCCCCCAAACAAACCCAACTAGTTCTTTTATTAAATTCAGTTGTGATGGAGCGTTCTTGTCTTCTCGCAGTAAGGCTGCCTTTGGTTTTCTAGCCAGGGATAGTGGTGAACAAGCTCTTTTTTGGAGATCTGGTCAAGTCGTAGCCTCCTCGGCCCTTTTCACAGAGGCATGGGCCCTTCGCATATCGTGTGGGGTGGCTGTAGATATGGGTATCATGGACATAGTTTTTTGAATCTGATTGTAAGGAGATAATTGACTGTCCATGCGGGTTGTGCATGGGTTATCACACTTTTTTTTGGGGGGTAAATTAGCTTGAAAATAAAAAAATGTTAACCAAATATACAGCCTACAAGGGGCATACCCCAGGAGGAAAAGAAAAGGAAAAACAAAGAAGATTGAATAAAGTGCGATAACCCATGCACAACCCGCATGAAGAGTAGAGTAAAGTAAGTAAAATAACAAAAGTGTCATGTGTGTTGAGATCATACCGCCGTTGTACTATCCATCTAAGTGGAAGGATAGTACAGCGGGGTATGATATGAGGTGATAACGAGTATTATATAATCACATGAAAGCAAACTACTACCTAGCACATCCCGCTAGGCTAGGAAATGAAATAAATAGTCCCGGTCAGAAATAACCATATGATAATCATCACTGAGGACTAGCAGCAAGAAAGTAATTTGGCGTCAAGTGAAGCTGAACAGCTACTACAAAGGATCCAGTTAAATTACCAAAAAAAAAATACCAATGTGCGTAAAAAATTGCAGTGTTGATTGCTGATGTCAAATGTTGGGCAATCCAGAGGAATTGGAGCTTTTCGTGGGTTTATAGAGAACAGAACCAAGTATAGTTCATTGGCTTGCTACTAACAATTTTGATAGGAATTTTGTATTTAATCCAGGTTCTATTCCGCTTGGGATAGAGGTTCTTCTAGCTAGACTAGAGATAGGCCCCTTTGGAGCATATCCTTAATATAATAATCAAAAGTGAATAATCAAAATTTGTTACATCATATTTTGATTATCCATTTAGAGGTTGTTAAAGTTAGCAATGTCAAGTCTCACATTGTTTTTTTTTTTTGGGTAAATCAGTTTGAAATAAAAAAGAGGCTAACCGAATATACAGCATACAAGGGGCATACCCCAGAAGGAAAACAAAACAAAACAAACATTGAGAAAATTGGAGACCTAAGCCAAGTGGCTACATGAAGGACAATACTAATGAGATAAAGACAAAACAAATAACATCTCGAGATACATTTGTTTCCTAGCCATCTACAATAATATGGAACATCAATCCAAAACTGATGTTCAAAGACTTAACAGCATCCATTGGACGAAGGAAGGTAAATGAGGACGAAGGAACCACCAACTCGTGGAACATCAACAAAACAGCAATGGCAGAGTAATAAACAGCAGCAGCATACAGCAACAAGGCAAAATAGCCACTGGACAGTAGCAAGGTCTGAACTGAACAGCAGCTGGACAGTAAGTAGACAATAGCAGCTTACACAACTGGGAACCGAAGCTAAATAGCAGCAGCCGATATGGATTGGCAGCCACAACAGTATGAACAAAATAGTAGCCAAAAGGACCAGCAGAACAGCAGCAGTAGCTTGCTGCTTTATCACAGGCAGCATGGTTTGCCAGAAGCAGCAGCAAAAGGTACAGAACAGGCAGCCAAGGATTGGCATCTAGACAGCTAGGGACAAGCCCCCTAGCAAAAGCATAAACTCTCCAAGGGACAACCCCCCAAGGATAGGTAAATAGCAGCAAAAACAATAGCAAGTGAGGTAACAGGACAACAACTAGCAGTTGTAGTAGCAAACAGCAGCAATAACCATAACAGACAGCCATTACACTGGATAGCAGCAGTCAAACAACAACTAGCAGTAGAGTATAGAAGCCGTAAACACGAGGGACATGCCCCCTAGAAATAGCAGGACATAACAGAAGCCAAGAAGAAACCAATACAATTCGAGCATAACAAGACATAGCAACAGTAGTAAATGCAGTCCAATACAATTCCACCCAATAGACTTTCCATAAGCCAATAGACAACCGCACTAGAAGCCAAGAAGAATTCAAAATGAGTTAGCAAAGATTCAAATCTAACCGTTAATTTTTTCTTCTCAATCTAATGATTTACATTGAATGACATTCTAGTAAAATAAGTGAAAATGGAGAACACTTGTTAAAATTCAAAAAATGATCAATATTGCTAAATGCACAACCACTTGCGAAAGTGAAGAGTCAGTTTCACCTACCAATAAAGCATTTTTTGCTTTATAAAGACTGAGTTTACTTTTTCACGTTGGTTGTACTTGATTGATAAAATGTAGGGACAATTAAATTTAGTTATTGGCAAAAGATTGTTAATTTTTATTATCTGAATGCCAAAATTTGATAAGTTACTAAGAGATTGCTAAATTTGATTATTACAATGTGAGCATTCTTTAGAGCAAACATTGCTAATTTTAGCAAACCTTTGATTTTAATTATTTTATTGTGGATGCTCTTAGTTTCTTATAATGGTTCTCTTAGAGCATTCGCAGTGGAATAACCAAAACCATAAAATTGCTAGAGTTAGCAATATTTCCACAAAAAAGTGCTCATAATGGCATAACCAAACTTAATAATCTCTTAGCAACTCATTTGGCCCTTGAATAATCAAAACTATCAACATTTTGCCAATAACCAAAACCTTTTCTCTCTCTCTCTCTCTCTCTCTCTCTCTCTCTCTCTCTCTCTCTTTGCCAATGCCAATTTGCTATGCTGCTGCTGGTCCTCAGTGATGGTTATCATTTGGTCTTTTCTGACCGTGACTATTTATTTTATTTCCTAACCTGGCGAGATGTGCCATGTAATAGTTAGCTTTCATGTTATTTTACTCGTATCACTACATATCATATCCCGTTGTACTATCATTCCGCTTAGATGGATAGTGCAACGGGGGTATGAACTCAACATATGCGCATGACACTTTTGTTATCATACTTAATCTACCCTACTAGTACTCTATGCGGGTAGTGCATGGGATATTGCACTTTTTTCAATCTTTTTTTTCCTTTTCTTTTCTTCCTGGGGTATGCCCCTTGTAGGTTGTACATTCGGTTAACCTTTTTTAATTTTAAGCTAATTTACCCAAAAAAAACTTGCAAAAAAAGTTAAATTGTTTTTTTAAAACTGTCTTTTTTTTTTTCAAAAACTGTTTTTTTAAAACTTTTTCAGAAAAGTGTTTTCAAAATAAAAGTTTTCAAAAAAAATTATTTTCTATTTCTAATAACCTACTTTTATTAGTTTGAATTCTATTTTACAAAAATTATTTTATGTGGTGATAATTTTTAGATTTTTATAGGTTGAAAATGTGATATGGCAAATTTAGATTATTCAATGTAGATTATGTCACTATGGACATCTACATTGCTAACCTTAACGACCCCTTAATAGATAATTAAAAGATGATGCGGCAACTTTGATTATTCAACTTTGATTAGTCCACTGTAGATGCTCTTAGCTATGTTTGTCTTCTTCTTCTTTTTTTATCCGAAACACATTTCAATAAAATGACAAACGGCACTGTAACGCTCCAAATTTTGGGAACATTAAATGGACATTTTCATTGAAAAACTAAATAGAGTCTGGCTCGATATTACATCATAATCTTTAACAAACGTACTTTTATTCAACAAAAGAAGGGGGAACTAGGGTTTCTATCTACTGTTCCGCTTGTCCCTCCATCCTGGCTAGCTCCTCAGCTCCAAAAGCTTCCAAAGCGTAGAGTTAACCATGTTCATCTCTAAGATTTGACACATTATACCAGCGTCGCCGCCAATATAATATGTTAGAGTCACCAAAGGTAACACCATGAGCTACAAAAGCTCAATAGAATAATCTATACCCACTAACCCTTAACTTATAAACAATAGCCCAACAAGTTAACGATTTTCACTTAGTACATATAAAATAGTTAATAATGACACATCCACATTCACTATTCAAACGTTGGTGTCCATAATTTTCTGAGTTTCTCCTACGCAACTCGTCGTAGACCGTGTCACCTTTTTCTTTTACCAGATAAACATTTGCAAAAAATCTCTTTTTAACACATCCAACCTCGGTTCCGCCGCTCTGGGTTCCCGAGTATCCGCACAATGGTTCCGCCGCTCCGGGTTCCCATTGGCACATAATTGCATTGGTTCCTCTCCGTGGATACCATGCTACACACCCAACCTCGGTTCCGCTGCTCTGGGTTCCCGAGTATCCTCACAATGGTTCCGCTGCTCCGGGTTCCCATTGTTACACACACACACACACACACACACTACTCACATTGGGCTACCACGTCCGGCCACAATGTAGTTTCAAAAATATTTTATTTCTTGGAACACGTTTTTCCATTAACCACACCTAGGTGCCATGTTTCTACTTTCTTGATTCCGTGTCTCGTTTTCATGCATCGACTCCGCGGTAGGACTTTATACTTTACGTAACCGTAAATCATTCATTTTAATCTTGAAACTAAACTAGCGAGAACATCCAACTCTATATTACTTAACATGCTCAAATCACAAACTTAAAGCATAACGCCACATGTACAGACGCCTTTGGAGTAAAGAATCACTTATGCTTTACAACAAAATAAGTAATGCAAGCAATTCATTTATACATGCTTATAACCATCCTAAAGATCAAAATACAAATACTTCTATCAAACGATAAAGCCTTATCTTTTGAAAAATCGTTCTTTCTTCCTTTGTGGGAAGTTCAAAACAACATATGTTTATTAGAGTAAGTATCGATTATTCCAACATACTCATACTTCCATTAGCGAAAATAAGGTTGTTAACTATCATGCATTTCAACATTCTAAGCAATAGATAACCTTATATGTTTAGAGGGAAACGGTTAAGAAAGCTCCATGTTAAACTTTGAACTAGAGAGTAAGGACATTCTACTTTCCAACATTCAATTCTACGCTATACGTGGAGTTAGTGAGCAAGGGATTCTACTTATACTTAGAGATAGAGGATAAGAAGATTCTACCGTTCTTCTTGGCGGTTGGTCGGTTTTGAGAATCGGTCGTCGATTTTGCAAATCAGCCGCATAACGGCTTCGAAATGCTTCGAAAGAAAGAGAGATGGATTTTCTCTTCCTAGAAACAACTTTGTTAACTACACTAGGCTACTTTAAAGATCTAGGGGTGGTTTTTGGTGGTAGCTCTCAAGAACTTTAAGAAACTTAAGGAAACTTGGACTTTGGAACTTCAGAAATCTTAGAATTTCTAGAGAGAAGTTGGAGCAAGATGTGAAGGTGTGAGTTTAAGCTTGGAATGGCTTGCTATTTATAGGCAAGGCATGTCTCTCTCCCTCTCCCACCCGAAATCTCTCTCTCTCTCTCTCTCTCTCTCTCAATATCTCATCTTTTTCTCACTTGTCAAGCTTGATTGAAAGCTTGATAGATTAGGTTATGGGTTACTTGTACATCTCCCACCTAGTTTTAGGCTTGCATGGCTAGATTTAGTACTTTTAGGGTTGGTTTGGAAAGATTTTGTGGAAGAAGTAAGGATTGTACAAAGATTTAATGATTAAAGTATATATAAGGACAATGGAAGATAGATTTTGTTTGGAGAAATATATGACCATAGATTGAAAGGATGTAAGAAGATCATGGAAGATCAAGGCAAGGTACAATCCAATCTCTCCCTCTCTTCCTCTCTCCCCCCTCTCTCAGCAATCTCTCTCTCTCTCTCTCTCTCGGCCCTCCAATGTATATTATATAAATATGTATGAGTATGACCGAGTATATATAGATAAAAGTACATAGGTACTATGTGATCTACCTAGATTTTCAAGTCATAATTGCTTATTAAAATAACCTAATGGGCACATGTTCCATTATACAATTATATATATATATATATATATATATACACACACACACACACACACACGTCCAAGTTTTCAAATATAAATGTAGGTACTACTAGCTACCATATAATCTATCAAGATTTCCAAGTATCAAATAAAATATATGGCCAAGATTTTCTTATTAGAATAATTCAAGAAGTACTAGTACTTATGTACTTAGAATCTAGGAAATTAGATATTCACATATCTTTAATGCATATAAACACATGGGAAAATCTAGGAAGTGATTTATATAATAAATCCTAGTACTAGTTAGTAAGACTAACTTATTATCCAATGGATAATATTTTCCCTTGCATTTTTTGACCAATGGATAAAAGGAATAAGGTAATATATACTTGAATAATATTTGAGATAGCCAAATGTCCTTTAGGCATGTGTATATAAGTCTATATACAACTATATATGAGTACTTTATCAAATCTAGAACAAAATATCCTTGATAGTTTCTTTTCTTTCCTTTCTTCTTCTTTGATTGTTTTTATTGTGCTGGGCATTCTATTGTGATGTCCCAGAGGCTGAGCTCAGGACAATTGTGCTCAGGACAATTGTGCTCAAGACATTTCTTGATCATTCTTATGTTAGCATGTATGTGCTTGTGTGCTAATGGAGGTGATATTGGAAAAAGCGTGTACGTGTTTGTGTCCCAAGCATATGATACTTCGATGTACTGGTTCTAACTACTAATACTGTGTACATTAGTTGTATTGGTAGTTGCTTTTGTAACTAGTCTCATTGAGCATATATAACTGCTATAACTATATCATTCGGGACTGCTGGAGCTGCTTTAGTTTTAGTTCTGATCTATCCCAATAATTGTGGTTGTGCAGTTGGTGCTGCATTTGCCTTTGTTTTGGTAGCTTGGAAGCAGTGATAACTAGGTTGGTGGTGTGTCCGATCTGCTTGGTTTCATTGACTGACTTTTGATGTACGTTGCTATTTATGTCCACAGTTTTTCAATTAGCTTGACCTATCCTTGGGGGTTGTCCCTTAGAATGTTTAGGCTTTTCTAGGGGGAATGTCCCTATCTCACTTTTGCGTCTATTTACTGCTACTAGAAGATGTGTGGATTGTCTACCACTGCTCCCTGCTTACTGCTTCGCTGTACATGGCTGCTTGTTTTTATATTCTGAAGCTTGTAGCTGTTGTTGGTTTGATGTTACAATAGCATTACCACATGGTCATAGTGAACTGCTATCATTTACAATTGCTGCTACTACAAACAAACTACAAACAATAGTGCTCTGTTGCTACTGATGTCATGGGGAAGATCCGAAGTAGTGTTGCTGTTGTACCCAATGTTGTTGTTGTTGTTGCTGTTGTTCCTTCAAATCCGAAGTAGTGCTGCTATTGTTCGGTTATTCTATTTTGCTACTATCACTATGGTGTTGTTTCCCTTCCCTCTTACTAGATGGATTGGAAACAACGCATTTCAGTTACCCGTGTAGCCTTTTGGCGTAAACAATTTTATTCACTCTTGTGTTTTTTTCTCTTTCTTTCCTCCTGGGGTATGCCCCTTGTAGGCTGTATATTCGTTTATCCTTTTTTTATTTCAAGCTATTTTACCCCAAAAAAAAATATCCTTGATAGAAAATCTAGGTTTTCTATTGTCCAATGGATAAAAGTTTCCCTACCTTTTATTGTCCAATGAGTAAAGGTTCATCTATGTTTAGGAGAAAGTAACTAGATGAATTGGTAATTAGGTTTCTCCAATAATTGGTTGAAAACTAATTCTACTTGCCAAGTAGGATTTCTAGCCAAGAATTGTAATTTAAAGATTTTCTTTAACTCGTTAGGAAAATATACAAGTGCTTTTATAAGCATACTTGTCTTTAGAAAATGACTAAATTGTTTGGTGCGAAAGATAAAATTTTATAAGTCTCAAATCTAATTATGACAGATTATTAGAATTAAAAAGGAAATTATAAAAGAAACCAAGTAATAAAAATTCAAATATTTAACGAAATTTTTATTTACAAAAAATCAGGGTCATTACAGGCACTTACAGTGATTCCATTCGAATACAATGAAAGGAAAACTACAACCAACCCATCACAAAAAAATGCAAAAGAAAAGCATGGATGATGTAGTGGCCACAGAAGAGGAGTATCACTTGAGGCGTTCTAAGCAGAGTGGCAAAGTATAAATATGCGGTGATGGAATTATGAGTCAGGCCTACCTAGGTTTGATCAGAAATCGGTCATGCCGCGTGTATTTTAGCCATTTGAGGCCGTTTAGGCCTCCAAAAGGGCGATTTTGCTATTTTAGAAAATAATCGTTTTGCTTATAACTTTTTGTAGGAATTTCCGTTTTCATCCATTCTTTTTGGAGAAGTCTTATTTTCTTCTCTATTTTTTAAGTTTTTAATAATTTTGGTTTTTTTCGAAATTGGTAGTTTTTCGTTTTGTAGAGTTAGGGTGCTACCTATATACTCCCTCCGTCTTCTTTTTAAAATCCAGTGTTCCATTTTGGATTGTCCCTTAATAAGTATCCATTTTGTAAAGTTAGTGGGTAAAAATTGGTACATTTTCCATTTTGCTACTAAAAATAGATTCCATTTTGAAAGTTAGTGAGTAAAAATGTAATGATGTTGTCGCCATAGAGGGTAAATAGGGAAAATGGAGGTAAAAGTTGATGTGAAAGGTGTAATGATTATGTTTTCTTAATAACTTGGAGTTACGAAACGGGACACTTAAAAATGGACGGAGGGAGTAATAAGCCTTAGGGCAAAGTCCATGTAAACTTTCGATGTGAGACAGGGTGTTACACTAAGCGGATCCTCGAACCAAAGCGGTGGAGACGAACTCCGGCAAGCCCCTACTGACACCGCAGGCTCTGGGTGCGGAGACCAAAATAGAAATCCACCGTGGGCTAGGGTTCCAATCAAAGCGACCACAGCAACCGATGACATCCCTCCTTCTTGGCCTAATCAAATCCCAGGGCTAACCAAACCAGTGACCACCAGAGAAAAAAAGACTCAAGGCAAAGCCTTGATCCTTATGAACCTGCAGACACCCCAATTTGGGTTTCCGGATTAATTTACTTTCGATTTTTTATTCCCCAATGATGAAACGGATCAAGAACACCCCGAAAATGTCAAGTGGTTGAGCTTTGAGTATGTAACACCCTTTTAACCCAATTAGACCTAAGCCAGAACCCAACTTGCTCGCGTTGGTTCACAACCAGCGTGCACTGGTCCATGTGACACCTTCTGGTCAACGGTTAGCTTTGACCATTGACCACGATAGGGGCAGCTAGACCAGCGTGCGCAGGTCCACAACTAGCACGCGTTGGTCAAACCTTGTCCCATCACATTTTTCTAGCCTGTTTTTGCCATGATCACAGGACTTTTGGGGCTGGGGGAGGCTTCTAATTTGCCTAAAATGCAGTCTGCAAGTAGAGGATGTTCCCCCTCCCCTCTCCCACACCTCCCATTACATTTTCCCTCTCATTTAATGACAAGGAGACTTTGTGGCCAAGCCAATCAGCCATGCATTGGCTGGTTGAAGCCCCTCTCACACTCCCTCCCTATATATATACCCCCATGCACCTCATGCCAAAGGGTTACCAAGTTACAACTTTGATCTCAAGCCTTTTTTTGTTTATCTCTTTCTTGCAAAAGAAGGTTACAAGCAAACAACTCACTACTCATATTTAGTCTAACAACACTCAAACATCCATCAAACACCACCATTCAACCATCAAACTCAAGCTCAATCACTCTTTCAAACCTAAAAATCCAAAGGCATAAACACCTCCTTGTGGGCACATGCCCCTAAAAATCTGTATGAAAATTGGGTGTGCCCTTTTGGAAAGCGAAATGAAATGCTTCGATTCAGAGTCACCGCTCGGGTTTTTGCGGTAAACCACCCAAGGAATTGAACTTGAAACGCTTGCTACATTTTGATTGGAAAAGGTTTTGTAGACTGGTCTGTCGTCACCTTTGATATCTGAAGTTCGGGAGCCAAATTATGAGAGGGGAAGGTTTTTAAGGAACCCCTCTCACCCAATCCAGAGATCAATCTCTACTCGGGCATTTTGCAAAATGTTTGATTCTCTCTCATTAATCAATTTTTAGTCAATTAAGGCGGGGGAACAGTTAAAAGGGGATTAAAACTGCAACATGTTGGCAGGATGTGATAAAATGGTATGCTCACTTATTGAAACAGTTAGTATAAGATGAAAATAGGCTCCTGTGGGAGTTTAAAAAGACTGGAAGGCACTATTCTAGAGTGACGTGCGTAAGAAAAAATCATCATGCACTGATCAAGTCACTGCATGCTGATTATAGAACTTGTGCACTCCAGTAAGCTCAAACCCACAGTTCTTGTTTTTCAATCCTTTAGGCTCTGGAAATGACCAGTGCACACCCAGGACAAACCAAGCAGTATATAAGACAGCAAATATACAGTTCTAGGTAGTTTAAATGGATTCAAAGGCCACCAAAAGAATAGAACACCCCATAAATAGTGTGGGGATAAAACAAAGACCAAGCCTAGTTACCATGCAAGGGCCAGTCACTGGCCTTGGGACAACTAGCGTGCGTGGGTAGACCACTGCAGCACGCGGGTTGTACCCCTTTGGTTAGTGCTTGGCTTTGCACTTTTCTGGGTTCTGAGATATGTTCAGAAGAACCCCATAGGTATTCCATTGCAACAGATATTAATATTGAAACTAAAATAGTAGTTCCATCAAAGGAAAGCAGTAAACTGATTTTAACATGCTTCACAATGATGAAGAAAGAAAGATAGAAAATAGCTAGACACTGCCCTCACACCAGTACTGCACATACAGCCATGACTGGCGTACGCGTACTTGGGACTGGCATGTGCCAGTTCTAACCCCTACAGCTTTGAAGCTTTGCTAGCTTTAGGGCCAAGACTGGTATTGATTACCAGCCTTGACCCTGCCAGCCCCCCTTAGGGATCAGAATAAAGATGTTGTTACCAAGGTAATAGACCTTTGGTTTTGAGTTTGGAAGGTGCATAAGCTTTGAACTTGTGGTTTGATGGGTGGATAGAGAATGTATGTGGATGGATGGGTGTTACTTGTTAATACCTTTCTTTAGGAAGAAAGAGATGAACAAGGGGATTTTGGGGGCTTGAACTTGAAACTAAAGGGGTTTTAAGTTGGTAACTTGGTGAACCCTTTGGCAAGAAGAGCAAGGGGGTATACATAAGGGATATATGGAGGGAAGGAGGAGTGTAACTAGCTAGTTGGCTTGGCAAGGAAGTCTTCCCTCATTTAATAAAGATGGAAAGGAGATGGGGAAAATGTGAGAGGGGGAGGGAACATCTTCTGCCCCGAGATTGCTTCTCAAACAAATGTACAGAGCATAGGGGTGGCACAAAAGTCCTGTGAACGTGGCTGTATAAAGGTGATGGGACTACCTTTGACTGGCGTACGCTAGTGACTAACTTGCATTCGCAGGTGCAAGCCTAGTCAACGGTCAAAGTTGACCGTGACTGATGCGTGGCAGTGGACCAGCGTACGCTAATGGAAGACCAGCGTATGCAGGTAAGGTTTGGCCGAGGCTTCTTGGGTTAGGTTTTAAAGGGTTTTATCCTGCTCAAAGTTCAAACACTCTTAACATTCTCGGGGTGTTCTTAATCTGTATCACCATCGGGGAATCAAATACCGTATGTAAACTAATCTGGGAAGCCCAAAATAGGGTGTCCACACTACTGTATTCTGTTCTGATCCCTGAGGGGGGTTGGCAGGGCCAAGGCTGGTAATCAGTACTAGTTCTGAGCCTAAAGATAGTAAGGTTTCAAAACCGTTGTTACAGGGGACCAGCGCACGCCGGTCCATAGTACGCGTGTAGAAACCCGAAAATTTTTTAATTTTTGAAATGTCTATTAAATGCCTAATAGGGAGAATATGGTATGTTTGGCGGTTAATTGAATTGAGGATTGAAGTGATAAGATGGAAACTTGAGGGAGTGTCTGTGTAATATAAAGATATAGGAGTATACATAATGGGTGGATGTATGTAGGAAATAATTATATCTCCCACTCTCTCCCTCTACCATTTTTTCTCCCTCTCTCCACCGAATATCTCTCTCTCTCTCCTCCTCTCACTCAAAACTTCACTCCATCTCACAAAAACCTCAAGGATCCATCTCTATTTCATCTCTAGAACGCAACCTCGGGCTCGTGTCGTGTTGGGTGAGGCTCGGAGGGAAGATCTTGGAGGATTTCGGAGCTTTGGAAGCTAGGGCTTGTTCATTTATCTTGTATTTGAAGCTTCTAACCTTGAGGTAGGGATTTTTTACTCACTTTATATGTTTATTAGTTGATTTCGTGCTTGGATCGAGCCCAGATCGTCCCCCTGCATTCCTTTGAAAAGCTGTCAAAATCTACAGAAATCGCCCAAAATCGCCTAGGGATCAATCTCTTCAAAATCTGGATTTTTCCCTTTGGGGATCGATCTCCAGTGGAAGAGGGATCGATCCCTCCCCTCTCTAGAAATTCTGTTCGCTTTTTGGGTTTCAGCCCAACTTCAAATGGCCTTCATTCAAACTTTATATCGATTTGAAGGTCTTGAAGTCAGCTTTCCATTTCCATTGGAATCACTTTAAAACTCTTAGTACACAGAAAGTTATAATCATTTGAGTAGAGGTGTGTCAATCTGTAAAGGTTTGTGGCTATTCATAAGGTTGTTCTTATTTCGTGTTATGATTCCCTATATAATTAGAACATGTTAAGTCAATCTTGAGCATGATGGCTTATGTCCTAATGACTCGTTGTTCGATCTTGTCTCTTTTTTTTTTGGATAAACCAGCTTGAAATAAAAACAAGGATAACCGAATATACAGCCTACAAGGGGCATACCCCAGGAGGAAAAGAAGATAGAAGAGAAATCCTACGCCAAACGGCTACATAGGACTAGAGGTAAATAAAGCATCTGTTTCCTATCCATCTAAAAGAGGGAAACGAAATAGAGGACAAAATGCTTATACAAAGTGCAACTTACAAAGAACTGAGAATTAACCAATTTACACCTGATTGCCAAAACAGAAGCCTGTACTAGACACACCATGCATTGGTACGATACTAATCAGCCACCAAAGCAACTTTCCATATAGATCCAGTAGCTAGCACTCCATATTTCCACATGTCACCAAAATTGAGGTACATCAGAATAACAGTAGCAGGCCTTAAGAAAATTATCTTGTGCTTTCAGTTTCTGTCCACACATCACAGCAACCTTTTAGGCAGCCCTATACCGAGCAGCAGCAACAGCCACCCAGCAGCAGCAGGTAGCGAAGGCAAGGCGGCAGCTCACCTCACGGCACTAGCAGAAGGCATTGCAGTAGAAGGCAAGACAACAGCTCACCTCACAGCAGTAGCAGAAGGTATGGCAGCAGCCCACAAAACAGAAGCTGAACTGAGCAGTAGAGAAGCAGTAGAAAAGTGCTAAGGATCGATCTTGTCTCTTGGCATCCATTAGAGCATAACATTAGTGTCGTTGGGTAGCGAATGTACCGTAAGGTTGATTGGAGTACCGTGGGTTATAAAGGGTTATATGATGAGTGTTACGGGTATACATGAGCTTGTCTAGTGATCCGATAAGTAGTATTGTAACTTGTATTCTCGTATTTCGCCTTGTTGAGCTCCCTAGGTTCCTTTGGCATTCGTTCCTGTGTTTATGCATTCGGGCTGTTATGTGAGCATTGCGGTGTGTATTTCATGAATGATATGGTCTCGTAAATAGCGTATGTAATGACGAGGTTGGTTGTTGAATAAAATGGTGGATGAATCCTGAATAAAAGTGATAAGTTGACACGTGATTCTTATGGTGCAGGACTCCACTTCCCAATTGAATTTCGATGATCCAAGCCGCTCAAAGTGATCAGAATGTGATTTTAAGGGTCCTCGTGAGAAATCAGCAAAATCAGCAAAAAAAATGACCGGGAAGGGCTTCATCCGAGCAGTTTTCATTGAATGGTTCAAAAAAACTACTCGGATGATGCCCTTCCCGGTCATTATTTTTGCTAATTTCTCTCGGGGAGCCTTAAAATCACGTTCTGCACACATTGAACAGTTCGGATTTTCAAAATTTGATCGAAAAATGAGAGTCCCGCATTTTAACAAAATGAGGGATCCCTCACTTGATCCGTGGTGTATACACACACACACACACACATATATATATATATATATCTATATTATAAAACAGGACGGTTTTCTACTAAAATGTCTATTTATACAAACAAAGCACCCTCTATAACCGTTCGATCCTACTTCCTATTAACTTTGTAGCCGTCGGATCGAATGAATATTTCCTAATGTATAAATCTACAATATGTATTCATACAAACAAAGCACCCTCTACAACCGTTCGATCATACTTCCTATTAACTTTGTAGCCGTCGGATCGAATGAATATTTCCTAATGTATAAATCTACAATAATGTAAATGTTTTCCAAACTTCCAAATTGAAGATGATTTACATAGTTCGTAATTGGCCAAATAATGTACACTGCTAATTTTCTTCCATAATTTACGTACAGAGGAATCCTTTGTCAATTGATTATTTTGATTACACTTTCCAAATCTATATAATAATCAATTGAAATGAATAATACTTTCCTAATCTAACGAATCTAACACTTTCCTAATCTAACGTTATATGGGAGTAATAGTCCGAAAGTTTCCTAACCAAATTTCTGTGTACAATATTGAAATGAATCAATCTACCTATGGAAATTCCACTCGGTTAGAATGATGAGCTAAAATTCCGGAACAATTCTCTTGATTATTCCGAAACCAGGATTACAATTCAAATATTGTCAATCTTGATTATTCAATTATGTCAATCATCGACCTTGATTTCCGAAATTGCCGTTGATTGGGTCAGAGCTATAATGGAAATACAAATCGGGTAAGTGAATTCTCTCTCTCTCTCTCTCTCTCTCTCTCTCTCTCTCTCTCTCTCTCTCTCTCTATTCATTTCTCTCTCCCTATTCGTTTCTCTCTCTTTCTCCCTAAACATTTTCTTTCCAGTTCTCTTTACTCAATTCTCCTTCCCTGTGCCCCTCTCTCTCAAACCTCAGTTACAATACAACCATACCACCAAAATCACCGAACTCTGTTTCCGAGACTACAAGAATTGAGGTGAGTGACTCCATTGTTTTAATTGAATATAGAAGTTGTTTACTTTCGGATTACACCCAACCACGATGTTCTCTCTATCTCCCTTTTTAGAATTGAGTAAATAGATTTGGGGTACTTCTATATGTTATCCATTTTCTTTTGGTTCAATTTTTCCTCTTGTCTAACAAGGTGGGCTCGAATCTATTCTTTATGTGGCGTCTTAAGACGTAGAAATAAGAGAAAAATGTTTGAATCTTTTTTTTAAATAAGAAACTGTTTTTAAGAAAAAATTGACCAGTTTATTTTTAAATCACGATAGTTATTTTCGCCCTATTGAATCTTTTTTTAAAATAAGAAACTGTTTTTAAGGAAAAATAAACCAGTTAGCTTATAAATCACGATAGTTATTTAGGAAGAATAGGGCCATTAGTTTTTTTTCCATTTTCGATTATTCAATTTGCATTTGTATTTTTAAGGTTCATAGACTTCATACTGAAATACTAGCAAATTGGTGCGCGCAAGTGAAAGGCATCCATATTCCTTTTATCAATGTACTTTTAAAAGCTTTTGATCATAAATTTTTAACGTAGAAGGAGGAACATAGTTATATCAATCTTTTTTTTACCAACGTAGTTACCCATCTTCGTTTTTTTGGTGTCCCGTTTGTAGGATGAATAATGCGAATGAAATTAATATGCAAATTGACCCAGTTGAAGAGCAAAACATGGAAATTAAACCACCAAATGGTATCTAGAATATATTACATTTTTTTTATATCTCTTTTTATATATTTTACAGATGTGGTTGGATTGGTTGTTAACGTCACAGAATGTCGAATTGCTGGAAAACGAAATTCTATGATTAGAGATGTGATATTACTTGACCGAAGGTATGGTTACTTATTTTTCCTGCTCCACAACATTGTGCCTCTGTGGTAAGCTTCGTGTTAAAAGTTGATTGGTCAGAAGAATGTTTGCACATTTCCAAAGGTACTAAGTAGTCCTTCTCCTTCCATTGTCACACCTAGATTCTACATAAACTGGTTCATAAATTGTGATAAATCTAATAATTCTCGATATTCTTTATGCAGCAGTGTCGAGGACTGGCAAAGAACCAATGATATCATCATGAAAATTGTGGAATGGTCCAATAACATTTTAGTCAATTTAACTTTATTTGGATTTTTAGTACGCGTGTTGCGTGATTTATGAATTTTTCAACAAATTTTACCTATACTTTGCTTATTTTATTTTACATGAATTTACTTTGCTTCTGTCTTTTTTGTTATAAAACAATACTTTAAGTTATGCAGATTGAGTACAAAAAATTGAAACATAATTTTGATCATTAACTTTCTTCTTACTTTTTGGATATACTCTGTTAATTGGACATTGGTCTCTAGATTTTTTGAAACTTTAATTGGGAGTTGCCGCGTTTGATTTGTAATTCATATGTGAACCAAGGGTTTCTTATTCCATGAATGATGATTTCTACTTTCTTTTTTTTTTTTGGATACTTTAATTTGAAGTTGTCGATTTTGTTGGCGTTTCATCTCCAAAGCAAAGGTTTCCTACTTTGTTAAGTTAGTTTTCATCAATTAACAATTGAGAGTTGTTGATTTTTATTTCTTGTCTTATTATTGAGCTTAAATGCTGAAGAACATGCTAGGGTTATTGTTTTTCACAGAGTTGAAATTGTTAGAATGAGGTTGAGATATTGCATATGCGAGCACGTAATAATTTGAGTTTGCCAATTGCTCAAGCCGTGCCTTCAGGCACGGGCATGCACTAGTTTATCTACATTCTTGCAATAGGAGCTTAGAAAGACGTATGACCAAATGTGAGATAAATGGCTTGGAATGGACATACGATGTCTTAAATACCCAAAACGTTATGTGAATATACGGGATCTCAAACCTGGAATGTGAAGTGAATATACAGGGTTCAAAACCCAAAATGTGAAATAGATGTACGGGGCTATGAACACCCGGAATGCATAGTGGGTATATGGGGTCCGAACACTCGGAATGTGTGTCCCTTAATGTGAAAGCATGAGAAAGAGAGCCGTGAATGGAAAAGAATTAACAAAATGATTAATGGATTTAGGTAATGACAGCAAAGTGTTCCTTGAGTCTTGGATCGACGTATGATATGGGTGTTTGATTGTATTCTTCCTTGTTACCTGAGACCGTTTCTGTAATGTTCATCTTGGTGCCTTGTCTATCTCATATTCATATAGTTTGAGAAAAGATATCTCTACTGGGCTAGTGTAGCTTAACCTATTATTATTTTCAGGTACACCTCAAGGGCATTGATATGGAGTGCTTGCCTTGCATTTGACTTCATCACTTTGAAAGCTGACATCGAGAAGTTACTTAGCATCTTGTTTATCTTATTTTGGGAAGATATGATGTAACTTTTATTATCACTCTTTTGACTTGAGACTTATGTAAACTTCATAGCTTTCAACTTTAATTGTAATTAAGTTATATTTGGGCCAGTGTGCAAAGGATGTAACCTTCTGAAATAATACTTAGGTCAAGTGAGAATGGAAAATCTCTTTTGGGGTATTTAGTTGGTATTTGTAAGGATTCTTAAATTATGAAAAGTATTTATTTTTTTTCATGTTAAAAATCGAGGGCGTGACAACGCGCACGCCACTTAGTGGCTGGAATCTAGTTATTTTGTGTTATTTTTCATATATACACCATTGCAAGCATGCTAACAACTAGTCTACTGTTTTCTATGCTAAAACTGCTAGCTATCTATAAATAGTCATTTCTGCTTCAATGGAATGCCATGGGGTCTTTCTAGACGTGTCCCAAAACTTAGGACATGCAAAATGAAGCATTGGTAGGATGACTCAAACCTGGGCGCGATAGTGGTATACCCGCGTTTGCTGGTTTATCCTCATCCAGTGAGTGGCCTTTGCATGGGTAGCTTCGCCCTATGGCTCTGTTTTATCTCCATACTGTTTATGGGTTTACTATTCTTTTGGTGGCTTCCATGCCCATTAAACTGTCTGTAACTGTATATTAGCTGCCATATAAATTGTTTGGTTTATCTTTGGTGTGCACTGGTACTTCCAGAGCCCAGATGGTTGAAAGTAAGAACTGTGAGTTTGAACTCATTGGCGCGCGCAGGTCTGGTCAGTATGCAGTGACTTAATCAGTGCATGCCGATTTCTTCCTGTGTACTTCGCTCCAAAACAGTAGCTTCCAATCTGTTTTAATCCCACATGAGTCTGTTTTCATACTGTTCTAATCGTTTCAATAAAGCAAAGCATGTCGTCTATCATATCCTGCAAATATGTTACAGTTTTAATCCCTTTAAACTATTCTCCCACCCTAACTGGCTAAAAGTTGATAAATGAAATAGAATCGCAAAAGTTTTACAAATGTCCGTGTAGAGACCGATCTTCGGATTGGGCGAGATGAGTGCCTTAAAAAATCTTTCCTTCTCGTAACCTGGCTCCCGAACCTAAGATATTCTAGTGATGACGGACTAGAAACAAGCTTTTGTCAAATCAAACACATCGCATTACGTTTCAAGTTCGGTTCCTTGGGTGACGAACCTTCAAACCTAAGTGGCGACTTTGAACTGAGCGTTTCGTCACGCTCTTTCGAAAAGGGGCGCGCCCATCGATTTTTGAGGTGTGTTCCCACAGAACCCACCATCGCAGCCCGCCGGATTTGGGGGGAAACCAGATCAGAAATAAAACCGGAATTGAAGGAACCCAGACCGGTGACAGCCCCAAACTTAGGAAGCCAGCCGGACCAACAGAGAAAGAAGAACAAATGGAAAAAAACCCTTCGCCCAACCGCACAGCTTATGACCTCACCACAGGTCCAAAAGCATCAGATCTGAAGACGTCGAATGAGAAAACTGGCTGAGAAAACCACTATATGCCGAAACTCTCCGACGAGGAGGAGTTTTTGCCGTTCAACAAGTACCATCACCCCAAATTGGGGATTTTGGAAGCTTAGATGGTGAGAGAGGAAAGGAGAGAAGCGAGAGATACAATCATGGTGAAAGCGGAGAGAGGCGAGGAAGAGGTGGCGGCCTCCCCCTCAAAACGGCACTCTAGGATTTTCTTGTTCAACAAAGCTACTCATACAATAATCCAAACGCAATAACTTACACAACCTCTTATATACATATGGGGCCCCACACATAGTAGTGTGTGTAGAGTCCACATGTATATCAGAGGTTGTGTTTGAATTGTTGTATGAGTATCATTTTTGTTTCTTGTTATCAAGTTTTTTTGTTTGTCATTTAAATTTATTTTTTTTTTAATGTATTTGGTAGTGGTTGCTGTAGTCTACACCAGATATGACAATCATGCAAGTGTTGGGACCCACTCCTGACAAATGCATACCAATAAGATAGCCCCCCGCCACAAATAAACCTTCCTTAGCCTTAATTAAGATGTACTAATTTACATCACAAAATTTAACAATGGGGACCATTTTTATATAATTAATAGGGAAAATTTCAAAATGGCACATGAACTTTGCACTAAATGTCACATAGACACCTGAATTTAAGTTTATTTCAATCAAATACATGTACTAACAAAATCCTCAAATTTAGACACCTGAACTTAAGTTTATATCAATTAAACACATGTACTAACAAAATTCCCAAATTTAGACCCCCGCCATTATAATCCGTCCCATAAATTGCTGACATGGCATCTCCAACCTGTTTAAGTTGCCCCATTGCACATCTTTCCAACAGAGGACGATGCACCCAAGCGAAACCCATAGGCAGACTTCAAGTCTAGGGTTGAAAATATATGCAATGGGGCAACTTAAACAAGTTGGAGATCCCATATTAGCAATTTTTGGAACGGAGTATAATGGCGAGGGTCTAAATTTGGAGATTTTGTTAGTACATGTGTTTAATTAAAATAAACTTAAGTTCAGGTGTCTAAATTTGGGAATTTTGTTAGTACGGATGTTTAATTAAAATAAACTTAAATTTAAGAGTCTCTACGACATTTGGTACAAAATTCATGTGTCATTTTGAAAATTTTCCTAATTAGTAATATGGGACCAATTACCACTACTGCACAAGGTTGTGCTTCAAGATCTGCCAATGTACCGATAAACTATCGCGTGGAACCACAAAGACGTCGACCTCTCTCTCTGCCTCTTTCTCGCTCTATAATGGCAGAGAATGATGGTGAAAGAGAGAGAGACCGAGAACAGTCTCTTTCTCTCTCCACAATGTCGTAGAGAGAGCGAGCGAGGGCAGGGGAGAATTTTGTCCGTTAATGATTAGCAGAACTCTTTTTCTGATGAAGCCTATTATGCTGTAATAATAATAATATTAAAAAAAATAGCGAGTCAGAACTCACTCTCTCCACGCCCTTAAATCAATTGAATTGGTTTCTTGGTTTGTGGGTTTCGCTTGGTTTCTTCAATTTCAACCTGCTTCCTTTTGCAGTTTTGCATCATAGGTCGGTGTAATTTTCAGCTGGGTCTGGGGGTTGTTACTTTTGTGTTCGGCTGAAAAGATTGATTGACCAATTGAGCTGACTCAGCTGACCCCACCTCCGAATTTCGGCCACAGTGTGTGAAATTATCGTAATAATTTCATCTGGGGTTTTGCCCTTCCCTATATGATGCGTTGTTGACCTGCGTTCGATCGTCTATATACTTTTCTGGCCTTTCTGGTGTTTATGTTGGGTCATATGTTTTGTGGGTAAAAATCTTTTCAGCTTTCAATTCCTCTGGCGGATGAAATTATGCTTTTGATTTGAGTAATATCAAATTGGAGAATCGTGTTTCGATTTGTTTCGTTTAATTTGGATTTCTTGAAAGGGTGCAATTCTAGATTAGATTTGAGGTATGGAATTGTATTGAGAAGACAATCTGGGTGTAGATTGTTAAGTATTTGTGAAGGATTTGGGGTGGTGGAATCAGTTGTTGAATTTGCATGGCCAGCGGATTGGAAATTGAAGATGAGACTGAAAACAAAGGGAGCATGTGGGTGTTGGAGCAGAAGCTTGACCAGCCCATGGATGAAGAGGCTGGGAGACTCAGAAATATGTATAGAGAAAAAGTAAGATGCCCATCCCCTCTCTTTGGTTGACTTTACTCTTTCTTACTTTTTGCCTTGCCAGAAAAATGTGAATCAGTTCTACTTTTTGAGGTACTAGATAATGAGTTACTGATGTTGATGTATTAGTTTAGTAGCTAGGCGAAGTGTTCTGAAGGCCAATCGGTTTTATTTCAAGCTTGAACATCAAACTGAGAAGACCCAGATTTCTTCAACTGTGTTTGGCAGTTTGCAGCACTTATTTTTCTTTCTTTTGATTTTTGTTGCATCACTAATGTTTTGAAAGTGTTGTTCGGCTCTATGGAAAATGGATTGCATGACATAAGGTGTAAATAAAAGGTCTTTTTACGTTAAGATTTTCCTCCACTCTTGATAAGTTTTGAGTTCTGAATCTTCTGATTTAAATCTATTAAGATGAAATCATTAATGTTTCTCGTTTTATGTTGCACCCCTGTTGTTGATATGGAAAATTGGTGTCATATGGAAGCTACCGCATTTAATGATTATGTCAATAGCTATAGATATGTTTGGGTATGTGTTTATAGAACTGCCTTTTTTCCAGCAACATTGTTCAAATAAGGGAAAGTTTTGCTTCAACTGTCATCAAGTTACTGATGTAATTTGTTTTGCAAACTCGATAATAGTGTGAATTTCCTAGAAACAGATCCCAGATAGCAGATGAAAGGATTATTCGAGATTTGGAGCTGACTTTCATGGTTTTGTTTTGCAATTTCCTTATGAATCCTGCAGAAGTTCTCCGCATTACTGCTTCTGCGACTTGCATTTCAGAGTCTTGGAGTGGTCTATGGGGACCTAGGTACATCTCCCTTGTATGTGTTCTACAATACTTTCCCTCATGGAGTTAGAGATCCGGAGGATGTCATTGGGGCTCTTTCGTTGATCATTTACTCCCTTACTCTTATACCACTACTGAAGTACGTTTTCATAGTGTGCAAGGCGAATGACAATGGTCAAGGTAAGTTGATCCCATGTTGTTACCATACTTCATTGAAGTCTGCTTTTGCGGAGCCATAGAACTGATAGTGTGTATTCTAAGCATGATAGTGTAACTGTGTTTGAATGGGGATTTTGAGCAGTGTAACAGAATAGAACCCAATAGCAGTCATACGTGGTCAGATTTTCATTTACAACGTTATGCTGGATCAGGGTAATAGTGTGATACCCATGTGTCTGCTTGGTGATTAGCTCTATGACTTGTTGCATATTGTGGTCTATTTGACTTGGCTATGACTAGCAGAGTGACTTAGCTATGATCAGCAGAGTGATGAGTTTTGAAGATGAAAATCCGACAAAAACATAGGGTGAAGAAAAAACACACCCACACAAGAAAAGGAGAGATGACTGATGCTTTGCAAAAGTTAATAATTATGTATTTGTGCGATAGGGTGAAAAAGCACACAACCACACAGGAAAAGGAGGGAGGACTGATTCTGTACAAGTAGTTTGCAAAAATGTTTATGGCTTGCTTGCCGGCATTCTTGTTGTGGTAGCCAGAAGGTGTCTTGTAGTCCATGGATATTGAATAGTGTTGTCTCTAAAGCAGGGTGCAGTTTTTGGAGTGAGAAGATAGAGTCTAAAGCAATTTAAAAGATTATTTGTTCCATCTAGACTCTTAGTGACGGTCATGCCTTATATATTTATAATTTGCTTGTCACGATAAATTGAAGTTGATATGTTGTGTATGCAACAATTGTGTTTTTTTCTTTGGACATGAACTGCTGAGAAACTGCATGGGATGCAGTTTTGTTTTTTCCGGCCACTTGCCGGACCTAATTCAATAAGCGGTTCCGTTCATGTTGTAGATCTTATCTAAATGCATATGAGTATGTGAACGAAATAAATAAAATATAAAACAACTCAAAACTCAAATCTTGGTGGTTCTGATCCGGTGTGTGTAGAACATCATTTTGATTTGTTAGTTTACTCCAATTAATTTAACTTTAAACTACCTTTTTGCGTTTCGATGAGATCTACATTATTGGCGGAACCGATTATTGAAATAGGTCCAGCAAGTGGCCTGAAAAGACCTGACTGCACCCAGTGCAGTTCTCAGTAAACTGCAGAGGCGAGAAGCCATTTCCTTTTTCTTATGTAGACTAATGTGGCTCAAAAGATTATTGTTTTTCCATTGCTTTGTTCTCTGAGTAAAACACTGAATTAATCAGCATATAAATGCAACTGAGTTGAATATGTTGTAATGCATGGGTTCATGTACGGGCAATAGATACAATTATGGTCAGTGTTCTAAATGGTGTTAGTCGGGCGGCGACCCACCACCTAGCAATTTCAGTTTTTTTTTTAATTTTTTATTTTGGGAATTGATTTGTACACTCCTTTTTTTTTAACCACACTCTCTTTTTTGGATTTTATTGTTGAAAGTGTATGAATTTTTTTTGCCAAAAGACAAAAAAAGGAGTGTAGAAATCAATTCCCTTCATTTAAATTTTTTTTTTTTTGGTAAATTAGCTTGAAATTAAAAGAGGTTAACCGAATGTACAGCCTGTAAGGGGCATACCCCAAGAGGAAAATAAAAGGAAAAAAATGAAAAATGAAAAATGAAAAAAGTGCAATAAACCATGCACAACCCGCATGGAGAGTAAGGTAGATTAAAGTAAATAACATAGTGCACCGTGATTTGTTATCATACTTCGTTGTTAAGCACAACGGGGTATGATACAAAAGTGATACAAGAAGTAATGATGACATGAAAGCTAAGTACTGCTTGGCACAGCCCGCCAGGCTAGGCTATAAGATAAAGTAGTCGCAGTCGAATAACGACCATCTGATGAACCATCACTGAGTAATTGCAGCAACATAGCAACTCGACAATGAGGGGAGGTTGAACAGCTACTACAGAGAAACTAGGTACAGCTAAGAGGCTCAATCCGGGGATGACGGCATCTGACAGGGGGCCCAACCCTCCAATCTACTACTCCTTCGACCAAATTCCCAAGGCTCGCCAGAAAATAACCCGCCCTCGGCCAAATACCAATCACCACAGTGGCCAGAGAAGGGATATGAAGACCAGGATTCTAATACTCCAAACTAACCTAGTGAGTCGAACTCAATACCCACCTCTAAGAGAACAACTACTACAGAGGAATTAGGCTCCGAGAAGAGGCTCGAACTGGAGATGTCTGCATCCGACAAGGCTACCCCCTTAAGTACCCTACACACCACCCCCAATCCTTCCAAACTACTACTCCCAGAACCTAATCCCCTAGGCTCACTATAAACTAAAAGTGAGACAGCACAAAAGCCTTAAATCTGACCGCCATTAACAGTGTAAGACCACCGAATCATTTGGCTCAACCATTAACAGTGCAAAACCACCGAATCATCTGGCACGAAAGATGACACAAAGTACCACAGGAGAACCAAAGCTGCCCTTTTCAATTAGAGCTCAGGCCAATCCAATCAATGACAGCCACGGAAGCTACCCCTTTCAATCAGCCCACACCACCAATTAGACAATGACAGCTCCGGAGGCTACCCTTTTCAATCAGAGCCCAAACACCGAACTAGTCAATGACAGCCACGAAGGCTACCCCTTTCAACCAGTGCAAGCCTCCAATCTAATCATTGATAGCCACGATTACATCCATACTACGCATAACCACCGGGCTATTTGAAGCAAAGAAACTAGGAATTTAAAGAAGCTCAACAAAGAGCTACCCAAATAGGACAGCTGTGGTCCAAATGTTACTATATGTAGGATAATCTGGAAACCAGATATAGTGCTCATGGTTTCCAATATCAGGTTTTGACAAGCCCACTCTCAATTAGTATGGTAAGCCCACTCTCGTCTTCTCGAAACGAGAATCGGAAAACTAGTGCAAACAACTATACTAAACCGATCCAGAGCTCAATAAAGTCTATGTGAAACTGCTACTTGCAAAATATGTGCCAACCGAGTCAATATCCCGACTTGATACAATAATAAAACGAGAAGGTACCTCCAAAATGAACTGAATATTCCCACAAGCTAGAACATTGCATCGCCGATGACTCCCTTCGTCGTGACAGCAGGAGATGGATCACAAGGAATACAACTGCTAGACTCGTAGAAAACCAGATCGATAAAGAAGTTGTTATCCCGCCGTGACATTATCGGGCTTACCCTTAATCGGAGTTGATTTCGAACCACATGCAGTGGGTGAACTTGAGAACTTGGGATCAGCTCCACTTGTACAACAGTTTGCGAGTGAAATCTGACCGATTATAACCTCTAGCCTGTTGTAGAAATCGATCCATGGGCCCATTGTGTTGTATCACCATCTCCGAACTCATCAGGCCCAACTGAAGGACAGACCTGAACGGCTGTGGGAGCCAACAGATCTGAACCCAAGAATGCCCACAGCTCTGAACATGCTGGAGCATCTCCTATGCTCACTGCGTCCTCTGATGTGGGTAACTCATGTACTCCTGCAACCCCATAGGAGTTCTAGCAGATCGAAATTTTGATTTTTGATTCAACCAGTACAGGCCGTAGCCGACTGGAAACAAACGGCGCCACACCGACGAACTTTCCGATTAGAGCTTGGTACCTCAGAGAATTGAATTCATGGTGGAATTTTAACAGGGGAGTGAATTCTCTCTCTAGGTTTCTTTAAGACAATCAGGAGATTATTTCATCTATGAGTTGCCACTCGGCAGTCACACACACAGACAAAGCTAACATTACACACACACACACACACACACACACAGAGGTGATTGGTGATGATGGGTGACATGATTGATGAGTCTGCGACAAGATCGCTGGAGAGAGAGAGAGAGACGTGATCGGCGATGACAGGTGACGTGATCGGTGAGTCTGCGACGAGATCGCTTTCTCCTTGTCAATGTCTGGGCTTGTTGCAACTGGGTTAGGGCAAAAGATGATGACTGGAAATCGTATATACTTTGGTAAAATTACACCAAAGGCCCTTATATTGCTTTACCACAACACTAAGGCCCTTAGCCACCTAGCTCCACCTAGTCTCCTTGGGCACCTGCCGCCTAGCGCCTAGGCGACGCCTAGGCCGCCTTTTAGAACACTGTTTATGGTATATGAAATGTTTTTCATTTGCATTGGTTTCTGTGTTCTGTATATTCCATTCTCTGTTACTAGTAACCTTTTGTCTTTCATTGTGCAGGTGGAACTTTCGCTCTTTATTCACTACTATGTCGACATGCAAAAATCAATACGATTCCTAATCAACACCGGACTGATGAGGAGCTGACAACATATAGTCGCAACACATTCCACGAGCATTCATATGCTGCAAAAACCAAGAGATGGTTGGAGAAATATGCTTCAAGAAAGCACGCTCTTCTTGTGCTTGTCCTTGTTGGCACTTGCATGGTTATCGGGGATGGAATTCTCACTCCAGCAATATCAGGTATAACTTCTTTTTTCTGTCATATTGTTTGTGTGAAACACAACTTTCTTCATGCTTGAGCCATTTGAAGCATTGTACGTAAGCAAACCTATGTCGTCTGTAACAAGTTTGCATGGATTGGAGCATACAGCTGATGATACCATGATTGTTTGACAATATTTTTCATACACAAGAAGTACAAGACAAAACAAACAACAACTGGGAGCTTAAGCTCTCATAGTCAAAACCCCAGCTTTATGAGCTGCTAGGAGGGGCTCCACTACAATCCTCTGCAAGATAAGAATGTGCAAAATGACTTGGTGCTCCATCTTTCCAATTCACGAGTATTGTAGTATGAAGGAAGGAGATATTTTTTTACATGATTTTTACTTATGCTGTTGATTATCCACTCTTTGACCCTTAGTGTGGACCTTCTTCTGATGAATTACCTTTACAAGCCATCCACTCCTGTTTTACTCCCGTCCAACTTTGTTTGTCCATTTTGAGATTTCATTTTGATTGATGGAATATGCATTCATTGCATTCAAATTCAATAAAAGGTATAAATTTCTGACATTGCTGCTTGATCCCTCAATAATGAAATTATTTCAGACCATTTTCAAGTGATAGCTTTGGAAAGCTAAAAGTTTTATGCTTTGACTTTTCAAAGTGTCCAAGCATTATGGGACACCCGAAAATGAAAAGATGGACATACAAGTGGGACGGAGAGAGTATATACATTGTCTTCCATTGCTAAAGCTCGTATATCCAATGGAAGACAACATATATTTCTTCTCCGCTCTTATAGACGGTATCAGTCTTCTATTGAATTTGTTTTTTTTAGGATGCATTTTTCCATCATAAGATTCTTAACCAAGGTATCTTTAACAGTTCTGTCGGCTTCTGGAGGAATCAAGGTAGACCACCCCAAGATGAGTAATGGTACTTCCTTGCCTAAATGTTGTATTTGCTTCTCTATTATTGAAGCCTCTTTTCATTTGTTTTATAGCACTTCATTTCAGTTTCGTTTTTGTATTGTTTCTTCTCTTAAATGATATAGATTGGACTCAAATGATATTTATGGTTTGTGGTGCAGATATAGTTGTGCTGGTCGCTGTTGTCATTTTGATATTCTTGTTTAGCCTGCAACACTATGGTACAGATAAAGTAGGGTGGCTCTTTGCTCCAATTGTGCTACTTTGGTTTATTTTAATTGGAGGTATTGGCATATTCAACATTCGGAAATATGATAGCAGTGTTCTGAGAGCTTTTTCACCGGTGTATATAGTTCATTATTTCAGAAGGGGAGGAAGAGATGCTTGGACCTCCCTCGGAGGGATCATGCTTAGTATCACAGGTGAACTTCCTGTTTTGTCTTAGGAATCTGTGATCCATTTTCTCTCAGAATCCATTCATGATTGGGCTCTGTTTGTTTTGATGTAAAAGTGCTTGAATTTGGAGTTTGGATTTTATTCTCGTGTAAAACTTCTTTCATTAAAGAGGTCTTCCATCTTTTCACATTTTGGTGCTTGGTTAGGTGTTGGGAAAATGTCTTATTAAAAAGAGAACATGAAAAGTACCTCAAATCGTTCTTACCAAATAGGAATCCTCTTTATGCCTTTTTTTTTTTGGCTCCCTTTCTCGCCCATTGTGCACACAATGAATTCCTCTTCAATGTCAAGCTATCTCAGCCATCATCGATACTGTGCCATCATTGCAAAAGCCCATGGCTGTTCTTTAATGATGATGATGAGTTGAAGTCGTACATAAAATTACTTACCTAGGTTAGAAAGGGACTCATTTTATGTTGACTTATTGCAAAATATTTTTTGTGTACAATATTTTCCCCATGTTATGTGCAACCAAATATAGAAAACTAGGAAAATATTTTTGTCAAATATGTTTTCACACCGAGACAAAGGGAGCTTTAGTGAATCACTTGTAAAATCAATGGCTTGTAATCTGACGTATTCTGTTAAACATTGCAGGGACAGAGGCACTTTTTGCTGACCTAGCCCATTTTCCAGTTTCTGCTATACAGCTTGCTTTCACAGTAGTTGTGTTTCCATGTCTGCTTTTAGCCTACTGTGGGCAAGCTGCCTACCTTGTCAAACACAAGGATCATGTCATTGATGCATTCTATCATTCTATTCCAGGTTTGTTGTGACATCAATTTATTTTTCCTGTATTTCATTTTCTTGGCCTCTGTCCATAAGAGAAGTAAAACTGCTTCAAAAATTGAAGTCAGAAGCACTACTGATGTAGGACAGACTTTGGGTGTACCTCGAAAAAACTGAGAGACTACAACAGAAAGCAGGATAGCCAAATGGGTTGGAAACTTATTTGTGATCTCAAGCCAATTTGCCCCAAAAAAAAAAAAAAAAATACTTGTTTGGGATCCTGCAGTGTGCTTAACAGATATATAAATTTTGAAATGCATATGAAAGTATTAAACCTGCTTAAGTTTGATGTATTCAGATGAAGTAGTTATTTTGGGTATAAAGGATGATTAAATTGCACTCTGAAAAAAAGGAAGGGAGTGGGTCTAAGGGTAATCTAGGCAATAGCATTATAAAATTTTCTTAAGGGTATACTAAGTACACATAAAGCCCTCAGGCCCACAATCTTAGAATGAAGAAGATGCTTAGAATGTCAGAAAAGTTTATCTTGTTTGCAGAGTTGTATAACCAACACCCATCCCTCTTCTCCGAATCCAGAATAAAAATAATGCAAGATCGAAAAAATGAAAAAACATTTCTCCATTTTATTGCTATGCTGCCAAGTGCCAACTTTATACTTTCTTACTTGGCAGATAGGATTTACTGGCCGGTTTTTCTCGTTGCAACTTTAGCTGCTATTGTTGCAAGTCAAGCCACTATATCTGCTACCTTTTCAATAATCAAGCAGGCCCTGGCACTTGGATGTTTCCCTAGAGTCAAGGTTGTGCACACATCAAAGAAATTCCTCGGGCAGATATACATACCAGATATTAATTGGATCCTTATGATTCTTTGCATTGCTGTGACTGCGGGATTTAAAAATCAAAGCCAAATTGGCAACGCATATGGTTAGTTTATCCGTAGTTAAGAATTGGAATGTGATGCTGTCATTCTTCTTGCAGTTCATATGCCATATTTAAGCAAATTGTGGTTCTCTGCGAATTAAAGTTGTCATCTGAAAATATTTTTTTAACGGAGATTAGCATTTCCAAAGACAAACCTCATAAATGCACAGCTTAATACTAAGAAAATCAGGCAAAGCCACGTCTAAAGAGTCCAAGCCCAAATCTAAACTGCTCACAGAAGTAACACACATTATAGTGGAAGCAAGCTCATTAGATATGGGCTTGGACTCTTTTACACCGCTTCTAGATCCTCCACCTGTTCCATCATGCTGTAAGGGAACTTTGCAATAGGAAGCATAATTGGACGGGGGAGATTTCTATAGCAATCCATTTGAATTGGGAAAGTATTGTTATGTTAATCTTGCACTATGGCAGAAAATTGATGAGCTAACAAGATGAAGCAGCTTTCAACCCTCATGAGGAAATCTGCTATGTTCATAATTCAAAGAACTCCCCCACATATATTTGATACTTCTAGTTCCTACGAAAATCTATGCCTCTAGAAAACATAACTGATGAACACAAGTCTGATATTTTCTCATATGAGTACTTACAAATGTCTGCATCATTTACCGAATGATGTTCTTCTGAAGACATTTGTATTTATGTTCAATTATATGTGCTTAAATTAGGAATATGGTTAAAAAGTTAGGAATAAGTTTAAGAATTTGAAGAATTTTTGTTCCGTTGAGTTAGAAGTAAACTTGGTAGTGGGAATTGTGGGGTTATGTAACAACATATATCATACAAGTTTTTATCTTGATGACTAGGTGTCTGGGCTAGCTTATGCGCATCTCGATTAATTCTAGGGGACCAATCCCACCATCTAGTGGGGGCTCCATTTAAAAGCCAGAGCAAAGGCTTTGAATTGACTAGCCCCAAAGGAGATGATAGCACTTGAGAGGTTTGGAATTTGAACCCCCAAGTCTCAGGCCTTGACAACCTGGCCAACCACTTGGGTTTTATATACCATACAAGTTAACGCTGTTAGCACTGCACCAGAGTTTAAAACCACGAATCGGTAAATTAGTTGTTTGTAGAACTTAGAATTCCCTGAAGGCCAATCCGTAGGACATCAAATCAGCTTAACCCAAAACAAATAGCTCGTTCAAATTCCTTGGCTCCCATGTATTTTTGTTTCCCTCATGAAGTGTATAGCCTTACTAGTCTTCTTTTCCAAATCTAAATTGCACTTGCACAACGTTATTTCCAATGTCACCACAGGGACTGCAGTCGTGATAGTAATGCTGGCGACCACATTGCTCATGACTCTAATTATGTTACTAGTGTGGCACTGCCACTGGATTGTCGTCGTTATCTTCACCGGCTTATCTCTGATAGTGGAATGCACTTACTTCTCAGCTGTACTTTTCAAGGTTGATCAGGGTGGGTGGGTCCCACTCGTGATCGCAGCAGCCTTTCTTCTCATCATGTACTTCTGGCATTATGGTACGTTGAAGCGCTACGAATTTGAGATGCATAGTAAGGTCTCGATGGCGTGGATCCTTGGATTGGGACCCAGTTTAGGGTTGGTCCGTGTCCCTGGGATAGGCCTTGTATACACTGAGCTGGCAAGTGGGGTCCCACACATTTTCTCTCACTTCATTACAAACTTACCCGCCATTCATTCTGTTGTCGTGTTTGTGTGCGTGAAATACCTTCCGGTGTATACAGTTCCAGAAGAGGAGAGATTCCTCGTAAAACGGATTGGACCTAAAAATTTTCACATGTTTCGGTGTGTCGCGAGATACGGCTATAAAGACCACAAGAAGGATGATGAGTTTGAGAACAAGCTGTTTGATAATCTTTTCATGTTTGTTCGACTTGAGTCGATGATGGAAGGGTGTTCTGATTCCGATGAGTATAGCTTGTACGGACAACAAACAGAGAGGTCAAAAGATTCTCTTCTGAGGGATAATAACTCAGCTTATTGCAACTTTGACCCTACAATCTCGTCTGTGGACTCAATTGTGCAGGTGAAATCGCCGTTGCACGGAAATAATCATAGTGGGGTGTCATCAGGGCAGACAAGCAATCAGACAGAGGTGAATGAGTTGGAGTTTTTGACCAACTGTAGAGATGCTGGGGTAGTGCACATACTTGGTAACACAGTGGTGAGAGCAAGTAGGGATTCTAAAATCTGTAAGAAAATAGCTGTTGATTATATTTATGCATTTCTTAGGAAGATTTGCAGGGAAAATAGTGTCATCTTCAATGTTCCTCATGAAAGCCTCTTGAACGTTGGGCAGATATTCTATGTGTGAAAATTCTTTGAGAATGTGATCAGGGAGAATATAGTCATGTTTTTATCACTTGGGCTTGAACTGTGTTCTCGATTTTTTTACTGCTCTTTTCATATAATATATCCATCCATGGTCTTTGTTTGGTTGGTATTGGTAATATATATATTTATATATATATATATATATCAACCAAATATACACACACACACACTTGGCTTCACATAAGGTCGACCTCAAATTTCTTAGATGCAGACGTTTTATATCAGCCGTTGGATCTCATCCAACGGCTGCCAAAAGATAGGGAAACTCGCGGGTTAAGTGAGACAAGGGTTACGGGTCGAAACCAGTTCGCGGGTCAAAATGGGTTATAACACCACAAGCGGGTCACTCATTTCCCATTTTGTTTTTCACGTTCAAACATACAAAGAGAGAAGTGACGAACAAGTGAAGATGGACGACGAACGACGCAGATCCTTCTGCCGACCACCACCAAGGTCTTTCTCTCTCTCTCTCTTCTCTCTCTTTCTGGTTCAATTTATTCTACGAATCTGTAATTATTTTGGTAGTTAGGGTTTGTGACATTGGGTCTCTCTCTCTCTCTCTGGTTCGATTTACCAGAAATTAGGATTAGGCTGTGTGATATTGGGTCTCATTCGCTCTCTCTGGTTTGATTTACCCTAAATTAGGGTTAGGGAGACGGGTCTTCCACAGTCAAAATACTTACAAAAAAACGAACATTTTTTTGATGGGAAAAGAACAGGGGTCTCCCACATTCCAAACATATATTGTTGAAAATTTGAAGTTTTTATGTTTTGAATATATTAAATGAATTGATTTGGGGAGCTGTTATTTCATGCATTGATGAATTTATGTGTTCTGAAGTCTATAACAGATGATTAATTGTTAAGAAAGAAGGCACCCAAGCTTTATGACAATAAATTGGGTACGTAATAGGAAACATAGACCCCTACTAATCATTACTCTACTCCCCTCGACACTCATTACCTATAAATCCAAAATACCCAAAACGAACAAGGTCATCTTGTTTTTGGCATTCTTGCCATGAGGGAGAGGTCATTGATGAATATAATGCAACTATGTAATTTTTTCTTGAGAAAGAAAAAATTAATTGTTGACAAAGAAGGTTCCCAAGCTTTACGACAGGTATGGTCATTCTCAAAATTTAACCTTTCTTTCTGTTGTATTTTCACAGGTTGGACATGGTTAAGCCATATTTTTCTTTCCAGTACTGTTTGGCGAGATTAGCAAGTAAATTCACGGTGTTGTGCAAAGCCTAATCTCAAAGCATTGTTGGATCATGTCTTGTTCCATGACAAGTAGCAGCTCTGGTAATAGCAAACAACGTTCAAGACAGATAACAACCCAGCTTAACATTGTCTGTGCAAAAACCACCAATCACCATCAGTTGTCGAAGAGAAATAAAGAGTTGGTGAAGTCCTTTACAATGTTTGAAGCCAAAGTGTTGAAACTCCAGCTTTTGTTGATTGTCACGTTAGTTATGGGCTTTCCATTTGTTTTGCATGGAATTTAATACGTTTCAAAGAAAAAAAAAAGAAGAGGATAGAGCAACTAGTCCTCATTGAAAATCTAATATTTCATCATGTCTAATATTTCATCATGTCTAGTAGTTACTTGTCTTGACTGGCTATTTTAGGTGGCAGTTTCAAAGAGGTTTGAATGGGATAGGACCAAAGTTCTGAATACCGTTTCGGACAGAGTACCGATTTTCTTATTGGTACGGTACGTACCGGTACCGGTCAGGTACCGGGTACCGTTTCGGATTTACCGCAGCTATAATTATATATAATTATAACTCAATTTTTTTTTCGATACCATGCAATTCCTTCTATAATAAATATTCATAAGTCAATAAATTTCAAGTAATTGACTTTTCCTCTTCCCAACAAACCCATTTCTTCTCTGCCTTTTTTAAATCGGAAAATTACTGCACTTGGACCACTTCCATTCCCAAACCATGTGCTAAAACCACTGGTATTGTACACATGAAAAAATCCACAGCTTTTTTAACTTTCCCCAATCCAACTAAACACTCACTCTCTCTTCTCTCTCTCTCTCTCCTCGGACAAACGGAAAACCAGATGAAAACCCGCTTGAGTCTTCCTCAAAGTTCTAAATACCGTTTCGGACAGAGTACCGATTTTCTTATTGGTATGGTACGTACCGGTACCGGTCAGGTACCAGGTACCATTTCGGATTTACCGCAACTATAATTATATATAATTATAACTCAAATTTTTTTTCGATACCATGCAATTCCTTATATAATAAATATTCATAAGTCAATAAATTTCAAGTAATTGACTTTTCCTCTTCCCAACAAACCCATTTCTTCTCTTCCTTTTTTAAATCGGCAAATTACTGCACTTGGACCACTTCCATTCCCAAACCATGTGCTAAAATCACTGGTTTTGTACACATAAAAAAATCCACAGCTTTTTTAACTTTCCCCAATCCAACTAAACACTCACTCTCTCTTCTCTCTCTCTCCTCAGACAAACGGAAAACCAGATGAAGACCCTCTTGAGTCTTCCTCTCTCTTTTCTCTCTCTCATACTTACAGTCTTACACGGTTACACCACTCCATTTTTCTTAACCAGTGGGAAGATCTAATTTCATCACCCTTCTCTTCTATTCTAATTTCTCTAAGTGGGTTGTATTATGTACTGTTGAGAGGGATTCCAATGGGAAGATCTATGTAAGTAATCACTTCCAGCCACGGTCGGATAAGCTGGAGAAGACCACGAGGAGCCACTTTTTTTTTTTCCGATTTCCTCTTTTCTCTTTTTTTTTTTTCCTTCTATTTTTCCATTTTCTCCACTGCCTGGTGTGAAATGGCCCTGTTTTGCAAAATTCCGGCAGGAATCTCCGGTACCTCCATCTCGTCCGAGATCGGCCGGAATCGCCGGTACTCGCCGGTAATATCCGAGATTAGAGCCGGAACGGTATTTGAGGTATAAGTTACCAGTTTTATGCAAATCCGGTACGTACCGGCCGGTACGGTACGGGATCAACAACCTTGGATAGGACTTGCCATTTGTATTTACTTATCATATCTTCAGGGTATCCATTAGGTACTTTTGGAACATAACAGAACCATATGGCTCATTTTGCTGAGGAGAATATAAACTAGACTGGCGAGAAAGATGAAAGAAGTTAGACATATTGGACACAGTTCAATGCCCTGTTTGTTTTCCAGAGACCGACATCTCTCATTCCCTCTTATAACTTCTCTCATCCACTGTCTGTTTCATTCCAAAAAAGTTGTTGACTCACCATTCAAGCAATCAAAGTTCATCCAAATTACCAAAAAAAAAAAAAATCTCATTCAAGCAATCAAAGTTCATCCAAATTACAAAAAAAAACAACCAATTTTGCAACACCCAGAAACAAGTCTCCAAAAGATGTGAACAACACCCATCCGAAATACAAGTTTCAAGTCTGCTAATTGAATCCATGGGCCTTTCTTTTTCTTTTTTTTTTATGCATCTAACAGCACAACTTTCATGAATAGCTTTATGAAATTAACAGTCAAGATTACCCAAAAAAAAAAAAATTAACAGTCAAGCACAACTAATGGAAACCTACAAGAAAAGATATTGAAAATGTACAAACGAGTTTCATGAATCAGGTAACGACATTCCATTAGAAAACAAATATCTCCAAGCGAGTCGTTCTCCCATCCTGAAATGCTAAAAATATCTTCTTGTTCCATTTCTTCTTCTTCGTTCCTTCTTCAATCTAGTTCGAACCCTTTTCCCCAATTTTCTCGTGAGAGAGAGAGAGAGAGAGAGAGAGAGAGAGAGAGAGAGAGAGGCATTATGCGATACTATACCACATCTAGGAAAAAAAAGTTAGAGTGGAACCCCTTGCACAACATAAGCTCAACCACACACAAAGTGGAACCCCTTGCATTTTGTCAGCAGAAACAATGCTCAGGAGTCAAGCGTAACAAGATATTTCATCGGAGAAAACACACAAAGTGGATTCTTGCATGTTAGCTTTCTCATCACAGCATTAATTTGCAACTTGCAAGCAGATGTTGTAAAAAATAACTGATCTAATCAACTAAAATGGTTCTACAGGGCTAACCCTAAAGCCAATAATATTCTTTCTCAGCAACCAAACAGCAATCAATTGGGTACCTTCTTTCTCAACAATTAATTTTTTCCTAGCCACGGATCCATCAATGCATGAAATAACAGTCTCCCCCAAATCAATTCATTTAATATATTCAGAACATAAAAACTGCAATTTTTCAACAATATATGTTTGGAATGTGGGAGACCCCTGTTCTTCTTTTCCCATCAAAAAAATATGTTTGTTTTTTTTGTATGTATTTTGACTGTGGAAGAACCGTCTCCCTAACTCTAATTTAGGGTAAAGCAAACCAGAGAGAGCGAATGAGACCCAATGTCACAACACCTAATCCTAATTTCTGGTAAATCGAACCAGAGAGAGAGAGGGAGGGAGAAAGAGAGAGACCCAATGTTACAAACCCCAACCCAATGTCACAAACCCTAACTAACAAAATAATTACAGATTCGTAGAATAAATCTAACTAGAAAGAGAGAGAAGAGAGAGAGAGACCTTGGTGGTGGTCGGGGGAAGGATCTGCATTGTTCGTCGTCCATCTTCACTCGTTGTCGCTTCTCTGTGTGTATGTTTGAACTTGAAAAACAAAATGGGGAAGGAGTGACCCGCTTGTGGTGTTATAACCCGTTTTGACCCGCGAACTGGTTTCGACCCGTAACCCTTGTCTCACTTAACCCGCAAGTTTCCCTTTCTTTTGGCAGCCGAACGGCTAATATAAAACGTCCACATCTAAGAAATTTGAGGTCGACCTTATGTGAAGCCAAGTGTGTGTGTGTGTGTGTGTGTGTATATATATAAAGGGACGTCCTTAACTTACTGAACCGGACTGTATATCAGTCCGGATCAAATCTAAACCTCTTCCCGTCCACACAATCCGCACCTCCCCTTTCCTGATCGAATTTTGATGATCCGAGCTTCTCAATGTGATCAGAACGTGATTTTAAAGGTACCCGCGAGAAATCAGCCAAAAAAAACACGGACAAGGGCTTCATCCAAACAGTTTTTGTTTGTATTTTATTGAACGGTTCAATAAAAAATTGCTCAAATCAAACCCTTCCCGGTGTTTTTTTTTTTGCCGATTCCTCGCGGATACCCTTAAAATCACGTTCTGAACACATTGAGCGGCTCGGATCATCGAAATTCGATCGGGAAAGGGGAGGTGCGGACGGATGTGGATGGGATATATATATATATATATATATATATATCATATATACCGAAAATCTTCAGGTAAAGACCTTAAAATGAGGACCTTATATGCGGACCTCCCATTTCTCGCCTTTCCCGATTGGATTTCGATGATTCGAGCCGAATGTGTTCAGAACGTGATTTTAAGGGTACTCGCGAGAAATTGGCAAAAAATATTTGAACCATTTTTAATTGAACCGTTAGATAAAAAACAAACAAAAACTGCTAGGATGAAGTCCTTTCTGGTCTTTTTTTTTTGCTGATTTCTTGGGGGTACCCTTAAAATCACGTTCTGAACACATTGAGCGGCTCGGATCATTGAAATTCGATCGGAAAAGAAAGGTCCGCATTTTATTAAAATAAGGTAGTCCTTATAAGAAGGGGACTCATATATATATATATATAGGAGGCTGTTTTAGAATTGGGAAAGGTAGGAAGACACTTACCTTTGGTTTAGTATGCAGATTTGAAGAGGACGATTCACATGTAATGAGTGTTGGAATTTCAAGTTTCAACATTCATTTGAGTGGTTTCTTTCTTTATCTCATAAGCCGTGTCTTTTTTGAGAATAAGCACATCATGGCCTGTCTACATGAACCCATCCATGGGTGTTCAGAGTTTTCATATACACACACCTCTCTTTTACACACACACACACGTACCTATGCTATTACCAACTATTAGTTGGTTGAGATTAGTGCTGTTGCTGTCCGTTGCAATTCAGCAGACAATTGATACTTCTAGTGTCAATAACAAAGGTTCGAAGTGCAGGTTTTGGCATCTGAACTCTCACAAGTTTTGAATCTATTGTTACTCTCGGTTGGGGCTTCACTTGCCTCTCCCTCATCAATTTGAAAATGTTCACCATTCTGTAACTATTCAACCTTTTGTAATGTGTTTCCATCCCCTCTACTAGATGGGATTGAAACATGTGTAACTGTAATTATTAATAACTTGTAGCCTTTCGGCGTAGGTTTCATTTCACTTTGTTTCTCTCATTTCCGTAGTCTTATGTAGCCACTTGGCGTAAGCCTTTTAAATCTTTTCAATCTTTATTTTGTTTCTGTTTTTTCTCCTAGGGTATGCTCTTATAGGCTGTATATTCAGTTAGTCTATTTTTTATTTCAAGCTAAATTACCAAAAAAAAAAAACTTCTATGATAGACAAGTTCATTAAACTTTGGTGATTGCGAACATTGGGATATATGTCTTGTTTAGGGATGTATCTTGGAGTTGTTCATCAAACATAATACTGGGCACAGACTCTCGTATTCATAGCTCAGATTTTCAACTTGTTTCCTGATATATCTGTAGCATATGCGATTGTTATGATTTATTTACTTCTGTGATGATTTTTATGTCAGGTTTTTAATGACTTTTCATGATTCTACTTCATAACTTTCCCTAACATGCAATACAGAGAGAGAGAGAGAGAGAGAGAGAGAGAGAGAGAGAGAGCAGATTGATATTCAATGCGCTGAAAAACCATTGGAGAGAGAGAGAGAGAGAGAGACCAGATTGATATTCTATGCGCTGAAAAACCATTGGATAGAGAGAGAGAGAGATCAGATTGATATTCTATGCGCTAAAAAACCATTGGATAAATAGTCCGAGATTGATCCTGTAGTTTTTCTCTATTAAAATAGGATTAGCTTAGATTGGCTTCTTTCTGTTAGTAAAATATTATGGAGTCCATCTTTTTGGATTTTGGGTTGTTTCTTAGTGAAGGGCATGATGAGTGATTGAGGCAAAGTGGGATGGGAAGGGAAGGGAAAGGAAAAGAAATTAATTACTCTCTCCGTCCCTTTTTAAGTGTTCCGTTTCGTAACCCTTATTAAGAAAACATCATCATTACATCTTTCACATTAACTTTTACCTCCACTTTTCCTACTTACTCTCTATGGAGATATCATTATTATATTTTTACTCACTAATTTTTTAAAATGGAATCTATTTTTAGGGGCAAAATAGAAAATCTACAAACTTTTATCCACTAATTTTACAAAATGAATACTTATTAAGGAACAGCCTAAAATGAAATACTGGACTTTTAAAAGGGGACGGATGGAGTATTTTTCTTCCCTCCCCTGTTTGGAACTAAAAGAAGATTGAAGAAAGAAACAAAAAATAAATTGCTATGAATCAATCTTGAACTTTTTCTCCACTTTCTCCCTTATTGTTTTCTTTTGGGATAGTAGGAGGGGCCCTTACAATCTAGAATTTTTTAGAGGCCTAGCCGGGTCTGGTCGACTATCGAACAGAATATTTGGGAGAGTTGAATACTGATTTCCGATTGACTGTCAAAGTTTGTTTTGCCTGTCAAATTATTGTCTCTAAGCTATATATTGGTGATTATTATGCCTTTTAAAAGGAACGGTCAAATACAATGGAACATGACCTCCATGGGGAAACTGATTTCTTCTGGAAGTACATCATTTTTCATTTTCTTCTCACTTTTCAAATCAAAATCAAAACAAAGAGTGTAGCTTCTTACTGTAATTTAATTTTCATATATTTCTTCTTTCCGTTTCCTTTCTTTCGAAAATCCAACATCCAAACACCCCATGACCGTCCTATGGTCACAGAAATCGTTAAGTAGAGGCAGAGGCATATAAAAGATCAATTTGAATGATCCAGCAATATTACATATTTCCCTGGACTGATTTTTTTGTTGTTGTTAAAAGTGAGAATATTGTATTAATAAACGTCCAGTGACACTTGCAAACGGAGATCATTACAAAGAATTTGGACAAAACCAAACTAATCATCTAACAAATACAAAACAGGTAAATCACAAGGCAATCGATGTCTTTCATCCTAACTCAGGCATGACCTGACGCAACAACGACATTTTTAAACAGCCTAACATTTAATTAGGAGTCTCAAATGAGAAAAAGTGTAAAGTTAAGGACAAAGTTGTCAGAGACAATGGCGTAAGGGACTCCGAACCTGGTGACGATGTTTCGCCAGACGAATCTTCGGACATCGGCCTCAGTAGTCGTTACGAGGGGTTCAGCCTCAACCCATTTGGAGAAGTAGTCTGTTGCCGTAATCAGAAACTTGAAGCCTCCAGGAGCCGTCGGCAGCTTTCCCATGATATCAAGCCCCCACTGGGCAAAGGGCCAAGGACTTGTGATGGGGGAGACGTTCTGGGCTGGTTGTTTCGGGATAGGAGAAAAAAGTTGGCATGGTCGGCATCTGCGGACGACTTCTTCACAATCCTTCTTCATGTTCTTCCAAAAGTAGCCTTGGCTCAGTGCGCGTTGACAAAGAGAGCGGCCGCCAGAGTGGCAGCCGTAGCTGCCTGAGTGGAGTTCGGCCACAATTTCAGGTACTTGAGTTGTAACAACCCCGATTTTTAACGAATAAAAAAATCTCGTTGTTATTTTAAATTATTTATTTTCTCTTAAGTAGCTATATGATTTCTTGTTAAATTTTCGTCATAGTTAAATTTTGGTCATTTGGTTAACTCTCGACTAGAAACCCTACTTGACCAATTTAGTTAGTTTCTAACCAACTAGTTGGAGGAACCGAGCAACCAACTCACCTAGTTACTAGATGAACCTTTTGAACCTCCTTGAACCTTTTTGCCTTTATCCATTGGATAATAATTGTTAGGATAATCTTTACCCATTGGACGATAGCTTCTCCATTATTATATCTTGATAAGTACATGTATATATACATATGTGTATTTGCCACATGCAAAAGGACATGTAGTCTTTTCTAAGAGCTTAGTTTATTATATAAGTACATTGTCTTTTATTATCCCTTGGTTATTAACCATTAGGGGATTAAACTAATCTTTTGTTAAGATTCCCTAGAGTACTAAGTACACTATTATATAGATTAAGGACTAGTACCTTTTGTATTAGTATAATGGGAGAATCTTGACTTTCAAACCCCTTAGATCTTAGTACCATGTACTTATATATTTAATATACTTAGTCTTCCTCTTATATGCATATATATATATATATATATATATATATATTAGTAGGGGTGTACTAACAAAAAGAGAGAGAGACCGAGAGAGGGGGGAGAGAGAGACCGAGAGAGGGGGAAGAGAGAGGCCGTGGGAGAGAGAGAGAGAGAGAGGAGAGAGGCCGAGAGAGAGAGGGAGGAAGAGGGAGAGAGAGAGAGAGGGAAGGGGGATGGGACTTGTACCTTGTTATTCTTTCATCCTTTCAACTTTTGGGATGAATATCTTCCAAATCCATCACCTTTTGTCCTTGAATTGTTATTTAAATCCCAAATCTTGTACAACTCTACCTTCATATCTTCCATAGTCCCATCCAAAGTACTAAAACTAGCCTTGCAAGCCTAAAATTAGGTGGTTAGTGTGTGAACAAGCCTTAACTTCACCCATCAACCTATCAATCAACCATGACAAGTGAAAGAAAAGTGAGATAGAGAGAAAGAGAGAGAGAGAGAGAGAGAGAGAGAGAGAGAGAGAGAGAGAGGGGAGTCTTGGCCTATAAATAGAAGCCATTCCAAGCTTCAAACTCACACCTTCAAGCTTTGCTCTCACTTCTCTCTAGAAACCATTTCTGTTTTTCCAGACAGCCTACTGCCCTTTGTAAATTCTCAGTTTTCTCTTGCTTAAAGTAGTTTTTAGAACCAACTCCCTTCAGGAAAGTTGTAGAGCACTTCGAGACCTTCAAGTTAGACCCAAGAACCACCCCAATCGGTGAAGAAATGACAAAGATATTGTCATCCAAAGTTCAGTAAAAATCTCGGATTTCCATTTCCAGACAGCTTACTGTCTCTTCCTTTATCACCATTTTTCTCCTACCTAAGGTAGTTTCTAGGATCAACTTCCTTCACAAAAGTTGTAGAGCGCTTCTAGAGCTTCGATTTTGGCCCAAGAACGATCATATTCGGCCAAAGATTGACCGAGTTACTGCCATTCAAAGTTTGGTCCAGATTTGCGAGTTTCACCACCCCGAAGAATTTTTCCAACTAGCTTATTTGGCCCCGACTAGTTTCGGATCAAGGTAGATCATTCTTATCCCCTATCCCTAAGTGTATGTAGATTAATCTCTACTCAGTAGATTATCCTTAACAGATTTTGAAAGATAGAACTTATCGTTTGTTTAGAAGTGTTTGTATTTTGATCTTTAAGATGATTATGAGCATGCTTATATGAATTGCTTGTATTACTTGTGGCATGATAAAGCATAAGTGATATTCACTCCAAGGGCGTCCGAACATGTGGCGTTATGCTTTTAAGTATTGATTTGAATATGATTAGCAATATAGAATTGGATGATCTTGTTGGATTACGATGAATGATGCTTACTTTTGTCCTGCCACGGAGTCTTTGCATGTAAACGAGACACGCGAACCGAGAAGGTTAGAAACATGGCACCTAGGGTGTGTTTGACAAGAAAGATGAGTTTTCCGGGAAGGGAAATATTTTTGAAACTACATAATGATCATTTCGAGGGTATTATGTGAGTTGTGTGTGTGCCAAAGGGAACCCGGCTCGGCGGAACCATTGTGAGGATACTCGGGAGACCGGCGTGGCGGAACCGAGGTTGGGTGTGTAGCTTGGTTATCCGCAGTACGGAGCCAGTGCAATTGTGTGCCAATGGGACCCCGGCACGGCGGAACCGAGGTTGGGTGTGTGGCTTGGTTATCCGCGGTACGGAGCCAATGCAATTGTGTGAGTTAAACAAATGATTTTGAAAGGTTGATTTGTATGTGAAAATGTTGTCCTGGTCTACGACGAGTCGCGTAGGAGAAATTCGGAGAATCTTGGACACCAACGGTAGTTATTTAGCGATGGTGGAGGTGTTATTGTTATTGTCTTTCGTAGCTGTGTATATAGTATCATGTGGAAATCGATGTTTTATTATAACCTATTGTTGTAAGTTAAGATAGGTGAGTATGAGTTTGTTCTGCTGAGCTTTCACAGCTCACGGTGTTAGCTTTTGGTGACCCTGACATATTATGCTAGTGGTGAAGCTGGTATAATGTGTCAAATTTTGTAGATGAACAGGGTAAACAGTTCATCGTGGAGGCTTTTGGAGCTGAGGAGCTGGCAAGAAAGGAGGAGCAGGTGGAGCTGTAGTTAGGAACCCTAGAACCCCCTCCATTTGTGCAAATATTGAACTCTTGTGGAAGTTTTGTTGTAATTATGAGCCAGACTCTAGTTGATTTTATCAATAAAATGTCCATTTAACGTATCCAAAATTGGGGGCATTACATGAGTGGGGTGGACAACGAGGAGATATGGCCCGGAGATGGATTTCCTGTAGAGTTGGTCGCCTTCAGAAAGCCAGTAGTAAGCGGCCTTGTTTCTGACACGAAAAGCCTCCTTCTTGTCTGTGGGTAGGATGTCGTGTTTAAGGAACGCCACGATCTCGTCCATCCAACTTGGGCTGAGTTCGACGCTGAGTACCTCTGGGGTGGGCTCAAAAGACGGGCGGTCAATGCTACCACAGTTGATGGGCTCAAAAGACGCTGAGTACCTCTAGGTAAAATAGCTTGAAAATAAAAGAGGCTAACCGAATATAAAGCCTACAAGGGGCATACCCTAGGAGGAAAACAAAATAAAATAAGAAACAAAAAGAGAAAGCCTACGCCAACCGGCTACATAGGACTAGAAAAAGATAGAACATCTGTTTCCTATTCATCTAATAAAGGGATACGAAATAGATGGCAAAAGATCACACATAGTGCAATACTTGACAAACAGAGAACATCCAAATAATACTTAACATTTCAAAAGACAAACTGGACTTCCAAGGCCCCATCTGCACTATTTGAACCACCGAATGGCAGAAGAGGGGAGAAGATCTTGGGAGCAATCGGGACAGCATAGCAGCAAAACAGAACAGTCAGCAGCTAATTGCTACCATTAAAAAGCAATAGAAGCAATAGAACAATTGCCATAATAGAACAGTAGTAACTGGTATGGATACACTAACCTAGGATTCAGCAGGATACACCACCCTAGAACCGCAGCAGCCAAACAGAACAAAGCGGATGTATTGTACACAACAGAACAACAACAGCAATATCCACATAACAGCAGCAAGATAACAGCAGCCTTAACATGCTTGATTGCCAATCAATTTGAGGTACGACATTCCCAAGGCTTCTCTCGTCAAATGAAAACTTGAACATTGGGCCAGCTGAGGCTAACTAAAAGTGCAACAGCAACACAATGTGCACTCAGACTTCCCATAAATTTTGAATAGAAAGTGGAAGAAGACAGCCACAAAGTAGGACAGCAGCAACTTAACAGCAGCAGCCCACTAGGGACAGCCCCCTAGAAAAGCACAAACATTTCAACGGACAACCCCCCAAGGATAGGCCAAAACAAAAAAAAATAGGCTAAAGAAATTACAAAAAAGAATGTCAACTGCACAAGCAATCAACAGCAAGACAGAATCGAGCCAAACAACCCAGGCTAATCAAAAACATAATAGCCAACACAATTGAGTTAAACATAGAAAACAAGAAACAACAGAGCTAGCAGTAACAACAGTAGGAAATTGAAATCTAACAGTAGCTCCAAAATGCAACTAACAGTAGATATGACAACAGATGACAAAACATTATCAATGAAGCCAATTTACTTAAACGGACTATAAGGAACCAGAAGGCCTATTGCTTTTTCTGCTAAACCTACTACTCCCTCGAGGCCTAATCACCAACATCTGGAAGCAATAGGGTGGATCCTCACTCCCTCACCTCTCCCTCACAAATTGACTCCCACTAGATATTACCTCCTCTCACAAGAAATTGGGGCTCAAGCACACATCTCACGGGTACACACATATATTGGCACACACAAAGTTTAGCTCTGAGAATAAGATAGATACCTGATAAAATAGAAGTAATAGAACCCATGCTCAACTAACTCTGAGAAGGGCCACCTTGCACACCTTGTTTTGTGTCACCATGAGGGTAATACTTGTGAGAACAGCCCTGAGCTAATCAAGCACAAACCAAAACCTTGTGTTGGACAACAACCAATAAAAGCAACTATGGTAATAATCAATAAGAGAATTAACTAATATTCCATTCATGTGCAACGCACCTTGCTCGAGATGGAGGCATGGCTGATAAAGATAAAAGTCGTGACCTCACCATGGAGTAAATTTTGGGAGCAACTACCTCCCAAGAGGATAATACACCTTGAAACTTCCTCACATTCCTCTCAATCCAAACATGATAAACAGTAGTCGTAGAGACCAACTTTGCAATGACAGTTTGAAAAGATTTGCCTGTTAAATTGGAGAGGAAGGTGACCTAATCAGGCCAAGATCTAGAGTGCCAAAAGACCCTAATTTTGGAAAGCATGGTGTTCCACACCTGCCGTGAGAATGCACAATTGAAGAAAATATGGTCATGACTCTCACTTCCTTGACAAAAACTACACTGAGGGGAAAGGTTCATGCCAAACAACACCAGCCTATCAGCAGTGGATAGCCTAGACTAAATAGCCAGCCAAGTGATAAAACTACTTTTTGGAATATGGGCTGGGAACCACACCAATTTGTGCCACACAACTGTTGGAAAGGGAGATCTCAATTTATCCCACAATGATGCAATTGAGAACTGACCATTAGGAGTGAGAGTCCATCTAATGTGATCAGCCTCCTCCAATCTTGAGGGGATAATAGGAGGCAAGGTTCTTCTTACCTCCTTGAGCTCAAGGGTTTGCATGATGGGAAAAACCTAGCTTGAGTTTTGTAAAATGTGGGACACAGTTGCATCCTTTGAAATACCAGAATCAAAGGCAATTCTAGGGCCAAATTTTGCAATAAGCGAACCAAGTTGATGCCAATTATCATACCACAATGAAGTGGATTGGCCATCACCTAGAACACTAAGAAAATATGGATGCACCAAAGGTCCAAGGTTCAATAATTTCCTCCATACCCATATGCAATCCCCGGGAAGTTTAAGATTCCAAAAGTTCCTCCCTTTTATTAAATATGATTTAACCCATTGACACCACATAGATTGCTCCCCCCAGAAATCAGGAATCAGATGTGCTTGGAAATGGCAGCCTTGTTCCAAACTTGCATGGATTTGAATCCAAGACCCCCCTCCTACCTAGGAGAGCACAAGTGCTCCCAAGAGACCTTAGCACCAATTCTCTTGAGGTCAAGGCCAGACCACAGAAAAACCCTAAGTATAGACTCTACCTCCCTAATCACCTTTTTGGGGAAGATAAATAAAGAGAACCAATAGGTTTGCATGAAGAACTGTACATTTTTTATTAACTGTACTCTACCTGAATAAGTTAAATCCCTATTTGTCCAAGATTTAGTTTTAGCAGTAATGCTATCAACCAATCGTTGGCAATCAGAGGCTTTAAGCTTAGTAGAGATAAGAGGCACTCCAAGATATTTAAATAGTTAGAGTGCCTTCCTTGGACCCTAGGACATTTAGAATGGTTAACCTAGAGCTTGTGCTAACTCCAGAGAAATAAATGCTACTTTTCCCAAGACTAGGAGATAGGCATGACAAAGACTGAAATTCAGTGAGTGCATCCTGAATGTGGTTGACTGAATTGAGATCGCCTTTACAAAAAATCATAAGATCATCTGCAAAGCAGAGATTGATAAGTTTAGTATTTCCACACCTCCAATGGAAATGGAAATCAGAAAGGAGGGATTTGTCCTTAAGAAGACAAGTGAGAATCTCCATCACAATGACAAATAAGTAAGAGGACAATGGATCTCCTTGTCTTAGCCCTCTTTTCCCAAGGATATAACCAGTAGATTCCCCATTAATGCTAAGAGAGTAATTAGTAGTGGTGACACAAGCTTGCAGCCATGTGATCATAGTAGGATGAAAATTCATGGCCGATAAAACGTCCCAAAGGAATTCCCACCTAACATTATCATATGCCTTCATGATATCTACCTTCATAGCACACCTAGGAGAGGATGATTTATGGCATCTTCTCATCAGTTCTTGTGTCAAGAATATGTTATCAGCAATCCTTCTTCCTTTAACAAAGCCTGATTGGACGTAGTCAATTAGAGAAGGAAGTGCTAATTGTATTCTCTTAGCAAGAATTCTAGAGATACACTTGTAAAACCGTGTTGCAGCAAGAGATGGGTCTATAGTCCCCTACATTTGATGGATTGGTAACCTTAGGAACCAAAGCTACAATAGTAGAATTTGCTTTCCCTAGCAATAGACCAAACCTAAAAAAGGATTTTACAGCTGCAGTGACTTTATGACCTATAATAGGCCATGCTTTCTTGAAAAACCCTGCATTATAGCCATTAGGACCCAAACCTTTAGTAGGGTTAAAAGACTAGATGGTATCTTTTATCTCCAAATCAATGACCTCTGCAACCATGGCCATCATTTGACCATCAGTTAATCTCTGCCTGACCACTTGTTGAACACTAGCTAGCCCATGATAGGCAGTAGGGTGGGTAGAGCCAAGCAAATCAGTGTAGAAACTAACAAATTTAGATTTAATATCTTTAATATCAAGGATGAGAGACCCATCATCTAAGACCAAACTGGTAATCTTGCTTTGATTACGGGTATTATTCACCAATTTAAAGAAAAAGGAGGTGCACTGGTCACCCAATTTAAGCCACTGGATTCTTGACTTTTGTTTAGCCAAACTCTCCTCAGCTCTTAACAAGGTGAGGAATTGTTTATGGACCACCCTCTCTCACCTTATAATAAAGGGATCAGATGGATGAGTGCCTAAATCCTTTTGCAGTGACTCTAGAAGTTGTCTAGAGTCAACCAACCTTTTAGAAATATCACTGAAGTCCCTTTTATTGATTTGCTTAAACTCAGTTTATAACAGTCTGAGTTTCTCAAAGACACAGAACATTGGGTTCCCAATGACCACTCCCCTCCATACCTTTTGAACCACATTTAGAAACTGAGGATGATCAGCAAGGAAATCAAAGAACTTAAAGGGTTTACTTGATTTCTCTGAATTTGGAATGATGCAAACAATGGCAGGGGAGTGGTCCGATACCCCAGGGATGGAAAATGAGCATTAGAACTATTAAAAGCTATCATCCAATGCTCGTTTACAAGTACCCTATCCAGTATGGTTCTAACAAAATGAGGGGGATCTTGTTTGTTGGCCCAAGTAAAAAGACACCCTGTATACCTAAGATCACCAAGTTCTAAGGTATACATGCATTAATTAAACTCATTCATATGGGGGGCCAGTTAATAATGCCCCCAATCCTCTTTTTTTTTTCTCCATAAATTAGCTTGAAATTAAAAGAGGTTAACCGAATGTACAGCTTACAAGGGGCATACCCCAGGTAGAAAAGAAAAAGAAAAAAAAGAAAATTGATAAAAAATTTGATAACCCATGCACAACCCGCATGGAGAGTAGGGTAGAGTAATTAACATGATAAAAGTACCATGTGTGATGAGATCATATCCCCGTTGCACTATCCATCTAAGTAGAAGGATAGTACAGCGGGGTATGATATGAAGTGATACCATTAGTAATAACATGAAATTGAAATTGAACTACTACTACCTGGCACATCCCACCAGGCTAGGAAATCAAATAAATAGATATGGCCAGAGATGACCAAATGATAACCAACACTGAGGACTAGCAGCAACATAGCAATACGGCATCAAGGGAAGCTGAACAGCTACTATAAAGGAACATGGCACCAAGAGAGGCTCAAACCAGAGATGTTGGCATTCAACAAGGGGCCCCACCCTGCACACCACGCCCATTCTATCCGGCCTAAAACTCCCTCATCCAAGCCTAAGGCTCGCCAGAAAACAACCTGCTCTTAGCCCACTACCAATCACCACAGACTCCAGAGATGGGATAAGCAAACCAAGCTACTAATACTCCGACCAACCCAGAGAACAAGCATAACACCACTTCTAAAAGAACAGCTACTACAAAGGGACAAGGAACTGAGAAGAGGCTCGAACTGGGGATGTCAACATCCGACAAGGCTACCCTCCCAAGTACCTTGCACACCACGCCCATTCCATCCGGACTGCTACACCCTCCACCTAATCCCCTAGGCTCGCTATAAGCTAAAAGAGGGACAGAAAGAGGAGCCACAAGATGTAGCCACTCGAACTGCAGGTGAACCAAGCTGCCCCTTTCAATCAGTGCATTACCACCAATTTAATCAATGACAGCTAGTGAAGCTACCCCTTTCAATCAGTGCACAACCACCAATCTAATCAATGACAGCCTCGGAAGCTACCTTTTTCAATCAGAACCCAACCACCGATCTAGTCAATGGCAGCCGCGAAGCTACCCCTTTCAATCAGCGCAAGACCCTAATCTAATCAATGATAGCCCCAGTCACAACCATACTACACACAACCACCGGGCTAATGAAGCAAAGAAACTAGGGATTTAAGGAAGCTCAACAAAGAGCTTGAAGAGTCCAGAAACTAAACTGGACGAATCACACCGACAAGCAACTCAATCTCAGTCCAATAGATGACTGCCCATTGAGTTAGTCCATGAATCTACAGAATTGAAATAATTTTGCAGTGCCCAGTACATAGCCCCTTACCATTAATTATACCTTCAATGTACACCGCCAGTAGCAATGGACACCCAGTTGCAATTCTTTAAAGACAGTCGTGGACGATAATGCCCCACCGCCGTGCCACTGGTGAATCAGCCCTGAATGGGAATCCACCGTTTGATTGAACTGAGTAAGGGAAACCCATATTTGTGCAGTTGGACCGTGTTGATAGTCCTCACACCAACAGATCTTGGGCATTTTGAATGTCCGATCATCCGCGGCTGCACTGCCATCAACTCCGGTGAGCTCAGCCAGTCCAGCAGCGACCAAGAATGGGGCTATCATCTCTGACTCTGGATCTGAATATTCCACCCTTGGCTTAGCTGCTGTCGCCGCCAGCGAGCTCTGCCCTAAGAAACCGTAGCCTTTCCGCCTTGTAGAAACCACGAACTGGGATGGTGGGTCAAGCCGAGATGGTGATAGCAAGACCCATTCAATACTAGTGCCGAGTAGAGCTAGGATTACCTCTGCCTCAGGACTTATAGTTGTTTTGTGACTGATTATTGGTAAGGGGTGTATAATCAGAAATTCATTTCCGATCGGATCTTGGTACCCCATTGTTGAAAGGTGCAGAATCTTGAAGATGTGTTATGGTGCTGGTTTCTTCACCAAAGCTGAAGACAGCACCGAGGTTGAACAAATAATTTCAATTAGAGCCTGAAATTACCTCTAGATCAAGATTGTGGGTGAATTTGTGCTTGATTTGAAGAAGAAAATCTGGGGAGTGCATTTTCTGAGAGAAGCTCTCAACCTAGTGTTAATTAATTTTATAATGCACCCAATCTTCTCTCTTAGGAATCTAATGGCATTAAAGTCTCCAAGCACAATCCAAGGGGAGGACCAAAGTGCTTGTCTTTCCAGATGACTGTTAGCCCCATACACAAAAGTTGCAAAAAAGGGGCCCCCTCCATCCTTGGATTGCACTTCACAATGAATGAATTGGTCAAATTTGGCCAAGTACCTAAACCTGAACAACAGTGGGATCCCAACACACTAAAATTCTGCCAATGGGACCTTGAGGGTAATTGCTCCCAAAATTTCAATGAGGACAAACATATTTCATTATTCCAGAAGCCTACCCTTCTTTTATTTTATGCTCTAGCAACCCCATAAGGGAGAGTTTGTTATGTTTCACAAAAGTTTGAACCTCTTTTTGTTTGATAGGGTCATTAACACCCCTAATGTTCCAAAAACCCATATTAAGAGGTTGCATATACATAGAACAAATATAAGCAGAGCAGGAATTAAAAGGCAAAAGATTGGAATATTATAATATTGCCTAACAAAAGGATACAAGGGTTACTGGTGTTTATTGATCAAGGAGCATAGCGACTGCTCCCTCAATTGCTTCCTCACTCTTTTTAAAGTTGATTTGGAGAGTGACTTGTTGACAGTCAACTCAGCAGCTGTCTTCTTGAATTTGTCATCCTGAATATCAGGAGGTTTAGGTGTAAGATGATCATGAACTAAATGTGCCACTTCCCTCGAGTTATGAGCATGAATTGTTTGATCAGTTGTTGCTGGAACAGTGACTAGGTCAGTAGAAATGACAGAATGTTTTGTGCACACTCCTGATGGAACAGTTAGCTTTGGCTATTGAATTAAGGGCTCTACCTCATTCTTGCTGCTAACTACCCCCTCTAAGACCTTCAATAGGACTACCTCAGAATCACTATGCTCTTCCTATATTGGATCAGGAGTTCCAGCTGATACACTGCCTAGTTGAGGTCCTGAAGAAGTTGGATTGGATATGATGGGGTCCACCTTTTGTTTCCCATGATTCACAACCTGCCACTCCACCTCAATGGGTGAAGGAGGAGGAACAACTGAATGCTTGACACATTTGGATGTGGTATGCCCAAATACATGGTAGTGTGTACACATGGGAGGGAGAACTTGGTATTCAATGGGCACAACGACTGTCTCCCCCTGAACACTAACAGTACTTCATCAGGTAGTTCCTGTTCTGCACTTATCTCAATACAAACCCTTGCTTTGGTGGACTTGGTATGCAGTAACCCAAGTTGCTTAGAGATCCTTGCAGTTGCTTGATCCACATGAATAGGTCGACCTACTGTACTAGCAACTTTGCTAAGATATTCTTGGTTTCACAGCTCAAGAGGCAAATCATGAAATTTCACCCATGTAGGGATTTTGGTAGGTTGGCCTTGGAGAGGTTTCATCATTCTGTGCTAGTCTTTAAGGACTAAATATTTTTGAGAGAAGAAGTACAGACCCCCCCTCTAAGAAATACAACTTGGCTTGCTCATCCTTGAATTCAAATAAATAGAAACCAAAGACATCTGATTTGACAACCACAAAGAGATCTGTCCATTGATTCCTAGCAGTGGATACAAGAAGGGGATAAGCCATCTTTCCATCTAGGAAATGACCTACAAAATATCTATTCCATTTTCCTACCTCAGTCAATTCCACATCTATTTCAACTAGAGCTTCTTTTCCCTTCTGAAATTTTGGGAAATAATCAAGTTTCAAGTCCAGAGATGGACTCTGGGATTGAAGAAGAGCAGCCCAATATTTTTGTTTAGGCCTAATTTGTCCAGAATTGAATCTGGGATTGGGTTGGTGCATTTGAGAAGGCTGAGAATGGGCATTTCTAAGTCTAGTATCCTCTAGTTTATACCTAAGATTTAGATCACCTTCAACGTAGGGGCTCCCATTGGCATTGAACAGCAATTTAGGATTAGGGTTGGAAATTTGTACCTCTTCATGCAGGCGTTCAGATTGGTACACATTGCCATGGAGATGATGAACTGGCGCTTCAACCTCCACTTTCAACGGGCTGTGAACTCCAAGCCCAGACAAAGATGGAGAGTTTGAAAGTTGTTCCCCTTGTTGTTGATTAAGTAACCGGGATGCGATGTCATGAGCGTGATGTGCTCGCTCCTCCGCTTCCAATATCAAGCCCTCCTCAAAAAGCACTTGCTGGAGCTTTCGAGGGGGGCTAAGGTTCTTCAAAGGATTAAAAGAAGAAACTGATGGGGGTAAAGCCCCAGGGCAAAGATCGAAGGGATTATGAGTGGGTTCGAAAGGGACAAAGGAAGACCGATTGGGAATCTAATGGGTTTGGTGGATCTTCTGAGAATGGCTTAGGTTTTTAGCCGAATTAGGTGAATGTGAGAGTGGGGTTTGAAGCTCAATGGAAACTGAGTTTCCATGGAGCTCCAGTGAAGACTTCTGTTTCCGACGAAGCCCATTGGAATCCTGGGCCTTGCATCCCAGCCCTTCCGCGCAAGAGATTGAACCGTCTACCACAGGAGGATTGAAGTTTCTCCAAGACCTAGTCAGAATAGCTTGAATCGCCTACATCACCTCCGTATTGTCCGTACTGTATATCCAATTTCACATCCGAAAGCCCCAATGTTAATTGACTCTGTTCAATCATGTTTTGTAGAAGGGAGGAGGATTGTAGATAATATTTTCCTCACCCAGGAGCTTATAAGAAGCTATCATAAATCTTCTCCCATCTCCCAGGTGTGCAAAGAAAGTAGACATCATGAAGGCATATGATAATGTTAGATGGGATTTCCTATAGGATGTTCTATCTTCCATGAATTTCCACCTTACAGTGATTAATTGGCTTCAAGCTTATGTAACTACTACTAACTACTCCTAGAGCATCAATGGTGAAGTCACTAGGTACATCTTAGGGCTAAAAGGACTTAGGCCCAAGACCCACTTTCCTCCTATCTTTTTGTGATTGTGATGGAAGTTCTCACTTGTCTTTTAAAGGATTTCTCCCTTCTCCCTGATTTCCACTTCCATTGGAGGTGTGGCAAGAATCAGCTTATCAACCTATGTTTTACTGATGACGTGATGATCTTTTGCAAAGGGGAGTTGACCTCAGTCAAACATATACATGATGCACTCTCTGAATTTCAAATCCTATCTGGCCTTTCTCCTAGTCGTGGGAAAAGTAGTATTTTCTTTTCTAGGGTTAACACAATCACTAGGCTAGCCATTCTGGATGTTCTTAAATTTAAAGAAGGTTGTTTGCCTGTCAGATATCTTGGAGTTCCTCTACTTTGTACTAAGCTCAAAGCTTCTGATTGTCAGTGTTTAGTGGATAGCATAACTGCCAAAACAAAGTCTTGGACCAATAGGGACCTTACATATGCTGGAAGGGTCCAATTGATTCAAAATGTTCTCTTTCCTATTCAAACCTATTGGTCATCCTTGTTTATCATCCCCAAAAAGGTGATTAAGGAGGTTGAGTCAATCCTCAGGGCCTTTCTCTGAACTGGTCCTGACCTTAAAAAAACTAGTGCCAAGGTCTCTTGGGAGCACCTATGTTCACTTAAACAGGAGGGAGGTTTGGGATTCAAGTCTATGCAAATTTGGAACCAGGCTGCTATTGCCAAGCATATATGGTTCATTATCTCAGGAGGAGAACAGTCAATGTCGTGTCAGTGGGTCAAATCATACCTAATAAAAGGGAACAATTTCTGGAATCTAAAGATTCCAAGTGATAGCTCTTGGGTTTGGAGGAAACTTTTGAATCTTAGACCCAAAGTGCAGCCATATATCCTTAGTGTGATAGGTAATGGTCACACTACTTCCTTGTGGCATGACAGTTGGCATCCATTAGGCCCTTTGATTGCCAAATTTGGCCCTAGAGTTGCCTATGATTTCAGGAATACCAAAAGAGGCTACTTTGTCTCACATCATCCATAACTCAAGGTGGGCATTTCCAATTACTCAAACTTTTGAGCTTAATGAGGTAAGGAGTGCACTACTTGTCCTTCTACCCACCATGGTGAATGAGAATGACCAAGTCAGATGGTCCCTCACTCCTAATGATCAATTCAAGGTGGTGTGGCATAAATTGGTGTGGTTCTCTGGTCACATTCCCAAATATAGTTTTATCACCTAGCTGGCTATTCAGAATAGGCTTTTCACAGCTGATAGACTAGTGTCTTTTGGTTTTCCTCTTTCAACTCAGTGTAGTCTTTGTCAAGAAAGTGAAAACCATGATCATCTCTTCTTAATTGCTCATTTTCCAAACTTGTGTGGGGTTCTATTCAGTCCAAGCTCCATGTTTCTTGGACCTCCAGAACTTGGGCTGATTGGGTCTCCCTCCTCTCTAATACAAAAGGCAAATCTCTCCATGCTGTTATCACTAAATTGGGTTTTATAATCACAGTTTACCAGGTGTGGACTGAAAGGAATGTGAGATAATTCCAAGGGAATTCCTCTACTTGGGAGGTAGTTGTTCACAAAATTTGTTCCATGGTGAGAGCAAGGATTCTATCCTTACCCAAACTGCCACAAGTTCAAGTAGACTAGGCAGTTAATGCATGGAACTATGCTGGAAGTTTTTCTTTTGGGTAAAATATGCCACGCCCTCGATTTTTAACATAAATATAAAAGATTTTTCATAAATATTTCCTCAAAATATTCCATTCAATACCCAAAAGATTACTTTACATCCATTCTCATAATAATACTTCCAAGTCCATAAGATTTGAAACATTACATCACCAGCTCAACGCCCCAAATTAACATAAGTAACCAGTGCCATGAGAGTTTAGAGTTACAAATATTCCGTAGTCAAAAGGATTATAACTTAAGTTACAAATACATCTTTTAAAAGAAATTTACAAAGATGAAATAGTAACTCCTTTAGATAGGTTTCAAATGGGTAAGTCCACACTCCAAGCATTCCAATCATGCAAGCTACTGTTCCAGGTTAGCACCTGAAAATGATATAAGGCTTGAGCTACACTAGCCCAGTAGAAAAGTCTACGCAAACTCTATATGCAAATGAGCAATACGGACGGACAAATGATAGAAACCAAATGACAACAGAGATAAGCATAACTATCATGATCAAGTATCCAACTATCACCAATCCATCTTCTCGTGCGGTATCACGTTCTTTCTCATTTCCCCTTCATTCATCGCCGAACCCTTCATCAAGAAGCTTTTCCTTTTGATATCAAACAATTTAGAGAAAACACAAGACCATTGTAGGTCGAGCTCCATTGATTCGAGCTGAATACCGGAGTCCATTGATTTGTGCCCAAATATCGAAAGATTTTCATCAAAATCCTTTAACCAAAACTAAAATCCTTTCATTAACTTCACAAACCAATTACGTACCGTTAAGAGTCTGAGCCAATGCTCCTGCCAGGCACTTACTCAATAACAAGCCCTGAAGACAAACGATATGAGCATTTAGACCCTATCAGGCATTTACTCATTTAAGAGCCCTGAAAATATATGATATGAACAAATCCTATCAGGCATTTACTCATTTAAGAGCCCTGAAAGTATATGATATGAGCATTTAGCTCCTGGCAGACATTTACTCATTCAAGAGCCCTAAAAAGTACTCTTTGTGTCCATTTGTTACCTACATTTATTCCACGTTCCCAGTTCACAAACATCAAATCATTCAATCGAGTCCAAAGCAATTTATTTAATCAAATGATATTATGAAATCAACAATCTACTACAACGCATACAAGCAAATACACATATTCTCACCATATCTCAAAGTACACCCCGTACCTTCACATATCACATATCAACCCACGACGAGACTCTGCGATGTCCGATCTTCTAGTTTCTATACTTGGAGTCCATGATGCTGTGCCACAATTGCGAAGAAAATTGACATACCAAAACAAAGATTAAAAAAAAAACTCTCCAATCAAAAAAAAAAAAACATTAGTAGTACCTCGAATTTAAGATTGACGCAGAATTTCTCTAAATATAGTTTTGCTAATTTTCCCTGCAAATTTTAGAAAGTTATATAGAAGAAGGTAGAAGAAAACAACAAAGTTAGTATTGACGTAAAAGACCCAAGGTTGTTTTAAAAAAAAACTATTCTCTCACTCATATTTTTCACCCAGTTTAATTTCGGCAAAAGAAACCCAATATGAGTAAATATCGTTCAAGAAAAAAATCAAACTTGCATGAGAACTGAAAAAATCCTTCGCTGTTTGAATCCCTTGCATGAGAACTGAAAAAAATCGTTCACGAAATCGAACTTACCTCACTATCGAAAATGGTCGTTCAAAAGTTGGAAAACAAACGTATGTCTGTGACAAACAAACCAAATAAACGGCAACCTTCTAAATAGAATGTATAATCAAAATTTAAATCTTTGAAGTAGCAAAGATTAATCTTATTTCCAAATATTCGGCTTGCTGAGAAGGTATTATAGAAGCTATAAGATGGTATGATTGCACTAATTGATCTTACTGATTAAAAAGGAAAAAAAAACGTTTGATCTTATTTGCACTATAAATGTCAACATATTTTCCAAATATATTATTAATTTTAATCCTCCTGTGATTTCGGGTAATTAAAAAGACCATAAATATTTTTACCATCCTTTCTAAATATATCGTTAGTCCTTCTACCCGTAGATCTCAGCCGTAGAAAAAATGTGTACCAATCGTTGGGTCCAAAATATAGGAGGAATTTTAGGAAATCAAAAACATTCCTGTCATATTATATAGATTCCACAAAAATGAATGAAATATCTCGAGACATTTGGTAACTTATACATTGATTCCACAAAAATGAATGAAATATCTGGAGACATTTGGTAACTTAAACACATTTATGCCCGCATCAATGTTGGACATCCATTTCCTTTGGTCTACTATTTAAGTCAATTTAGTTGTATTTTTGCTTTTGCTACAAGTAGTAGTCTTTGGACACGTGCCTCGCGAGCCGGTCTATAAGAATTGTTCAGATGCTTTTACCCCTAGAAATCGTGTGGCGCCGGCACAGTATCCAACTATCCCCGTACCGATCAACTCACCGCAATGGAAATGGGAAGGTGTCTACTCTCATCCCAATTAACCCCCCTCCTATTCTCTCAAATACCCAGCATCAGCCTTTCACTTGCTCATTGTAGGAGTATTTCTTGTAAAAAATATCAACCCCAGAAGAAGAAGAGACTTCTCCTGCTGCATGGGTTTGGAATTTATACTCCGTTCTTCAACTCTTCTACACCCTCATCATCATCCTCTTGCACAAAAGCTGTATTATCTCCGGAAATTCCAAATCAGAAGAAAAATTACTCAAAAGTCGCTGCTGAATCAACAGGCCCCATTCCCTTTAATCAGCTTCTTCCAGTGGTTGAGACTGCTGCTACAACTGGTGCTCAGGTATTTATATTATATTCCTAATTTCTACGCATTCCCATGTTTTGAATACTCATATATGCATTTAACTGTTTAAAATCTTTATTTAGCTTTTTTTGGGTAAATTAGTTCATTGAAAGCAAAACCAGATACAGGTTCTTAGGGGCATACCCCAGCAAAGCAAAACAAAACCAGTCCCACAGAAGAAGGAGAACAGACAACAAGAAGCTACTACAAGGACCCGGAAACCCCAAACCTAGGAAAACAGACACACGGCCCAACGGACAAACAGAGCCAATAAAACCAAAAAATTAAAGCTAGAGAACAATACCAAGACACCAGTTCAAGAAGAGCCATTAGGAACAAACACTTTAGGAGAGATTTGCCACTCCAGGCATACATAGCAAATTAGCAATCTATTGGCATCAGTTTTCTTCACATTTCTCCATGAGCTCACGCAAGCTCTGATATCAGCAACTATCCTGGAACTATCCCTGGCACATCAAATGTTCATGTTTATTCTATCAAATGTTTTTATAAAGTTTTCTGTACAAAATTTATTGTCAAACTTAACCTTTGCTTCTGTCATATATCCTTAACATATGTTTTTTTCCCACCCCATTGTCTGTCAGCATGGTCTTCATTCTGCATTTCACTCTTGTACTTATGCTCGTTTGAAGACGAGCCAGATGGAGCATGTGAATGTGTTTTTAATCCCGACTCTGTTGTTCAAGACTGACTTTTAGTGTTATGAATCTCAAGTTATGTATACTTTTTCTTGTTCAGGTCGTGATGGAAGCCGTGAATAAGCCTCGAACAATTACCTACAAAGGACTCACTGACTTAGTGACAGAGTAAGACTAACATTTTAAGCTCTCATTTCCATGATGTATGATCTTATGCTTGCTTCGTTTTATTGACATTAAGATGTATGGTTTGTTCGAACATGATAGTGTATTATGGCATATGAGATAACCAGCTACAGCACTTAGGATGTCTCCTGGGGGACTTAGGTGCATAATTTGGGAGACTAAACTTAGCTGAAATATCATAATCTACTCTTTCGGCTGCAAAGTTAGAATTTATACCAGGTAGGCAGTCCCTACTTGTTGTGTGCACCTCATGTAAGCAGCGACATTTTGGAACTTCTCGGTGCTCCAAGTTTTGCCTAAAGGCCAAACTTTTCTGCCAAGGCGTTGGAATGCTTTTGTGTTGGTGGTGTGGAATGATTAGCTGATGCAAAACGATTTAACCTAGATTTGTTCCTGTTTTCATCGCAATGCAGACTTCACCTAGTGCAAAGTTTATAGTGGATAACTAGCCTTGGTTATTGTTTTTTGTTTTATCTGAGATTTGCCTTATCTGATGCATGTTTTCTGCATCATCTATGGTTCCATAACATTTACATGTTATGTGCTATTAGTTGATTCCTACATCTCTTATATTGTGCCCTCACTCCTATATTGAGACCAGCAGATGCATGGACACTGCAGACTAAAAGCTTCATTTTAAATTATATGCATACAACTTCGACTTTCTTATATTATATTTAACATTCTTTTTTGCGACTCCTGTTTTGTTTTGTTTTATTTGTTGGTCTAAATTTCACGCTCTCTCCTGTTTTCCTTTTGATTCGATGTTTTCTACTTGGATTTACTTGCAGGACAGATAAAATGAGTGAGGCTGCAATTCTAGAAGTTGTGAAAAAGAACTTCTCAGATCACCTTATTCTTGGGGAGGAGGGAGGGCTTATTGGCGATTCATCTTCTGATTATCTTTGGTGCATAGATCCCTTAGGTTTGGCTCACAACCTTTTGACTAAGTTCCTTAGAACTCATAACTCGACTACTAATTCTGGGGCTTTTATTCTGGATTCAATTAAATTGGCAGTGTTACTATCCTAAAAATTTTACAGCGTGCTTTAACCCTTTCTTCTAGAAGTTGTTGAGTCTCAAGTGAATGTTGCTAGTTTAGTTAGTAATGTTCAATGGAATCTCGAGTGTTCACAGTTCAAACACGGTGGTTATTCCATGCGAAGTTATGGACTTCAAATCATAGAAACCTTATTTCCTCAATTGTCTAGGTTTCCTTTACCCATATTGGTACAGGTTTTAGCGATTTTTTTAAGTGTATCACACGAGGATTGTCTCGGGGACCATTTGATCAATCATATTGAGTGCACAGTTCTTTGATATTTCGCCAGAGCATTGTTAGGTGATTGAGGGATTTGTAAGATACTAAGAAGATGAGGAACACTGTACATAAGCATATAGCATACAATCATTACAGTTGTTCCACGTGGCCAGGCGCTGTTCATTGTGGCTTGGTTCTGAGATTTTTCTTGTGCATTTGTGGTCATGGCATGGAATGCAGACAATAGATCTGAAATTTTAAAAGATGAAGAAACAGAAGGATGGAGGTTGAAACTAAGGAACCGATCGTAGTATTTGACTGGGTAGGATCTTTGTTTGGATCTTGAGTAATTAGAAACTTGATTTATCTGCTAGCGGATGGTATAGCATAGTTTAATCTTCACATTTAAGGGTTTTTCTCACTCCAAATCTTTCTCGTATGTCTATGATCGCTTATTACACAATGGATCATACTCCTTCTCACTACGGACTTAATTGACTTAAAGATGTAGCATTATAGTTTGTTAGAGTTCCTTGGAATTAGACTTTCGTTAAAAATTCTATGATAACTCACCACATTGTTACCTTCTGCTGTCATGAGTGTGGAACTTCACTTTTCTGCCTTCACTTTTTGTGATGGCTGCTGACTTTCCAACCTCTGGCCTTCTGACTTATGCTATCTATGTAGATGGGACAACGAATTTTGCACATTGCTACCCTAGCTTTGGTGTCTCTGTGGGAGTTCTCTTTAGAGGAAAACCAGCTGCTGCTGCTGTGGTACTTAATCACTTATAGTTTCTGAAATGAACTTGTGTACTTCTCTTTTGGTCCTTCAGATGGCAAGAGGAAATATGAAATAATATGGTCGTTGATCCTGTAATAGGCAGAAGATTAGTTCTCATGACATGGCTGAGGAATCGCAAAAAATGCGATTAAATGGTTCGGTAGAAAACATGTTAATTACTTTGTGTCTTGTGACCAATAGAGATGACCTTTACAGTAAAAGAAACCATACCCAGTAGTCTCCATTAATGTGCTCTAGGAGGTTTACATAGGGTATGGACCTAACCTTTGGCATTAAATGGGCAAAATGGTTGTCGTCAGGTTCAAAGTCATAACCACAAGATTAATATCCCGACTTTTAACCACTTAAAGCGTATTATTTCCCTTGACTATATTGCTCATCCCATTTCACTGTTTTTAACCAGGTAAGTGGTCAAATCATTTGTTGCTCTGAGCAAAAAAGAGTTATAGCTTTTGCATGGATGAACAATTTCCAGTATGAGCTTAAATTTCTCAACTGAGGTTGTACTCACACCTGACCAATTTTGCCGTTATTCTGTCAAAGGCCTGTCAAGGGCTATCCATTGAAAATTAAACCCTGAGATACACAAACAGAAAAACTAAGAGCACAGAAAAATATCTTTGGGGAGGGGAAAAGGTGATGTATTCATGTAACTCAAGGCATCCAGAATCATCTGGTTATAGCCATAAATCAACTTCTATCTTATTTATACCCTATGACTATTTTTATGTATTAACACCCAATGAATAGTTGGCTGTTTTATCTGTTCAAAGCCTAGTTTATGGAACCTGGTAGTGTACAAAAGGCTACTGTACTAGAGATGTAAAACCGAGGGCCAATGTTTATTTTTTGTTGATGAAGTGTGTTTATTTATCTATTTCTGATGGCAAGAGATGACGCTGTTGCTTGTCCTTAAAGGTTGAATTTGTTGGAGGACCTATGTGTTGGAATACACGAATCTTTTCTGCAGTTTCTGGTAAGAAGGCTTAATCTAAGGAGCTATATAACTAGTTTTTTGCATACAAGGTTGAATTTTTGAGTTACAGACTAGATATTTGATCCTCTTTATTCTAGGTGGAGGTGCATTTTGTAATGGGCAAAAAATTCATGCAAGTCTTACTGATAAGGTGAGTTGCAGTGCTATATATTAATAGGTTGCCCTCATACGGTATCAGTCATCTTGGAAGACAAGCTGCCTTGTGTTTATAATATATTGTCTTTTTGTCCAGTGGTAGATGTAGTAAGAGGGACTGATTGAGCATGTGTGCCCAACAACAAAGAAAGGTTTTTGAATAAAAAGAAGTGATGATACAAGAGAAGAACTTGTGGGACAGTTGGTTCCAGAGTGGCTAATCACATTAACCAATATTATTATGTTAAGGAAGCATATTCGTTACTCTGTTGGCATTCGTAGTGATATATTTGCCTAATCTGTTTTCCCCAAAAGTTGTGACTGCAGACTTGAAAGGAGTTGTCAGGGCAAAATATTAACTAAAAACAGACACAGGGTTAGTTTAAGATACTCATAGAAGAGCATAGATTATGGTGGAACTTTAAGCTGGAATTTCTCTTTTAAAACTCACCTTCTTTCATTGTTCTTCTTAGGTGGAGCAATCTCTTCTAGTTACTGGGTTTGGGTATGAACATGATGATGCATGGGCTACCAACATTGACTTATTCAAAGAATTTACTGATGTCAGCCGGGTAATTACGATTCCTTACAGTGACATCTTGCTTTTGTGCTTATACATGCATAGGACTATAGGATCAATATGTTGTCGTAGATTTTGTTGTATATCACTTATGGGAGGATAGTTTATGTAATATTCTCTCTCCCTCCATCTCTCCCCCTTTTTCGCCTTTATATTTAGGGTGTAAGAAGGCTAGGTGCTGCTGCAGTGGATATGTGCCATGTAGCTCTTGGAATTGTTGAAGCATATTGGGAATATCGTCTAAAACCATGGGATATGGCTGCTGGTGTTTTGGTAATGTCACTTTCTGATCTGTGCTGATTTCTCTTCTGGATAACAATGGCAGGATGATATGAAAGACAGTGATTCTAGACAAAGATATTTTTTCTTCCAGAACAATTGGAGGGATTATGGGGCAAGTGGGGTCACTTGCCCAATACTTCTTTTAAGGTTTTGGATGTTTTTGATAGTCTTGACCCCACAAAATGCACAAATTACACACAGTTTGCTAAGTTTCTTTAGAGCAACCAATTAGAGGGCAAACAATGAGATGTTTTTCTCCCACTCTTGTTATCTATCTCTCTCAAATCCATTTACATGGGTGTGAACGAATCCGCCATGAACTACAATCTTAGCGTTATCTCACACTATATCTCAAATGACCACAGCACAAACTACTATTTAGTTGTGATACATGTTTACCGTGGATTGACACTTTTAAGTTTCACAATCAAAATTCTTTTGATGTTCTTTATTTTTTTTTTATTGTTGCGGAAGTAGATGTTCTGCTGGTGGTGGTCTTGATGATGCATGTTTCTACTGTTGTAGGCTTATGGGCGGTTGCGGATTAAAATTCTTACTGTTTTAGGTATTTTTACTGTTGTAGTTCACTGATAAAAATTCTTGGCTCAGCCCCTGAGAACAAATCAATCATGCTTGTTAGTTTATTTGTCTTTCGAAATTTTGTCGATTCTACTAGTTTTTGTATAGTCTGCGGTATTGTATGAAACAGTTTTCAAGTACATCATCTTTCCCTTCACTAGCATGCAGAACAAAAAACACGATAAGATAAAATGGCATTTCCCTTGTGGTGCTGCAACCACAAAAGGACATTCAAACTTTCTTTTACTACCTTAATGGTAGATGACGTTTCTTACGGCGGGAACAATATAATTGTTTTTGTTAGTTCAACTATTGGGCTTGGCTTCTTAGGTTAAGAATTATTTATGAGGGGCAATCCTGAATAGCAAAGTTGAATTAACAGATAAACTGATTCACTCTATCTAGAACTTACTGTATTAAAATAAGTTTTGACAATCTCTTCTTGCCTATGAAAGATCTACATTAAATGTTGCTATGATCAACGGAATTATAATCATCTTCTGCTCACTTGCTGTTTCAAATTTTTGCTATTTATGCTCCTTTTTTTTTTTGCTTGTGTCTGATTGACACTTCAAGCAGATAGTTGAAGAAGCTGGTGGGGTAGTTTCCTGCATGGATGGTGAAATTTTTTGTGTATTTGATAGATCTGTCTTGGTATCCAATGGCGTGCTGCATGCTCAGGTTAGTCTTTGTTTCTTTTGTAGGAATTTGATTGTGATATAAATTTGCATCGCTTTTGTGTAACGGTGGACGGGATTCCATAATTTATACTCAAATGAATTGCAGCTTTTGGAGAGAATTGGTCCTGCTACAGAGAAACTAAAGAAGAAGGGTATTGATTTTTCGTTGTGGTTTAAGCCAGAAAACTACCGCACAGAACTTTGATGTGCCCGAGTGCAATTTCATTTGAAACTCTCAATCAGGTGCTGTCTACATTCATTATGCAGTAACTGAATTTGAAAAAGGAAAATAGTGGAAAATTGGCTTCATTTGTTGCTACTGGTCATTGACAATTTAATATTCTTTTCACACTATGAAGCACGGGTACTCCGGAAATGTCGCCGTACGTGCACTGGGTACGGATGCGGCATTGGTACGGCAAAAATGTACCGGGTACAGCAAAATCGCACCGGGTACTTTCGGTATCTTTGTGTATGGCAAGGGTACTCCGTCGGTACAATTGGGTACTTTGTAGGTACGTTTTAGCCCAAAATGAAAGAGAGATGAGAGAGAGAAAGAAAGAGACCGAGAGATAAGAGAGACGAGATGAGAGAAAGAGAGGAGAGAGTGTGGTGGCCGGGCTCAGAGAGAACCAGGGGACAGCCACGTCACTCTAATAAATAGTCAAACCCAAGGTCTCAAGGGTTGACCGCCAATGCGCAGTCCGCTCATTATATCTCTGACGCTCATACTGCCGAGCTGAGTCCGTCCGGCCAAAGTAAGAACTAGTGACATGTGCTTTAGTATGTTTGTCGCACTCGGTGACATCCTACTGCTGGCTGGACCAAAGGATACCTGATAGAGCAACTTGAACAGAGCCGGACGTTACCGATCGGGTGAACGATCTACCACCGAGCCACCTCTGCCCCCTGATTTGGAGAGGAAGTCAGGTAGAGTTGGGTAGGAAGGGCAGGTGGCATGACAGCTAGGAGCTAACAGGTGGTTGGAAGGTGGCACGACACCGCCCATCTAGGCAAACGAATGGAGGGCAGAGCTCATGACAAGCTTTTGGATAAGAGCAGGCCTGTCTGAGTATATCACATTGGCTCAAACCACCGAGCGCGTGATATACACGTGTATTGGGCTCCAAGCTACCTTTGCCTATAAAAGGAGTGTTCCACCTTCAGAATAAGGTAATGCTTTTCTTCTCCCAAAACCCCTCATACTCATTGAAAGCTTTCCTTCTCATTCTAACTTGATCGTCGGAGTGCCCTCCCCGGACTCCGAACGATCCAGGTTTGGCACTAACGCGGGTGCTAAGTGTGCAGGACCTCTATCTCCACGCTTAAGGGCACTATCAACCTAACCATTTTCCACGAAGACTCAACCGGAGAAAGCATAACCCACAATTGGCGACTCTGCTGGGGAACCTACTAGCTCAGATCTTTTTGTGGTTGCCCCTTTCTCCTCACATCCTTTCTCAAGATGACAGGCACGAACGGGCAACTTCTCGGTCTCTCACACTTCGGACTCAGTACCAATGTGCCCCAGGTCTCCCCGACCACTCAACAGGTATGGGAGAATTTAGGGCTCTTTGGTACTCCGGCCAGAGGGACCGATGGTTCCATTATGATAGGATCAACCGTGTTTGGAGCAAGTAACCTCAATGTAGGAGTGGCTTTGTTCCATGTCGATGGGGTCAACCGTAAGGCGGGAAGCCTGGCCCCTACTCCACCTCTTCCTCCGCTGAATCTCCCGGTGAGTATGGCAGAGTAGCTACTACGATTGAGGACAATAAGTGCAAGTGCTCCAGGAGCTCTAGGGAGCTCCTTTCGTCTCCAGGTCTAGGGAACGGCATCAGCATAGGAATGCGGTGCACCCAACCCAAACGACTGACACTGCTATGGCCTCAACCTTTTTAAGGCTCGGCCCACTATGCCGCCTCGACACTAATGGACGCATTCATCTAGAGTCCAGACACCAAATGGCTTCTCACAACGAACAGTCCAGCGATCGCCGCACGCGCGAGCCCTAATGCCCGAAACAAGCACCACGGTCTCGAGTGCTCAGACAAAAGGATCCAAAGACGAGGTGTCCGGCGACCGAGGTAACTCGACGGACAGACAGAGGAAGGAACGTTCCAAAAAGTTCCTATTAACAACTTTAATGAATTGGAGTGTTCGTTCACGTCTCGGTTTGTCACGAGCAATCGGCAGCTGAAGACGATTGAAGCTTTAACGGAACTGAGGCAGAAGGTCGGCAAGTCTTTGAAAGATTACTTTGATTGTTTTTACAATGTCTACAACTTGGTCGAAAGCTGTGACCAGAAGACTGCTGCCACGTCCTTTAAGCGCGGTCTAGACCGAACTTTCGATCTCTCCAAGGAGTTAATGCTCTGGTCGCCGAGCGACATATCGGACCTCATGCATACCGTCGCCCATTATATCAAACTCGAGGAGTATATCGGAGGTCCCAGTTCAGCAGAGGATGCTAACTCAACAAAACCGGCGGTGAAGGAAGTGAAGAAGCAAGTCAACAACATTGCCCGAAAGGAGGGCTCAGGCAACGGCGACAAAGGCAATAAGGGTGGCGGAAAGACATGCGAACGACCGTCAAGAGACGATCGGGACCACCTTGCCATCACCACTTATTTCAAAGAGCCCATCGTCCGGATACTCTATGAGTGCGGCCGGATGGTCGGATTCCAGTGGCCAACCATGAAATTAGGTATAGCTGATGGGCACGAATCTGATTGGAGGGTGTTTTGTACATTCTATATCGAGCAAGGCTACTACATGACGGCGTGTCAACCGTACAAGCTCTACCTCGACGAACTTGTCTAGCCGGGGAAGATGGAGCAATGGATCGACCAGACTAAGTCGGTTGCAGGAGTCCAGGCGCGCAACCAGGCCATTGAGAGAGTTTTACACTGTATTCATGGCCCAATGGATCAACGCCAGGCCAACGAGCTTCACAGTGAACTCTATCGGCCTTCACCATTTGTTGAGGTGATGACGATACAGCCAACTCCGAAGTGCAAGAGGGATGCTCGCGATACGTGGGAGATCACATTCACTGAGCACGAAATGGAAGGGGTGACATTTCCCCATAGCGACGCTTTGGTCCTCTCGATACCCATCTAGCGAAAGATGGTCTGGAGGGTATTGGTCGATCAAGAGTGGTCGGCAGAAATATTGTACTACATGGCATTTAAGGCCGTTGGCTTTACCAAGGATCATTTGTCTCCAGTGGGTGCCCCTCTTGTTGGCTACTCTGGGATTCCAGTTTATCCAGTCGGCAAGATAGTTCTCCCAGTCTTTGCCGACTCGGTATGATTGGACGTTGAGTTTATTGTGGTTAATTCACCGAGTCCCTACAATGTCATTCTAGGCTGCAACTGGATGCATGGCATGAAGGCTGTTGCGTCCACACTCCACCAATGTGTTCGGTTCATTGGCGAGTCCGGTCTGCAGGAGACCATCAAAGGAGATCAAATGGCCTCCAAGAGGTGCTTTGTCAACTTCGTCCGTGGAAAGGACAAAGTGAAGGAAGTTCAGTGGATTGAGGTCCCAGAATTGCCAGACGGAAGTGTGCCCGAAGAAGCAATGAAGGAGGTCGGCATGCCTGCAAATGACAGAGCTATCAAGGATTTACTCCAGGTCCCAACCAACAAAGACAGCTCACGGTTCTTTCTGGTTGGTTCTGAGCTCAGCGCTACCGAACGCTATTAGTTAGTTCAATTCCTCAAGGACAACATTGAGGTGTTTGCTTGGACTACATGCGAAATGCCGGGTGTGAGCCCTGAGGTGATCAAGCATTCACTTAATGTAGACCCGGATAGACGGCCAGTTGTGTAGAAGCCGCGCCTCGGCGTTGCATGCCAAGGCGGTGAATGATGAAGTTGAACGCCTCATCGATGTTGGCGCAATACGCGAAGTCTAATACCTGACCTGGCTGGCTAATCCGGTGGTGGTTTTGAAGAAAAATGGCAAGTGGCAAGTGTGCATCGACTGCACCAATCTGAATGATTCATGCCCCAAGGACTGCTTTCCTTGTCCTTGGATCAATCAGTTGGTAGATGCCACCGCCGGACATGCAGGGCTAAGCTCCATGGATACTTGCCGAGGCTACCACTAGATAGCCATGGATGAGAGGGATCAAGAGATGATGGCCTTCATCACCTCCAGGGGAACTTATTGCGATCGGGTGATGCCCTTTGGGTTGAATGTCGGGGCCACCTTCCAGCGTATGGTGGCCCAATTGTTCAAGAGGCAGATCGGCCGAATAATGGAAGATACATAGATGATATGGTCGCCAAGAGCCAGGATGCGGCCGACCATCTGCTTCATGTCGGTGAAATATTTGAGATCTTGAAGAAGTTTAGCCTAAAACTCAATGCGGAGAAGTGCGCCTTTGGTGTTGGGTCCGGCAAATTCCTTTACCATTTAGTCATATGCCGAGGGATTGAAGCCGATCCGAGCCAGATCAAAGCCATTCAAAACCTCCGAGCTCCATCCATGGTGAGGGAGGTTCAACGGCTCATCGGCATGGCTGTCGCTCTTAATCGATTCATCAGCAAGTCTTCAGATGTGTGTTGACCGTTCTTCCAGTCAATTAAGGGTAGTCGAAGGAGCTTTGGACGGCGGAATGCGATCACGCTCTCATCGAACTGAAAGTTTACTTATCCCGAGTCCCCTTGTCGTACCGAAGGAAGGAGAAGAGCTCTATCTCTATCTTGCCGTATCCGAGCATGCCACAAGCTCAATGTTGGTTCTGTAGGAAGGCACCGAGCAACAACCGATCTACTATATAAGCAAGACTCTGGTCCCTACTAAGGCGCGTTACTTGCTTATTGAAAAGTTGGCGTTGGCGTTGGCGTTGGCATTGGTTACGGCCAAGAGAAAACTCTTAGCCGTACTTTCAGAGTTTCACCATCTTGGTCATCACCGAATACCCTTTGAAAGCCATCCTTCGAAAGGCGGCTTTGTCAAACCGAATTTACAAATGGTCCTTGGAATTGGCTAATTTTGACATTCTGTATCAGCCTCGTAAGGCAATCAAAGGTCAAGTACTGGTAGACTTTGTTGCCGAGCTTTCGCCGGCCCTGGTCACGGATGATGACGTAAGTGAGCCCACATCGAGTAATGAACCAGCCGTGCCAGCTCCCGAACCCCAGTTGAGCCACCCAATGCACGCTAAGTTTTTCACCAAGCGTCCCATCCCAGCTCACCGAGCAAAAATCTTCACCGGACATGCGTAGCAACTACGCGTCGACGGTGCATCCAATAGCCATGGGGCTGGTGCTGGGATAGTGTTGGTTTCGCCGAGCGGGACCATGCACGAGCATGCCTTCAGCATTGGCTTGCCTACTTCTAACAATGAAGCTAAGTACGAAGCCCTAATCACCAAGCTCCGACTCGCCAAGCATATAGGTGCCGAAGAGGTTCAGGTCTACAACGACTCTCATCTCGTTGTAAATCAACTTAATGATGAATTATGCAGCCAAGGATGCAAAAATGAACAAGTACATAAGCCAAGTCATTTCTTTGATCGGCTCTTTCCAGCATGTGGTCTTTGATCATATCAGCAGAGACCTCAACTCTCATGCTGATGCTCTAGCTGGCCTCGAAGCCGTCTGCACCGTGCACGATGGCGGTCGCACCATCGTCCTTGGCGAGGTTCCTTCCCCAGGCTTGGAGCCAGACCTATTGGAGGTCATGGACATTCATTTAGGGTCAAGTTGGATGGAACCTCTTGTCTCCTATTTGAAGCATGCCACCCTCCCCACCGATCGCAAGGAAGCTCCCAAGATATGTTGCCAATCAGCCTCTTACTTCCTCGATCCCTGCGGTGTGTTGTACTGCCAGTCTTACACGGGCCCTGATCTCCAAGTGGTCCATGAGCAAGAGGTGTCAGACATCCTTAAAGAACTCCATGATGGGAGTGCTGGATGCCACTCCGGCGGTCGCTCTTTGGTCGACCGTGCCTTTTCCCAGGGCTACTGGTGGGAAAAGATGATGCACTCTGGTACTAAGTTCGTCAAGAGGTGTGAGTCATGCCAAAAACACTCTCCGCTTCTCCACCAGCTGACCCTACCCTTACAGCCAATCTTTAGCCCTTCGCCCAGTGGGGGGTTGACATCGTTGGGAAGTTGCCTAAAACCCCCAGTGGTTTCACACACCTCATTACTGCCACTGACTACTATACATAGTGGGTGGAGGCCAAGGCGCTCATTACGATCTCGGCCGCCAATGTTGAGAACTTCCTTTGGAAGCAGATCATAACTCGGTTTAGAGTTCCGTATGCTATTGCGTCTGACAAAGGCACCCAGTTTGTAGTCGACGCCATCAAGGCGCTTTGCAAGAAGCACAACATTCAGATGAGAATGGCTTCCGTGTCCTACCCTCGAGGGAACAGACAGGCTGAAGCCTCCAACAAGGCCATTTCCGTCGGCCTGAAGCGACGTCTTACTAATAAACGAGGCAAGTGGATGGCTGAGTTACCTGACGTTCTGTGGGGCAACCGCACCACACCTCGGCGTGGCATCGGCCGAACTTCTTTCTCTATGGCATTCGGTGTTGAGGCTGTACTTCCATTGGCGATTACTCTGCCAATTGCTCGTACTACCACTTTTGACGTCCCGGCAAACAATGCCATGTTGGCCGCCGAGGCGGATTGCATTGACGACCTCCAGGACGATGCCCACATTAAGTATGCTGCCTATCAACAACAGTTGGCCCATGGCTATAACAAGAACGTGAGGGCCTGGACTTTTAACGTGGACAATCTTGTCCTTTGGCAGGTGATCCAGAAGAAAGACTTGAAGAAATTTACGCCCAAGTGGGAAGGCCCTTTTCGGTTTGTCAAGAAAGTGGGTTATGGGTCTTATGAGCTGTTCGAAATGGACGACACGGCTATCCCTAACCATTGCAACGCTCAGCAGCTTAGGAAATTTTATGGTTAATTTTCTTTTGGCCTATTTGCACCCTCAGCTGTTTTTGTAAAGTCGAGCGCAACTCTACTAATTCTATAGATGTACTTTTCTATTTATGCTTTGCCATTCTATAATTTTGTTTAGCTACCTCCCCTGGTGGGATCCTTACAATAATTCTTTCTAAGCCCTCGGATGAGACCTGAAGGGCACCAAGGCACCAAAAGTCCTGAAGGGCACTTTCCTAGTACTTGTTCAGTGGAATGAGTCATGCCATATAGTGAAGGGGGCATGCCCAACTTTTGCCACTACTTTTGCTTAGGCAGAACCATACGCCAACTTGGCAGGTTTCTGCCTCTGTTCTAAATGGCAGCCGCCTAGGCGCTTGGAGGTGCCCTGCCACCACGCCAATAGCCCTTGGCGTTTGATTTGGCTGTGTCTGGCAGCCGCCTAGGCGGGCTTGGCGGCAGCATCTTTGGAGGCCTTTGGTGGCCTAAAAAAAAAAATATAAAAATAATACAAGGGAGGTGAGTGAAGCCCTACTACTTATTGTCTTATTCAACTTATTTGCTAGTTGCTACTACTTAATTTCATTTGGGTTTGTACTTTGAAGTTTGAACTTGCATTATGGATACATGGAATATAGTTTGATTGGATAATGGTTTGTTAAAAAAAAAAAAAATTCCGCCGAATTGCTTGGCGCCGCCTAGGCGGCTTGGCGCTTGGAGGTGGGTCTCCGCTCTACTAGCGCCAAGCGCCTTTTAGAACGTTACTTTCTGCCGATGAAGGGGCAGGGTACGACAAAAGCTCGGGCTACTACAAACAAATGAACTAACATGTGCATGATGTGCAAAAACATGGGACAAATGAAACTTTTTAATTTTCAAGGGCTAGTGCAAGCACCCCATCAAAAGCCTACAGTTAATGGGGCTCGGCGATAGCATATTGTTCTTTGCCGGCCCCTATTACAAAATAAATAGAAAAATCAAGAAAATTACAAGGTATGCCAGAAGCAGATCTAGGCGGCATCTTCATCAGTATTGGCGCTGGGTCCGGCTGCTTGGAGGGAAGCAGATGGTTCGACAGTTCGACCTCGGGCACCACCGGAGGTTCCCTCAGATGACTACCCTTGGGAACCTTGGCGTAGTCGAGCCCGACTTGGTACCCTAGAAGGAAAGAGTGGCGGAAGGTCTCCTTCACCCCTTTCACCTCACCCTCTTTGAAGGCCGCGCCGATCAGTCCTGGCAGTTGGTTCTTGTAGTACTCACTGGCCTCTTCAAGCTTCTTCTCCATCTTCTCCTCCATCCGGGCTTTCTCCCCAAGTAGCCGGTCCCTCTATTCCTTTAGGTCCTTGACCTCGGTCCCCAGCTTCTCCTTCTCGGCCAGCCCGACCGCTGCCTCAGCCACAGACTTCTTTAGCTTCTGAATCTCCTCGACGGCCTTCTGCACCTCGGCTTTTTCAGCCTTAAGCTCCCCCTTCAATGACATCTTCTCGTCTCGTCAAGGAGGGAGTCCATGTCGTCGAAGGCCTGGCGAGCACACTGCTCGACCTGCAACAGGTAACGAATTTTTAAGAGATGAACAGGTAACGAGGACGTACCTTCACTGCATAATAGCAAAGCTCGGCCATGTTGTCAGCTTTCCCCCTCCGTAAAAGGTCCACGTCCTTGGGAAGGGCTATCCTGTTGAGCAGGGTCATGGCCAGACGCTGGTTGTCCAGCAGGCTGTCGGCAACCTTGATTGGCTGGCTGTCCAGACAGGTGAAGTCCGACTCAAAGATCGCCGAGGGCCCTTTCGGCTCGATGCAGCGATGCCTTTCTCCGAAGCGTGAATCAACCCGGTGATTTCCACCTCTTCTTTGGTGGTCTTGGCCCTCTTGTCGACCCTTCCACCCATTTCCCCCTCAGGCACGTTGCCTGGCCGACAGCGACTTGGGCAGGACACCTGGGAGGTCCCGGCAGTGGGGGGCTGATCCTGTTGCTCCTACTGCTGCTGCCTCTGTTGCTGCTATTGGAGGTTGGGCAGGTTGTTAGTAGAAATGTCCTGGGCCGTGTACGTTGCCTGGAGCGCCTGCCCGGCAACAATGGTAAGGTCTTCTAGCTCTTCACCATCTTGCTCTTGTCTTTTCTTTGAACAAAGCGGTGGTAGGTTGGCATGTAGCCAAGCAGAGCAGGCGCGTTCCTGTTTGCACACCAAGTTTTTCCACTTGCCGGAGATGTAGAAGCCCTTGGACGGCGCAGAGCAGTTTACGGAAAATAAAGGAAAAAATACGAGTACGGAGCAACAATTTTTGAAAAGCAAAACAGAAAGAAAAGCACAAGGACGAGAATAACAAATATAGTGAGGCTCTTGACAAAAGAAACACATAATACCCACCGGGGACATCCCCATGGCCGGGGAACCCTCATACTTGGGGAATGGCGTAGGGCCTTTCAACTTTCGTGCCTCTCCTGGTTGGGAAGGGGAAGTCCAATTGAGGGGACCGATGATAGAGCATCTCGGACAAAGCTGGGCGTTACCGATCGGGTGTACGTTCTACGACCGAGCCACCTCTGTCCCTTGACTTGGAGAGAAAGTCAGGTAGAGTTGGGCAGGAGAGGCAGGTGGCATGACAGCTAGGAGCTAACAGGTGGTTGGAAGGTGGCGCAACACCACCCATCTAGGCAAACGAATGGAGGACAGAGCTCGTGACAGGCTTTTGGATAAGAGCAGGCCTGTCTGACTATATCATGCTGGCTCAAACCACCAAGCGCGGAGTATACACGCGTGTATTGGGCTCCAAGCTACCTTTGCCTATAAAAGGAGTGCTCCACCTTTAGAATAAGGTAATGCTTTTCTTCTCCCAAAACCCCTCATACTCATTAAAAGCTTTCCTTCTCATTCTAACTTGATCGTCGGAGTGCCCACTCCGAACTCCCAACGATCCAAGTTTGGCACTAACACGGGTGCTAAGTGTGCAGGACCTCTGTCTCCACGCTCAAGGGCACTATAAACCTAACCGCTTTCCATGAAGACTCAACCGGAGAAAGCGTAACCCAAAGAGAGACATACCGACGACGACAATCGGCGTGAAGTCCGATTGGGTTTCTCAATCGTCTCTGGATCTGGAAATGTTACACAGTTACAGTATATAGTAGTATATATATGTGTACTATGGTAAATTACAAAATAGGTCTTTTTAGTATATATTAATACTACAAACACACAAAATGTGGGGGTTTTGTTGGTAAAATGGGGTATATTTCATTTTATGCAATAAAAAAAGTAAAATTATATATATATTCGTCGTACCCCCGCCGTACCCTACTTTTTTGAGGTTTTGCCATTTCCCGTACCCGTACACGTATCGGTACCCCGTGCTCCATAGTTTTCACATGATCATACATAGCTAGATAGGTCCATAGTTTTGAATTGATGCCTTAGTGAAGGCCATGTCTACCTAATCTATGGTCTAGCCAGATTTAATAGATCGATTGGTTTCACTTTACTTTCTTTGGCAGTCTTTGAGTTGAGGACATGTGTGGGACTCTGTCTCGGATACTGCATTCAAATTGGTATTTCCATGACATTTTTGTTAATATGCTGAATTTCAAATTTGAAACCAAATGAATGCATCGGAAAACATTTATCCATTGAACCATTCAATTCTTCAGTCTCTTGAACTTCCCATTATCATATATCTATATATTTTTTTTAAGTATACACACACACACAATGATTGTCTGGGAAACTAGGGAAAGCTTCTAGCGTTCTTATTAGATAGGGCTGCAAACGAACCGAGCTGCTTGAGGCTTGGCTCAGGTCGACTAGTTTAGCAATCAGGCCGAGCTTGGGTTTTAGGCTCGTCTTCGTTTGTATAGGATCGGCTCGATTATAGAGGCTCATTTAGTAAATGAACCTGGCTTGACTCATTAAGGGCTCGTTTTTTAGCTCGAGCTCGAGTTTTAGGCTATAGGCTCATTAGTAAACGAGCCAAGCCGAACGCTACAAAGCTTAGCTCATTTGCACCCCTAATTTCAGAGCGTGGCCCACCTCGGTTAATTATCACTTCCAACACAAGAATATGAGTCTGGGTGATATCCCCATTGATTGTCAATTGGTTTTGAATCAGATGCTTTTAGGATTTCAAAGCAAGGCTTAAGAAAGACTCCCCAGATTGATTTTCCCTTTGTGTCATAAAAGCTCTTTTTTTCATTGAGACCCATGAATCCTTTGTTTACCTCTCCAGTATGATTCTAGGGTCGCACATAGGAGTATTAAGGTTGTCCCACATTGGTTAATTATCACTTCTAGTACTAGTATACAAGCCTAAGTGGTCTCTGAACTCATTGCCAATGGATTTTGAATTGGATACTTTTAACCGATCATGAAAAGAAGATGGAAAAATTTAAAGGGCTAGATGGCAACTTGATCTGTAAGTTTGCATGAAAAAGAAAGTGAAGCATTTGTCCGAGAATGGATCTTTATTATTGTCCAACCTCAGGTTATGATTATATTTATTACATGTCTTGTGCCTAGTTCGCTAGGCTTCCATTTATAGTGGGGTTTGGAAGCGATAGTAGGTAGGCATTATTACTTGCACTTTTGCAAAGAGATGGATCCTTGTAGTACGAACCCAGGCCACAGAACTAGCATTATTTAGCACTTGCTACCATGCTAGGTCACAATGTCTAAATCAAAATCTGAATAAGAATGGGTATTGTACTTCTTGGTAGTTCTAAAGCTTTAGGCTTTTGGCCGAATGGCAACACCTTTGATGACCAGACCTCTCTTCCACATCCCAGCTTTGCATTCATAGAGGGAGAATTGAATGTCTCCAATTTTTTCAGAAGATGTCCTAAACTCCCCTGCTGGAATTTCTATCCATCGTCCCCTTGGCTTTTCCATCAAATTTTCTTCATGCTGTTGAGTTGTTCCATCAGGGAGAATGAGCCTAACATTCACTGGAACTTCCCACCCAAAAGCGGGATCTTTCAGCATGACCAAAAACACCACCTCATAAACGGTTCCTGGTGAGAGGTTTACCATCTCAAATTTTCCTTGAATTTCCAGCCAGCAAACTTTTAACAGTTCAGCAACATCAACAAACACATCACTGTGAAACAGAAACAAACAAAACATTATTGAATTGGTTGGAGGATTCTGGATCAAGGGTTGACCGCACGACTATTATTGAATTGGTAGGAGGATTCTGGAGCAAGGGTTGACCGCATGACTTTGATGGTTATCAAATTGGACTTTACATCATCAACTCTTTGGTGTGCAGGTTGGGGGTATCCTTCTCAAGGATTGGAATTTGGTTCCTGAACTAACTAGGTCCAGGCAAAGAAATAGTTGGTTTCGGGCTCGGTCATAAGTGCACATAACTGTTTTCTTTTTAAAAGTTTTATCCCAGGTTTGTAATATTGATTATTGAAGTTTAACCCCCAAAAGAGCTTTGTTAAATTGTAAACTCTACCATGCAGTGTCCCACACGTGTTCTACCTGGGACATGGTAGACAACCTCCTGTCAATCGGAGAAAACTAATTAAAATAAATGGACACACCACGTGGCGTTCCCCGCCGTTTATCCGGCTTATTCATTTCTTTAGCGTGTTAGACACTCATACAACGACACACTTAGGTGTGTGATTGCTCCATAGCCATAGGTTGTATTTGGATATTAGAGTGCTGGAAAAAAAAAATAGAAAAAAAAAACCTGTATCTTCCTCTTCCGATCTCTTTTCCCTCCACAAATCAAGATTTTGGATCGTGGATTGGAATTTGGTTGCAGAGCTAGTTCTAGGGCGACCTATCATAGTCATGGATGATGGATCACCATAGGCCATGTTTTGGATATTGGATTGCTGGCAACTTGTTCATATTTTCCCTCCATTTTCTTGGATTTTTGGATGGGTTTGTTTATCAATGTAAGAAAATCTATGAGGAACCATAAAACTTAAGGTAAACCCTTGTAGTTATTACCTTGTTTCTTTGAGATAGGACCAGTGCCAATAGCGGTTGTCTTCAGCCCAAGTGATTGAGAGATCCCTTGCAAATAACATGAAGCAGTCGCTGCTGGACTTCCGATCAACCCAATACTTCTGCATACAAAAACAAAATGCTAATCAGAAGAGAATATCGATGCTAATGATGTAAGGATAATAATTGTTCAAAGTATCATTTACAAATCAACAGTGAAAATTGAGGTTGGATGTCTATGGTGATGTTAATTCAGAAGATTGGATGGATACTGCCTTAGAGCTCAAACTCTTACGGAATTTATTTACTAAGTACTAACCTCACACACAAAAAAAGAAACCTTATCTATGGAGTTACTAGTTTAACAAAGCCCTTGGCTAGTCCTACCTCTGCTTCTGATGTTGTAACTATAAGTGGAAGCTTGTTTTGAAGATCCATGCGTGTTTGTATATATTCCTTGGAAAAGTGAGAAATGGACCTTGCATTCCTTTTCTGCTGTTGTCAGAAAGTGGTGGTAGAAATTTCTTCCAATTGCCACACACAAAAAAAAAAAATTGAAACTTGCATCCGCATTTTACGCTTGTTGGAAACTGGTTTTGAGATACGACTCTTGTGTGAGTGTGAGAATATGAAACTTACAATTTTTTTTTTTTGGTACTCCGTTGGAAACCGGTTTTGGAGATCATTCTTTAGTTGTAGAAATTGTCAAACAGTAAAAAATAAAATAAAATTGAAAGTTGCCGTCCTCTTTCACTCTTGTTGGGGTTTGGTTTTGGGGATACGACTGTTTGACTATGTAAAGCTCATCCATCCCCTTGTGTGGAAAATGAAACTTGCATTTTTTTTTTGTACTCCGTTGGAAACTGATTTTGGAGAAATGAATGCGTGATTCTGGGAATTCCATCAAATTGTGAGAAAATTGAAACTTGCCTTCTTTTCTTGGTTTAAGAATTCTCTAGCCTGGAGCTGGTTATACAGCTTTTCAGTGGAGGAGTCGTCAAAAGGTGAGTCTGCATGTTTGACAATGGCTTCGTAGTTGTGGGGCAGCTTTACTTGTGGTGGTGTTGGATCACTAACCCTTGAAGAATCTTTCTCAGTGCTGCGTGAAATTATTGGTTTCCTCGGGCTACCTTGTTCTGTAATTTGTGGAAGAGACTCTTCCCGAACCTGTGGAGTTTCATCTTGCGACCACCCTGTTCCCATCTCACCCTGTTCCCGAACCTGTGGAGTACTAGCATTTGTGGCCTTTAAATGCACGGAATAAAAAATCTTATTGATTTTTTTTTTTTGCCCGTGTATCGAACGGGTTTAACGCTAGTGATAAAAAAAATGATACTATAGTTTAATACTTTTTTGGTACCTTGTTCGATGCATGCTAGCACTGATTTCATTTTATGCATTATAAGACGTATGGTGAAAAATGAATTTGGAATGCCACGGGACAGTACCCTTGCGAGATCATAGAATAATTTTTCTTCCATATTCAACCCCCACGTCTCTCTCTCTCTCTCTCTCTCTCTCTCTCTCTCTCTCTGATTCTGGGAATTCCATCAAATTGTGAGAAACTGATGGGGAAAGAAAATGTAAATTGATTTTCATGACTAAAAGTATTTCTTTTTTTAACGAACAGGAGTTTGTCCCATTTATATTTAAACGAAAAGAGTACAACTAAAACGACAGAAAATAAATAAAGAATCCAAAAGATTCGAACATAATAAGAAAAAACAAAGAACAAAAAAATAAAGATCTCGTCAAAATTGACAACCGGGTTGATGGAGACCACTGGTCCACATGTGGATGTGGCTGGAGGAAGATGAAAGATTCTCACTGGCAGTTAAAGCTCAACGTCCATTCGTCCCATTGCAATTAAAACTGGTAGGTGCCACTATCGCTATTGCATAAGAATTCACGAATCTGTTGTCAAGGCTGATCGAATCTGAGGACTAAAATCCCCAAATCTAAAAACCAAATATGGGTCACCAATGTCCAAAAATGAGGAGTAGTGGGAGATCATCTCTCCTGAGGATGAGAGTATCGACCACCATTCAACCAGAGCGGAAAGAGATGAGAGAGTCTGGGTGATTGGTGACTCAAAGAGGAGGAAGGAAGAGAGTAGTAGAGGGGAAAAAAAAAAAAAAAAAGAGGGGGGGGTGTTGTGGTACCTCTCTCCAAACTCTCTCTCTCTCTCTAGCGTTCTTCTCACGCCACTCGGTATCACGACTTCGAGTTGTGCAGAGATTCTTCTTTTATTCTTTTTTCCTTTTTTTTTGGTTGTTGAGGGATTATTAAAGGTCCAATTCATCCATTAATTCCTGTTGCGTCTTTTTATACGTGAAAGGACAGAAGATTACATTAACAACAAATACTCCATCCGTCCTAAAAATTTTTGTCTTTTTCGATATTTGCGCCATTCATATCTCCCAATTTATGATATTTTTTATAATTTTGTATTATAGATTTAATTGAGAACTATCAAATAAGATCTATATTGCATATTTTTAGATATTTATATTGAAAGATATAAGAGTTTAAAGAATGATACAAATATCAAAAATATCGAAGAAGTTCAAAGATTTTGGTACAAAGGGAGTAATGAATAAAACGAGATTGTGCAATTGTATTTTTTTCCCAATCTTCTCCTTCACCTTTTTCATTTTTCTTCGTGAAAAAGATCCGCACACAGCATACAAGTGCTAAAGGGTTGAATTCAGCTCAAGAACATTTGTTCTCAAGTTTTTAAAGATCACACGAATGAAGCATCTTATCAACGATTATGAGTTCAAGTTTTGGCATCTAATTCTGTACTGCATTTATCAAAGCTTTATGGGGTTGCTTTATAGTGCCCAATTCCAATTCATAACATCAACAAGGTCAAAATGTAATATTAGATGAAAAACTAATTATTATTTTTTCAATTGGAAGACCAAACCAGTTCATTAATATCCGTCACACGGCATCTACAGATAATCCAATTACAGAGCAAGCCATACATCGGCAACTGATAACCAACTAACACAGTGGAACAGAAAACACCGCCGATCCAAATCTGAGACGACTTCATCGAACTCCAAAGCTGCAAAGCATAGTTGAAAACTCTAATATGCAGCCATTACATAAGCAGGAGCCATGCCTCTACAAGAGCCACTATCTGCTTCACACCAAAAAATACATGGATCAGCAAATGTGGAGCACGTATCCAAACACCAGACGTCTCAAAATGGTGGACCTCGATACAAAAGACAGTAGAAAACCTATGGAAATCAGTTGAACACAGGCCCAGCCCAGCCCCGAACGGGCCAAGCCTAGTCTGAGGTAGGAAGACGACTAGAACTGCAAGGGCAGAGCCACCAAGAGCCACCCCTAGAAGCCGCTACCATCGAACTCTAGCCAAACCCCCAACCACCACCTACAAAAAAAATAGAACCACCACACACCACTAACCACACGCCACACAAACCCAACAAAACCTCGCCAAAAACATAGATCTACTGGATCCTGGATCGTCGGTACACACGAGGACCAAACCTTAGCCGTTGGACACAAAACCGGAGACCCAGCGGGTGTCCTGCCACCATCACCCATTGCCACACCTAGCCGTTAAGCACAAAACGGTGGAGGGCGAAGACGCACGGACAGGGGTGTATGAGGAAAGGGAGGAAGGCGAGGGACAACGAGGCCCAAGGGGAGGAGGGCGCCCCCCCCACCCCCGGCGGAAGAAGTTTCTGCGTAGCCCTAACTGATGAAAAGTTTAGAGAGGTGAAAATCTGATTTGAGTTGGACATAAAATTATTCATCAGTTGCATAGACTCCTGGTAATTTTTTGCGTAACCAAGTTTATCCGTGGCATGTTCATAGACTTTAGAGGTTGTAATAAAAAACGACAAGTGCCATCTGCTCTCAGCATTAGTCCGAGATTGGATAGTAATAATTAACCTCTTTTCATCAAAATGGAGGGAGGACTCATGCACTAACCAAAATTTCTCTTCTCAATTGCTCTCCCAATATCGATATGTGCCTATTGTGGTAGATAATGGAATAAAAAATGCCAGAACTTGGCCTTGAAAATGAGATTGGTAACAATCTTGTGCTGAAAGTGATGCCAATTCAACGCATACACACACACACACACAAAAAAAAAAAAACACTCCTATTGATTCTGCTAAGCGATGAATTCTGAAAAGCACCTTGCTTTCTATATGGAAGGAGTGAAGATCAGATGCCCATGGGACCATTACTGGAAAGATGGCAACGTACTTTGCTTGCATCCTGTCAACGTAATGATTTCTAGTTATCACATTTTGTTTTTAATAAACTTGCATTAGCAAAATCTGCAACCAGAAAAGCAGGGATCTAATTTGCTACGTCATATACAGAAACTAGAAAAAGGTTACGTCGTTTTTGGATAATTCGTGAAACAAAAGAAAAACTAAAGAAAACATTAATTGATTTCTTTCTTCTTACCATTTTCATGTCTTCAAAATCCTCCACAAATTTATCGAGAGAGGATTCCACTTAACTGTTGAAGAGGTTAATTTATTGAGAGAGAGAGAGAGAGAGAGAGAGAGAGAGAGAGAGAGAGGTCATAAAAATAACGTCCCAAGAACAAATGTTACACAAGCTAACAATTTTTATGCACTTTTTCCACTCAGTAGGGCCATGCAATTATAAAACAATGGACCCATTAGAACAATACATCTAATAAATCTTTTAGGAGTACACAATCAGAAAAATAAGACCTCAGGAGATGGGTGGTGTATGAAGCAAAAGTTATGATGCGAAATTCAAACTATAGGCATTGAAACGCAGCAGAGAAAGTCTTCGGATTGCAAATGTTCGTGTGGGCACAAAGGGAGAAGGTTTTGTGCCAAAGCAAGAGCCAGGCATTGCAGTTCTGAAATAAGATAACAAGAAGCTTCCCACAAAACTCAGCCTATTACTTTGCCTGTTGTGAATTAGAAGCAGATTCCAAGTCTTCAGGTGTCACTGACTGATGCAGCTGCACTCACAAAAAGAATCATCAAGTTACCTGAGAATGTCTTGCAGAATATATATTCATTAGCTCCTACTCCCTCCGTCCCTGTTTAAGTATCCCGCTTCGTAACTCTAACTTATTATAAAAACATCATCATTACACCTTTCACATCAACTTTTACCTCCACTTTCCCTATTTATCTTCTATGGAGACATCATCATTATATTTTTACTCATTAACTTTTCAAAATGGAATTTACTTTTAGGGGCAAAATGAAAAATGTACCAACTTTTACCCACTAACATTACAAAATAAACACTTATTAAGGGACAGTCCAAAATAGAATACTGGACTTTAAAAAGTAGACGGAGGAAGTATGACGTAGACGTACCACAAATCAATCATAATATGAAACAACAAGGCAAATAGGAATCTCTCTCTCTCTCTCTCTCTCTCTCTCTCTCTCTCTCTCTCTCAAAACCCTAGCCGCCACATTTACCTTCTTCTCGCTTCCCCTCCCCCCTCGGGTTTCACAACCCTAATACGGCAGTGGGAGGGGAAGGCCATGATACTAGTTCTCTCTCCCAATCTCTCTCTTTTTGGTTTGTTTTTCTCTTGTTTCTTTAGATCATTGAATTGTCTTTATCTGTGAGAGTTTTGTCTATCCTTTTTGTGAGAGTTTTTATTTTCTTCTTTGGGTGAATATTACGTCTATAGATCGGGCTCTTTCAAATGATGTTGCTTCAGAACGGCATCCGTGTCAACAGTGTTATACAACCCCCATATGAAGTCTTTGTTGGAGCAACTATGGTAGCTTATCAGATCTGTAGTATAAGGATGTGTTTGAAATCATTGATTGGTGGTGGAATGTGCAATTGCATCAACCTTGGCATGCTGTTGGCTTCTTATTTGAACCCTGAATTTTTTTACAAAGATATTGCGGGGGTGAAAGCTGATAAAGAGGTATTTAAAAGTGTGATGGAGTGTATAGAAAAGTTCGTCCCATGTGAGGAGACCCAAGATGAGATTCTCTATCAAATAACAAGATATGAGCTGGCAGAAGGACTCTTTGGAAATTCCATGGCAATTAGGCAAAGAACTACAAGGACAACAGGTGATCACAAATTTTCTTACTCCTTGTAGTCTAGTACATATATACGCCTTTGTTCCTTAATGTTTATCCTGTGCCAATTAGTTATTAGTTATATCGTATAATGTGGCAATTGAGTGGTGGTCCACATTTGGTCGTGATACTCCAGATTTGCAAAAATTTGCCATCAAAATCCTTAGCCTTGTAGTTTATCAGGATGTGAGGGAAACTGGAGAGTGTTCGAGCATGTGAGTATTACATTAAGGGGTTTCTAGTTGTTTTTAAGGTGTGTGATATAAACTTAAATCCCTTTAACGTTTATTTTGTAGCTTCACACCAAAAAAAGAAATGAGTTAGATCAAAAGTGCCTCAATGACTTGGTGTTTGTTAAGTACAATAGAGTATTGAGGCGTCAATATGCAAATTGTGGCAAACTTGACCCGATTTCCTTGAACAACATTGATGAGAGCAATGAATGGTTGATTGGGAAATTGGAGGAAGAGGTTATTTGAGGGTGAAGATTTCAATTGGGATGAGGTTGCGAGGGCTAGTGGAGTTGAAGAACCGACCAAAGTTACTAGGTCAACTCATAAAGCAACTTCTTCTATCCCAACAACTACCGCGACAAAGGCAAGACCAACTCCAAGGGCTTCAAGAGAAAAGACATCTTTATACAATCTTGTAGATGATGAGAATGAAGTCTGGGATGAATATGAAATAGGAGATACAGATGAAGAAGAAGATGTGGAAGGATATAAATCAAATGATGATGATGATGAATTTCTTGGTACTGAGGATGATGATTAATGCCTATGCATGCCGCTAGATTTGTTTGCCATTAATCGTTTTGCTATGTCTCTAAGGCTAATCAAGGATGAGATGTTTTGTTTAGTTAGTGTTTGGTGGTTCTGTACTTCCGTTCAACTTTAATTCCTTGTTTGGAATATGTGGATTGTTCTTATTTTATGAATGAGCGTATTTTGTACTAGTATTTATATGTTGGATTGTTGATTATTATGCAATATGATGATGTTAAGGAGTGAATATTGGCCATTTATGTAGTTTATCTTTTTTGTTTTAAACGCTTGCCTCGCTTCAATGAGGCACTCACCTTGTCTTTTACAGGCTTTGTCGCCTCATCTTCGCCTCACACTTTTAAATCACTGGGCCCTCCGATGCCTAATTTAGTATCACGTATACTGGAAACCTGACTCACGTGAGTAATGCAATTGCTGATAACAATGTACCTTTCAATAGGTTGTACCTTGTATTTATAGATTTCGTCTTGCTTGCTCCCTAAGCACCCTAATTCGTTAGGAAACCCTACCTCGTTAGGAATCCTCCTCTATGTGGAAGTTCGTTCCATATATTAACTCAATCTCTACCCACTATGGCGGAATATCATTCTCTTATTCGTGGGATCCGCCCCTATCATGCAAGGAGCTTATTCTAGAGCATTCTAGAATGAACCAACCGCCCATCTCGTTGGTCGGCATAACTTGGTTCATACTTGTATGGTTACTACTATTAAGTTAGGGTTCACTTTGTTATGTATTTGTTACTAAGGAGTATATTTGTACTTTTACTCTTGTCCATATAAATACAAAGTGTGAGAGAGAGAACCCCAATTTTGGGTTCTACTTTTTCCCCAAAATCCACATGGTATCAGAGCCACGATCGTTTACCTCTGGCGACAAAAACCCATGATCAACTACCTTAGTTGATCACTTTCCGACACCGTACGACGTCACTCCAGTCGTCCTTGCTCATTTCTGACGTTGTATGATGTCTCTCCAATCATTCCCGACCATTTCTGACGCCGTACGACTCTCGTTTGCCCTTGACAACTTGTATATGCCTCCGAAACCCACTGGGTAACCACTTACAGGTACGTTTCAGGTTGTTTGTGTTGTTGGCGGTTTGTCTAGGCTTGATTTGGGATCGTTAAGGGTCTAGGTACTCTCGTTTCTGTTGAAAATCAACTGGATCATCATCGATCGCGTCCGAAACGGACTTTGGTGACCACAAAATCAACTGGGTCTGATCTCTAAGGTTTGTTCGAAGTTTGGGTGTTCTTTAATCCATTTTTTGGAGGCTTTCAATTACCTGTCTTGTTCTCTTTGACAAACCCTTCGTAATCTGTTACTGTTAATATGTCGGAGGATCCCAAAAATGCTTCCATTGGTACGAAGAAAGAGTTGAGTTGTGTTGGGTCTCTAGATAACTCTCCTCTGGATATTTGCCACATTAAGTTGGATGGTTCCAACTATTTACTTTGGTCTCACACCTTTATTTTGGCTATTACTGCCCATGGCTTGTTGAACTTCATCACAGGCCCTGTTCAAAAACCAACAGCTCCTGGACCAAAACTAGAGACATGGACTTGGCAAAATGCTTTAGCCATGACTAGGCTATTTAACTCTATGATTCCTACCATTTGCTATACCTTTTTGCTTCTAGACACACCTTATACGATTTGGCTTGCTATAACCGAAACCTATTTCCAAAAAGGTAATGATGCTTAGGCTTTTGAGTTGAGAAAGAAACTCTGCAAGTTGGATCAACACAATTGATCTGCTAAGTATTATGTTGAATTGAATAGAGTGTGACAAGAACTTGATTATTATCAAGGGTTTCAAACTGCTTGTACTGTTGATGCAACTACTTTCCAACAGATGGTTGACAAGGAGCGCATCTATGACATTCTTGCTTGCCTTGATATGATATATGACCTAATTCGTGTGCAAGTGTTGGACCGTATTCCTTTTCCCAATCTAAGAGAGGCCTATGCATGCGTTCAACAGGAGGAGAGTAGACGGAGTGTGATGGTCCAACAATTCTAGATCACTCTGCCTTGATTGCCATTCCCACTCCACGGGATGGTAAGTCTACCTAGGGTCAGCTTGGTGGTAAAAGTAACTCTGTTGATAAAGAACTGCTCCGGTGTGATTATTGCAACAAAACCAGAAATACGAGGGAATTTTGTTGGAAGTTACATGGGCACCCATCTCATGGACGAGGAAGTAGTTAAGGTGGTGGTCCTGCGCATTCTCATGCACATGTTTCAGACTCTACTGTTGACATGTTGCCTGACCCTATTGGTGCTCGTTTGCAAGCTCTCATGCCTAATACTTCCCAAAGTGGTGGTACTCTTTCTCAAGGGGAGTTACAAACTCTCAGGCGCCTAATGGCTAGGCCATCTTCCACAGCTTCTACTTCCACTACATCCTCATACTTTGCTCACACAAGTATCTCAGCTAATGCATTTATTGCTTCCTCCTCTCTTCCTTGGATAATAGATTCTGGTGCTACAGATCATATGACAGGTTGTTCATTCTTTTTTTTACTCCTACTCTACGTATTCTGGTAAGGATAAGGTTGGAGTAATTTTCCAGACATGAAGTGGGTACAAACACAAAGTAGGTTAGGATCAAAGAGAACACAAAACAAAGGAGATATATTTAGGAAGACACTGATTTTATTAACTTCAACTGACTTGCCTTTGTACATCGGGGAGACCCTCCTTCTATAGGCACAAGGAAGGGAATACCAACACTGAAGCTTCCATCATTACACAGTACTTAAACATAATTGAACACTACTGTTTTTGGACGAAGAAGTCTTCCTGACATCAACTACTAAGTACAACTATAATTGACATCTTATTACTTCCCTGCCATATTTATTACACACTTTACACATCACTGCATATGAACAGTACCACCTAATAATATGATACAACAACAAACAGTAAATACCAATAATATTACCCTCTCCGGAAAAGAGGACAATACTATTACACTTTATATTACATCACAAAAAAGCAAGATGGCCTGAATACAGGAAAATTATACAGGTTTATCTGAACCACTGCTTCTAGAATAGTCTTCAATCAAGTGATACAGTTCCAAAAGATAGCGGATATTTTGACGCCACTCTTCCGGATAAGTATCATTGAATTTCCAGTTTGCAGATTCATAATGGAGGAGAGATGAGGGAACTTCTGCAGGAGTCAATCCATTGAGTGAACACAGTGTTTGAGTCATGACCAGATAATTTCCACTGTGGATCTCAATGCTCGGAGACTCTTGATATTCAGAAAGGAATATAATGTGATACTCCTTTCGCCAAGTGATAGAACCATCTGGATTAGGAAGACATCTGTTGTTGCAATTTGACCAAAAAGCAAATTGGAGGTCTTCATCTGCATTGGTGGGGACTTGTCTGATCTTCTGCTGCCAGTAGGGTATGCTTCCAAAGAGCAAAAGAAATTTCAAAAAGAAATCTTCTGGGGGTTGGACTTGATTGAACACTGCATGTGCTAGATACACCAATACCGCTGATTTATTGAAACTGACGCTTATAGTATACACATCAACTAAATACCATAAGAGGAGAAAGGCTTCTTTTTTGAAATAAAAAACATTAAGGTAAGATACTTCAAACTGGGTGAGAAAAGGATATACAGGATGGAAAGGTAAGACCTTTTATGGGACTTCATCAAGACCATGTTTGAAAATACAGAGATGTGGAAGGTTTTGACACATTTGGACACACCTGGAAAGAAGGGTTAACTCCAAAAAATGACACTAAAGGTGGACAGGAAGATTAACTGGGTGGAAACAGGAAATCATGGAAAAACAACCAGGGACAAATGAATATGGTTTTGTTTTTGAAAACTAGTTGATTTCTTCTTCTTTTTTTGAGTCTTAACAGAAAATCTGGGAGGACATTTGTTTTTCCCTTTATGTGAACAGCATCAAAACTCCAATTGGAAAACCAATTTGCCCATCTAAGTAACTGTGCTTTCGGAAGGTGCTTCTGTTTGAACTTGAGCATGCTGGGGAAGCTCATCATATCAGTCTCAATTAGGAAATGATGACCAATTAGATGAAATTCAAACTTTTCAATGCTCTTTTTGATTGCCAGAATTTCTTTGTAAGTAGAGTGGTAATGTAGTTCTGCTGGAGAGAATGCACCACTCTTGTATCCACAAATTCGGTGCTTTTGATCTGAATTTTCTTCCAAAAGAACTGCTCCCCAATAGAGATCAGAGGCATCTGTTTGAAGAACTCTTTTACCATCTGAAGGTATGGTTAATGGAGGAAGGGTTTTGGATATGGCTTTGAGGTCTGTGACGGCTTTGGTACAATGGACTGACCAAGGAGGAGGGTTTTTCTTTAGTAGAGCTGAAAGAGGAGTACGGTATTGGGCAAGGTTGGGAATGAAGTCAGCCATATAGTTAACAATTCCAAGGAACTGTTAAACTTGTTTGACTGTGAAATTTTCTTCTAGAAAATGGTCAAGTTGGGAGGCTATATGAGGCTGGAGGGTATATTGACCTTTAGAGATATACATCCTTAAAAAATCAATTTCTGGTTGAGCAAGAAACATCTTTTTCTCTAAGAGCATGATACCATGGGTTTGGACTAGGGAATGAAAAGTTTGGAGTAGGACAACATGAGACTCAATATCTGGAGAAAAGAGTAGAATATCAGCAATGTAAACAATGGCTGAGGATAGAAGAAGAGCAAATACCCTGATCATGGCCTTTTGAAACAAAGATTGAGCTGTTTTCAATCCAAAAGGGATGACTGACCACTGGAAGTGGTGATCTGGAATGCAAAAACCAGTTTTGGGACGATCCTCTGGATGGATGCCCAGTTGCCAAAAATCTGCATTCAAGTCAAACTTTGAGAAGATTTGAGTTTTAGGCAAATTTGCAAAAAGAACACTTCGTCGAGGAAGAGGGAATTTGTTATCCTGCAAAAAATGATTAAGAGGATGGTAATTGATGACCAGGCGGAGCTTTTCTCTTATCTGCTCTATTCTTTTGTTCACATAGAATGCTTCACATGCCCACTGAGAGGTTGTGGGCTCGATCAAACCTTCTGACTGAAGTTGTTGGAGTTCTTGAAGAGCAAGCTGGTAGTGTTCTGGGTTCATGCCATGATGAGTAGCTTTTGTCGGGTTGATATCTTCATTTTTCTTAAAGGGAAGAGAAATGAAGAAATCTGGATTTTTCCAAAGTGAGTTGGTGCATTTGGTAAGAAACTGAAAATGGGATTCAACACAAGAGGTTTGGATTATGGCTTCTTTGATGGAAGAGAGAGTTTCTATGGAAAAAAGGTTGGGTTGAGTGGTCCAGGGTAACAGGTAGTTTTTGTATTTCAAGCCTTTTTTGAGCCAGGAGACTTTTCTGAAATTTTGGAGGATATCAAAGCCTAACAATACATCTTTTCCTGGGAGATCAAAACCATAAACTTGGTGTTTTATGGTGTATCCAGGGAAGAGTTGAATGACAATAGGCTTACTGATGAGAGAAATGACAAAAGTTTCTCCATTGGCTGCAGCAAAAGGTCTGAAACATGATTGCCAGTAGAACCTGGGGAGAATTGCTGGGTTGAGGATGGATGCTGCTGCACTAGTATCAAAGAAAGCGATAAATGGTGTGGGTTTCTCATATTTTCCAAGCAAGATTCTGACTTTGGCTAAGGGTTGAGCCAACATGATGTTTGAGAATCCAAAGGTTTGGATTTCTTAGGAGAATGTGTCAAAATCATCAGAAGAATCACCGGATTCTGATGAGGAATCATCAAAGGTGAATGCTAGGACTGCTTCATCATTTGCTTCATCATCAATGGAAAATAGAGATTCGACATCAGCATCCTTAAGATCATCATCGATGAGAGCCAAAGAGTTCACCATTTTGTCTCGTGCTGCTTTATTGGGACAATGTTTTACATAGTGCCCTTTCTTTCTGTATATGTAGCAGCGATCAGACTTTCGCTGCCCTCTGAACTGTTTCTTCTTGAAAAATTTCTATTTTTTCTGGCATGAGAACTTGCCAGATTTAGGAAACTTTGAAAACTTGCTAGGGGATCGGAACTTCCATTTCTGAAAGTGTTTGGTCTTCCGATATGAAGGACGGCAAGTGAACTTCTTGTCTTTGCACTTTATAGATAGGTCTGGCCGGTCACATGCTTTGCCAAGAAGTTTTCCATGTTCTTCAAGAGTTCTGAGGAATTTCTGGTGATTGCACAACTTTTCCAAGGCAATCAATGAGTGCTAATAAATACCGCCAAGGGATGTTGCATTCAGCGTCAATCCTTTTGTTTGAAATAGCCTCGTTGTCTCATTTCCCAATGGTTCAGGAAGGGAATTGAGAAAGGTTTACTTAAGGTTGGCATCATTCATGCCGTTGAGAAGATAAAACCGTTGAGACATACGGTTATAATGGATTTCCAAGTCCTTTCTTTTAAATGAACAACACTTCATACTGAGATATTCTTCTCGAATAAACTCTTTAGTGTTGTTATGATCTCCAAGAAACTCAGTATGCAGGACTGAGATGAATTGATTCAGGGTTGGAAGTTGTTTAAGCTGCAGCTGTCAGTACTCACCAAGAGCTAAGTACCATTGACGGAGACGGCCAAGGAATTTTGCTGTACACTTAGTAATGACATCACTGAGTGTAGCATTTGGGGAAAGCATAACGGCAGTACACCAAGCATGAATCTCATAAAGTTTATCCAACCATTTTGAGGGGGGTATGGTATCAAAGGAGAAACCTTGGGTATGGATATTGGAATGTGAGAAGGAATCAAAGGTTGGAATTTCAGGAGGTGTATCAAACTCAGGACCTTCTTCAATTATAGGATCTTCGACATGTTCCTCTGGGTTTTCTGGGTTCATCATGAAAACATGAGGAATTGGAATAGAGTTTGTGGATTCAGTATCCGAATTAAACTCAATGGTTGGTTCAGGAGATGGAGTTTCAGGTATAGTGGCTAAAGTATGTAGGAGAGTGGAGATTGGATTTTTAGAAGGGCTAAAAGTTGGCTGGACCATTAACTGGGGTGACTTTAAGTTTGGGTCTGATGGTTGAGAAGGAGTTGAGGTAGTTGGAACAGAGGTAGAGGTAGATGGTGAAGATGGAATTGTTGGAGGTGTTAGAGGTCTGATAGGCTTTATCTGGGGCTTTGGAAAAAGAAGTTTTGGTGGAGATGGTCTTTTTGGTGGAGAAAGAAAAGCTGATGAGCTGCCAAAGATATTGGACTCACCAAATATTGGGGTAGGGTTTATAGGTAAAGGTTGAGACATTTGAGGATACCCAAACAAACTTTGTTGAGAGGAAGATGCGAACATGTCAAATGAGCTTTTTTGCTGAGAATACTACTGAGCTTACAGTGAATGAAGCTGATTCTTTAGGTGCTTCATTTCAGCATCTTTATGGTAAAAAGCTATTGAAAATGTTTGGTTTGCATATGCCATCTGGAGAAGTTCCTGGTGAACATTCTGAATTTTCTGCTGCAAATCTCAGATAAGAAGTTCCAGAGTTGATAACTTCTTATGAACAACATTCTCCAAATTTTGCTGAGAGTTAGCAATCCTTTGAAGAATTTTGTTTTGAGCGAGAGAATTTGTTGACTGCCAATTTATCGTTGCTTCTGCTGCTATACCGCCTTGGTGCTACCATTAGGGAGAATAATAGTGGGATCTGGAATTTTATGACGGTGAGTCGTTCTTTCCTGGGAATTATGGAAATCCAAAGGAGGAAAATCTACTTTAGTCCAGGAAGAGGATGAGGTGAACATAAAACATCCATTGGGTTGAGTAGAGGAACCATCATCAGATGGGGGTTAAGGAGGAGGTGAAGATTTACAAGGAGTGGGAGGTGACGAAGGACATATGGGACATGGGTCATCTTCAAAGTCTTCGTCATCTTCTAAAAGACTTTCCTCTAGACAGTCATCACAGTCACAGACATCAAAGTAACAATGACATGTTTCTGGATTTTTGAAATAGTAGACCGGAAGGCCACTGGGTTGGAAATATTGAATTGGGGGGCCAGGTCTAGAACCATCAACAATCATGTCAATTCTCGAGGGAAAAATGACAGGATGGGTGGAAGATGAGGCAGAGTCTTCTTTTGGAAAAGTAATTTCCACGGTACCATCAGGTTTGGTGATGAAAAGTGGGTTGGATGATTGGACATGAATAGGAATGGTTTGGTTTTTCTCATAAGCTATAACCCAAGATTCTGGGAGAAGCTTGAGAAGTTCAGGACGAGAAATTTGTCGTGGAACATGGACACATGAAGCTTGGTGAGGGGCATTAACAGTTAGGAAAAGAGCTTCATCTGTGGAGGAAGGTAAGGACATGTCAAAAGCATGGTTTTGGAGGCGATAGGCCATTTGGTAGTGAAGGGTGGCTGCATATGTGGTAGAGATTGGGAGGCACCACCAATTTGAACTTGCACTTTCAAGGCTGATAGCAGATGAGGGTCTGCTAGTGGCATGTTAAAATTGGGGTAAAGTGTAAAGATCACAGTTCCAGCATTTAAAGTGGTTTGAACTGTAGCAATATAGGCATCTTGGTACTGGAGAAACCTGGTGTCGACTAGAGCAAGTCTGGAAGTAACAGGTAAACCCTTTCTTCTATGGAAAGTAACAGCCAGTCGGATTGCTCCAAAGTGGAGATGAGTAAATCCTTATTGTTGCCATAGGCGAGGCAAATCAACTGGGATTTCCAAAGGTAAGAGCTGTTCAGCTTCTGTAGCTGCTATAAAACACTGGTCAAACTTGGAAGCTTGGACATACTCTTTTACAGAGGTTGGACTCTTTGTAGAGAAAAGTTGGGTGACAGATTTTTTTACAGAAAGGGAGATCAGTAAGGGGAACCTTACTGTAATCAGGAAGATATTCAAACTCATACAAATATTCACGATTAGAAGAAGAAGAGGAAGAGTTTCTACTGGTGGATAATGTTGAAGGAACTAAAGATGACATAGCAGAGGAGTAGGTGATAAACAGACGATTCATTTTTACGTAGAAATCTGGGTTCTCCTTTTCCTTAGTACAACAAACCTTTTCTTAATCAACGTAAAATCTTCAACCAATTTTGATTAATAAAATTCTGTATACTAGGGTAGATAAACCGAGACACAACGCTCATAAGCCAAAAGTCTCAAGGTACTTTAACCCACTGATACAAAATTCTTTAACCAAAATAGTTAATGAAGTTTCTGATGTGGAGGATCCTGTGAAGGCAACCACAGAGCATACGCTTCAAGTTTTTTCTTTTAGAAAAGATTTGAAGTAGTGTTGGAAAAGAAGTTCCCAGATAGGGGTTTAAGCTAGAATGGAAAACATGGCTTTGATACGAATTTTCCAGACACGAAGTGGGTACAAACACAAAATAGGTTAGGATCAAAGAGAACACAAAACAAAGGAGATATATTTAGGAAGACACTGATTTTATTAACTTCAACTGACTTGCCTTTGTACATCGGGGAGACCCTCCTTTTATAGGCACAAGGAAGGGAATACCAACACTGAAGCTTACATCATTACATAGTACTTAAACATAATTGAACACTACTGTTTTTGGACGAAGAAGTCTTCCTGACATCAACCACTAAGTACAACTATAATTGACATCCTATTACTTCCCTGCCATATTTATTACACACTTTACACATCACTACGTATGAACAGTACCACCTAATAATATGATACAACAACAAATAGTAAATACCAATAATATTAGCTGATGCCTGATGGTTCCCTATCTGCTATTTCACGAAAAGGTTTCATTCGCTACTTTCCAACCGTTTCTTTTTCGTCCGTTCTCCATGTTCCAAATTTTTCTACTAACCTTTTCTTTGTTAGTAGTCTTACCCAGGGTGAAAGCATAAGGTAAGACATCTCCTTCTGGGGAAACAAACACTACGCCTGCGCCTGCACCACTTTAATGTGATGCGCCATCAAAGTACATTGTCCATGGGGGACGAACTTCTACCACCATGACGTCTTCATCAGGCAATTCTTCGGACAACTCCCACTCGGTTGGTATAGGATGATCCGCCAAGAAATCAGCTAGAGCTTGCCCCTTAACGGCCTTTTGAGGTACATAGATGATCTCGTATTGTTGAAAGAGAAGAGACCATCTTGCCAATCGATCAGTGAGGACTGGCTTTGTCATGACGTATTTGATTGGGTTAGCCTTCGAGATGAGGTGCACAGTGTGAGCTTGAAAATAGTGTCGCATCTTTTCAATTGCAAACACTAGAGTTAGGCACATCTTCTCAATTGTAGAATAGTTCAATTCATGAGGCAGCATCATTCTACTCAAGTAGTACAAGGCGCCTTCTTTCCCTTCATCATTCTCTTGAGCAAGCAAGGCCCCCACTGAACGCTCTTGGGCTGCAACATACAAGATTAAAGGTCGTTCAGGTTTAGGAGCGGTGAGAACAGGAGGTCTCGTCAAATATGATTTAATGCTCTTGAAGGCATTGTCGCATGCTTCATCCCAATCAAAAGGAGTCCCTTTCTTCATGAGGCGGCTGAATGGTTGACATCGCCCAGCCAAATTTGATATGAAGCGACGAAGGTAAGCCAATCATCCTTGAAGACTTTTCAACTCGTGAATATTTCGAGGTTCAGGCATTTTCATGATAGCATCAATTTTAGCTTGTTCGATCTCTATGCCGCGGTGGCGCACAATGAACCCAAGGAACTTCCCAGACGTAACCCCAAAAGCGCACTTCAAGGGATTCATCCTAAGTTGGTACCTTCGTAGCCGCTCAAATACTTGCCTCAAATCATGAAGATGATCGGTTTGTTTCTTGGTCTTCACGACTAAGTCATCGACATAACACTCCACATTTTTGTGAAGCACGTCGTCGAAGATCTTTTGCATTGCCCTTTGATATGTGGCACCTGCATTCTTCAAGCCAAAAGGCATAATTTTGTAACAGTGGATGCCTTTTGGTATACGAAAAGCTGTGAGCTCTTCATCTTGGGGAGCCATGCGGATTTGATTGTAACCAGATGAACCATCCATGAATGATAGAACCTCATGTCCAGTAGTGGCATCAACCATGAGCTCGGGTATAGGGAGTGGAAAGTCATCTTTCGGACATGCGTTGTTCAAATCACGAAAGTCAACACACACTCGGATTTGCCCATTTTTCTTCTTCACTGGGACAATGCTTGAAATCCAAGTGGGGTATTTGACTTCTCGAATGAAACCAGCTTCAATGAGTTTATTGATCTCTGCTTCGATTTTGGGGACCAAGTTTGGTCGGAAGCGTCTTTGAGATTGCTTGATAGGTCGGGCGCCATGCTTCACCGCTAGATGATGGACTGTGACTCTTGGGTCTAATCCAGGCATCTCCTTATAACTCCAAGCAAAGACGTCCCTATACTCGCGTAGAAGCTCGATGTAGGCAATTTCTTCTTCAAAGGTGAGCAAAGCGCTGACGTAAGTTGGTCGCGGGTCATCTTTAGTCCCTAAATTGATCTCCTTTAGATCGTCGATAATGGACCTCACTCCTTCTTCTAACTCTAGCGGAACATCTTCCGCATCTTCTTCTACTTGAATTTCATTATAAGTTGCTGTGATATGGAAGGAGGAAGTGGCAGACTCTTCATTGAGACAACGATCCAATTCCTTAGAAGGCACTTTGGTCAGCACCACAGTTTGTCGCCTTACTCTTAGCAACGCATCATCAGTTGCCACAACGAGAGTAGTTTGGCGCTTCATGCGAGAGTGTATTTTACTCCTTAATTTCTTATCATCTTCTGACAAAAGAGCAGTCCTCTGTTTGGAAGCCTTCTCGATGGCACTGCTCGAAACGCCCAATCGACTTTGGACAGACCTTCATGGAGCGTTTGTTGAAGATATCTCACTTGGTGGACCCAATCTACTTTGGATAGACTTGCATAGGACAGGAGGTGTAGAGCTCTTGCTTTGTGGCCCTAATCTATCTTGAATGGGTCCTCTCATTGGGGTTGGTGAGACAACTTCTTCTTGAGGAGTCAATCTGTCAAAAACTGACCTTTGTGATTTCGGAGCATTCAAGCGATCGAAAACCGATGCCTTTGGTGATGAAGTGCATTCTTCTGCCGTAATGTGGTTGTTGCTCGACTTCTTTATGAAGATGCGAGCAGGAGCAGGTGCGGTGTATCCAAGGCCTGCTTGGGACTCCTTGATAGAATATCCCTTCTGCTTGAGCATTTTCTGTGTTGGGTTCAAGCCGTGTATCTTTTCGCCAGTCACTTCAGGCAATAGTCTCCCTAGATTGGTTAAACTTTTTGGATTATGTCCAGCCTTTGCGAATAGCTTGTAGGCATTGGGATCGAATCCATTTGTCCCCTGTGAAGGCAGGTATTCATGCTCCACTTGAGGGGCATGTGTGGCTCGAATGAATCCTTTCAGGGGTGGAGCAACCTTTGCTTCATCAAGGTCGGTAACCAGGAGTATTAATCCTTTCAAGGCTGACTCTTCGTCTTTTTGCAACTTCAGTACATAACGAAGTATTGGCGTGCATTTCTTCTTTGATGGATCTTCCATGTGAGGCTTGCCACCTTGAATGTTTTCCTCCTTCGCCTTAATAAGAATGTTGGTTTTACCAATTTGAAGCTCATTAGCTTCAGAGGGTTTGTGACTTGATGAAGAGGCAGCTGGCACTAATTCTGTCAACACCATGTTTGCCAAGTAAAATTTAGCATCAGCAAAGTGGGATTCAGCTTCGCTAAAGGGTTTGTTATCGGCCACCACCTTCTTTATCACACCATCTCTGCAATACTTGAAGCATTGATGGAGGGTTGATGGGACAACACCATTCTCATGGAGCCACGGCCGCCCTAGCAATACATTGTAAGAGGTTTCGGCATCAATGACATGGAGCAGTGCGCTTGAGGTCATATCATCAATGAGTAGGTCCAGACGAATGATGCCAACAGCTCTTTGCCCCCCTTGATTGAATCCTTGGATCATGAGACGGCTAGGTGCTAGTTCTTCCATAGAGATACCGAGTTCCTTCAGGGTACGAAGAGGCAAGATGTTGACCGCAGATCCGCCATCCAGGAGTATCCTATTGACTCTTTGTTCGCACATGTACCCAGAGACAAAAAGCGGACGATTATGTGGAGTTGCGCCAAGCAATAAATCTTCATCGGAGAGTGTAATGGCTCCAACGCAAGCAGAGCAATCTTTGGCGCAAATAGTAGAGTCAGGATGGATTGGAGAGTGCTTATATGCAGGAGGTGACTCTAGCTCCGTCTCTTCAGCTTCTTCACAGCTCACAGTATTGCATGAAGCTTCAAAAAGACTGGTGTTGCGAATTGACTTAGGTAAGAAGTCCCATAAAGTAAATGGAGTGCGTAGTCTTCGGATAAGGGATGTCTTCTGGCAAGTTTGAAGCTATGTTCTTCAGCTTCTTCCTTCTTTGTTGCCTTCCTGTATGCCTCCTTCTGAGACTAGGCTTTGGGGCCACTGATTGAGGATGCTTCGCACTTGGCTCGCACTTCTTCTTTCTACGAGTTACAAGGGTCCATCCTTCGCCATCCATGTCATCTACTTTTGCCTTGGCATAGATGCTGCCCCCAAGTTGTTGAACAAAATGACATCGCACTACCCCAATTGGATCGAACGACCCAAATTGAATCTTCACACTTTGTGGCACTTCAGGCTGTTGATCGTCTTGTAGAGTAGCCACAATTTGATTTGTAGCTACGGTTTCTTTTTCTTCCTCCAAGACGATCTTTCCTTGGCTAGCGAGCTCCACTACATTCTCTTTGAAGACGAAGCATCGTTGGGTTGGGTGACTAACCAAGCGATGGTATTTGCAGTAGTTTTGATCGTTAACTTTGTTAGCTTCCTCAGGTCGCTTCATCTCCGGGAGCTCAATGAGTTTCAAATCTAACAGTTGATCAAACATTGAAGGGACCTCTGAATCGGGGAAAGGATACACCTTTTCTTGCATCTCCTTCAACGTGAGTCTTTTCCTCTCCTTCATTTGCGGTGGAGTGGACCTCTCTACTTGCTTTTCTTTGGGTTTAGTAGAGATCTTGATTGGTGCAGCATTCACAGCCATGGATTCCTTCTTACCTTCTTTGACTAGAAATTTGCCCCCTTTGCGAAAATCTAGCTTGCTTCCTATGGTGCGAGAATCTTGCGCTCTGCGAGAGTCTTGCACTGGTAGCCCTTGCTTTCCATTTGCCATGATGGTGAGCTCCATGTCATGAGCTCGAGTAGCCAATTCTTCGAAGGTTTTAGGCAGGATTCCTTGAAGAATGTATTGTAAGTCCCACTGCATGCCTTTAATGCACATCTCCAGAAGTTTCAGATAGCCTATCCTTGCAATTTAGACTCAAGTGTCGCCATCTATTGATATAATCAATGATAGGCTCATCCTTCCATTGGCGAGCATTTGTAAGCTCGAACATACTAACAATACGGCAAGTGATATAGAAACGGTTATGAAATTCTTGTTCCAACTGCTCCCAATTGTCAATCGTACCGGGCTCAAGGTCGCAATACCAGTCGAAAGCATTGCCTTTAAGCATTCGAACAAACTGCTTGACGAGAAGATCACCATCAGTTCCAGCATTGCTGCATGTTTCCACAAAGTGAGCAATGTGTTGCTTTGGATTGTCTTTGCCCTCGAATTGTTGAAACTTCGGTGGTTGATAACTAGCAGGCATCCTCAAAAGGTCGATCCTCTGAGTATAAGGCTTAGCATAAGTAGAAGAAGATTTCGGTGCCTCCTCGTACTTTTGCTTGATAGCGCCTAGAATGAAATCCTTCAGCTGGTCCATGGGAATCGAACCATCACCAGAAAGCGAAAATTCTTTCAGTACTTCCTTCTGCTTGTTTGAAGACCCAGCTTGACTTGAATCCTCCATAGTTTCTGTTTTGTTCTTGATTGAGGCAATTTCAAAGTCGCGCTCTTCTATGGTTTTTGACAGTCCCTCAACTGCTTTGGCCAAGGAAGCGACCTGTTCTTCTAGACTGACCGCATTTATTGTCATAACATCAATGATTGAAGAACTACTAAGCTTGGTGAAAGCATTGAGGTTTGACAGAGGAATGCTTCGAGAAGAAGTGGAATCAAAACTGCTTGAATAGCCTTCTTCCTTGTTCTTCTGAATTTCTGAAGCAGACTCATGAATCATGGGAGGATAAACAAAGGGATTCTCAATGCTGGCTGCCATGTCTTTCACTGCCTCCATGGTAGAGACACCTTCCTTCTTTTTTGGTGAGCTTGTGAAGGTTGGTGATGCTTTCGGTAGATCAGCCCCAACGGCGAAGTTTGGTTTAGGCAGAAGCGAGGCTTATGCAGATGCTTGAGCTGCAGCCTTTGACTTGCTTCGAGTTATTGGACCGCCACTTCTAGTATGAGATCCAGAGCCAGGATTTGCAACGGTTGAAGCCTTGAAGCGTGCAACTTTTGCTCGAAGAGCCTTTGAACTGTTGTTCTTAGGAGCCTTTGAAGCCTTTGAACTGTTCTTCTTAGCGGCCATTGAGAGTTTGCTTGATTTGTTGAAGAGAAGAGATGAGAAGCAGAGATGGTCCCATCGGGCGTGCCAAAATCTGTTGAACACAAATTTCGAGTCTGCGAAAAAGACGGAAAAATGTTGAACAATAGTCAATTTTATTGATGTATGAAATTAGGGTTTACAATCTCTGATGTATTTTCTAATCAAAGAAAATAAAGTCTTCTGATTCTTCTCTTCGATTGTTGAAACGAGGGCTTGATGCTTGATCTCGAATCAAACGACGGAATCTTCTCCAAGATTTGTGGAGAAGTTGATGATTTGGGTTGAATGTTCTTCGAGGCTTTGAAGTTTCGATTCGAAGAACTTCTTTGTGGATGCAGACTTGAAGAATTCTGAAGGGCTTGAGGGCTTTGATCTTCAGAGCTCTGGAGCTGCTTCAATGTGCAGATGGAAAAAATATGAGAAGGAACACCTCTATTTATAAGAATTGGAGACTCCAACCCTAACCTTCCATATTGATCTCTTTAATTATTTCGTTTATTGAATTTAAAAGAAATAATAATTATTATTCACCAATTAGCCCAATTTGATTGGCCGGATTCGATAAAATAATAACTGCGTCATTTTGACACGTGGCACCATTTGATTGGTCCATTTATGTGTCTCTGACTTTTGATCACGGACACTTGGCATCATTTGATTGGGCTGTCCATGAAACTTTGACTTTGACTTAAAGGCACTTAGCGACATTTGATTGGCCAATTTGTATGCCCTAACAACACGTGGCAATTTGTGATAGGCTAGAAATTTACATGCCTACATCCCTTCCCTCTCTCTTTCCACGTCACTCTTTCTCTCTTATTTGTCTCCCTTTCGGATCCGGATTTCTCTCTCTTGTCCGGGTCTCTCTCTTTCATTTTCAATTTTAAATTTTTAAATATCATAACTTTTGTTGCACATATCCAATTTGAAAAATATATATTTCTAAAAACCTACTCGAGTGGTGTGTCGAAAAAAGAATTTTTTGAATGTATGCTCTCTTTCTTTTCTTTTCTTTTTTTTTTCTTTTTTTTTGCATTTTAAAGTTCTATAAGAAATATTTTCACTATGAATTTTGATTTTACGTTGTTAATTATGAATTTACGTTGTGTTTTCAAATCCAGTGTCTATGATTATTCTGAATAATTTGTTTTGTTGTGTTTGAAACACAATGAAATTCATGAGCTCAAACTAATGAAATTTATGAGCTTGAAGCTAACGAAATCCACAAGGTGATTGTTGATTTTTGAAATTCAATAAAATTCACGAGCTAAAAACTACATGGTTAGAACTTAAAGCAATCATTGACAAACTAACAAGGACAAAGCTGCTCATGGAAATGCAAAATTTTCTTTAGCTTTGGAAGATTAGGCCAACAAGTGCGCTCTTTCAACCATAACGGTGACCCTAGTCTTCAATCTTTTTAGAACCAAAAAAAAATATCGTCAACTGCTTAATCCAATAAAGTAAGGATATTATCTGGTAAACCACAGCCTTGATGACAATTGCCTGACGATAGATGCCTCGGGATATTAACGACCTTCAACCATGCTTGTCTAGCACTCTAACTTATACTCTAAACACCCTCCATTAAGTTTTTATTACTAGAATAGACGGATGTTAAATCCATTGGGCAACTCAAGGCTAAAGTAAGCTAGTAGAGATGATGTGAGATTAGTGACTGGACACTTTTAACTGGAAAATGTCTAACTACAGTTCATCACATTGAAACCGTTGTCAGCATTTTGGAATTAGGGAGGATGGTCTAGACCAAAATAAAAAAAGAAGTAAAGAAGTAAAAATCTAAGTAAAACAAAATGAGTTCCAATTTATGATGCTTTGGAAACCAGTTATAATAATCTCTTTGCAGTTTGTGGGGACTGCTTCTATGAAATGCATATTGTCTCAACTTGCTAGTATTGGTGTTTTCCATGCCATCAAAAGCCCTTCTCTAGGAAATTACAGCAATACAATGAGATTTCACCCCCAGGAGCTTCTTTTATTAAGAGATATGGTTAATTATCAAACTAAACCAATCACTAACTAAAACATTTCATAAAAACATGACATCCCATTTTTTTTATATTTTTGATATAGACAACTGACCAGAATAGCCTTGAGGAAGGTGAACAGTGGTGCCTTGCAACTTCCTTCCCCTGAAGTAAGCTTCCTCCATCTTCAGACCATCTACCTCAATCCCTACTAATTCACTCTAACCTCGTTAATCAACTCTGTGGGTGTGTGTGTGTGTGTATATATATATATATATATATAGAGAGAGAGAGAGAGAGAGAGAGAGAGAGAGAGCGAGGGAGAGGGGGGGGTTGCGGCGGGGGGATGAGGTGGACCTGTGGATTTGGGTTTGAAGTAGTGGGAAACAGAAGAAGGTCCATCGTACTTGATGCAGCAAGGGAGCTGATGGACCTGACCTTTCAGATCCACCGCTGTCGAATCATTAAAACGGCTCAGATCGATGCTTCCGAAGGCGCCCATCGCGCAACTTCCCTGTCCGTTGCCATCTCTATCCATGGACTTGGATCAACTGTTTGCAGGCTCCACAAAAAACCTTCCCAATCTCTATCTCAAAATTGAAAACCCTAATTTTGGGCCACTCCCAAGCTGTCGTTTTCATATTTTCCCGCGCTTTTCACTATTGTCTACTCTCCTTTGTTGTTAGGATAAACGACGGGCCGGTACAGTTTTGTAAGCGTTCACTGAAAAATTTTCAGTGTCAAGCGGGTACTGCGTGGTGTTTGCTCAGCTCATCCGAATTGTTTATTTCATTATTCCCTCCAGCTCCGGTCCAATCTTGAAAAGCACACAAAAGGATTCCCTTGTTGAACACAAATTTCGAGTCTGCGAAAAAGACGGAAAAATGTTGAACAATAGTCAATTTTATTGATGTATGAAATTAGGGTTTACAATTTCTGATGTATTTTCTAATTAAAGAAAATAAAGTCTTCTGATTCTTCTCTTCGATTGTTGAAACGAGGGCTTGATGCTTGATCTCGAATCAAACGGCGGAATCTTCTCTAAGATTTGTGGAGAAGTTGATGATTTGGGTTGAATGTTCTTCGAGGCTTTGAAGCTTCGATTCGAAGAACTTCTTGGTGGATGCAGACTTGAAGAATTCTGAAGGGCTTGAGGGCTTTGATCTTCATAGCTCTGGAGCTGCTTCAATGTGCAGATGGAAAAAATATGAGAAGGAACACCTCTATTTATAAGAATTGGAGACTCCAACCCTAACCTTCCATATTGATCTCTTTAATTATTTCCTTTATTGAATTTAAAAGAAATAATAATTATTATTCACCAATTAGCCCAATTTGATTGGCCAGATTCGATAAAATAATAACTGTGTCATTTTGACACGTGGCACCATTTGATTGGTCCATTTATGTGTCTCTGACTTTTGACCACGGACACTTGGCATCATTTGATTGGCCCGTCCATGAAACTTTGACTTTGACTTAAAGGCACTTGGCGACATTTGATTGGCCAATTTGTATACCCTAACAACACGTGGCAATTTGTGATAGGCTAGAAATTTTACATGTCTACATATGCCCCCTCGAGACTTGCTCATGTATGAAAGGGAGTAAGTCTCGAAGTGTTGACTGGAATTAATTTTATGCCAAAAATTTGTGTATGCGGCGATAAAAGATTTTTTTTTTTCCCTTGACATTCGGTGTCAAGTTGATCTTCAAAATTTCAACTCATCGACCGAGCTAAAATTTATCAATTCACATGCACACTGAATTTTCTTTCATATTCAGAGGTGACAAAATTAATTTGATAAACCCAACTTATGTGTAAGTTAAGGTTTGATCCATCGAGGAATATTTTAGCCTATCAAATTGAAGTTTGATAGCCCAATTAACTTAAGCTTGGACTCGTCTCGCAATGATATGTCAGACGCTTGATAGCCCGAAGTGTATAACAAATTTACAGCCCGTCCCTGCTTGTGCCTGCCGCCCTAATTCTTTTGCTTGGAGAATAATTGATGTAGATTAAGGAAACATACTCATGAATTAGGAGAGCAATATTGCAGATTCTTTTTTCCTTAGAAGTTGCTCCCTTGCTCTATATATTGATAGGAGAAGCACCGCCGAATCCTCACAATTGAATCTTGAAAAGCTATCCATGAATGCTACTGTAAGTTTTTTTTTTTCTCGGCTTCTTGTCTTTTATATTTGCTGGAGCTTTCTTTAAAATGCATACATGCCATGAACTCCCAAGTATAGCCATATATCAAAGCAACGTGGCTCTCCTTTTTTGACTTTCTTACATGTTCCATGCCGCACTTTCATAGTTAAAGAACAAGTGGACTATTTTGCTTTAAACACCCAAGCAATTCTTCTTGTCTCCCTGCACTGTTTTGTTTTGTACTCGTCAAATCAGCATACCACACCGTCTTCCTGTAGCACACAACTCTTATTCATGCAAAATAATTTTGTTTTCCTGCCTTCAGACTATGGGGGTCAAAACATGCGAACTGCAATTTTTAGAATCGGAAGCATTTTCGAAACCGCGTAAACCCTTAATTTGTTTACACAAATCTTGACCGCACATAATAGGAGCTAAGGAAGCAAACCATTAAAAAAAATTTGTTCCTTTTGCGGCACGATCAGAAACCTTTGCGGAAATCAATCCAAACTAGCTTCTTTGCCAAAATTCCTTTTGCTCGAGTATATTTGCTTTAACTGCCTCGTAAATTCCCTTTGTTTCTGGACTGAGGGATGAACTGCTGACAAATCAGAATTTTTCTTTGATGCTAAAACATTCCCGTACCGAACAAAAAAATAACATTGCTCATGTGAGGCCACGCTCATGTAATAGCACCACAATTTTCTTCTTTGAGTTTGTGATCATATGAAGTCAAAACATACTGACATAAGCTTGTGTAGACAATAACTTTGTATTAGCAGTGAGGTAGCTCGCAACTATTTCGGCATTTATCCTTGGTTTGTTTCATGTCTTCACTTGCACAGAAGGTTTTTTCCCCTGGGGCCAAGACAATATATGTATAAAACACCCTCTCTCTTTTTTTTTTTGGCTCCCTTTTTATGGGCAGAAAGCTTTGTCTTTAATATTCTCAAAACCCCCCTGATTGTTTGAATTTATGCATATTGCCATCAGCGAGTACTGATGCTTTTACAGTGATCACGCCGCACTTGCAAAGTCTATATCTGAACAATGCCCTTTCCGTTTCAATTGGCATAGCTTGTTGATTGAATTTTCTTATCTCTGTTTTTGCAGATACAATGAATTTGTAGCTGGATCAGAGAACTTTTGGGTCTCAATTTTCTGAACAGTGACTTTTCTTTTACATATCAATGCTCTGACTTTTTTTTTAATGCCTTGTCATTATTCTCTGTTGCAGACTTAACGGTTGACTTTCCAATTGCTTCTTCGAGTTTCAAGCTCCGCTGCTGTTATTTCTTCGAGTTTTAAGACTCCGTTGCTGTTATTTCTTCGAGCTCTACTCCGCTGCTGTTATTTCTTCAAGCTCTGCTCCGCAACTTCTTTGAGCTTTAAGGCTCCGTTGCTGTTATTTCTTCGAGCTCTGCTCCACCGTTTCTTCGAGCTTTAAGGCTCCGTTGCTGTTATTTCTTCGAGCTCTGCTCCACAACTTCTTCGAGCTCTACTCCGTGAAGAGATGGCCTTGTTCAATGATCATTCGATAGATGATCATCAATTTCTGTCCATCAGCTATGAAGGCGCTGCCCCAGCAACTCAAGTTGATCTTTGGGTTCATGATCCAGCCATTGGAGCTCTTGCACTAGATTGGGATCTTTCTCCCGATTCACACCATCTCTCACGATGGTATACTGAATCATCTCGAGAACTATTTAACCATGGGAAGTCCACTTTTATCTCCGGCGATGCACTATTACTGCGATCATCTCTCCACAAGAAGAACAATGATTCTGAGCGCTTCCTTTTGTTAGGCGATCGAATCATCAACGGAGATGCTAAATGGGGTAACACGACTCCTCAGTTTGGGGAAATTTCTTTCATTGACGGATATTGGGAGTGGTTAGAAGATGTGCTCGCACGGAATAAAGACATGCTAACTAGTGCGAAGATATATGACGCTGTCTTTGCATCCTTATTTACTTATGTTCGCAACACAAACCTTATTCGCTCATTTTGTGAGCTTTGGTGTCCCTCAACAAATAGTTTACATGTACCAATCGGAGAAGTGTCTATTTCTCTATGGGACCTACGCCAAACTGGGGGACTTTCCATTGATGGAATCTTCTATGACGAGGTCGTGCCTTCTGCTAGAGAACTCACTGGTGTTGACAAAAAGGATGTGCCACTTCTTCCTCCAAGTTGCAAGTACTTATTTTTGGCATATCGCAAAATTTATTGTGCAAGCGATGCTTCAAATGTTACTGTGCATGATTGGGTAAAGTTCTGGTTTAAAGAGGATCCCCGTTACAAACAGCCGCCTGCTAAAGTTCAGAAGAAAAGGTTGGGCGAGCCCAGGACATCCAACAATCCAACCGGCTTTATTGGAGAGAAAAAGTTGCACTCCAAAGATACAGAAAAGGTCTTTGACGACTTGGGTGTTGAGAAGGATGTGAAAGAAGAAACCAATTTGGCTGCGCTTTTATCTTGTTGGCTATGCATTTTTGTGCTGCCTAACAAGGAAGTTGATCAAATTCGTCCAGGCGTCTTCAAAGTAGCAAGTATGATGGCTCAAGGAAAGAGGTTTTCTTTGGCAGTACCTGTCCTTGCGAGTATATACCACGGTTTGAGAGAGATCACATCTTCACCTAACCCAAGCAAATGTGGCGCAGCGTTTCCCATCCATTATGTTTATGGGTGGCTTGGTCGTTATTATGACAGTTACTTCTTGTCTGCTCCCACAAAATTTGAATGTGGTGCCCGGATGGTGAGACTTGCAGGGGAAAAGAAGACTAAACATTTTAGTTTTCAAGAAGCTTGTGATCTTTTGAAGAGCATCACACCATCGACTCTATCGCTTTTAGCCTTGGGTAAACCACAACAAGGAATTGTCACCGACCATGGGAAGCATTCAGACTCTTGGAATGATTACGTCATCAGTCTCAGATCAAGCTACTTAACTCTTTGTCGTAGTAATGAGCATATTGTTGAGCCATATAGCCCTCACTGATTTGCTAGACAATTTCGATTTTGTCAAGACATTCCTGGAAAGTTAAGAGAAGAGCTCTCAACCGGCACTTTGGAGGCAATATACCAACTTTGGGAGTCTTGCACGAGATTAAACACGAGGGCTGATTTTATGATTCCGTCGCATTCATCTGAAGGCCTAACCACCAAAGAGTATGTTGAGTGGTGGGAAAAATCTTCGAGCAACTTCTATGGAGATAAACTTGCATGTGAGAAACCAAAGTCACCTCTTGCTGCTGCAAAAGGGAAGAATATCATCACATTTCGCACAATGAAGTCAAAGTTGGCTACAGAAGTTACTCCACCTTCTTCAAAATCTAAAGAAAAGGAAGTGACCAAAGCAGTAACCAAAGAAAGCAAGAAGGCCGCAGTAGTCAATCCAAAGACTCCTTTGAGTATTCCAGCATCTAAACCAAAGCCTATTGTTAGCAAGGCTTCAGAACCAACAGGTGAAAACAAGAAGAGGACTAACATAGTTCTTTCAGAAGGAAGTAGTTTCGAAAAAGAAAGCAGCAGATTCTGATTCACGATTGAAAGAGAACGTGACAGTTTCTGATTTGGCAAAATTGGACTATAATTTGGATGGTATCCTTGATGATTTGCCAGACACTTCAAACCATATTGAGGTATTGGGTAAACGAGTAAGCTTTAATCACTGCCTTCTTTTGTTCTTTATTTTGTTTATTCCTTAAAGAAGTTTGGAATTTTCTCATCAAATTTCTTAATGAGTTATTTCCCTCTGCAGTTGAAAAATTAATTTGCATCAGATGAGCGTGAAGGTTCTGTTGATGGTCCAGACCCTTTTGATCTTGCTTTGCGACCAAAACAAAATTTTGTATCTGGGGCAATCCATCTTCCATCTACTTCCAAGCCTTCAACTTCTAAGCCTCCTATGTTAGGTAGTGTGGCGCTGTCGACTGTTACTGCATTTGATACGGGGAGTATGATCAATCGTGGTCGTCTTTTGGCCGCGAAGATGTATGATAGCAATATTAAGAGTATCTTGGGCAAAACTCCTTTTGAGAAGCTAACATCTTTAAGACCAAAACTGCAAGTGATTTATGCTGAATTTTCAAAGCTTGAATTGGATTATTCCCCTCTCCAAACTCAAGTGGAGAAATATATACAGAATACCACCAACTATGTTTCCATGAGATCGAATTTTGCTAGCGGGATGACTTCAGAGGTGAAGGAGCGACGATTGGCAGATGTTGATATCAAGAGAAGTCAACTGATGGAGGAGCTAGATCAGTTGGACTAGGAGGCCAAAAAGATTAGAGAATCCCTCGAAGGGATTGATGCACAAAGAGCTCAGAAGCAGCATGGTGTCTCAACTTTACAAGAAGAGCAAGTAATTGTAGAAGCAACTGAGGTGATGGAGCCGGCGGACATGGAAGTGGCTAACAATTTGGAGCAACTTCTAAAGTCCGAGCTGGAAGAGATCCAGAATTTGGCTTGGCTGGACTAGTTTTCCTTCATCATATTTCTTTTATTTAGGCTTGTTTAATTTACTAAATGGATGTTCCATTTTTTTTAAAGTAAACCATGCATTTGCATTTATGATGTTTTAGCATAAGACAATCACTTTATTATTTAAATAAAATTTTTCTCATACCTTTAACCATTCACAGTTTATTCTCTTGTGAGCCATGAATAGCATAGTTGTGGTTGAATATTTTGTTTTTGATGGATTGACTGAACTTAAGAAAAAATTCTTAAGTTGCCTACGTACCCTTGGAAGGGATCAACTCAAAACGTAGTTCAAAGGTAAGACAATTTTTTTTGAATGACTGAGCTCGAATTCAAGCTGCCTACGTACCCAAAAAGGGATCAAGTCAAACGCAGTTCATTTTTTTTTGTTTTTTGGGCCGTGCACAGTTTTAGCTCATGCAGGCCAGGAGCAACATGCAGTTTAGGCTCATGCGTCATGGAGTAACACTTGCTCTTCAAGGGTAGTAGCACTTCAAGAATTTGCCATTTATGGGGCCAACTCTTAAGCCATCTTCGGCAACCACTTTGTAGGCGCCACTTGAGTAAACTTCTTACACCACATATGGTCCATCCCACTTGGAAATAAATTTGCCACCGATTTTATGGGTGGTATTAATGGGCCTTCTCACAGCAAGAACCAAGTCCCCTTTCTGAAAAGAACGAAAACGAACTTTCTTGTTGAATGATTTTGACATGCGGGCTTGATAACATTCAAGACGTTGTTGTGCCTCAAGTCTCTTTTCATCAAGTGCTTCTAATTCTTCAAGGCGTAAGCGAACATTGTCTTCATGAGTGAGACCTTCTTGAACAGCCATCCTTAAAGACGGGATTTGACGTTCGAGCGGCAAAACAGCTTCCACGTTGTACACTAGCGCATATGGAGTGGCTTGAGTAGGTGTTCGATATGTAGTTCGATACGCCCAAAGAGCTTCTTCCATTCTCTCAGGCCAATCCCTATTTGCTTTGGCAACCACCTTCTTCAATAAGTTCCCAAGAGTCTTGTTGAATGCTTCCGCAAGACCATTCGCATGCGGGTTGTACATAGTAGAGGTATGCTGCTTGAAGCCAAATTTCTGGCAAAGTCTAGTAACAGCACTATTGTAGAAATTCTTTCCGTTGTCCGTGATGATGCAACGTGGTACACCATATCTAAAGATGAGGTGAGTACGGATGAAGTTGAGGACATTTTCCTTCTTCACCTCTTTCAATGCGATTGCCTCCGCCCATTTGGAGAAGTAGTCAGTTGCAGCCAGGATGTACAAGTGACCGTCAGAAGACTTCGGCAAGGGCCCCACGACATCCATCCCCCATGCATCAAAAGGCCAAGAAGTGACAGTTGGATGGAGCAGTTCTGGCGGTTGATGTATAAAATTGGCATGGACTTGGCAAGCATGACATCTCTTGGCGTACTCCATGCAATCCTTGACCATGGTTAGCCAATAGTAGCCCATTCTTTAGATTCAAAAATGAAGTTTGGGCCCAGATTGATGAGCGCCGCATATTCCAGAATGAGCTTCTTCCAGAGCTTTCTTGGCCTCATTTTCTTCAAGACAATGGAAAAATAGCCCTTCAAAAGATCGGCGGTAGAGCGTGTCTTTATAATAGATGAATCGAGGGGCTCGACGCTTCACATCCGCTCTCCTATGTGGATCATCAAGCAGTTTCCCATGTTGCAGATAATCGATAAGGGGTTGGCGCGAGTCCTCTGTTTCAATTTCAAGCACTGAGACAACATTCACTTCCCTTTCACCATTGTCTTCATCGTCAAAGCTTGGAGGTATGACCCAACTTCGACATATTCGAACGTGCGTCTCTTGGTCAGGGAAAGTGAGTATAGAAGCAAGCTTTGCAAGTGCGTCTACCTGCCTATTTTCGCCTCGCGGTACATGCTCCAGAGTGACACCACCAAGCCATGCGATCAAGCGACGTGCGTAGTTGTTGAAAGGCATGAGTTCAGGCTTCCTTACTTCGTAGATGTCAAGGAGTTGGTTGATGATCAACATTGAATCTCCATATACCTTGAGTTGCAAATGTTTTGCTTCAACCGCCATCTCCAGTCCGAGGATGAGAGCTTGGTACTCAGCTTCATTATTTGAACAGTTTTGTGTGAGGGTGAAAGCATAAGGTAAGACATCTCCTTCTGGGGAAACAAACACTATGCCTGCGCCTGCACCACTTTAATGTGATGCGCCATCAAAGTACATTGTCCATGGGGGACGAACTTCTACCACCATGACGTCTTCATCAGGCAATTCTTCGGACAACTCCCACTCGGTTGGTATAGGATGATCCGCCAAGAAATCAGCTAGAGCTTGCCCCTTAACGGCCTTTTGAGGTACATAGATGATCTCGTATTGTTGAAAGAGAAGAGACCATCTTGCCAATCGATCAGTGAGGACTGGCTTTGTCATGACGTATTTGATTGGGTTAGCCTTCGAGATGAGGTGCACAGTGCGAGCTTGAAAATAGTGTCGCATCTTTTCAATTGCAAACACTAGAGTTAGGCACATCTTCTCAATTGTAGAATAGTTCAATTCATGAGGCAGCATCATTCTACTCAAGTAGTACAAGGCGCCTTCTTTCCCTTCATCATTCTCTTGAGCAAGCAAGGCCCCCACTGAACGCTCTTGGGCTGCAACATACAAGATTAAAGGTCGTTCAGGTTTAGGAGCGGTGAGAACAGGAGGTCTCGTCAAATATGATTTAATGCTCTTGAAGGCATTGTCGCATGCTTCATCCCAATCAAAAGGAGTCCCTTTCTTCATGAGGCGGCTGAATGGTTGACATCGCCCAGCCAAATTTGATATGAAGCGACGAAGGTAAGCCAATCATCCTTGAAGACTTTTCAACTCGTGAATATTTCGAGGTTCAGGCATTTTCATGATAGCATCAATTTTAGCTTGTTCGATCTCTATGCCGCGGTGGCGCACAATGAACCCAAGGAACTTCCCAGACGTAACCCCAAAAGCGCACTTCAAGGGATTCATCCTAAGTTGGTACCTTCGTAGCCGCTCAAATACTTGCCTCAAATCATGAAGATGATCGGTTTGTTTCTTGGTCTTCACGACTAAGTCATCGACATAACACTCCACATTTTTGTGAAGCACGTCGTCGAAGATCTTTTGCATTGCCCTTTGATATGTGGCACCTGCATTCTTCAAGCCAAAAGGCATAATTTTGTAACAGTGGATGCCTTTTGGTATACGAAAAGCTGTGAGCTCTTCATCTTGGGGAGCCATGCGGATTTGATTGTAACCAGATGAACCATCCATGAATGATAGAACCTCATGTCCAGTAGTGGCATCAACCATGAGCTCGGGTATAGGGAGTGGAAAGTCATCTTTCGGACATGCGTTGTTCAAATCACGAAAGTCAACACACACTCGGATTTGCCCATTTTTCTTCTTCACTGGGACAATGCTTGAAATCCAAGTGGGGTATTTGACTTCTCGAATGAAACCAGCTTCAATGAGTTTATTGATCTCTGCTTCGATTTTGGGGACCAAGTTTGGTCGGAAGCGTCTTTGAGATTGCTTGATAGGTCGGGCGCCATGCTTCACCGCTAGATGATGGACTGTGACTCTTGGGTCTAATCCAGGCATCTCCTTATAACTCCAAGCAAAGACGTCCCTATACTCGCGTAGAAGCTCGATGTAGGCAATTTCTTCTTCAAAGGTGAGCAAAGCGCTGACGTAAGTTGGTCGCGGGTCATCTTTAGTCCCTAAATTGATCTCCTTTAGATCGTCGATAATGGACCTCACTCCTTCTTCTAACTCTAGCGGAACATCTTCCGCATCTTCTTCTACTTGAATTTCATTATAAGTTGCTGTGATATGGAAGGAGGAAGTGGCAGACTCTTCATTGAGACAACGATCCAATTCCTTAGAAGGCACTTTGGTCAGCACCACAGTTTGTCGCCTTACTCTTAGCAACGCATCATCAGTTGCCACAACGAGAGTAGTTTGGCGCTTCATGCGAGAGTGTATTTTACTCCTTAATTTCTTATCATCTTCTGACAAAAGAGCAGTCCTCTGTTTGGAAGCCTTCTCGATGGCACTGCTCGAAACGCCCAATCGACTTTGGACAGACCTTCATGGAGCGTTTGTTGAAGATATCTCACTTGGTGGACCCAATCTACTTTGGATAGACTTGCATAGGACAGGAGGTGTAGAGCTCTTGCTTTGTGGCCCTAATCTATCTTGAATGGGTCCTCTCATTGGGGTTGGTGAGACAACTTCTTCTTGAGGAGTCAATCTGTCAAAAACTGACCTTTGTGATTTCGGAGCATTCAAGCGATCGAAAACCGATGCCTTTGGTGATGAAGTGCATTCTTCTGCCGTAATGTGGTTGTTGCTCGACTTCTTTATGAAGATGCGAGCAGGAGCAGGTGCGGTGTATCCAAGGCCTGCTTGGGACTCCTTGATAGAATATCCCTTCTGCTTGAGCATTTTCTGTGTTGGGTTCAAGCCGTGTATCTTTTCGCCAGTCACTTCAGGCAATAGTCTCCCTAGATTGGTTAAACTTTTTGGATTATGTCCAGCCTTTGCGAATAGCTTGTAGGCATTGGGATCGAATCCATTTGTCCCCTGTGAAGGCAGGTATTCATGCTCCACTTGAGGGGCATGTGTGGCTCGAATGAATCCTTTCAGGGGTGGAGCAACCTTTGCTTCATCAAGGTCGGTAACCAGGAGTATTAATCCTTTCAAGGCTGACTCTTCGTCTTTTTGCAACTTCAGTACATAACGAAGTATTGGCGTGCATTTCTTCTTTGATGGATCTTCCATGTGAGGCTTGCCACCTTGAATGTTTTCCTCCTTCGCCTTAATAAGAATGTTGGTTTTACCAATTTGAAGCTCATTAGCTTCAGAGGGTTTGTGACTTGATGAAGAGGCAGCTGGCACTAATTCTGTCAACACCATGTTTGCCAAGTAAAATTTAGCATCAGCAAAGTGGGATTCAGCTTCGCTAAAGGGTTTGTTATCGGCCACCACCTTCTTTATCACACCATCTCTGCAATACTTGAAGCATTGATGGAGGGTTGATGGGACAACACCATTCTCATGGAGCCACGGCCGCCCTAGCAATACATTGTAAGAGGTTTCGGCATCAATGACATGGAGCAGTGCGCTTGAGGTCATATCATCAATGAGTAGGTCCAGACGAATGATGCCAACAGCTCTTTGCCCCCCTTGATTGAATCCTTGGATCATGAGACGGCTAGGTGCTAGTTCTTCCATAGAGATACCGAGTTCCTTCAGGGTACGAAGAGGCAAGATGTTGACCGCAGATCCGCCATCCAGGAGTATCCTATTGACTCTTTGTTCGCACATGTACCCAGAGACAAAAAGCGGACGATTATGTGGAGTTGCGCCAAGCAATAAATCTTCATCGGAGAGTGTAATGGCTCCAACGCAAGCAGAGCAATCTTTGGCGCAAATAGTAGAGTCAGGATGGATTGGAGAGTGCTTATATGCAGGAGGTGACTCTAGCTCCGTCTCTTCAGCTTCTTCACAGCTCACAGTATTGCATGAAGCTTCAAAAAGACTGGTGTTGCGAATTGACTTAGGTAAGAAGTCCCATAAAGTAAATGGAGTGCGTAGTCTTCGGATAAGGGATGTCTTCTGGCAAGTTTGAAGCTATGTTCTTCAGCTTCTTCCTTCTTTGTTGCCTTCCTGTATGCCTCCTTCTGAGACTAGGCTTTGGGGCCACTGATTGAGGATGCTTCGCACTTGGCTCGCACTTCTTCTTTCTACGAGTTACAAGGGTCCATCCTTCGCCATCCATGTCATCTACTTTTGCCTTGGCATAGATGCTGCCCCCAAGTTGTTGAACAAAATGACATCGCACTACCCCAATTGGATCGAACGACCCAAATTGAATCTTCACACTTTGTGGCACTTCAGGCTGTTGATCGTCTTGTAGAGTAGCCACAATTTGATTTGTAGCTACGGTTTCTTTTTCTTCCTCCAAGACGATCTTTCCTTGGCTAGCGAGCTCCACTACATTCTCTTTGAAGACGAAGCATCGTTGGGTTGGGTGACTAACCAAGCGATGGTATTTGCAGTAGTTTTGATCGTTAACTTTGTTAGCTTCCTCAGGTCGCTTCATCTCCGGGAGCTCAATGAGTTTCAAATCTAACAGTTGATCAAACATTGAAGGGACCTCTGAATCGGGGAAAGGATACACCTTTTCTTGCATCTCCTTCAACGTGAGTCTTTTCCTCTCCTTCATTTGCGGTGGAGTGGACCTCTCTACTTGCTTTTCTTTGGGTTTAGTAGAGATCTTGATTGGTGCAGCATTCACAGCCATGGATTCCTTCTTACCTTCTTTGACTAGAAATTTGCCCCCTTTGCGAAAATCTAGCTTGCTTCCTATGGTGCGAGAATCTTGCGCTCTGCGAGAGTCTTGCACTGGTAGCCCTTGCTTTCCATTTGCCATGATGGTGAGCTCCATGTCATGAGCTCGAGTAGCCAATTCTTCGAAGGTTTTAGGCAGGATTCCTTGAAGAATGTATTGTAAGTCCCACTGCATGCCTTTAATGCACATCTCCAGAAGTTTCAGATAGCCTATCCTTGCAATTTAGACTCAAGTGTCGCCATCTATTGATATAATCAATGATAGGCTCATCCTTCCATTGGCGAGCATTTGTAAGCTCGAACATACTAACAATACGGCAAGTGATATAGAAACGGTTATGAAATTCTTGTTCCAACTGCTCCCAATTGTCAATCGTACCGGGCTCAAGGTCGCAATACCAGTCGAAAGCATTGCCTTTAAGCATTCGAACAAACTGCTTGACGAGAAGATCACCATCAGTTCCAGCATTGCTGCATGTTTCCACAAAGTGAGCAATGTGTTGCTTTGGATTGTCTTTGCCCTCGAATTGTTGAAACTTCGGTGGTTGATAACTAGCAGGCATCCTCAAAAGGTCGATCCTCTGAGTATAAGGCTTAGCATAAGTAGAAGAAGATTTCGGTGCCTCCTCGTACTTTTGCTTGATAGCGCCTAGAATGAAATCCTTCAGCTGGTCCATGGGAATCGAACCATCACCAGAAAGCGAAAATTCTTTCAGTACTTCCTTCTGCTTGTTTGAAGACCCAGCTTGACTTGAATCCTCCATAGTTTCTGTTTTGTTCTTGATTGAGGCAATTTCAAAGTCGCGCTCTTCTATGGTTTTTGACAGTCCCTCAACTGCTTTGGCCAAGGAAGCGACCTGTTCTTCTAGACTGACCGCATTTATTGTCATAACATCAATGATTGAAGAACTACTAAGCTTGGTGAAAGCATTGAGGTTTGACAGAGGAATGCTTCGAGAAGAAGTGGAATCAAAACTGCTTGAATAGCCTTCTTCCTTGTTCTTCTGAATTTCTGAAGCAGACTCATGAATCATGGGAGGATAAACAAAGGGATTCTCAATGCTGGCTGCCATGTCTTTCACTGCCTCCATGGTAGAGACACCTTCCTTCTTTTTTGGTGAGCTTGTGAAGGTTGGTGATGCTTTCGGTAGATCAGCCCCAACGGCGAAGTTTGGTTTAGGCAGAAGCGAGGCTTATGCAGATGCTTGAGCTGCAGCCTTTGACTTGCTTCGAGTTATTGGACCGCCACTTCTAGTATGAGATCCAGAGCCAGGATTTGCAACGGTTGAAGCCTTGAAGCGTGCAACTTTTGCTCGAAGAGCCTTTGAACTGTTGTTCTTAGGAGCCTTTGAAGCCTTTGAACTGTTCTTCTTAGCGGCCATTGAGAGTTTGCTTGATTTGTTGAAGAGAAGAGATGAGAAGCAGAGATGGTCCCATCGGGCGTGCCAAAATCTGTTGAACACAAATTTCGAGTCTGCGAAAAAGACGGAAAAATGTTGAACAATAGTCAATTTTATTGATGTATGAAATTAGGGTTTACAATCTCTGATGTATTTTCTAATCAAAGAAAATAAAGTCTTCTGATTCTTCTCTTCGATTGTTGAAACGAGGGCTTGATGCTTGATCTCGAATCAAACGACGGAATCTTCTCCAAGATTTGTGGAGAAGTTGATGATTTGGGTTGAATGTTCTTCGAGGCTTTGAAGTTTCGATTCGAAGAACTTCTTTGTGGATGCAGACTTGAAGAATTCTGAAGGGCTTGAGGGCTTTGATCTTCAGAGCTCTGGAGCTGCTTCAATGTGCAGATGGAAAAAATATGAGAAGGAACACCTCTATTTATAAGAATTGGAGACTCCAACCCTAACCTTCCATATTGATCTCTTTAATTATTTCGTTTATTGAATTTAAAAGAAATAATAATTATTATTCACCAATTAGCCCAATTTGATTGGCCGGATTCGATAAAATAATAACTGCGTCATTTTGACACGTGGCACCATTTGATTGGTCCATTTATGTGTCTCTGACTTTTGATCACGGACACTTGGCATCATTTGATTGGGCTGTCCATGAAACTTTGACTTTGACTTAAAGGCACTTAGCGACATTTGATTGGCCAATTTGTATGCCCTAACAACACGTGGCAATTTGTGATAGGCTAGAAATTTTACATGCCTACATCCCTTCCCTTCTCTCTTTCCACGTCACTCTTTCTCTCTTATTTGTCTCCCTTTCGGATCCGGATTTCTCTCTCTTGTCCGGGTCTCTCTCTTTCATTTTCAATTTTAAATTTTTAAATATTCATAACTTTTGTTGCACATATCCAATTTTGAAAAATATATATTTCTAAAAACCTACTCGAGTGGTGTGTCGAAAAAAAGAATTTTTTGAATGTATGCTCTCTTTCTTTTCTTTTCTTTTCTTTTTTTCTTTTTTTTTGCATTTTAAAGTTCTATAAGAAATATTTTCACTATGAATTTTGATTTTACGTTGTTAATTATGAATTTACGTTGTGTTTTCAAATCCAGTGTCTATGATTATTCTGAATAATTTGTTTTGTTGTGTTTGAAACACAATGAAATTCATGAGCTCAAACTAATGAAATTTATGAGCTTGAAGCTAACGAAATCCACAAGGTGATTGTTGATTTTTGAAATTCAATAAAATTCACGAGCTAAAAACTACATGTAATAAAATTCATGAGTTCAAAAATTTCAAAATTAGTAAAATCCGTGAAATTCACTAGCTTCAAGTTAGTGAATTTCGGACACATGGGAAAAGGGAAGGAGAGGCTCCTTACACGTAATTAAATGCCTGTGTGATCCTTGATGTGCATTAAAGACTAATTTTTTAGACTTGGATGTAATTTGTTGTTGTTACTCCTATCAATTTACTATTTTATTTATTATTTATTTTAAATATTTTATTTTATTTTATATAAAATGAGAGCACCATTTGTTGCCACTCCTCTTGTGAAACTGTATGGACTTTTAAGTTTCTTAAATTGTTCCTAGTGTTACTATTTCTACACTGTAATTGTTATGGGTAGAATTACTATTTTGGGGACAATAGTAATTCAATAAGAAACCACCTGACCTCATGTAACTGTTTTTATTTTCCTTATCACAATAGTGAGTGCCCACTTCTAGTGGATATTAAGGAGAAAATAAATTTAAAATGATACTCCATTAGAAAATAAAATAAAACAAAAATGATGCTTTTCTATTTTTTTGGGTTAGGTTAGGAAAATGGAAAAAAGTGAATGAGTATTCGCTTTTGCTAATTACCGTCCAATAAGTTGATTATAAACCACCAACCCAATTGTTTGTCAATTTCTAAAAAATTTCCATGAATAATGATAAATACCAACCCTACTGTTCGTCAATTTCTAAATATTTACGTTTGTTAATTTCTAAAAAATTTCCATGAATACCGATAAACACCAACCCCATTTGTTTGTCAATTTCTAAATATTTAAGCTTGTCAATTTCCAAATATTTTGCATGAATACCAGTAAACACCAACCCCATTGTTTGTCAATTTCTAAATATTTTCCATGAATACCGATACACTTTTTGCTCATTACTAGCATTTTCCTTCAAAAATTTAACAAAATGCCTTCTTTCGTTTATTTACCTACAAACAAGACCCAATCATATTCCCTTTTTTTTACTTTCCCTTACCCAGACAATCTATGATGGAAACACAAATTGAACACAAAAATTGCCTAATCAAAACTGGAAATTTTTAAATGTATCCTGAACAAATGCACCAACATAATAAAGTTTCGGCCAATTGACATGATTATTTATTTATTTATTGCTAAAAATTGCTTGGATCTACAAGGAGGTAACAGCCCCCTAACTAAATTTCCAAGACATGCTCTTCTCAGTTCTACCATGAAGTACTAAAATATGATAAACGCGTAGTACTAGTAGAGAACATCTTAAATATACAAGCCTTAAGTACTTAAATGGTCCTTACAAAATAGAGTCAATTTCATTTTCATTCTTCTAAAATTTTTTGTATCAATTTCGTCCTTCCAGTTTGTGAATCAGTTCAATATCACCATTGCCGTCAATCAGTGGACGGAATTTGCCTACTTGGATAACAGAAGCCTTCTTTGGTACTTACCTGGCCCATGTCTCTTCTCTCCAATATTACCCTTATCGTTTTCTACCAAAAAAAGGCGCACAAGATCAATTTGCCATTCAATTACATTACAAACGTGCGACAAAAAAATCACAAATGATATAGGTTTAGAGAAAATGCCCTCTAGACTCTTTTCATTCAATAATAATCAATCACTATCTTGCCCCGAAGACTTACAACTTGTTAAATAAGTAGAAAAACCCTAACTCTAATTGATTCGCCTCAAAACAGACACCAAATCAATTAATAACGAGAATTATAAAAAATGAAAAAATTTGGAATAATAGCAAAACTAGAAAATAGAAAAAATTCTAAGACTTCTCCCAAAAGAACAACTTAATTCGGATTTTCCTTACCCAAGTTATTAGCAAATTAACTATTTCCTTAAACGGCAAATTTGGGCGTCCGGAGGCCTAAATGGCCTTAAACGGCTAAAAAACACATGGCATGTGTATTGATCGCTGGGCCGTTTCGGATCGAACCTATAATGGCCCGTCGCATAATTCCGCAGTTGAATAATTACGATTTCGCCATCCTAGGTTTAAAATGTCATTAGCATTGCTATTAACCAAAACCAGTACACAACTGGCAAGTCCGTTATCCACGTAGGCCAATTCCATCCACTGGTTGACGGCAAGGGTGACAATGAATTGAGTCACAAACTGGAAGGACGAAATTGACACAAAATTTTTTATAAGGACGAAAATGAAACCGACTCTATTTTGTAAGGATCATTTAAGTATTTAACTACAACAGCGATAACCAAACTAACTCTTTAACTGCATATTCCCTTAGCATATGAACACACAAATCTCTCTATTAGACATGAATGTATCCAATGCTTTCAGCTTTCAGGATCCGTTAGGTAACCAGGACTTTCAAGTTCACCCATCTCCGCAGAAACAAATGACTCGAGGGAACCAAGTGTTGAAAGGGAAGAAGGAGAGTCATCAGAATCAGAGACGTCCTCATCATTCATCAAGATGTGACCACCATCACTCATCATCATCATCATGTGTCCATCATCATGCATCATCATGAGGTGTTCTTCCTCAATGTCTGATCCGTCCGAACCGGAGGCTCCCTGTAGAAGCTTGTTTATAGCTGTTTTGGCAGTCTCAACAAACCATTCGTCCTCGGGAAGTGCACTTACAAGGAATGAGAGTTTAATTTTCAGGCAGAATAAAGTCAAAATCCAATCAAATTTTTATATTCTGTGGGGGAAAAATCAAAGCAAATAGATGGGTACCTTTGTGGATCTATGCCCCTGGCGGAGAAGGTCCGAATTGCTCGAGCTATTATGGCAGATGCCATCTGATGGATCTGTCGTGATGGGTAACCCGCAAAACGCGCTATTTCAACAGTGAAGTGCATGTCTAGAATCAACTGCCAACAAGAAGTTGAGAGAGAGAGAGAGAGAGAGAGTGAGAGTATTCACAACTATTTAGCAATGCATATAATATAGACTCATAAACACGTATCAAACAAACACAAAACTATTGTAATACCAATTACCAATACATCTCTAAAAACTCCATAGAACACTAAGAAGCATACGCACTTCTAATAGAGTGCTCTTTTTGTTTGAACACGTGTCAGCAAAGTGGCACTCATAGGACACTCTTTACATTTGTCTTTCATGTCATTTCTCATTCAGATGCTCTTTACCTTGCAAAGTGTTGTTGAAAGAATTGATATAGATTTGAGAGGATAGAAAGGGAAGAAGAACCAAACAAGGGCCATAGCCTTCTCAACTCAATTTTAAATGAATCAACAAAAAATTGGTCCTAGGTCCATTATGTGAATTTCATAAACCCACAAGTCCACCTATTAGTTTTGTAAGGTGTCAAGTACATTTTAAAAAGTTCATAGTAGGCCCAAGCCACTCCCTAGGGTAGGTTAGGGTACTCTACGGTTTAGGGACTTTCATAGGGTTTTAGGGTGCACTTTTCTATTATAAGGTAGGGTAGGGTATCCTAGCATAGGGTACTGTGAAAGGAAATGTATCGTAGTGTATCCCTCCAACTATGGCACAGATTAGGTGTAATCATATTCTAATCATAGATTAGGCATAATCATATCAATTAGGCTTAATTAGCGTAATCATATCAACTAGGTTTTCCTTTTGCGTATCATTTCTAGGGTTATTTATACCCAGCTTTGTAATCATCTATGAATCAATAACACCTATCAGTTTTCTCCCATCTGTTTTACACTTGTCTAGTTTCATGGTATCAGAGCTATATCGATCCGGCATTTCATCGGAATAGCTTCGTAACTTCCCTCTGTTAAATCTGTCCATCTCCATCTTTCTGTCTCTCTCTCTCAGTCACATACACAACTGACAACTACAAAACCCTTTCCGACCCTCATCAGCACTTCTCCGCACTCCAGCGACCCTCAACAGTGTCCAACGACCTCCAAAGGTGCTACTCCAGCCTTTTCCTGCCTGTTTCAGACACTACTCATCACTCAGTCATCTCCGGCAACCTTCTGACCACTCTCCAGTGACTCTGTTTGATTGCAACTGCTCTGATTCTGCTTCTTTAGAAAAGATCTGGTATTTCAGTACTTTGGCTTTATTTCAGATTCTTTGTTCTGTTATTCACCATGGTTGACGATAAGATCCCTGTTAGCATACATTTGACTGGTAATAACTATTCATATTGGTCAAATGTGATGAAAATTTTTGTTATGGGTAAAGATATGTGGGGGCACGTAGATGGATCAACATTACCCCCTTCTGATCCAAAAGACCCTGGGTATGCCACTGCCTTAGGAAAATGGACCAAAGAGAATGCTCAAATTCTGACTTGGTTTCACAACTCCGTGGAACCAAGAATTGGTATGAATTTCTCAAAATATAACACAGCAAAGAAAGTTTGGGATTATTTAAAAGCTCTGTATCTTGCATCGAACTTTGCTAAACGATACCAGCTGGAAATGTCTATCTGGAATACCACCCAAAACAATAAATCGATTCAGGAGTTTTATAATGAGATGACTACTTATTGGGATCAGTTAGCTCTTATGGAACCTTCAGATTTGTAGTTACTTGATAGCTATGTCAAGTTTCGTGAGGAGCAGCGACTTGTTCAGTTTCTTATGGCCCTTCGGACTCAGTTTGAGCCTCTTCGTGGGGCTATCATGCACCGGTCTCCATTGCCCTCAGTAGATGGTGATGTTCATGAGCTTATTGCTGAGGAAACCCAGTTCAAAGTGGCTAATCTTGCACCTCCCTCACAGTCTGTCTTTGCTACCCAGTCTGCCCCGCCTATTCAGAACTCTGCACCTCTCTTGCCCACTCCGGCATCCCATCTTTCTCAAGTTTTGGGCAATCCTCGGCCTCACATTCCCACAGATGAGTGCAGCTATTGTCATCAGAAGGGTCATTGGAAGCATGCACGCCCTAAGCGTGTTCAGCTGAAAGGCAGAAATTATTCTCATTCAAGTGGCCCTTCTCGGACATCACACCAGCATTATCGCTCTTCTACAGCCTTAGCAGCACCTACCTCTGGTGTGGTTCCTTCTCCTCCCATGTTCGAGCAATATCAGCAGTATAAGGCTTTCATGGAACCAATCAAGGGGATCATCCCAAGCTTCTGCCATGTCCTCTACCCACTTAGGTTTGCATGGTTCAGGAGTCACAGGTATATTACCGACCACTTGGATTTTTGACTCTGGTTGTTCACATCATATGAACTTTTGATTCCTCTCTTCTTATTAAATGTCTCTCTCCCACCTTTCCTATTAGTGTTGCCACTGCAAATGGATCTCCCATGCATGTTGTTTCTATTGGTTCCATCCACTCGACTTCACTGTCTATTTCTAATGTCTTTTATGTTCCTCAGTTAACATTAAGCCTCCTTTCAATTAGCTAGCTACCTGACTCTGGTTTTTTGATGTCGTATTTTCTTCCTCTGGTTGTGTTGTGCAGGATCGGGAGTCCAAGAAGCAGATTGGGACAGGTCATAGAGTTGGTGATCTCTATACCTTGGAGAGCTTGCACATCCTGTCCAAGTCATCTCCTACTGCTGTGTCGTATTTCCGTTAAGATCAGAAGTCGTCTCCTTTCTATCTTTGGCATTCTAGATTAGGACATTTCTCTAGTGAGCATCTTTAAACTCTTAGTAAAGTCTGGTTCTTTGGGTCAAATTTCTATCAATGATATTTCATATTGTAGTGGTTGCAAACTTTCCAAAATGTCTGCATTGCCTTCTAATAAAGTACTTTTGTCTTCATCTCCTTTTCAGCTTGTTCATATAGATTTATGGGGCCCATCCCCAGTTGCAACAAAAGCTGGTTCTATTAATTATGTTTCTTTTGTCGATGATTATAACCTAGGTTTATTTGTTGACACACAAGTCTGATTTCTTTAAAATTTATCAGACTTTTCATGCCATGGTTCAAACTCAATTTTCTGCATCTATTGAAACCCTTCGTTCTGATCTGGGTAGGGAGTACTCTCTTTCTGAATTTACCAAAATGGTAGAGCCGAAAGGAAGCCTCATCACCTTCTTAACACCGCTCAATCCCTCTTATTGTCATCTTCCGTTCCTTCTGTTTTCTGGGGAGAAGCCATCCTCACAACAACTTATCTTCTGAATCGGATGCCCACCCCCCTTCTGTCTGGCAGTTCTCCTTATGAGCAACTCTACAGTCAAATTCCCAACTACTCTCTCCTCCATGTGTTTGGTTCTACCTATTTTGTCTTTCTCTCCAAGAAGGATCGTACTAAGCTCAGTGCTCAATGTGCCGTCTGTGTCTTCTTGGGGTATGGCCTTAATCAAAAGGGTTATCGGTGTTATGATCCAGTGACAAAGAAGCTATATGTATCACGACATGTCACATTCTTAGAGCGTTTACCTTATTTCAGTCTTCCCCCCCAAGCTACTCCTGTGGCCAAAGAGGATCTGATTCATATTGATCCCTTCCCTATGGACGTGCCGTCAGACGAATATACCTCCACTCTTGAGGTATCCGATATTCCTGTAGCTTCTTCTCCACCTCCGCCTCCCAACCTGCTTCAGAACTGAAGCACCTGATCTGCCTCCTCGCCGGTATCCTGCTCATGAAAATTGCCATCCACAGGTAAAATTTGGTTTTTCTCATACTTGCCTTTCTTCTTCTTTTCAATCTTTTCTTTCTCGGATTCACACTTACTTTGAGCCTAGGTCTAGTAAAGAAGCTTGTAATGATCCTAATTGGGTGGAAGCCATGAATGTTGAACTTACTGCTCTTGCTCAAAATCATACTTGGGAGTGGCCCGAGTGGGTAAGAATCTTATTGGTTGCAAATGAGTGTATCAGGTGAAAACTCATTCTGATGGCTCTTTGGAACGCTACAAAGCCAGCATAGATGCTAAGGGGTTTTCTCAGGAGTATGGGATTGATTATGAGGAGACCTTTGCACCTGTCGCCAAAATGACCACTGTTTGCACTTTGATATCTGTTGTTGCTGTGCATCAGTGGCCTATTTATCAATTGGATGTGAAGAATGCATTTCTTAATGGGTATCTTTCTGAAGGGGTTTATATGTGTCCTCCTCCCGGCTTCTCTCATCCCTCTGGTCTTGTTGGTCGCCTGCGCTGCGCCCTTTATGGTTTGAAACAATCTCCTCGTGCTTAGTATGCCCGCTTTCAGGATGTGGTTCTTCAGATTGGGTTTCAGCCTAGTATGCATGACTCTGCGCTCTTTCTTCGGCGCACCTCTCGCAGTCTGATCCTTTTATTGTTGTACGTGGATGATATGATCATCACTGGTTCTGATTCTGCTGCTATTGATGACGTGAAACAGTGTTCTAAAAGAAGGATTTAATCACCGATTAATCGAAAATTTGGCCTAACCGATTAGATTAATGCCTAGTCGGTTGAATTAGTAGGTCAAGAGGTTAATCGGAGTTAGCCGGCGATTAACTGGCGATTAGTGGGTCGGCGTCTACGGCGATTAGTCGATTAATCGGTTAATGGGCGATTAGTCGGCTATTCGTTGGTTAATAGGGGTAAAATCTATAATTTTGAAAAATCAAGGGGTGTAACTGTTATATACTCATAGGGCTTCGAATCTCAATTTTTAGGGCTTGTTCAACACCCAGTCATCGATTGATCGATCTCGGAGTCACTTGTCATATCTCTGTGAATCCCTAAAACACGAGATCTCTGAGCCGCCTATCGCCTCTCTCTCTCTCTCAAATTCAAGATCTCCTCTCATTCCATGTCTCCACCGACCTTGAACATTAGTTTTTTTTTTTAAAACCCATACCCATATTGACACGTTAGTGATTCTGGAAACAAAGTGTAGTAATATTTTTTTATTAAATCTTAACACAAAGTGTAGTATTGTTTGGTGTATATAAATAAAGTTAATATAATTGGTAAGTGACTAATAAATGAACGACCCATACCCAGTACCAGTTGGTGTTATAATCATGTTAACAGTTTTCTGTAAAGGAGAGATTTCTATGTCATATTTAAAAAACAATTGATGTTGATGGATTGATAGATGAATGTTCAATTTTTTATAAGAGTTGTCATTGGGGAGTATTTATTTATATATAAATAAATAAAAACCCGACTAATTGCTACAAGCCAATTAATCGGCGATTAATAGGTCTCGAAGCTCGAAGGTGGTTGACCGAGCAACGAACGCCGAGCGACTTTTAGAACATTGATGTGAAATGTCATCTCTTCCATGAGTTTGAAATGAAAAACTTGGCCCTCTTCGGTATTTTCTTGGTATTGAGGTTGCTTCTTCTCCTAAAGGGTATCTTCTGGGCCAGTCCAAGTATGCTACTAATATTCTCCACCGTGCTCGTCTCACTGATAACAAAATCGTTGACACTCCTCTTGAGCTCCATGCCAAGTTCTCTCCCTCTAATGGTGTTCCTTTAGATGATCCTACTGAATATCATGAGTTGGTGGGCTGCTTGGTTTATCTTACTGTGACTCGGCCTGACATTGCCCATGTTGTTCATATTGTGAGTCAGTATGTTAGTGTTCCTCGGTCTATCCATTGGGCCGCCCTATTATGCATTATGCATTATGTCCGTGGTACTATCCATCAATGTCTTTTGCCCTCTTCTACGTCAAGTTTGACTCTTCAAGCTTATGCCGATGGTGATTGGGCAGGTGATATTAGTGACCGCAAATCAACCTGTGGCCTTTGTGTTTTTCTGGGCGATTCCCTTATCTCCTGAAAAAGCAAAAAGTAATCTGTTGTTGCTCGTTCCACTGCTGAAGCTGAATATCGTGCTATGGCTCATGCTACCTCAGAAATAGTTTGGCATCGCTGGCTCCTCTCGAATATGGGTGTCTGTCTCTTCTCCTACGCCTCTGTATTGTGATAATAAGAGTGCTATTCAGATAGCCCACAACTCGGTCTTCCATGAACGTACCAAGCACATCGAAATCGATTGCCATTTTGTTCATCAGCATCTTCAGTCAGCACCATTACCTTACCCTTTGTTTCCTCCACGTTGCAGTTGGCTGACTTCTTCACGAAGACCTACACTGCAACCCGATTTCGCTTCCTCCTTGGCAAACTCTCGATACTCTCTGCTCACGCATCCTGAGGGGGGGGGGGGGGGGGGTTGAAAGGATATGTATCAGAGTGTATCCCTCCAATTATGGCACAGATTAGGCGTAATCATATTGTAATCATAGATTAGGCATAATCATATCAATTAGGCTTGATTAGGTTTTCCTTTTGTGATCATTTCTAGAGTTATTTATACCCAGCTTTGTAATCATCTATGAATCAATAACACATCAGTTTTCTCCCCTCTGTTTTACACTTGTCTGGTTTCAGGTACCACTTTCATAGGGTATTAGAGTGCACTTTCCTATTATAGGGTTTTAGTGGTTTAGGCACTTTCATAGAGTTTAGGGTTTCAGGCACTTTCATAGTGTACCCTAGGGTGTGTAGACTTGTGGGTTTATAAAATCACTATAGTGGACCAATCACCAAATCTCCCATCAATCAATTCTTACTCAACACCTATGTCAAATCTCTTAGATCTACAGGCTAAAACCCTAACAAAGATTTTTAAAAAATTAGATTCCTAATACTAGAAGGAAACAACCAATAAGCTTCCTAATTAAAATGAATTCAAAGGAAACTAATATCAGGAATCAAGAACAAAATCCAAATTAACCCCCAAGCGAAAGTAGCAGTGCTGTGCACATGCAAGAATATTGGACAGTTTGGACCCTATATCTGCAATACAACTGTTCTCAGCGCACCTTCCCATCTTTTGTTGATTTACATTTCTTAACGTATGTTCAACTTTACAGTTGAAAAAATGGATAAGGAGGCAATCTGGATAGAAAATCACCTGCTGCAGCCCTGGTGCCTGAAGAGGTGCATACTGGTCCTCTAACACACCCCAGAACTCCTGTTCATCAGATAACCACATAACCACAGTCAATGTTAGCCTGGCAAGCAAAGTTTTCTGTATTTTCTCTCTCCCGACCAACACATCTCCAGCCACAGTTGCTAACTGTTGCAGCTTCCCAAACAGTGCCTGCAACCATACCGTGAGATATCTTCAGCAAGAAATCAAGAGGACTAGCGGCAAACAAGAAAAGGATATATGTATTTTTTTTTTTTTTTGGCTACATAAAAGAAAAAACTCACTAAACCACATTTTGCATTCCCATGTTGCTACAAAATTGCACTTTGCAGCAAGAAACTGAAACACATTGAGGTAGTACTTTGAAGAATGCTCTCTGTAAGTTTTTGCAAAACACGTTAAGAAAAAGGAAGATATACCCACCAATTTTAACTTCTGTGATCTTGTTGCCCATCATTCAACATGTTCAAGAGTTTTCACACACACACACACACAGAGACAGAGAGAGAGAGAGAGAGAGAGAGAGAGAGAGAGATCAAAAGGGGTAGTTTTAGAGAGGGAGAGAGGGTGATCTACTAACGTGGATAATGGGTGTAGGATGGGTACTCATCAATTTAGTCTTTTACCATTTTGCCCTTACCAGTTGACAGAGACTAAAAATCTTTTAGTGTAAAAATTCAATTTCAGGAACACAGCTTTGGCAGTAGAAGAAAATACACAATCTCAAGAAAGGACACCAAAAGGGGTATTTCCTTTGCATATTAATATCAGAAGGACTGCAAGTACAAGGTAAAACTGCACTCAAACATGTTAATACCACAACATTTACCAGAAATAAAACATGAAAGATAGATAAAATAACTTGAAACAGACAAACAAGTTAATATCCAAATGCAACTATAGACTGGCAGGGGAAAACAATTCAAATACCTGAAACAAATTTCCATTACAAGGAAATAGAAGAACTAAAGCAGATAAGATTGCATGAAGTGGCTAAAGTTGACCCAATGTCCACATTCCTAAAAGTTCCTCATAGAATATTTTACAAGTTACCATTACTTTTGACACGATAAGGAACATTGTAATAAACAAAACCATGCAAAATTGAAGAGTAAAAACATCGACCAAATATGATACTTTCGGCAGTTTGAGGAGGAAAAGACAACCTGGAAGGGTAGTGAAGGCAGAGGATCAGAATCCCAGAACAGATCCTTTCCTTCACCAGTTAAATAAATCTGTGCAGCTAAACGCGTTTTCCCATCTCTGTTGTAAATGAAACTCAAAACATATTGTTGACAGAAGTGATCTCTGAGCTTGTCCAGTGAATGTTGAAGATGGCGCCTCCAATCCTTGAGTTCTATAGTACTACTTGATGTGGCAATGATGTTATCACCTACTCCAGTCCCTGCTTCCTTGCTTTCATTAAGTGCACTCAAAATTCTGGACACAGCCATTGGTAATAGCTCATCTGCAACAGTATACGCAGTTCCCAATAGCGCAAGCTGTTCAGAGTCCGTCTCTGCTCTAAAAGGTAGAGCTTCTTTCAAGTCTGTAAGATTGTCATCTTCAGAATGGCTAGGTAACGCTTTAATCAAAGAATCCACATACTTGTCAAATAGATGTGAAATTCTGGTCAGGATGTTCACTCCAAAGTGAAAAATGACTAGGGGAGTTAACTGCTCTACGATCTCCTGCAAAGAATATGTCATCCTCTACATTATTATCAATCGATAACTAAACCACGAATGTAGCAACAGCCATGTAGATATTTGAGCTATCTACACATCCCCAAAGTATAACAAAACAAATTTAAGTCACCATCCAGCCAATCACACTGCATATCCATGCGGAGAATTTTGAGATCTGAGTTTGACTTGGTACCAAATTCATGTTCAAATAAGCATGCACGGCGATGTACTTACCCCGTTTACACGAACACATGTCTCTACCATTACCAATACATCATACCACAAGGCATGAATGCGAAGACATGGCAAATATATGACACAAAACTGGACAAAAAATCATGGCAGTTTTTTAAAGAATGAAGAACAGAATTGAGCAAAGATATCATTATTTATACGGAAAATAGTAATTAACTGATTCTCTAAGTTCACATGTTGACGAAAGTTGAAATAGGAAACCCTCAGCGGTTAAAAAGGTTTACCATCGCAATAACTAAATAGCCAAATGCATAATTCTTTTAATCCTCCATTTAGTTTTTCGAGGCTTGTGTTAAGGCCCCAGGGGTAACTCATTTGTGTCCATGAACGCCTCCATTATAATTTCTGGAAGCTTGTGTGAAGCGCCGAGAAGAGTTTAACGTGCATCCCCCTGCGATGGACGGGCCTTTCTAATGTATGTCTAAAGCATAGACTCTTCTAGATGAATTATGGAAACAATATATATACATTAGGACGTGGATCTTACACTTGTATATTAATTAATGCTCGACAAGTATCATTACCAGATACAGGGGATGCAGTATGCTAGGAGGAGTGACCATGCCTCCTAGTGTATGTAGAGTCTACATGTAATATGTACTAACAAGCTCAAAAATTTCTGGCACATGGACTAATTCCAGAAGCTTGTTTCCTCAGATTACTAGATGCTAAGGGTCATTGCAAAAATCTCAAAAGATCAGGACCACATACAGGTGGACGACAACAAGGAATATGGTTTGACACTTGACAGTCAATTTATAAGATGAAAAAGTCTGATTATAGGCCACCTAAGATTTTCTCATGCATGTCATATCATAGGAAAAATGGTTCTGTAGACTCTTGAGTAACAACATGAATCACATGGTCAAAGTCATTCTCAAAATACTAACAGTTCTGCAATTCCTGATGTTTATGGCAAGCAAATATTTTGTTTCTAGTGTACCCAACAGCAAACCATGTACTATACAAGTTTCCATTCCCTAGAATCAACATACTTTGATGATGAAAATGAACCTCATTCCACAACCGATGAGAAAGTTATCAGATGATGTGGCAAAAATAGAAAGTGGAGAGGCAAAGCGAGGTGACAGTGGCAAGCTCTCATCAGTTTCAGCAAAGTCAAGAACTTGTCTTCTAGCCCGTCTAAAATTCAACTCCATGACTTCGTCAATGTATGGTCGCAAAAGCACCAAAAGCAACTTTGAGAGTTTTAGGCCTTGCGATTCCAATGCAGAACAGTGACTAAGACTGGCCTGAACACAAATACTGGCTGCACGCAAAGCATAAACCGTCTCAGAAGGAAGAGCATTCTCCTTAACTGACCGTACAAAAGATTCAATTTCACATTCTGCCCATTGAATGACTCTATTTGTATAAGTAGGATTGTCGCCAAACACCAAGCTAGAGTCCTTTGATGTCAATGAAATCGCCGAAAACACAAGGTTCGATAATGTGGCTGAATATGTTTCCAGGTAACTAGGGCAAAATGGAAGAAAAGCCTCGATGTTTCTTTGAAGCCGCGATCCATGAGATTTCAACAGTAACTGATTAGCCAAAGCGCTTTTTCCAAGCTTTACTAAGCCAGATAAAGCCTTTTTCAGTTCAAGAATACCAACCAAGGGTTGTTCAGTGATCTCAACTAGCTGATCCTCAACCATTGCCTTTCTTTTCAGAAAGGCGGACTTGTACGACGAGGGTTCAGCAGATGAAGTATCTCCTGAGCATTTCAGCTCTGGGTGACTTGTCTCTTCAACATCCAATGCCTCCAATGCTTCTTCCACTTTGTGCTCAGCCAAGAGAACATCAACATTCTCCAAAAATATCCTTTTGTGATCTTCTGCTTCATTTGGCACGGGATCCTCAAGTTTAGAATTTTCCTGGTTTTGCTCAGTTTCCCGGATGTCACCAATAACTTGGTTCCACTCATCCAATTCACGGCATACACCACTCATCAAATCATGCACAAGGATCCCTTGAGCAGAAATAAGCTTTCGTAGATCATTCAACTCATGCTCTGTTTCCACCACTTCTTCAGATAGCCTGCAATAATCACCATAATTAATATTCTGCATATGTCGATCAGATCTATTTACCAAAGTTACTGAACAAAAAGACATTCAACTAAGCTTATATGCAGTTAAGGAATCATTTAATAGCCACAATGTTTGTCAGGACGTATATTCAACAAGGAGGTGATATCTCAACAATGTTACTAAAATACGACAGACTGGTAACACTGACTATGGCAATACCCATGAGAATTCAACGACTCTTTGAACTGCTAGTTCGTTTAGCAGTCCCAAAATATGAAATGTTGATACTTTGGGAGTTTAGTGGCTTTAGGTGCAACGTTTTGAGGCTTCATGTTTCTAACAATATAACTCAAGTTACTCAATATACAAGACAACATAATGACCTTAGCCCAATAATTGCACTTACGCAAGCATGTCGTGGAAAACACGCCTGAGCTTCACAATCATCAAACACTAAACAATGAACTACATTTGACTTCTTAAATTTACTATTCCAAGTAACGAAGATTCATCAAGAAATGGGCAAATTTTGTAAAATGCATCACTTACGTGTGTAAAAACTTGGTTCCTTGATGGTTTTAACTTTCTACCAAGATCTCCCATTATGAACACACCAAAAGTAGACAGGATATCAAGTTCATTTTCGCCCTTCACAGTCTTATGTCAATAGTCATGCAACCACAGCCAAGGCTTTAGAGAGAGATGGGAAATATTAGGAAGTTTTATAGAGACATTTTTGCAGAGGTGTATATGTCATGTTTGGTTCCTACAGTTATTCACAAATTCGCTCATTGTGTGCTATCAACAGAAAAGAGAGATGTCAGGAGAAAAACAAACACACTACATTACCTCAAGAAAGCCAGGTATTTTGTGCGAGTATTTCCACACAAGTTCTCCACTGCATCCTTTAAATCCAAAAGCTCAAAACAGAGTTTCCTGATTCCCTACATGCATAATGTTTTCAACGTATAACAGTTGCATTTATCCAAGGAAATGCGGGGAAAATTGTTGTGGTGGGCGTTTGACTATCTCAAAGCCTAAAAAGTAACAAATTGAAACGCCATTAAACATATTGGGGAAGGCACACATCTACACTAAAACATGCAGGCATATGACACCATATTTGGCTACGCTGCAAAAACAGCTTAAAAACACAAAACTCAGATAGTAAAGGGGATTCTACCTCTGCAAGAGCATACATATTGCATATCAATAGCTCAAACGCCCAATTTATATGTAATTTTTTCGTGGTTAAACAAAAAAGAGACAATTTTCAAAAAAAAAAAAACAAAAGAGAGACATAATTAGGAACAATTATACCAAACAATCAAATGAAATCCTCTCTAGATTCACGCTCCTGTCCGCGATGTAAAGTACCTGAGGGAAAAAAAACATTTTAAGGAAAGGAGTGTTTAATGCGTCCGCACCCATTTGTTAAGGTGTTTGGTGTGTTCAAACCCATTTTCAACTAACTGGGAGGCAAACGTCTACGCCCACATGTGCAAGCACATCATACATCATATTTGGCTAGGTTGCAAAAACTCATTCAAAACAGAATAGTCACAACAATCAAACCAATCCTTCTCTTCAACGGCACCTTTTCCCTTGGCAAAGACAGCAGCCACACCAACTCCAACCTCATCCTCCGCCCCATCCTCAGGATTTACACTATGTAACCCATAGTACTTCTGTAATCTTTTAATTTGCCCTTTTTAAAGTCACCTCCTACTGAGTTCTGTGTGGCGCACGTAATTTTATTTCAATGGTTGTTGTTCTTTGTGGCGCATGTAATTTTATTTCAATGACCCCACCTAATTTTATTTCACCTTCTATCCCGATGAATATTGATTTGTATATAATGTGGTAGTGACTTTAACAGAGTCCTCGCAGTAAGAAAACCGCCCAGTCCTTCACCCAATTTTTCATCAAATTTCAGTGTTAATTTGGTTTAGAAGGTTAATGAGATAAGAACCCCTCCAATGGTTCTGATCAAACTTTTGAAATATTCCCAACTTATCCCAAGAACCCATTCTAAGTAATTTTTATTTTTCAAAAAAATGAATGTTCCTGCCGATATTCTTATCCCCAGAAATGTAACGAAAACCCATTAAACAACTTTAATCAATGATGAAGGTTAAAATGGAGAAATTTCAACACTCAGGTTTGTTTGGATTGTTGGTTTCCCAGCGACCAAACCAATGGGACTATGAGAAAAAGAGACGAAAGTTATTAACCTTTTCAGTGTTGGACTGGTAAATGGTGTCGATTTTGGACTGCGGAGTGACGGATTCGATGGATGGGAAGTCGTCTTCTTCTTCACTGCTCTCCATTTCTTACCCCGATTTTGCTTCACCCACTTCTCTCTTTCTTTCTTCCAGTTCCAGGCTTAAAAAAAACAGAAAGGGAAATTTTCATATTACCACCACACCTTTCCAACAAATCACAGATGGACACATGATCTTAATAAAACATCACATAAACACCAAATGTATTAAAAAAAAATTCATTAATTAAACCCCTACTATTAACCTCCGTCTAAAAACTAACGGAAAACATGTTTCTTTCTCCAATTTTGCTACCACACAGACTTTTTTTCACATATTTTGCACAAATTTTTTCTGGGGTCCATTTTTGGATCCCACACAAATTATCCGATATGTTCACTAATTCTAAAATATTTTTTCAAGCGATCTAGCAAAAAATCAGTTCCATAAAATAAATGTAAGTGTACGATCTAATTGTACAGCTTGTCATTCAGAATTCTAGATTAAAATTTTGAATAAAAAGTTGTAAAATTGGATCAAACACTTACATTTATCCCGTTGAGCTGAATTTTTTACAAGGTTACGCAAAAAATATTTTAAAACTAATGAAATGATCGGATCATTTTTAGGGACCCAAAATTGGGCCCTACAAACAGCGGCAGAGCCAGAATTTTTTAGAAGTGGGGTTGAATAAGTGTGGGGGGCTGATTTCTCGTTGACCGTCTTGACCCGTTTGAACCGAGAGATATAGCGTCGGTCTTTGTGTACCTGCAAAACCGGAGGGGGTTGTTCCTCCGGGAAGAAGCTCCGACGAACTAGTCAGTAAGAGGAGCTAGAGGAAAAAGGTTTGGTAGAAAATTTGCTTGGAAGAAGAAGATTAGTGTTTAGAAAACTGAACCTCTTTCTTGGAGGAGGTCCTTGTCTATTTATAGGCAAAGATTGAGAGAGTGTGAAACAGGCTGTCCCTGCCACCCATGTGCTTGGTCACGCTCGGATAAAGTCACGAGTTAGAGACATTAATTAAATGCCACCTGTTGGGGATTGGGGAGCCGTCCAGTCAGAGCTAGAGGGGTCACATCAACCAGAGATGTCACTTCGCTTATCAAAGAAGCTCTCCCACGTATCCTTGGAAGCTTCTAGAAGGTTCTGGAATGACGGTTTCCAAACGAAGCCATCACGGCCGAAGAAACGGTAAGCAACAGATGGAACAATTTACCGAGCGAATAAAGTTATCCGAACGAAACGAATACACTATCCTTCGGTGAGTACATTATAGTTCGGCCCGGTTCTTCGATTAATTTTATTCTTCGGACAACACGTACAAATAGTGTGTCAGGGTTCCTTTGGATACAGATGAACTGAGACAACTAACTGACGAAGAATAACATAGCGCGTCCCTCGAGACCCATTCGAACCTTTTGAACCTTCGGATATTTCACTCCACTACAATAGCCCCTCAACTCCTGCTTCTTCAGCTTTGGATTAGAAGGAGGAGTTGAAAAAGTAGTGGCCGAAGTAGGGTCTCTGACAGATCCAACCGAACGAGAGCCTTGCACCAAATGTCAAAATGTCAAATCGTCAGGTCTGTAACCTCTATTTAATGCTTTTGTAACCGTCGATTTAACATGATGCCACGTGTCCACCTGCTATTGGACGTCGATACGGCGCACCTCATCAGTCGCCACGTGTCAACCATCGACGGTCACATCAATCTCCCGCCCAAATCCTGCGGTTGGGGGGTCGGCACCGCTTCGAATTCCGCCCTAGGTATAAGAGACGAAGGTTGGAGAGAGAAAATCAATTTTTCTCTCCTTCTCTCAGACGTTTCAACAGTACAACACCATCCACGCCCTCAAAAACTCAAGCAACTGCAGATTTCAAAGCACTCGACCAAGGTTTTACTTCGATTTCAAGGTACTTTAACGATTCTCTGCGCTTTTTTCTGCATTTCTATTGTTTCTTACGTGTTTTTGGCCATCAAGTTGGGCTTTCTCCTTTCGTTTCGACGGGTTATACAGCCTGTGCACTGTAGAAGGGGTTGAAGACGTTCATATGTTCTTCCAAACATACATGCGTCTTCAACCTGTGTTCTTCCGAGCACGAGTAGGAGTGTTTTTTCCAATTCTTTGAAGAAAATCAGGATGAACGTACTATGTACCTTGTATTTCTCTATTCCACGCCCGGGTCTTTCACTCGGGGACTTCCTTTTTGACAAATAGTCTTTCGGAAGAGTAGGTTCGCTCGGAGGAATCTTATCACCGAACGTAGGCACGTTACGACTAATGACCATGCTACTCGCTGACGGTCTAACCCCTTGCACTTTTGTTTTTAGGTATGGAGTCTTCTTCTATTTCATCCGGAGAGTCGTATCGCTCGGTCAATAGCGCATTGTTAGGCGCTGGAGACGCAAACCTTGCGATTGCTGACACCATTTCCAATTTATCTCGGAGCTACCGCGTTCGGGATGAAGGTGCGGGTTCCGAAGATTCCGCGGGGATCGACCTCCCCTCACACGTCGTCCCCCTCCGAACGATGCCCCCAGAGAGTGATATCGTCAATTTGGAGAACGATCCTTCAGAAAGGGAACTAGACGATCCGACGGAGGAGGAAGACGAAGAGGAAGAAGGGGCCGAGGAAGGAGGGTCCGAGAGAGATGTGGTTGAGGAAGAAACTCCCACAGCCTCATCGAGCCGAGTAGAGGAGGAAGTTGGGGCGGCAAGCTCTTCGTCTCAAAAACCGGAAAAGAAGAGGAAGATAGTTCCCCTTGACCCCGACATGATTCCTGCCCAAATGGGGAAGGACCCCTGCCCCTATTGGAACTCCTTCGGCAGCGAAGAGGGGATGAGAACCTTCCTTCACACGTACAACATCCCTGATGATGTTGTAATTACGCCCGTTCCTAGCGACCGAATCAGGTTCAGTAACGAGCACATCACCGTCCCTTTGATGGCAATAACCGAAGGAGGACTTCGGTTTCCCATGCACAGGATCCTTAAAGAGATCCTATACCTGTTCACGCTTACCCCGTGCCAACTGAGCGTTAATTCTTTTCGCATCATTCACTCGGTTATAAAGCTTGTCGAGCTAAAGATGTTCCCACTCGAGGCCCATCATATGTTTGAAAACTACACAATGTCACGGAACATCAGGTATTCCCTATACTACTTGTGTTCCCGAAGGAATATGGCAAAGATTATTCCCGAGGGTATGTACGATTCCGAAAAATGGGCCTCAGACTATGTTGAGGTTCAGGGCAATTATCAATATCCTCCGTTGGAGTATGGGCACTTTCAAGTTGCCACACACAGGGGCAACCCTCGTAAGCATTTCTATTTTACGAACTACTTCCTTCCGTCTTATTCTCATATTTGTTGTTTATTGTGCTGATGTTCCGTTTCTTTGTTCGACAGTTACGACAAAAATCAACAAAGAGTTGCTAAAAGCGGCGAGGGGGTGTAAACTTGCTGCCACCCTTCTTACGATCCCTTGGGAAGAAAGGGACGCGCCCACCATCCTCAGATACAAGGCAGCATACGGGGGAAGGATCCGAAAAAAGGAAGCCGATAAAGAAAAAGCAACCCCCGACGATCTTCTGGAAGAGCTGCGTCCGAGCGAAGACAGGCCGCTCCGAGGGCTGATCCGGCAACCAACTGAAGGTGTCTCCACCGAGGAAGACGAAAACATGCCTCCTCGAAGTATGAAAGACGTTCTCCAGAAGAAGTTGGAGGAAAAAGAGAAGGCCAAAGCCCTCCACAAGAAAACCGAAGCTCCAGAGACTTCAAGCTCTGTGCCGAGCAAGAAGGTACCTCCCCCACAATCTCAAAAGCGCCCTCCTCCTGCTCCCTCATCGCCAAAAGGAGCCCCAGCCAGCAAGAAACTGAAGACAATGGTGCACACCGAGGCTGGAGGTGCGGCGGCAAGCTTAACGGAGAAAGGGAAGGAGACAGGCGAACAAAGCACCCCCTGGGTGCTGAACTTCGTTACCCCTGATAAGAGGCAAGTTCTGAAGTCTGACAGCCTGCGGGAGGATCCTTCCCTCACCTTGACACTTCTGTCTGGGGTGGGTCTACCGAGGGACATCCAATCTCCTCCCTTGCTCAAAGCCGCTCTGACCGAGTACTACTACCACGCTGCGAGGGTAAGTTCCTTTGGTACTGGCATTTCGTTTCCTTTACCATTTATTTACTGATTCATTCTCCACAGGCCACCCAGTCCATTATGAGCGTGAACCTTCACCTCACCGAGCATGAGAAGAAAAAGAAACAAATGCTGCAATCCCTCCAAGTCAACAAAGATGCCGCCAAGGAATACAAGAAAAGATGGGAGGAGTCCGAAGCTGCTCGCCAGGCTCTGGAAACACAAGTGGCCAATCGCAACGACCTGGTTAAAGGCATGCAGGAATCTGCCGAGAAAATCAGAGCCGAGGGAAAAGATGAGGGGCTCGTCGAGGGAAGAGCTTAGGGCCGAGAGGAGATGAAGAAAGAGATGGAGGGAGAGCTGCAAAAGGAGTACGATAGGGGCTATTTCGACGCCGAAGAGGCAGCTGCTTACGAGCTTGCTGAGGCCCAGGCCGAAATGATTGAAGAACAACATAAAGTAAGCTTGATGCTGGGCTATAACAGAGGCCTGGACGATGCTGGGGTGGAGCCGGATGACGAACGAAGAACATTGGTTAAGGTTCCTCCTCGCGATTTAGCCGAAGGTGAGCAGCTCGAGCCCACAAACGAGCCTACAAACGAAACCACCAAGGCTATTACCACTCTAGCACCCTCGGATGATCCAACCCTGTCTCTTTTCACCGCTCCATAAGGAGTTTTGAATGTTTTTGATTTGCTTCAGCTTTCGTTTGTTTTTTTTTTTTTTTGTTTGTGTTGTTTAGGAGCTGAACAATTTGGTTCCTCATGTTGGGATGTACGATGAACGAGCCGGGAATGGCAACGAACGATGCACCATTGACTTGTCTGAATTTGAAAAAAGATATTTCGAATTTTTACAAGTGTTTTTGCTCGTTTTACTGATTCTACCTCTTCTGACTCGAGTGTAGCGTTGGTGCTTGCGCTCGGATGAGCTCTTTAGTTCATAAGGATGATTCATGGAGATTGATGCAAACAAATTGTATGATGTACATCCTCCCTTCGTGTGTGTTTCCTTCGTATACATTCTCATTACTAGCCCCCTGGCTTCTAGGATTGCCGAAGGATAGAAGCGGGAATCCTAGAAGACAATGAAAATGTAGAACGAATAGAATACCGAGGGCTAAGAGGATTTCGCCCGAACGAATAGAATACCGGGGGCTACGAGAATTTCGCCCGAACGAGTAGAATTCCGAGCCCAACGGCGTAATATGGGCTAGGTGAAATACCCAAAAGATTTAATAAAAACAAACAAACGAGTAGAAAAAGAAATAATGATTCCATTAACAGAGCCTGAAGGCTTACAGAGAAATATGATGAAAAATAAAAACAAAACAACGTGAAAATAACAGCTAGCCGTGGAACTTTCGAAGCTTCTGGGCATTCCAAGGGTTGGGAATTGGAGTGCCATCCATCTCTGCAAGCTTGTAAACACCATGGCCTATCTTCTCAATCACTCGGTAAGGCCCTTCATACGGATCCTTCAGCTTGGTCAACTTGCTCGCTTCAACGACCATCCGGAGAACTAGATCCCCAACATGAAATGGCCGAGCTCAAACGTTCTTGTTATAGCCCCTAGCCACTTCCTGTTGATAAGCATCGTGTTGAAGGTTGGCGTTATCACGTAGCTCTTCGGCGAAATCCAACTCAGAACCCACAAGTGCATTATTATCCACAGGATTGAAATTCTCTGTCCGAGCTGTAGGAATTAACGTGGAGAGAGCTAGAACGGCCTCCATGCCATAGGCATTGAGAATGGTGTGCGTCCCGTTGATCGCCGAGGTATAGTGTGGTAGGCCCACAAGACATAAGGGAGCTTTTCAACCCATAAACCGAGCTTCCGATCCAGACGACGCTTAAGCCCCCGAGTAATTGTCTTGTTTGATGCTTCGGCCTGGCCATTACCCTGAGGATATGCTACCGAGAAATTATGGATGGTGATATGACAGCGTTTGTAAAAAGCTTTAAGAGCAGTTGCCACAAATTGGGAGCCGTTGTCTGACAGAAGGCGTCAGGGATGCCAAATCTGGAGATGATATGCTTCCAAATGAAACGCTCCACGTCGCCAGCTGTTGTTTTCACCATAGGTTTTGCTTCGACCCATTTTGTGAACAGGTCCGTGGCGGTGAGTAGGTACTCAAGGCCTCTTGGTGCTTTGGGCAGTTTGCCCACAATGTCGAAAGCCCAAACCGCAAAAGGCCAAGGACTAGAAATCATCTTGAGAGGGAAGGCGGGTTGTTGAATAAGTGAGGCTTGTTTCTGGCACCGAACGCAACGTTTCACATATTCCTCAGATTACTTCACCATCTTTGGCCACCAGTACCCCTGGGTTAAAGCTCGATGTGCCATGGTCCGCCCATTCGAATGAGCTCCACAACTACCCGAGTGAAGCTCATCCAAGATGCCTTCCACTTGAGTTTCGTATACCACCCTCAAATCCGGAGAGGTGAATGTTCTTTGGTATAGGTGCCCGTTGGGATCCAAAAAGTAGTTAGCGGCATGGCAACGGACCTTATGTGCTTCCTTCTTGTCTGTAGGGAGCGTTTGGGTCTGCAAATACGACACGATGGGATCCAGTTGGCTGGGGCCGAGCAATATGGCTGCGACAGAAGCAACCGAGGGTTCAAAGCTCGGTGATTCCACTTTGTCGAACAGTATGGTGCGACTGCCCGAGGCTCTGTATACCGAAGTGAGACCTGCCAGGGCGTCAGCATGGGCGTTATGTTCCTGAGCGATCCATTCGACCTCAACACGGCCGAATTGCTTGAAAAGCGCCAAGACGTGACTAACATAGGCATTCATATGCTCATCTCTAGCTTGGTAATCATCATTCAGATGCCCCACGATCAGCGTAGAGTCACAGAACACATGAACCGAATCCACGTCAAGCCGAAGAGCGAGCTGCAATCCAGCGATCAGGGCTTCGTACTCGGCCTCGTTGTTCGTTGCTCGGTAACCGATGGACACGACACTCTCGTGCACGGTTCCGTTGGGAGAAACAAGAACGATCCCAGCCCCGGCCCCATTGACATTCGAAGCTCCATCCACAGTCATCCGCCAGGCATCACCCGAGAATAACTTCCATTCTCGAGCAGGTCGTTTTGTCCCGAGCGTGAATCTCGAGCGGTGAGTGTCGGCTGGCTACTGAATCCACTCCATTTGTGCCTCGTTCTCGGCAATCCGAGCTTCGTTCTCCGCAAGAGCTAGGGCATTGGCTTCATCTTTTAACCCAGGAGTGAGCTCGGCAAAGAAGTCAACTAATGCGGACCCCTTAATCACTGTTCGGGGTTCGAATCGAATGCCGAAGTTGGCCAAATCTTGAGAGAACTTCAGAATCCGGCTTGACGAATCCATTTTCCAAAGCACAGCTTTGAGAGGAAACTCAGTAAGGACCACGATCCTATGGCATTGGAAGTAGGGCAAAAGGCTTGTTTTAGATGAAACAAGGGCCAATGCCAACTTCTCCATAGGCAGATACCTAGTCTGAGAGTCCGTCGTCGTTTTGCTGGAGTAAAAGATCGATTGATGCTACATCCCTTCTTTCCGAACAAGCACAGAACTGGTTGCATGATCCGAGATAGCCAGGTAAAGATACAGATCTTCGTCAGGTTGGGGTTTGATGAGGAGCGGAGCGTGAGACAAGTAGTCTTTCAACGACTGCAGGGCTTGCTCACATTCTTCGGTCCATACAAACCGTCGGCGGCTAGTCTTGATAGCTTGAAAGAACAGTCGACATAGATCCCCCGAACGCCGTATAAAACGATTCAGTGCTGACACCATCCCAGTGAGACGCTGTACTTCCCTGATAGTTGTGGGAGCTCAGAGGTTTGGCACAACAGTAAGCTGCGTCAGATCGGTCTCTATTCCTCGGCGGCTGACCATGTAACCGAGGAACTTCCTAGAGCTGACTCCAAACACACACTTTTCCGCATTAAGCCGCAACTTACGTCTCTTCAAGACGCAAAAACTTCACCCAGATCCTGAAGGTGATCCTGAGCAAACTTGCTTTTACACACCAGATCGTCGATATAAGCTTCCAATATCCGCCCGAGCATTCCTGGAAACATTGAAGTTATCGTCCGTTGAAAGGTAGCCCCGACGTTCTTCAATCCGAACGGAACTACGTTATAGCAGTAAACACCCCGAGGGGAGATGAAGGCCGTCTTTTCTTGATCATCTTCGGCCAGGGCAATTTGATGGTACCCACGATACGCATCCATGAAACTCAGCCGCTCGCACCCCGCAGTTGCATCCACCATTTGTTCTTTCCGAGGAAGTGGGAATCGATCCATCGGACAAGCATCATTGAGGTTTGTATAGTCCACACAAACCCTCAGATTCCCATTCTTCTTTAGTACGACAACAGGGTTAGCCAGCCAAGTGGGGTAGAGAATTTCCCGAATTGCTCCAGCCTCCAACAGCTAGTCAACCTTGGCCATTACTGCCTCGACATGAAGTGTGGACGAACGCCGGAGCTTCTGTACCACTAGCTTTCTGTTTAGATCCACGTTTAATGAGTGGGTGGCAAACGAAGGATCTACACCCGACATTTCTTGAGGGGTTCAGGCAAACACTTCGATATGTCACATGAGGAAATCAAACATCTCCATTCGTTCATCCTCGGTCAAGGAACTCCCAATGAGAAAGAATCGCGTGCCATCCTCTGAGATAGGCATGCAGACCAGCTCTTCGGTTGAACGTTGCTCGGTAGGCAAACCCACATCTTCCAGCACAACAACTTCCCCAGTTTCCACGCACTGCACCTCCAAGCAGCTTTGTTTGGTCGTCACGGTACTGATGTAGCACTTCTTTGATTGTATCTGATCTTCTCGGAGGCTTTCTTGTCTGCCGTTCCACCCAATGAACTTCACGACCTGGTGATAAGTCGAAGCCACTGCTTGCATCCCGTGTAGCCAGGCTCGACCGATGATGTTGTAAGGGCTTGGTGAACTAACCACTACAAATTCGACGTCGATCACTCGAGAACCGGCTCGCACAAGGAGGTTGATCATGCCGAGTGGCCAAACCGGCGAGCCAGTGAAGCCAACGAGGGGCATCGTTGCTGGCCGAAGCTGATTCGGAGAAAGCCCGAGACTCTTGTAAGTAGAATAGAACATCACGTCGGCCGAGCTTCCTTGGTCAATCAACACTCGCTGGACGGTGGATTTTTCAATTATCACTGTTACGACGAGGGCGTCTGTGTGAGGCACTTGAACTCCTTTCAAGTCTTCAAATGTAAAAGCAATAGGGCCGTTGCAGTTTGGATCTTCCCATTTCCTTTTTGCCGAAGAACTGACGTTGCACACCGAAAGAGCAGCGACGACCTTATTGATTTCTGATTGTAATTCGGATATGCGCCCCTCGGAAGTGACTCCCTGAATGACACTGACAAGGCCACCAAGAAGAGGAGGTGGAGGAGGAAGTGGACTCTTCCGAGTATCGATCCATGGGTTGAGGTGTCCAGCCGCGGCAAGCTCCTCCAAGTACCGTTTGAACGGCGGACACTGAGTCATGTAATGTCCGCCCTCCTTATGGTATAAGCACATCCTGGGTCCTTGGCCAACCGTCCCGAGGGAACCAATGGGCCAGGCAAAGAATGGAAGTTTCCCAATGATTGAGAGAAGCTTGTAAATGGGTTCGGTGAATGCTGTTTGTTCAGCAACATATTCATCTGGCCTCGGCTTCCGCTTCGGCTGCTGCCCTACTTGTGCGGCTGAGGCTACAAAGGTCGATTTCTGTTGTTTGGTTTACTTCCACCCGATGCTTGTCCAACATTGGCCACTTGCTTTTGAGCCACGGCGTGCGCTTTGACGGGTTTTGCGGCCTTTGGGGCATGGCGCTCGGCCATCGCCTCTTCATGGATGCAATCTTTCTTAATGATCATCATGAGTTCCCCCATACTCTTCGGCGGATTTCTTGAAAGATCACGAAACATAGCCGAAGTCGGGTCCAGACCGTTCATGAATGATTCGGCAGTGACTCCTTGATCACAGTTAGGAATTAGATTGTAGACCTCCCAGTATCTCTTGGTATAAAGCCGAAGAGTTTCTCCCGCAGCCTTTCGCATGTTTACCAGCATTGAAAGAGTCTTCGGTTGAATGTTGTTGGTCACAAATCTCTTTATGAACTCCAACTCTAGTTCATTGAAGCACGTGATAGACTTTGGCTTCAACTGGTTATACCATAACATGATTGGTTCACTCAATGTGAGGGGAAAAATCTTACACATGAGTGCATCAGTGAAGTTGTGGAGGCTCATCGTTTGTCGGAAGCGGCAGACGAACGCGACTGTATCCTCTTTAGCTTCGTAACGTTTGAGCTTTGGCATAACAAACCGATCCGGCGGCCGCTCTTGCTGGATGACGTCCACGAAGGGGGAAGCCTTTGCCTTCTCGAGCTTCGAATTATCCTTCGGAACAAGACTCGGTTTGACCACCGGGGGTGGCATGGTATGACGAGGCTCGGGATTCCTCCGAAGTTCGTGATGATGCGGCCGACGATGTTCGGTTTAGTATCCCCGCCGTTCTCTGTTATTAGCTCTGGGTCCCCCTTGGAACCTTCAGGACGAGCTTGACGAAGTTCCCTCGGACTAGCCACCGGTTAATACACAGTTGGAAGACCCGTAAACTGGTCGTAGAGGGTGATGGTGTTACCCTTTTCCGAGTGTCCATCCTGACTAGGAATCTGACGATGACCTCGTGAGCCTTTGAGTCATCGTCCTTCCTTGCGATGCTCGGAGACTTGATGTGTTGGTTCTGATCGTTCGGGGAATTTGCCAGTGTAGCTGCGCCGAGGTGAATCATTCAAATCCACGGGTTATTTCTCCTTTCTTGAGTCCAAGTGACATCTGTACAAGTGATGCACTTGGCCCGAAACTGCTGCTCGATGCGTTCCTGCCATGGAACTGGTGGTGAAAGACCGAGTGCTTTCCGTTCGGATAAGACTCACTAGCCGAGGACGGGAGCCTGTTGGTTGTGGCTGAGCATCTTGTTCTAGACGCTCGAAAACAGTCCATCTCTCGAAAGTTGCCAAGTCCGTGGTTCGGGCAGGGCGGGACCTCCTACTACGCCTGTGGTGTTTCGCCAGCTGACTCGATCCGGCTTGGTGCACGTTCACAGGTGTAACAAGTTGGTTACCATCCCGCTCTTCTAAATGTTGTTGGAGCATGGCTATAACCACTGCCTGGCGTTTTTGCTCCGCCAGGGTGATATCCAGCTCGGTTTGGGGAAACGAAAGTTGTCGAAAGACTGATGGGTTTGGGTGTGTCGTATGCTCTTGGTCATGGTTCAGGGACCCAAAGCCGGATAGCCCAAGGGTGAAGTTCTCCGGGCTAGGAGGAGGAAGACATTGAGCCATAGAAAGAAGGTAAGGGAGTAGAGATGAGTAGAAATGGAGTCAATGTGGGGACAGAAATCAGGTCCACGATGCTAGGTAGATATTTCTTCGCGTCCCCAGCAGAGTCGCCAATTGTGGAGGGCTGATTTCTCGTCGACCGTCTTGACCCGTTTGAACCGAGAGATATAGCGTTGGTCTTTGTGTACCTACAGAACCGGAGGGGGTTGTTCCTCCGGGAAAAAGTTCCGACGAACTAGTCAGTAAGAGGAGCTAGAGGAAAGAGGTTTGGTAGGAAATTTGCTTGGGAAGAAGAAGATTAGTGTTTAGAAATCTGAACCTCTTTCTTGGAGGAGGTCCTTGTCTATTTATAGGCAAAGATTGAGAGAGTGTGAAACAGGCTGTCCCTGCCACCCATGTGCTTGGTCACGCTTGGATGATGTCACGAGTCAGAGACATTAATTGAATGCCATTTGTTGGGGATTGGGGAGCCGTCCAGTCAGAGCTAGAGGGGTCACATCAACCAGAGATGTCACTTCGCTTATCAAAGAAGCTCTCCCATGTATCCTTGGAAGCTTCTTGAAGGTTCTGGAATGGCGGTTTTCAAACGAAGCCATCACGGCCGAAGAAACGGCAAGCAACGGATGGAACAATTTACCGAGCGAATAAAGTTATCCGAACGAAACGAATACACTATCATTCGGTGAGTACATTATAGTTCGGCCCATTTCTTCGATTAGTTTTATTCTTCGGACAACACGTACAAGTAGTGTGTCTGGGTTCCTCTGGATACAGATGAACTGAGACAACTAACTGACGAAGAATAACATAGCGCGTCCCTCAAGACCCATCCGAACCTTTTGAACCTTCAGATATTTCACTCCACTACAATAAGTAAAAATGAATTTTACTCATATGTGTTAGGGCAAAAATGAATTTTAAAGGGGAGTCAAATGAGTGAAAATTTGGTGAAAATTATACCAATCTCTAAAAAAATTGGGAGGCAGCGGGGTCAGCTGCCCCCCTGACTCTTAATCCCTCCGCCCCTGCCCACAAAAATCTATGTAATACTAATCTATATGGGTACACTGGGTAGTGCTAGTTGCTCCGGTGAAAAATAAATTTAAAAAAAATAATTCAACACTACGCAGAAAAGAAAAAAGAAAAAAAATAACGCAAAAGAAAGATTTGTATTACAAAAATTTTTTTGTGGGGACCCAAAAGTGAACCAATCCGCTCATTAATCTTTTTTTTTTTTTTTTGCATGACCCTATAAAAAATAAGCTCAACGGGGTAAATGTGAGTGTTTGATCCAATCTTATAACTTTTCATGCAGAATTTTAATGCGAAATTCTGAATAAAAAGTTGTACGATTGGATCATACACTTACATTTATCCGATGGAGTTGATTTTTTGCAAGGGTTCTTGAAAAAATATTTTTGACATAATTAATGGATCGGATAATATGTGTGAGACCCAAAAATGGGCTCCACAAAAAAAATGTGAAGAATATATGAAAAGAAAGTCAGTACGGGTAGCAAAATCAGAGAGAGAAACATGTTTTCCGTGTGTTTTTGACAAAGATTAAAGGTAAGGGTTTAATTAATGAGTTCTTTAATACGTCAGGTGTATAAATGATATTTCGTTAAAGTCAGGTGTTTATGTGTGATTTATGTGAAAGCTCAGGTGTTAATATGAAATTTTTTAAAAAGCAAAAAACACAAAGACTGCTGCTATTCGCAGCCCGATTTTTATACTACAGCCGATTAATTTTTTTTTCATTTATGGACAAAAATGCCCTCCGGAGTGTGACCTTTGTACCCCTAGAGCCTCATGTTATTTGACCATTGTACCCCTAAACTTATTACATACATACAACCACAGGGGTTGCCTGTTTCCCTCCCCATTCGAACTCCTCCATTTTCATTAGCTCTCACCACCAACAGCCACCTCCCACTAACAAGCACCGCCAACCACTCTACTAGTCTTTCTGCCCTTCTCTGAAACTATCAATGGAAACCTTAATTGCTTCCTCTTCCTCCATTGATAAACAAGATATAGTTGTCTCATCATTACATTACGATGTGGAGTTGAAAGATCACACAATGGATGATGTACACTACGATATGGAGTTGAAAGATCACACAATGGATGATGTGGAGTTGGAAGATCACACAATGGAAGTTGAGAAACAAGTTCCTAGCACAGATGTTGAAGTTACGGAGCAAAAATCACAGCAAGAGGTAAGCCCGCCCTCTATTTTCAATTTCAATTCTGGCCCGACACATTCGGACACACAGTGTCGAAACTTCACAAATTTTTCAGACTCTAATATCTTAATTTTATACATATTTTCAGATACTAATATCTGAATATTGTCAACATTTTCGGAAACTGATATCTGAATTTGGTGTCAGTTTTCATATTTTAATATCCGAATGGAATTGTAGAGAATCTTGTGCTTACCTGGCTTGTCTTTGGGTGACTATACTTACTTCCACTGGTCATCCATACGATTATGTAGAGTATTTCACAACGGAGAAGGTGAATGTTTTGCGATGGAGCATTTGTCATGTGCAATCTCATATTATGGGTAATGAATATTTTATTTATGCATGTGTAGGTTTTTTCCTCCGATGAAGAGTTGGTAGATTGGATAAGATGCACTGGTAAACAATGCGGTTTTGTCATTGTGATTAAAGGCTCGGAGAAATGTATTAAGAATCGCACTCCTAGGATGAGGTTTTCATGTGAAAGGAGCGGTAAATATAGGCCTTTTGTAAAGAAGGTTGATGGGAATGAGGTGGTTGTGAAGAAGAGAGTGCGGTCCACGGGCATCAAGAAATGTAAATGCCCATTTGAATTGAAAAGCAGTAAAGGGCAATGATGGTTGGACTGTCTCTGTCCACAATGGCACTCACAACCATCCTCCAGCGGTGTACTTGGAGGACCATTCGTATGCCGGGAGGTTGTCATCAGAGCAGACTGTCACGGTGGTTGATTTTGTCAGTCTTTTTGGTGAAGCCCAGAGAAATCCTAACCCATTTGAAGGTTCAAGATCCTCAGAACGTAACGACAATGAAAATTCATATTGCAATACACAATGGTTTTGCAAAATGTCTATCTCACAATTGTCCTACGTGGCACATTGAAAGGCTCTGATTAAATAAAGGGTTTGAGGGCTAAAATTCAATTCATCCAAGGGTTATCATTTGTCTGAGTTAGAAATTTGAAAACCCATTATTTTTCTCCCTTAATTTCCGATTTTTTCCCCTTTTTATGGCAAAAAATATGGATTTTTTTTTCTCTTGCTTTCCATGTTTGACATTTCATTTGTCTCCCTCTCTCCTCTCATTTTCTTCTTCTCTCTTATCTCTCATTGATTTCTCAGCAGCAACAAAGGTTGCTATAATATTGGTATCATTCTTCTTTTTTGAAATAGACTTTATTTATTTATTTTATACTTCGACTTAATTTGTTTTCTATTTTTCAATCGCTTAGGCTAGGGCTCACAAGATTCACCACTTTTTCTCACATTTTTTTATCGTGACCATCTACCATAGACGAAGTAAGTTTCCCTTTTTTCTTCATGTTCAACAAAGTCTACTTTTTGAACCCTAAGTTTTTGAATCCACAATATCCACAACCCAAACACGTCTAATTAGAGTATTATATTCAATTTTTATTATATTTTTTTACAGTATTACTAGATGAGAACTGAAGCGCCATCTGTTTTTTATATGTCGCATTGGCTAACCGGTGAGTTAGATACCGAGTTAGTTGGAGCTTGAAACTTAGAAAATCTACAATTTTTATAAGTGAGATTATATATTTAGATGTTGAAATTGCCTATGTATTTTTACATTCTGAAGCTTGATATATTTGTTTGCCCATAGAGTGTTTTTTGTGATAACAGTGGTTTTTTGCCAATTGCAATCAGTAGTCGGTAGTGTGATCAACATACTGTGAATTCAAAATGGCTAGCTATAAGTACCCCACAAGTACAAATACTACAACTGTTAGTTTGTTTTGTGTTGATTCAAATTAACTGACTGATACACTTGAGCTATTGTTTTTTTGTAGTTGGAATTTTGCGAATGAGGCATTGGCCTTCAAGAGGCTAGAGAGACAAAACTGGCGAGTCGTGCCTGAAGGGCATGCACTAGTCGTGTACAATGAACGACAAAAGTACCGAGTGATAGAGAAGCGGGGAGATCTCAAATGCAACATTTGTTGGGTCCACTAAAAGAGTACAAGTACGTTCATTGGACCTATGCGAACAAGGCTGGGAATGTCACAGAGTTGTTTGGTCTCCCCCATCTGTTGTGGAGATGTAACGTGCTTTTTCTTGAGTGTTAATGATGGATTGCACATACAAGACAAATAAGTACAAGTTTCGTTTGCTTCAAATTGTTGGTGTAACATCGACAGAGATGACTTATTGTGCAGCATTTGCTTTCATGGAGTGTGAAAAATAGGAAAACTTCATTTGGGACTTGGAAAAGTTAAAGGTATGATGGATCCCAACGCGCTTCTGTTCGTTATTGTCACGGATAGGGAGTTGGCGCTTATGAATGTCATCACAAACGTTTTCCCTCATGCTACCCATCTCCTATGTAGGTGGCATATTGGCAGGAACGTATTAGCCAAGTGTAGAAAGATATTTGATAAGAAGAAGTGGGAGGAGTTTATTCGCAGTTGGGGCCTAATCGTTCTCTCAGCAAGTGTTGCACAGTACGAAGAGCACCTTCGTGTTTTGAAATGTGATTTTAAAATGGTTCTTACAGCACTTGAATATATGGAGAAAAACTGGTTGGTACCCTATAAAGAGAGGTTTGTAAGAGCTTGGACGGACAAAGTCATGCATTTCAGGAACCTAACAAGTAACAGGTAAATGCTTCATTAGCAACATAGGCACTTTCCTTATGCGCGCATTTCAAAAAAATTTCATATATTTATGTTATTTGCTATAGCTAATATCTTGCCATATTTATTCATAGGGCGGAGAGTTCACATTCGAAGCTAAAAAATCATCTTGAAAACTTGCAATGCAATTTTGATAATATATGGGAGAAGATTCACAGATTCATGGTGTTGCAAGTTACTGAAGTCAAAGGTTCTTTTGAGAAAAGCCTTAGTTTTGTATAGCATGATTGTAGAACAACTCTATTTGATAGGCTAATGGGAGTAGTTTTGTTGAATGCCATGACACTTATTCTAGCGGCGTCCCATCAAGTCGAATGGTTTGGGGATCGAAGCGTGAGTGTGAGTGTGCTTTGAGGCACTCCCATGGTTTACCCTGCGCTCATGAGATTGCTCCTAATAAGATGACAAATATCCCCCTACCGATTGAGTTAATCCACGACCATTGGAAAAGGCTTTCTTTGCTTGCACCCCAGAATTAGGGTTCAATGGAGGAGACGCTTTTGGCTCACTTTGATAGTTTTTACAATAAGTTTTTGAATGAAGATCAATATGATGCAAAGGTAAATTATGTTAATAAGATGCGAGAGCTTGCTCATCTGAAAAACAGTACTCTCCTGAACCCAAAGTGAATGCACAAACACGTTGTAGGAAGTCAACCAGAGAAAAAAAATGCAGCCAAAGAATAAAACTCGACGCATAGGGATCCCTCGGAGTTTGAGCACGTTCAGGACTCCCTTCAAACCCCTAAGCCCGTCAAAGAGAAACTGCGGCGAAATCTGAAAGGCAAACAAAAAGTTCCAGCACAACTTTGGACATGCCCCTTCATTAATTAGTTTTTGGAAGGAATAAAATCTTAGATGTTAAAAATGATGGGAATTGTGGGTTTAAGGCAGTGTCGGGCTTCATGAGAGGCAATGTTCATGAGTGGTTAATGGTAATAAGTGATTTGCTAAAAGAGTTGGAAACATATTTACACCTTTACGAACAAGTGGCAGGGGGGACCGAGAGGGCTAGGGAATTACTTTGCATCTTGTCGTGGTATGAAAGTCCTGTGCCCCGAGAAAATTGGATGACAATGCCGGACATGGGTCACCTAGCAGGTGCACTGGTAGGCATCGCCATGTGAAGGTTTTTGGCAATGATGCCTAACAGTTGCGCTGGTAGGCGGCGCCATGTGAAGGTGTTCGGCAATGATGCTTAATAGTTGCGCTTGTAGGTGGCGTCGTGTGAAGGTGCTAGGCAATGATGCCTAACAGTTGCGCTGGTAGGCGGCGCCATGTGAAGATGTTCGGCAATGATGCCTAACAGTTGCGTTGGTAGGTGGTGTCGTGTGAAGGTGTTAGGTGATAAGGCCTAGCAGGTGCACCGGTAGGCGGCCCTATGTGAAGGTGTTCGTCAATGATGCCTAACAGGTGCACTGGTAAGCGACGCCATGTGAAGGTGCTAGGCGATAATGCCTAACAAGTGCGCTGGTAGGTGGCGCCATGTGAAGGTGCTAGGTGATAATGCCTAACAGGTGTGCTGGTAGGCGGCACCATGCAAGGGTGTTCGGCGATGATGCTAAACAAGTGCGCAACACCTGAGTTGCTAGGCATTGATACCGAACAGTGTTGGCTACACCATATTAAGGTGTTCATTGGCATGACTGAACATGTGATATTGTTCAATGAGTTAGCCTAACACATGGTACAGGTGCACCGTAGTAACTGTGCACCGCTGATGTACATTAGACCAACTCTACCTGGATCGCTGATGTGGTGTGACAATATAATGTTCCAAAAGGTTCTAGAACGGAAATCCTACGTGATAAGCAAGTGTCCCATGAATAAAGGGATTATAACTAAGTTACCATATGGGAAGGAATTCCATATGGGCTAGGATTCCTAATGAGGTTGGAACCCTAGGCAGAGAAGGAGACTTGGAGAACAAGTAAGTCTACATTTATAAATAAGAAGTAACACCCACGAAGGGAGGTATGTTGATATACATGATTTTTACCTACTATGAATTAGGGTTTTATGAGTACGAAATACTGACTTTGGCATTGGAGGGCCTTTGCCGATGAGAGGCAAAGGTGCGCTCATGGTGTTTTGTTTTGCAGAACTAGGTTTCCGGCAAGGAGGCATGCACGTTGATCTCAAGAGATGTTGAAAGAATAATAAGTGGATTTTTTCCCCTTACAATTGGCGCCGTTTGTGGGAAATAGAGTAATTCTCTGAGATCAACAATGTTTTCTAGAAGTGTAAATACTCCATGAATGGAGGATGATCCAAGAGGGAAAAGGAGAGGTCACCTTCTTTGCCTGGTGCTCCGGAGGAAACACTGAGTAGGGCTATGAGCAAGTCCTTCAATATTGTATGCTTCTAGGATTGGGAGAGCAAATCAAGATGTCGATGTGGAAGTCAAAGCAGTCTGTTAGGAGATCACGTAGTGCAATTCAATTCTGCTTAGCGATCGCGTAGAGCAGTTTGAATCTGCTAGGCAGCTGCAGCCTGAATTTGTTAGGCGATCGCGCAGAGCAGTCCGAATCTGGTAGGCAATCAAGTGAAGCAGTCCGAATCTGCTAGGTGATTGCGAGAGCGATCTAAACTTGTTAGGCGACCACGAAGGCGTATCTGAATTTGCTAGGCGATTGTGCACTACAATCTGAAATTACTAAACAATTGCGAAGAGCAACCTATCTGTTAGGCACTCACAAAGGCCTATTTGAATCTGTTAGGCGATCACGCAGAGCAGTCCGAATCTGGTAGGCAATCAAGTGAAGCAGTTCGAATTTGCTAGGTGATTGCGTGAGCGATCTGAACTTGTTAGGCGACCACGAAGGCATATCTGAATCTGTTAAGCAATTGCGCACTACAATCCGAAATTGCTAGACAATCACGAAGAGCAACCTGTATCTATTAGGCGCTCACAAAGGGCTATTTGAATCTGTTAGGCGATCACGCAAAGCAGTCCAAATCTGGTAGGCAATCAAGTGAAGCAGTTCGAATTTGCTAGGTGATTACAAGAGTGATCTGAACTTGTTAGGCGACCACGAAGGCATATCTGAATCTGCTAGGCGATTGTGCATTGCAATCCAAAATTGCTAGACAATCGCAAAGAGCAACCTGTATCTGTTAAGCGCTCACAAAGGCCTATTTGAATCTGTCAGGAGATCATGCAGAGCAGTCCGGATCTGGTAGGCAATCAAGTGAAGCAGTCCAAATCTGCTAGGTGATTGCGAGAGTGATCTAAACTTGTTAGGTGACCACGAAGGCGTATCTGAATTTGCTAGACAATCGCGAAGAGCAATCTGTATCTGTTAGGCGCTCACAAAGACCTATTTGCATCTGTTAGGCAAATTGTGCAAATCAATCTAAATCTGCTAAGTGATCACAAAGAGCAATCTGAAGTTGCCAGGCAATCGTACAGAGCAGTCTAAATTTGCTAGGTGTCCACGCGGAGCAGTCGTAATCTGCTAGGCATCCATAAAGAGCAGTCTGAATCTGCTAGGTAGAAAGCGCAACGCAGTTTAATCCTGCTAGGTAATCGCGAAGAGCAGTCTGAATCTGCTAAGCATTCTCATAAAGATATTTGAATTTGCTAGACGTTTGCGTAGAGCAGTTTCAATCTGCTAGGCAGCTGCATAGAGTTGTCTGAATCTGCTCGGCAGCAGCACAGCGCAGTCTGAACCTACTAGGCGATCTCGAAGAGCAGTCTGAATCTGCTAGGCGATCTTAAGGAGCAGTCTGAATCTGCTTGGCAGCTGCGTACCGCAGTATGAACCTGCTAGGCAGCTGCATAGAGCAGTTTGAATCTGCTCGGCAGCAGCACAACGCAGTCTGAACCTGCTAGGCGATCTTGAAGAGCAGTCTGAATCCGTTAGGCGATCTTAAAGAGCAATCTGAATCTGCTTGGCAGCAATCTGCTTGGCAGCAGCGCAGTGCAGTATGAACCTGCTAGGCAATCTTAAGGAGCAGTCTGAATCTGCTCGGCAGCAGCGCAGTCTGAACCTGCTAGGCGATCTTAAGGAGCAGTTTGAATCTGCTTGGCACCAGTGCAGCGCAATCTAAACTTGCTAGGCAATCTTAAGGAGAAGTCTGAATCTGCTTGGCAGTAGCGTAGCGCAGTCTGAACCTGCTCGGCGATCTCGAAGAGCAGTCTAAATCTACTAGGCGATCTTAAGGAGTAGTCTGAATCTGCTCGGCAGCAGCGCAATGTAGTCTGAACCTGCTAGGCGATCTTGAAGAGTAGTCCAAGTCTGCTAGGCAAATGCATGGAGCAGTCTCAATCTATTACGCAGTCGCGTAGAGCAGTGCAAATCTGTTAGGCGCCCTCAAAAAGCCTAACTTAACTAGTTATGCTATGAAACGAAGGGCTGAGCACCTTTACGATCAAAAACCTAGAAAGTGTATAGTTATCAGACAGCGATGCTCTCATAAAAAATTCACGAGGAAGTGATTACGATGAAGGAAGGAATCTACCGAGCAGGATCAAAAGGAGTGAAAATTATATGTTTACAATTCAAGATTTAGGAGCATGAATTATGATATGCTCTCCTAAGGGTCTGGTGCTAGAGCTGGTTGTTCAGCTAAAGCTTAATGCTTCGAATAGTGTGGTAGAATACAAAGCCTTGCTGGTCGGGCTACGTAGTGCCCAAAGTACTGAAGGCTAAGAAACTAAGGAAGTTTTTGCATGAGATCCCACGAATGGGAAGCTTGGTCTGAATTGGGAGAGACCATACATGGTTATAGAGATAGCTAAGATTGAAGCTTATAGCCTCAAAGTCTTGGATGGGAAACCAATGCCAATGCCATGGAATATACAGATAAGTAATGGAATTACTTATTGCAATTTATATTTTATCTATGAGTTGCTTTAGAAGAATTATAAACAGAATTCCGTAGAAGATTATACTTATTATGATTAATTAGCTATGAATTGCTATGAGGGAATTATGATCAGAATTCCATTCAGCTACGAGTGGCTTTATGACGTAATTATGAAATTTTATTTTATTTGTTCGGTCCTAGCACGAATAAGCTAAGTATGGACCCAAAGACACTTAATTTGCCTCCATACTGGGGAGCAGGGAGAGTGTGCTTTGAAAGATTATAGCAGTTTTCCAACTCTGAGTACGATGAAACTCAGAAAAATTGGCTTTCCAAGTTTAAGTATGATGAAACTCAGAATTTGGCTAAGTGTGAATAAACTTAGGCCATGGCAATGAATAATGTCGAAATTCGATTGAGTATGATCAAATTCAAAATTTTGCTAAGTATGAATAAACTTAGGCCATGGCAATGAATAATGCCGAAATTTGATTGAGTACGATTAAACTCAGAATTTGGTTAAGTGTGAATAAACTTAGGCCATGGCAATGAGTAATGCCCAAGTCCAATTGAGTACGATCAAACTCAAAATTTGGCCAGGTGCGAATAAATAATAATCTTTGGCCATGGCGATGAATAGTGCCAAAGATTGATTGGGTACGAACAAACTTAGAGTATGGCTAAGTACGAAGACACTTAGGCTTAAGCAATAAACATTACGTGATTATGGGGGGTTACGAATAAAATTCATTTGTTATGTTTTTAAACTACGAGTTAGTTGCAAAGGGTTATGAATAACATTCCTTTGAGTTTGAGTTATGAATAAAATTATCTTTTCTGATAATGAAGATTGAGTTTGATTGTGTTAACTATGAATATGGTTCCAAAAAGAAAGGAACTTTTCATTCCCATATTGGGGAGTAGTGGTTGAATATACCGTACTATATACGAAATAATAGATAAGTCAGAAAAACTTAGGTGTGTACGAACAAGCGCACAAATTTGCTAAGTCTGAGAAACTTAGGTGCGAATGAATAGACGCACAAATTTGCTATGTCTGCGAAACTTAGATGCGTAGGAATAGATGCAGAAATTTGCTAAGTCTAAAACACTTAGACGTGTACGAGCAAACAAGCAAATTTGTTAAAGTATAACTGTGTATGAATAAACACACAAGTCTGCCAAATGTTTGCTGGCGAGCAAGCACGGTACAAAAAGTGTGTATGAATGAACACATGATATTGGCCAGGCACAAAGGGCCTAGGTCCATAAATAAATCTAGTAAGGATTGAGTACGGTTGAGGTGTACGAAGAAACTCACAAACCCACTTAAGTACGAATGCTTAGATGTGTATGAATAAACACACGAAACTAGGGTGTGTACATGTAAGCACAAAATTAAGTATGAGAAACTTAGGAACTTGCTAAGTATGAAACACTTAAGTTTATGCTTGAATTCGCATAGAACGGTTTATTAATAACACTTAGTTATATGTGCATGAACAAGCGCGAGATCGAGTCATGCGCAAACGACGACTATGCTTGAGAGTTGCCAAGTATGAAACGCTTAGGCACAAAGGTAGCTAAGATTGAAAAACTTAAGCATATGTATGAGATACATAAGATTAATAAGTATGAAAAACTTAAGAAGCTAACACGAAATTTGGGCAGCTGCGATCGGCGTCCGAGCACGATATACTTTGGCCAAGAAGGGCCACAAGTCAAAAATAACGTCAAGTAATGGGATTACTTAGTAAGAGGTAGTGTTCAACATTTCTCTTAAGCTACGAGTTGTTTCGATAGAATTATGAATAAAATTGCTTGAAAGAAATTATTTCCAGCAGGAATATTGTACTTGTTCGGTCCTAGCAAGAACATGCTGAAGACACTTTGCCTCCATGCTGGGGAGCAAAGAACATTCATCAGAAATATTTGTTGAGTACGATCAAACTCAGAATCCAACTGAGTGCGAATAAACTATGGCCAAGACTAGGGCTGCAAACGAACCGAGCCGCTCGCGCTCGCGAGCGGCTCGTGACTCGGCTCGCTAACGGCTCGTTCGAGCTCGGTTCATGAAGTAAACGAACGAGCTCGAGCCACCATTTTCAGCTCATTTCATAAACAAGCCGAGCTCGAGCCACTTGATGCTCGGCTCGTTGAGCTTGCGAGCTGCCATATACAGTACATACATATACCAAACGAGCCATTCGAGCCGACCTCGAGCTTACATATACATATATATATATATACACACATACATATACCAATACCCATACATGTACTGAACGAGTCATTCGAGCCGAGCCGAGCCGAGCCGAGCTCGAGCTTTTGAATATATATTTGAGCCTAGTTCGAGCCCACATATTTCAGCTCGATTCGAGCTCGAGCCGAGCTCGAGTTGGGGAAAACTAAGGCGAGCCGAGCTCGAGCAAGGCAAAACTTGGCTGGACTCGGCTTGTTTGCAGCCCTAGCCAAGACCATGTAGGGTGCCGAAATCCAATCGAGTATGATTGAACTCAGAATATTGCTAAGTGCGAGAAAATTTAGGTTATAGCAATGAATATTGCTGAAGACTTGCTGAGTATGAATACACTTAGTCCGAAAGCAACGGTTGGCTAAGTAGGAAAAGAGTTAGGCCAAAAGAAATGAATAATACTAAAAGGAAGCTAAGTACGGATAAACTTAGATAGTTCACCAAGTTTGAACAAGTACGAGCAAAACCTAAGTATGCATATACTTAGGCATACCAAGTGTGAATGAGCTTGGATAATGACTAAAACAGTTATACTAGAGCAATAAAGATTGCTAAGTATCTGCTGAGTGTGAAAGAACTTGGCCACGAATAGGGCTAGCAAAAGGTGATTAAAGGAAATTTGCCTCACAAAAAGCAATGAGCAATGTTGAGATTTGGCTAAGTGCGAATACACTCAGTCCGACGGCACCGAATAATGCTGAGAAAAGCCAAGTATGAATGCACTTGGGCTGCTACCTTAGTACGAATGAACTTAGATGATTCACCGACATGGATAGGCTCAAATAGTACAAGTATGAAAAAACTTCATTGTATTTGGCTATGTCGAGCATAAACAATGGCAGAGTTACGTGCCTAGAATTGAAAAAGTAACCAAGCACGAAAACTTGGGTGACTACAAGCTAAATTGAAAATAGGTACGGATAAACCTGAACTATGACAACTAAGAATGTCAAAAGTAGACCCCAGTACGGAGAGGCTTGGGGTCCGAGCAGTGAATATTGCTCTGAAAATGGCTAGGTGTAAATACGCCTAGTCTTGGTAGTGAAGAATGTTTGAATATAACTAAGTACGAAACAACTTAGGATATGGGTGCGTCGTGCACAAACAAAGGCCCAAACATGAAGAAGTTGGGGCCCAAGAAGTGAACATTACTCTGATACGAGTAAAGCCCTAGATAAATTAGGTACGACATAGACCTAGGCACAATAGTGGATTGAGTAAAAACGAGTATGCTTAGGCCATGGTAGTGAGGAATGCCAAAATCGACAAAGTCTGAGCAAACTTAAGCCTTGGTTGTGAGCTGAACCTGAGATAGGCTAGGTGCAAAGGAAACCTAGGCCTTGGTAACATATGAGACCTAAATCAAGTCCAAACGCACATAAGTCTTGGCATTGAGTAGGGCTGTAAACGAACCGAATTGAGCCGAACCCTATTAAGTTCGGCTCGGGTTTGTTAAGGTATGAGTTCTGCTCGAGTTTGGCTCGAGTTCAATTCGAGCCTGAACAACTTGGCTCGAGTTCGGCTCATTAAATTTTTTCAAGGCTCGGGTTAGGCTCGGTTGGGTTCGTTAAGGTACTAGTCTGGCTCGAGCTCAGCTGCTCGAGTTTGGCTTGTTAAACACAAATGAATCGAGCCAAACTGAATCTAAGCTCGAATTGAGCTCGTCAAGACTCAGGTTTGATTCGACTCAGCTCATTAAACTCAAGCGAACCCAAACTCTGTAATTGATTGTATAGAATTTGGGAGAAAAATAAGTATTGAATTATATATACAATCTTAAAATTTTTTAAATTTACAGATAAACCTCTATTGAATTATTAATTAAATTTAAGTATAGGTTCGCGAACCTAACCGAGCCGAATACCGTTAGGCTCAGGTTCGGCTCATTTACGGAACGAGCCTAGAATTGAGGTTCAGGTTCGGTTCATTTAGCAAATGAATAGAACTCGAACAAGCCTTACCGAACCGAGCCTTGAACAGTTTGCGAATGCCTCAGTTCATTTACAGCCCTAGCATTGAGTAATAATCGAAACGGCCATATTCGGCTGAGAATTGGGATGAGTACGAGTACTCCTCGAGTATTGAACATTGCTAGGAATTCCCTGAGTACGAGCAAACTTTGGGCCAAAGCAATGATCAAATATCGAGAAATTGCGAAAAATGAATGCACTTAGTAGATGGCAACGTGTACTGCCAAAAATTCCTAAGCATGAGCAGAATAGGTGAAGGGACCTTTTGCTAAGCGTAAATGGACTTAAGTAAAATATAAGAGCTAAGGCATTGAAAGCCTGAACAAACAAACTCATAAAGCAAGCAAAAAGTACTACGGTGAGTATACACAAGTTGTCGTTCGGGCATCCTGAGCAGAGGTACCAAATAACGCCATAAGAGATGCGAAAGAAAAAGATTATTTGCCATTAAGCGGTGAAAGTAATGAGTTAAAAGTACGCGCCGTGCGGGGCAGGATTACCGAATGAAGCTTTACCCGTTGGCACCGAACAATGGCAAGGGACAAAGCTGGGGAGCAATTGTAAGGGGTATTCCTGAATAGAGGAAACACAGCTTAAGCACGTGCATAACACATGACCACATCGGAGCACTATGTGAAGGTGCTAGGTGATAATGCCTAACAGGTGTGCTGGTAGGCAGAGGGTGTTCGGCAATGATGCCTAACAGTTGCGCTGGTAGGTGGCGCCATGTGAAGGTGCTAGGTGATAATGCCTAGCAGATGCACTGGCAGGCGGCCCCATGTGAAGGTGTTCGGCAATGATGCCTAACAATTGTGCTGGTAGGCGGCGCCATGTGAAGATGTTCGGCATCGATGCCTAACAGTTGCGTTGGTAGGTGGCGTCGTGTGAAGGTGTTAGGTGATCAGGCCTAGCAGGTGCACCGGTCGGCGGCCCCATGTGATGTTGTTCGGCAATGATGCCTAACAGGTGCACTGGTAAGCGACGCCATGTGAAAGTGCTAGGCGATAATGCCTAACAAGCGAACTGGTAGGTGGCGCCATGTGAAGGTGCTAGGTGATAATGCCAAACAGGTGTGCTGGTAGACGGCACCATGCAAGAGTGTTCAGCGATGATGCTGAACAGGTGCTTAACACCTGAGGTTGCTAGGCAGTGATGTCGAATAGTGTTGGCTGCACCATATTAAGGTGCTCATTGGCATGACTGAACACGTGATATTGTTCAATTAGTTAGCCTAACACGTGGTACAGGTGCACCGTAGTAACTGTGCACCGCTGATGTACATTAGACCAACTCTACCTGGATCGTTGATGTGGTGTGGCGGTATAATGTTTCAAAAGGTTCTAGAAAGGAAATCCTACGTGATAAGCAAGTGTCCCATGAATAAAGGGATTATAACTGAGTTACCACATGGGAGGGAATTCCATATGGGCTAGGATTCCTAATGAGGTTGGAACCCTAGGCAGAGAAGGAGACTTGGAGAATAAGTCTACATTTATAAATAAGAAGTAACACCCACGAAGGGAGGTATGTTGATATACATGATTTTTACCTACTATGAAATAGGGTTTTATGAGTACGAAATACTGACTTTGGCATCGGAGGGCCTTTGCCGATGAGAGGCAAAGGTGCGCTCATGGTGTCTTGTTTTGCAGAACTAGGGTTCCGGCAAGGATGCATGCACGTTGATCTCAAGAGATGTTGAAAGAATAATAAGTGGATTTTTTCCCCTTACATAATTTATTTTATAAATACGTAATGCAATATGGCAGGTATTCTTAAAGTCAGGTTCCCCTATGCCGCCAATAACTTGCAATTAGAAAAGACATAATCTTTCTATTGTTAAAAATTAGGATGCATGACATGTTGCGGCCGTTCAGAAATTCAACGAGATCATCGGCGTTGACGTAGCAACAAAGAAGGTCATCTATGTGAATTAGGCATTTTAGATTGAGACAATTTACTTTTTGTTGTTTGTTTGTTTGTTTTTTTTTTTCCATGCGTACTATTATATAATGTGTTCTAATGTTATGACAATTGGATGATTTCTTTACATGTAGTTTTCGGATCGTCAAGGGATTTGTTTGAAAACTCATAGTTGTCAAGTCTGTGACATTCTGTTCGGAAATTATAGCATCCCAATAGTAGTGTACAAATCAGATATTAAAGTCAGAAAATAGAATCTAAATAATGGTATATGAATCAGATATTAAAGTCCGAAAATTTGTACAAATTTCGGGTATTGTTTTCCAAAATTATTGAACCAATTTGAACATTAGTATCTAAATGGTGTCCCATTCTATCTCGCAGTTGTCATTCTGAAATTAGAATCCAAATAATGGTATATAAATCAGATATTAAAGTCTAAAATTTTGTATAAGTTTCGGATATTGTTTTCCGAAATTATTGAACCAATTCAAACATTAGTATCTGCATGGTATCCCATTCGATTTGACAGTTGTCATTATGTTCAGAAATTAGAATCCATGTGATGGTATAGAAATTAGATATTAAAGTCTGAAAATGGGTAAAATTTTTGGATATTTGTTTCCGAAGTATTCGAATGGGCTTGTAATGGACGAAAAAAAGTGGATAAAAGAAGAGTTATCAACTCCCTTATTTATTACTAGTGCTTATTTGTGCCTACGGCACACCCACCTTTTGATGGCATTTTTGTAATATATTTGTAAGAGTGTGGGTGTTTTCTTAAGAGAGTTAAAGAGTACACAGCCCTTGGATCAAATGAATCTCAACCCTTCTTTCCACTTGTGTTTGTGTGGTCCCCACATCCTTGTGTTTTATTAGTAGATTGCTTAAAATGGACTGTTATTCTTCCTCGTATAACGTGCCAACAAGTAGGAATTATATTCCTCGTAAAACGTGTTCATCTACCTAATAAAACAGAAGGGTGTGGGCCTCCACACAAACACAAGTTGTAAAAAGGGTTGAGATTCATTTGATCCAAGAATTGGAAGGCATTTTATTCATTTGATTAAAGTGCCCACATCCCTCACATGAATCACAACATTGCCATTAGATCCGATGGTCTAACCCACTCTATCCCTACCGTCCATTCAAAAATCAAACCTACTCACGTACTCTCTCTACGCTCTCTTCTCTTGATCTCAATCTCGACCCCGAACCCCCCCTTTCTCTCTTTCTCTCTCTCACACCCACCGACACCCACCCCCACCCCCACCCCAAAACGACGCACACACCCACGACACCCTTACCGTTCTGACCATTACCGTTGCCGCACACACCCACCAATACGCCATGAATCTCATTGCTTTCTCGCCATACCCACCCACCAATACGCCATGAATCAAAGGGGGAAACCCCGTACCAAAGTCGCCTAACCCGTAGGTAATCATTGGATTTGGTTTTTTCGAATTAGTAATCCTGTCTTTTTGCATGTAAACTCCCTTTTTTTTTCCCTCTGGTTTTAGTGCTTTTTGTGTGTTGATTTTATTGAAATTTTTTGAATTTCTCTTGGCTTGCATAACGGGCTTGCAGGAAATCAGTGCCAGGAAGATTATTATAGGCTAACCACAAGGGTAAGAATTTTGTAATTTGATCAATTTCACCGGGTGAGCCACCATGTTCTGTTTATATTCCTTGGTGACATGTAAGATACCCACCATGTATTTGTTCAAATGCATGTTTAAGAGTGAAAATATTAGGGAGAAAATTAATCCTTTATGATCCATTTTAGGATATTTCATATCTCTTTTCTAATTGACTTTGTGGTTTATTTTAATTAGTTTTCTTGATGCATTCTTTCCAATTAACATCTTTATTTGTTTTACAGTTGGGTATTGCCAATTGTCGCGTTCAGTGGATTAGTTCAGTCATTCTCTACTTGGGCGTGTCAATGAAGAATTTCACTTGCGGGGCGTTCAAAAGAGGACATAAATAGGTATGGTTTTAGTTCGGGTGTGGTTCCCTACATTTAAACATCTTTATCTGTTTTATAGTTGGGTATTGCCAATTGTCATGTTCAGTGGATTAGTTCAGTCATTCTCTACTTGGGCGTGTCAATGAGGAATTTCATTTGCGGGGCATTCAAAAGAGGACATAAATAGGTATGGTTTTAGTTCGGGTGTGGTTCCCTGCATATATGTATTTTTCACATTTTCAGAAACTGAATCTCCCTAGAGTTTCTTTAGTTCTAATTACATTTGCTCATTTTGTGTGATTGGTGATACTAAGCCCAATAGTCCATTATTTTGGCTGATAGGTGGTGTTGTTGATGGTGGTCACAAATGAAATAGAAGAACCATGAGCCTAAAGCATTTATTCGCCAATAACGTGTTTGACAAAATGCCAACAGGGGACGGAGAGGTATGAATTGTTCTTTATGTCTCCTATTGGATTTATTATCAAATTCGGTCGTTTTGTCAATTTTTAGTGAAGTATTTGTGTCTAATATTGCTTATATCATGTCTGAGTCATTAAAAGGTGCAGTTTGATGGAATCCAAAAGACTACATGGTGTTACCAATGGTGCACCTCTGCAGTGCCATTCCATGAAAGACTTTATTAGTGCATTTCATATTTTCACACTCCCATGCCACAAAGGTATGGGAGTGTTTGTTTCAAAATTTTGGTGGATTTGGTCTCCCTGAATATTGATATGTAAGTTTAGCATTCAAATTTTTTAATTATTAGTGCATTTCATATTTTCACACTCCCATGCCACAAAGGTATGGGAGTGTTTGTTTCAAAACTTTGGTGGATTTGGTCTCCCTGGATACTGATATGTAAGTTTAAATTCAAAATTTAACTGTGATATAGTTAGATTGAATCTTGCAATTAAATTAGTTACATAGCTATAAGCAAAAATAAGAGACATTTAAGGCATGACAATTCCACATACGGAGCTACATGAGTGCTACAAAAGATCATTTTTTGGTCAATTGTTTTGATCGTATTTTGTGAGAGTTATCCGTGATGGTCTAATTTGGTGGTGAACAAAATGCTAGGAAAGACTTGCTATTATTATTGTGCTTTGTTCAGTTTGGTTGATCAGTGTGGTAGTATTACAAAAAATACCACGACTTGATTGCTTTGAATAAGCGTGTGCACTTCATAGAGATTAGTTTTTCTTGGCCCAATACAGAAACTTTGGGTTTGCCATAGGTATTTGATTTGACCAATCGAATGAACTCTCAAAAATGGTTTAGAAAAAAAAATGGGGAGTGTTGTAGGTACGAGTAATTCGCAAGAGAGAAAGATAGATAAATACAATAAGACGAGGCTTATATATTGGCAAGCCCTTAAAATGAAATTGAACACACTGATGCTTCAAGATCACATGAATCATTCTGTAATGCCACAAAGATGTTAAGCTAGCTTCTGGTAGGGTGGTGCCCTTTTGCAAGATGTCAGGTCTTTAGGTTTGTTGGAGATAAGATGCATTCAAGTGAAAAGTAAGCTAAACTATTTCTTTTACTTTGTTTGTTTGTGGTTGAGCGATTGACATTTAACTGTAAGAGTCGGGCCTCAAAATTTGAAAAACTTTCTTCTTTTTTTCCCTTTTTTTTTTTTCGGGGTTGTGACCTCCATGGTTCTGCGCATTTGGACACCTCAATGATGTTGTGATATTGAAGAAGAGCTTTTTTATTAAGAGCATTCTATTACTACAGTTGTAATATTCTTTTGTGTAGCTTTCTCATCAGAGTGGGTGACCTTTTATTCATATAATGTGCCTGGTCTTTTCCTTCATTCCTTTAAAAAGTTTCTCTAACATGTGTCTTTGGCTCTTTGCCCTTGATTTTTTTTGTAACAGGAAAAACTTTGCACTTTCTATGGTAGATTGTTGGCTTCAAGAATTCAGGTGGTGTCAGATTGTTGGTTTGGTCTCCATTTTCTGTTTTTAAACTGAGATGAGTAAATTCTTTGTTGGAGTTTGGTTATGTAGTTGTGTTTAATGTCAGGTTAGCTTTGTCGCAATTAGTGGTGTAGTATGTAAGGGAAAGTGATGAATTGGGAAGGTTTTGTACTTTGTTATTGCCTTGTTTTTTTATGGAAATTGAAAACGATGGTTTTGGTGGCTGAGTTTTTTTGTACCAGGTTAACTTATTACTTGGTATTTACTTGGGTTCCATAAGAAAATTGATACTTCTTTGTTGATCATACTCCATAAGCAATATATATGTAGTTACCTAAAAATTATCGTTGGGGGAGTACTGTAGGCACTGGTAGTTCTCTCACGTAATTCATTTTTGTGCCACCAAGAAGTGGATCACATACGCACACTAATTCTCTTTTGTGTCACCAAGAAAAAGTAATTCCAATCGGGGTGGGTAGTGTCGTAGGCGTGGGCAAACCCTAGTGTCCAAAAAATCAATAATGTCCGCCATTTTTCTATAGTAAAAAATGGTTTTTTTAGCAAAGTTCTTCCTCGGCACACGTACTGACAGGATTACTAAATGACATTTGAGAATCTTTCAAATAATACAACGGATTTTGTGTAGGAAATTTTTCAACATGACTATTCAATGACACTTGAGATTCACAAAAATAATGCAACGGGTAATTTGTAGTAGAAAATTTCTTTTTTGGAGCAAAGTTCTTCCTCATCAAACTGCTTACAGGACTATTCAACGACATTGAGATTCTTTTAAATAATGCAACAGAGTTTTTGGAGCCAAAAATGGATTTTTGGAGCAAATTTCTTATTGACACTTGAGATTCTTTCAAATAATACGACTGATTTTCTGGAGCAAATTTTTCGACATGACTATTCAATGACACATGAGATTGTTTGAAATAATGCAGTGGGTTTTATGGAGCAAATTTTCATACATTACTTTTCAATGACAATGACACCTTAGATTCTTTCCAATAATGCAGCAGGTTTTCTGGAGCAAAAAAATTGAGGTTTTGGAGCAAAATTTCGTTATTATTACTCATGCATGCTCAATTCTACCTACAAACTACTATCCTCCATCATTTCTTATATGAAGTCTCTATCAAAATTTTCCTTATTATAGCCCATGTGAAACCACTACTACGAACTACTATAAGTGCATCATTTCGGTCGGAAGTCTTTATTAATGAGAAAACAACCCATCCAAAACCATTGTAGAATGGAAGAAGATTCATCGGCTTATTTTGAAGATTACGTTGAACATTTAATACGGACATGGTGAGTTATTTTTTCAAACATATTTTCCTATGTAAAATGTGGGTAATGGTGATATTAGATGCTTGATGATTAAATTCTGGTTGTATTACTCCTGTGTTGCATAAGTCTTTCCCATTGAAAGAGCCTTGAGAGAGTGGTTGATCTCGACCGCTTCAAAACACAATTTTGGAATTATCATCCAGGGTTCAAAGTTAAAGACAACGAAGTGAAGATCGAGGATTAGATTTGCATGCGAAAGAAGTGGGAAGAGCCTAGGTGAGATATGGGGCAATTTGAAATGTGAATGCCCATATCAAGTGACATGTGTTAAGGAGAACGAAGGTTGGACTTTGACTAACAAAACGCATAACCATCCATGTGCACTTCAAGAAGAGGGCCACCCGCATAAGAAGAGATTTTTTTTTTTTGGGTAAAAATTAGCTTGAAATTAAAAAGGATTAACCGAATGTACAGCCTACAAAGGGCATACCCTAGGAGGAAAAGAAGAAAAGTGAAAAAAGTGCAATAAACCATGAACAACCCGTATGGAGAGTAAAGTAAAATAAATTAAATAACAAAGTGCAATGTGATTTGTTATCATACCCCTTTGTACTATCCACCATGAAGGAAGCACAACGGGGTATGATACAAGGTGATACAAGAAGTAATGATGACATGAAAGCTAATTACTGCCTAGCACATCCCGTCAGCCTAGGCTATAAGATAAGTAGTCACAGTCAAATAACGACCAGGTGATGAACCATCACTGAGGAATAGTAGCAACATACCAACTCGGCATCGAGGGGAGGCTGAACAACTACTACTGAGAAGCTAGGAACTGAGAAAAGGCTCGACCCGGGGATGTCGGCATCCTACAAGGGGCCCAACCCTACACACCATGCCCATTCCATCCAATCTACTACTCCCTCAACCAAATTTCCAAGGCTCGCTAGAAAATAACCCACCCTTAGCCAAATACCAATCACTACAGTCGCCAGAGATGGGATATGCAGACCAAGATTCTAATACTCCAATCTAACCTAGTGTGTCGAATGTAATACCCATGTTTAAGAGAACAACTATTACAGAGGAACTAGGCTCCGAGAAGAGGCACGAACTAAAGATGTTGGCTTTCGACAAGGTTACCCCCTAAGTACCCTGTACACCACACCCATTCCATCCAGACTATTACATCCTCAACCTAATTCCCAAGGCTCGCTATAATCTAAAAGTGAGACCACACAAAAGCCTTAATTCTGTCAGCTATTAATAGTGCATGACCACCGAATCAATTGGCTCTACCATTAACAGTGCATAACCACTTAATCATCGGGCACAAAATGAGGACACAATATACCGCATAAGAACCAAAGCTGCCCTTTTCAATTAGTGTTCAACCACCAATCTAATAAATGACAGCTACGGAAGCTACCCCTTTCAATCGGTGCACAACCACCAATCTAATCAATGATTGAATGCACCAGCTGTTAGTAGTTGAAAACAACTACTAACAGCCTACAAGGGGCATACCCTTGTAGGGGCATACCCCAGGAGAAACAACAAAAAGAAAAAAGAAAAAAGAAAAAGAAAAATAGAATAGAGAAAGCCTATGCCAAGCAGCTACATAGGACTAGGGAAAATTAGAGGACCTATTTCCCAACCATCTAAAATAGGGTAAGAAAACAGGTTACAAAAGATTACACACTGAGCAATCTATTTACTATAAAAGAGCTAAACTATCCTATGAGTTTAGCCTATCTTGAGTTAAATATAAGCTAAAACAAAAAACCATTGTACTTCCATGTATTTCCATGAACCACACTTCGTAGACCTCACGGCTAATGATATGATCTGAGATGCCAGATTAAACCACATGAAAAGCAGATTACACCAGTAGCTTTCTAGCTGAATTTTTGTAGTTAAAACAGGCACCATTTTTGCAGCAACAATAGCCAAATTACAGCAGCTGAAGGATATATTCTGCCACAACAGAAAACAACCATCTTAGAGGATTGCACACAAACCGCAACCATACCAGACCTCGATATGCCTCTCCACATACCCATGGTCCTCTTACATCCGATGTGGAGCTTGAAGCAAAACCAGTAAACCTAACCCACTTATCTGCTGAGAATATACCTAATCCACAACCACAATCTTCATTTCAGTTACCACAGGTTAATTCTCACAAACCTATACCTCCTAAAACCTATCCCAAATAGGGTCCTGGCCAATATCAGCCTAACCCTAAAGCTACAAATTGGGCCTCCCTCCTCCAATCTAAAAGCCCATCCTTAGACATGAAATTGGAACATTTTCTGGATTTACAGAAAGGGAAAGATGCACTTGTTGAAATAGATGTGGAGCTGACTGAAATTGGGAATTGGAATAGATACCTGATAGGTCATTTCCTTGATGGGAAAATGGCATACCCTCTCATTATTTCCACTGCTAGGAAATAATGGAATGAACTTTTTGTGGTAGTTAAACCAGATGTGGCTGGCTTCTATCTATTTCAATTTAGAGACGAGCAAGCCAAACTGCAAGTCTGGGAAGGGGTCCATATTTCTTCTCACAGAAATACCTTGTGCTTAAGGATTGGCATAGGATGATGAAGCTAGCTCAAGAGCAGTGTAGACACCTTATTCTGGACTGCCCGGATTAGTTTACTTACGATCTTTGTTTCCCAAATGATGAATAAGGTCAAGAGCATCCCAAAGTTGTTGGTACGTTTGAGTTTTAAGCATTCTGAACCTCATTCAAACCTTGTCGTACTCCATTTCAAGCCCATCAAGCCAGAGCCAAATGGCCTCAGCAAAACCCTACTTGCTTATGTCAGTGCTGTGATGGCGTGCGCTGGTAAACTTCCACGTGTCAGTCATCGACCATTGACTCAGTTACCACTGGCTCACGCAGGTCAAATCCAGTCAAATACCACTATTCAAGCACGTGCACCAGACTTTTGCGGCCACCCCAGTACGATGAACAATCTTCTGATAATTGCCATCGGGCAGGGGATGTCCCCTTCTCTCCTACAACCCCTTTCAAGCCAAGTCCCATGCATTTAATGCATGGGAGGCTCCCTCTCTAACCCAACCACCCAAACCAGCCTGGTCACCACCCCCCTCTCATTCATTCCCAGCCTATAAATACGCCCTTGCACTTATGTGTAAGGGGTTAACCACCTTAAAGAAGCTCCAAGCTCTCCATCTCTCTTCTTTTTGGCTTTTTGCTCCCTTCTTTCATCCATTGAAAGAGTAAGCGAGAGACATCCCTTTACACACCATAGCACCCTTTCATTCATCATCTCGCCAATCAAACCTCAAGTTCAAAACTCATTCATTGCATCAACCTCAAACCAAAGAGGTATGCCACCTATTTGTAACTTTCTGTTCTGACCCCTAAGGGGGGGGCTGACAGAGTCAAGGCTGGTAATCAATACCAGTCCTGGCTCTAAGGCTAGCAGGGTTTCAAAGATCGTATGAAATGACCAGTGGCGCACACCAGTGAACTCAAGTCGTACGCCAGTTATGGCAGTACGTGCACCATTGGCGTGGGGATCATTGATCATTCATTTCTTGCTTGTGTTTTTCTTTTATCACCTTATTGCATGACAAGAACTAGTTTACTATCTTCTGTATTCTAGAACTGCTTAGCTGTAGTGTTCAATATCTACTCTTGCTTACTTTAGAAGGCCTTTGGGATCCTTCTGGTTATGCTCCAGAGCCCAGATGATGCAAAGCCAAGCACTGGACAAGAGATGTAACTGGCGCACGGTCTCACATGACCGACGTACGGTAGTTATGTCAAGGTCCAGTGGCTGGCCCTTGCATGTTAGTTTAGCCTTGGCCTCTTGTTATTCCCCACACTGTTTATGGGGTGTTCTGTTTATTTTTATGGTTCGAAGCCGTTTCATCTGCCTGTATCTGTATATATCTTGTTATATTAACTGTGTGATTTGTCCTGGGTGTGCACTGGTCCTTTCTAGAGCCCAGAGGGTTGAAAATAGGAACTATGAGTTTGAGACAACTAGAGTACGCCAATAAGATGGTGGCGTGTGTAGGTCTTGCTAGCATGCAGTGGCCTGGCCAGTGCATGCTGGTGTGTTGCCTGTACACATCCTTTCGGATCATCGTACTCTAGCTTGCTTAAATCGCTTGTACAAGTGCTTGTTCTCAATCTATGCTCATTGCTTCAATAAACCATCCATATCATTTTGTCACATAACCGCAACTTGTTACAGTTTTAATCCTCTTTAACTGTTCCCCGCCCTAATTGGCTAAAAATGATTAATGAGAGAAAAACGCAAATGTTTTACAAAATGCCTAAGTAGAGACCAATCTCCGGATTGGGCAAGAGGGGTGCCATAAAACCCTTCCCCTCTCGTAACCTGGCTCCCGAACCTCAGATATCGAAGGTGATGACGGTCCAGTCTACAAGCCTTTTTCAAAATCAAACAACGTAGCAAACGTTTCAAGTTCAGTTTCTTGGGTATTTCACAACTAAAACCTGAGTGTTGACTCTAAATCGAAGCATTTCGCCCCGTTTTTTCCAAAAAGGAGGGCCGCACCCAAATTTTTCGTAAAAATTCTCCGGGGCGCGTGCCCACAGTGGCGACTCTGCTGGGGACTCATTGCATTGATTAATATTTGAAAATTAAGACATAAATGAACAATTTTTCAAAAGTCTGTCAAAACAGTGTGCTCCGCGCTGCTGAAGAACAGATGGTAACGTAACAGGATCTTTGTATCCGACCAATCTGAATTGGGGCTTTTACTATTGTTCTCTTATGTAGTCTTCTCCAAGTATCAATTAATAAAAGTGAGCCATACTTCAAAAGGCATTTTTCGAAACATTACGTTTCTCTCTCACTACATCATTCTTCAGCGTTCTCCATTTGCATCAATGTTGGCTAGCCCCGTTGAGGTGTTTTGGGTAACCGGCACAGTTTACTGGAGCCCGGGGTCCTCGAATGCCCAACAACCTTGGATGATGATGAGTCGTAATACCGTTCGACCATTGCCTTGCTATACGCGTTGCAATGGGAGGTATATCGTGGCTCTAGTCAGAGGAACCCCCTTAAACCAAAATCGGCCTCTCCATGCGTACAAAGCACTAAAACCTTTCAACCTAGGACATGAACCCGTAAGATAGGATTTTTTGCATCTAACCCCATATACTGTCTACGTGTTACTACTTTCCATATCGCATGCCTGTACATACATTCATACCATTTTGCGTAGGAGCATGCTAGGGCGGCTTTTAGGTTGTCTCTTGTCGAGTCTATCTTATGCCTATTAGGACGTTGCCTCGAACCGATGACGAGTCATGCATCTTGATGTTGCACGTTATCAAATTTTCAAGTCCTTAATCAATGAGACTTTGGGAAATCAAGACTTTCTAAGCCCTTGTCTAAACGCCCGATAGAGATTTCAAACAGAAAACTAGGAACAACAGAGAGAATGTCGTAATACTTACACCACTCAGGTTAAAAGTGCTAATCACTCACACCGCTCAGGCTCTGGCACAGTGCTACTTACGCCATTTCGGTTCCGGTATCACGCCATCTACACCGAGTTGTTCCGAACTCCAACATTGAAACTTCGAGTAGGGAATAGTCAAAGTTTTAGACTATTTTGACATCTCTTAGCGTTAGTCGATTCATTCAAGGATACACCGTTGAAAAAAGAATCCGAGGATTTTGGGCACCGTTCGTATGTCATGAGACAGACTTTCTCTAGTTTTAGAGTCTAGGAGGACACCGACGACATTGACATGCGCATTTTCCCTACTTTCAAATTCTTTTAAATAAAATTGCTGTAGGCTGTCATTGAGCTCTTATACTTTGCTGTCTAGCTGCTACATCATCATGGGAAGCTCCGAAATCAAGAGCCAAACTTACTTAGGAACGTCCACTGGGTTTGCTTGAGGATCTAGTTTGGGGTTTGCTTTTCAATCAGTCACAACGGAAGCTCTAGCCAGCACTCTGTCAAGGGAAGATTCATCGCCGACTCCCCCGCAAGAATCACATCCGTCCACGTCGTTTTCACCCGCATCACCGAAGTTGGTCAAGACCGAAATTTTAGACATGGCTGATGTCCACCTCAGGACCTCGCTATTGTTTTGGCAGATCTCCAACACAACCTGGCTATCATACAATAAAGGGCTGACCAGGCTGATACCTCCATGGCCACTCTGCTTGCCTTGATCGAGGAACGACTCCCCGCAGGAGGGGGAGGTGGTGAAAGGCACAAGCGCCAGCCCGAGGCCTATGAAGGTCCTCTAGTCGAAATTCCTGCCCCGAATCCGGAAATGGCTGCATTGATTGCCAAGATGGCAAAGTTCCAAGAAACGATTTCCAAGGCTGAAAAGATTGGTGCGGGAGGTTTGGACATGGATCGGCTTTGCCCATTTCCAAATGCCAGGCTGCCAAAAAGGTTCAAAATGCCGGACTTTGCGAAGTTCGATGGGACGGGTGATCCCAAGACTCATCTGTTGGCTTATCATGGTGTGATGAAATTGCATGGGGTTGAAGAGGATGCGATGGCTTAACTGTTCCCATAAACGCTCTCTCGTCCAGCCTTCCAGTGGTTCTTATCTCTGGATATTTCAAAGCAAAGTACGTGGGAAGATATCGGTGCAGCCTTCAATGCTCAGTACAGCTACAACACGCAGCTCAAGATGACCACTCGAGAGTTAGAGTCAACCAAGATGCACGCAAAAGAGTCTCTTCTTTGACTCCGGTCTTGCCAAGAACCGAGTCCTCTTCCTCTACTTCAGCTCCAAAATCCAAGCCGCGCGCTTATACTGGGAATAGTACTGCACTGTTTGGCAGCAACAACTACGCCAATGCAACTTCTGCCGGCAACAATTCCACAATTCAAAGTTCCAACCACATTGTGGATGTTAACCAAGTGCAAACCCTTCAGAAACCCCGGAACTGAAATCAACCCCAGAATTTTGCCAACTTCGAGGCACCACTTTCCTCGGTGTTGGAGAAGTTAGTCAAGTCTGATCATCTCAGGCACTTGACTCCAACCCCACTTCCTCAAACCCACCTCCCAGCCATAACCCAAATGCTTTCTGTGCCTACCATCAGATGCCCGGCCATCACACCGACTCTTGCTATCGCCTCTGTCATGCGATACAAGATTTGGTAGATAATGGCACCCTTCCAACCCTACCTACCAAGCCCAATGTCATTTCTAATTCCTTGCCAAAGCACAACAATCAGGTTAACTAGGTATCCCTCAGCTCCACTAAAATCCATCCAAACTCCACCATATTCAACCCTACTGACTGTATAACCTCAAAGCATCACCCTAAACCAATTGTGGCCATCCCGACGGAGTTCGATGTTAACATGCTGGCAGTCAGTTGGAACATGGAAGACAAGACAAAAGAATGGGAAGAACTCACTGGAGATTGGAACGAGCGCTACCTTATGGGCTTCCTTGCAATTCCAGTTGTCGATCAAGCATGGTTGGATCATTAAAAGATGAGTGGAATGCAGCACAAGCAGATCCCTTGGATGGTCTGTCACTATTCATGCTTTTCCATCAGCCTGAACCCGCCGCGCCCGAAGAGGAAGTGAAGAAGTACGTTTGGGACCCAAAACTCGATGCAACGCAGCTAGCTTAGAACTAGAACTTCAACATGGAGTAGGACAGCACCGATGATACTATAGATGAACGGTACTTAGACTAGTATGTTGAGGGAGAGATTATCCCCGATGAGCATCACCAGCTTGGGGCAGTGCTACCACTGATAGATTCAATCTAAAATGCCATCCTCCCATGCGGTAACCATGAGTGTGATCCAACTGTCAATATCGTGTCTTTCAAGCTGCCGCGTCTTTTTGTGGCTCCTAGTGACGAATGTGCAATTATGGTCCTAGATGCACCACCTGATGACCTGTGGGAGGTGGACGAGATTGTCAATCTTAACAAGAGCCCGTTACCGGTTGATCTTTGGGACATCGATAAGGTTGTTGATATAAACATGGGTGATCAGGTATGGACCGTCAACTCTGCTCTTGTGGACGAAGGTCTCTGGGATGTTCCGTTCGTCACCAATTCGGGGTTGCCTTTTGAGGAACCTACTGCACAGGACCCTGCCTTTTGGGAGGGGATAGTAATGGAAGATTTGGAGTGGGATTTGGCTACGGGTTAGGAATCGTCAACAATGGTTGCATCAACGGACAAAGGAAAGCGCAAGTTGGAGGAAGTACCGGCAGATTTATGGGACTCCATTGACACATCCTCTTGGTGGGACGTCGCTAACGTGACGAGAAGCGGCCGAGTTTTTCAGCCTCCTAACCTTCAGGAGGGAAGCTCGTCCAACCCTCTGGCTCAGAAACCCACTGCTCCACCAGCGCAAAAGAGTGTTCCTATATTTCCAAGCGGCATCTTGGAAGAAGATGTTATCCAGAAGCAGCTAGAAAGGATTCCTGCCGCTGTCTCTGTTTGGGGTCTGATATCATCATCAAAGGAGCATCGTGAAAGGTTTTCTGCAGCTCTAGCCCGTCTCGAGGTACCGGTCGACATTACCCCTGAAGCTATGATTGCCTTAGTCCCGTCTCTTCTCTCTAAGCACTCCGTTACATTCACCAAGAAGGATTTGCCCGTCAATGGGACTGCTCATAACCGCCCGCTCTACATTACTATCAAGTGTAGGGGACATTGGGTGCCAATTATGCTCATTGACAATGGTTCTGCAATCGACGTCTGCTCGATGAGGGTCTCTTATCGTCTGGGGTTTACTAAGAATGACCTTACACCTCCAACTTGGCAGTCAAGGCTTATGATAATAAGCGCCGTGTGGTAGAAGGGACTTTAATGCTTAAGCTCGATGCTAAGGGCTTTGAGATGCATGTGGAATTTCACGTGGTCGACATCCCTGCTACCTCCAATCTGCTGCTTGGCAGACCATGGCTACATAGGTCAGACATCATGGCTGTGCCTTCAACTCTATATCAGAAAGTCATGTTGGGGCTTCCGACTAGGACTTTAACTATTTACGGAGATTCTGGGATCTGCCCGCTTAAGGATGATGGGACACCTATCTTGGGCATAATGCACGGAGAAGAAGACTCAGACTTTGGAGGTTTCTCCTTCGATACATCCGACTCAGTCCTTTCCATTGTCATGGATGGCGAATTTATCATCAGTTCAACTGCCCTCGAGATCATGTGGAAGATGTCATTCATGCCTGGCTTAGGACTCGGGATCAACCAGCAAGGGATCGCTGAGTTCCCCATCTTTCCTTTTACCAAAGGCCGCTTTGGTCTGGGATACGTTCCCCCTGCCAAAGATGCCGAAAAGAGGAAAGGTGCAGGAAACCTCGAACCCTTTATGGTAATCCCGACAGCTACTTTGTCCGTGAAGGAGGTGGTACCGCTTATCTGGGATAGATCGAGCCATTTTGGGATCCAAAAACTTGCACTTGGCTACCGAGTTTTGAGATCTTCGCTACCAACACTTGGTCTGATGATAAGGACGAAATAGCTAAGAAAGAGCTGGCTAAGGAGGAGTTCAGGAAGTAGCTGGCCAGGATCAAGGAAAAGGTTGATTGGGTGAAGACTTTTGATCAGGGGAGCTTGGAGATGCTGTTTTCCCAAGTAGGTTTGGTTGGCAAGGATGAAAAGGCTGAAGTGCTGATGCATTGGCCCGACTCTCCAGACATTCTCGAGGATCTAACCTCCCTCATCGTGGAAGCAAAGGGTAGTATCAATAACTGCATTTTTACTCCATGTTTGACATGCATTAATGATACATCTGAATCTGACACGGAGTCTGTCGAGTCTATGTCTAGCTCAGAGTCAGAGTTTGTGCCTCTCGGCCCTCCACGTCGTAGTTTTTACTTTGAATTTGAGTCAACTGTACTTGGCAATCCTACTGGGTTTTATGAAATGCATGATCCTACTTCTGACTACTTTGCTGACTTCTACATAAACTGTGTCGACCCCGCGATGAAGGAACAGACTTCGACGGGAACATCTCGGCTGAGTTGCGTTCCCTCATTGAAAAGGAAGACGAAAGGCATGCTGTAGACACCCTATTCTAGATTGTCCAGATTAGTTTACTTACGGTCCTTGGTTCCCCAATGATGATTAAGGTCAAGAACATCCCGAGGATGTTAGTGTGTTTGAGCTTTGAGCATTCCGAACCTCATCCAAACCTTGTTGAACTCCACTTTGAACCCTTCAAGCCAGAATCAAATGGCCTCAGCAAAACCCTACTTGCTTATGCCAGTGCTTTGCTAGAGTGCGCTGGTAGGCTACCACGTGTCAGTCATCGACCGTTGACTTAGTTACCACTAGGTCATGTTCTGATGCATGCCGATCAAAGCCAATCAAATACCACTATTCAAGCACGTGCACCAGACTTTTGCGGCTACCCTAGTACGATGAATAGTCCCTTTGATGATTATAACCTGCAGGGACGTTCCCCTCTCTCTCCTACACCTTCCATTAAGCCAAGTCCCATGCATATGCATGGAGACTTCCCTCCTTACCCAACCAGCCCTAACCATCTTGGTTACCAACTTCTTCAGCTAACCTCCTTGCCTATAAATACCCCCTTGCATTCATATGCAAGGGGTTACTTCCATTAAGAGTTTTCAAGTCTCTTTCTCCTTGTTTTCCTTGGTCCTCTTGTTTCCTCTCTTTTCCTCCATTAAAAGAGTAAGCAAGCAGTCCCTTCATACACCATTCATACCCACACACCCATCATCCATCTTCCAAACACCAAGCTCAAGCTCATTCATTCTATCAACCTTAAGCAAAGGTATACCACCTTTTGAGGTCTTTCTGTTCTGACCCCTGAAGGGAGCTAGCAGAGTCATGGCTGGTAACCAATACCAATCTTGGCTCTAATGATAGCAAGGTTTCAAAGATCGTGTGTAGTAATCAATGGCACACGCCAGTAACAATAAGCCGTACGCGTCATGGCAGTATGTGCGCTATTGGCGTGGGGATTATTGGTCAGCTGTTTTCTACTTTTCTTTCTCTTTTATCACCTTATTGCATGATAAGAACCAGTTTACTGTTTTCTGTATTCTAGAACTGCTTAGCTGTAGTGTTCAATATCTACTTTTGTGTGCTTTAAAAGGCCTCTGGGATGTTTTTGGTCATGTTCCAGAGCCCAAATGATATAAAGGCAAGCACTGGACAAGAGGTATAATTGGCGTACGGTCTAAGTTGACTAGCGTATGAAAGTTATAATAAGGTCCAGTGGCTGGCCCTTGCATGGTAATTTAGTCTTGGCCTCTTATTATTCCCCCACACTGTTTATGGGATGTTCTGTTTATTTTTTATGGTTCAAAGCCATCTTTCCTGTCTGTAGCTGTATATATTTTGCTGTATAACTATGTGGTTTGTCCTAGGTGTGCATTGGTCCTTTCCAGAGCCCAGAGGGTTGAAAACAGGAACTGTGAGTTTGAGGCAACTGAAGTACGCCAGTAAGATGGTGGCGTGCACAGGTCTTGCTAAGCATGCAGTGGCCTGGCCAGTGCATGCTGGTGTGTTGCCTGCACACGTCCCTTAGGATCAGCGTACTCTAGCTTGCTCAAATTGCTCATACGAGTGCTTGTTCTCAATCTATGTTCATTGCTTCAATAAATCATCCATATCTCCTTTAATTGCTCCCCCGCCCTAATTGGCTAACAAAAAATGATTAATGAGAGAAAAATGCAAACGTTTTATAAAATGCCCGAGTAGAGACCGATCTTCGGATTGGGCAAGAGGAGTGCCATAAAACACTTCCCCTCTTGTGACTTGGCTCTTGAACCTCAGATATCGAAGGTGACAACGGACCAGTCTACAAGCCTTTTTCAAATCAAACATGTAGCAAACGTTTCAAGTTCGGTTCCTTGGGTATTTCACCGCTAAAACCTGAGTGTCGACTCTGAATCGAAGGGTTTCGCCTCGCTTTCCAAAAAAGGACCACACCCAAATTTTTCAAAATAATTTCCCGAGGCGCGTGCCCACAGTGGTGACTCTGCTGGGGACTCATTGCATTGATTAATATTTGGAAATTAATATATAAATGAACAATCTTTTCAAAAGTCTGTCAAAACAGTATGCTCTGCGCTGCTAAAGAACGGGATGGTAACGTAACAGGATCTCCGCATCCGACCAATCCGAACTAGGGCTTTTGCTATTGTTCACTTGTGTAGTTTTCTCTGGATATTAATCAATAAAAGTGAGCCAAACTTCAAAAGGCATTTGTCGAAACATTGTGTTTCTCTCTCATTCAATCATTCTTTGGCATTCTTCACTTGCATCAATGTTGGCTAGCCCCGTTGAGGTGTTTTGGGTAACCGGCACAGTTTACTAGAGCCCGGGATCCTCGAATGCCCAACAACCTTGGACGATGATGGGTCGTAATACCGTTCGACCGTTGGTTTGCTATACGCGTTACAACGGGAGGTTTATCGCGGCTCTAGTCAGAGGAAGCCCTCTAAACCAAAACTGGCCTCTTCATGTGTACAAAGCACTAGAACCTTACAACCTAGGATAGGAACCCGCAGGATAGGATTTCTTGCATCTAACCCCATATACTGTCTATGAGTTACTGCTTTCCCTATCGCGTGTCTGTACATACATCCATAACTGTTTTGCGTAAGAGCATGTTAGGGCAACTTTTAGGTTGTCTCTTGTCGAGTCTATCTTATGCTTATTAGAACGTTGCCTTGAACCAATGACGAGTCGTGCACCTCGAGGTTGCACGTTATCAAATTTTCAAGTCCTTGAATCAATGAGACTTTGGGAAATCAAAACTTTCTAAAAACTTTGTCTAAAACCCGATCGAGGTTTCAAATAGAAAACTATGAACAACGGAGAGAATGTCGTGATACTTACACCACTCAGGTTAAAAGTGCTAATCATTTACACCGCCCAGGCTCCGGCACAGTGCTGCTTACGCCACTTCGGCTCCGGTATCACGCCATTTACACCGAGTTGTTCCGAACTCCAGCATTGAAACTTCGAGAAGGGAATGGCCAAAGGCTTAGACTATTTTGACATCTTTTAGTGTTAGTCGATTCAATCAAGGATACACCATCGAAAAGAAAATCCAAGGATTTTGGGCATTGTCCGAATGTCATAAAGACAGACTCTCTCTTGTTCTATGGTCTAGGATGACACCGACAATGTTGGCATGCTCATTTTCCATTCTTTCAAATCTTTTAAATAATATTGCTGCAGGCTGTCACTAGGCTCTTATACTTTGCTGTCTAGCTGTTGCATTGTCATGGGGAGCTCCAAAATCAAGAGCCAAACCTACTTGGGAATGTCCGCTAGGTCTGCTTGAGGATCTGGTTGGGGTTGCTTTTAGTCAGTCACAACCAAAAGCATTGGCCTGTACTCTGTCAAGGGAGGATTCACCGCCGACAACTCCGCACAAATCACCTTCGTCCACTTCGTCTCCACCTTCTTCACCGAAGTTGGTCAAGACATAAGCTCTAGACATGGCTGATGTCTCACCTCCGAACCTTGCCACTGTTTTGGCAGATCTCGAACACAACCTGGCTATCATGCAACAAAGGGCTGATCAAGCTGATACTTCCATGGCTACTTTGCGTGCCTTAATCGAAGAACGACTCCCTGCAGGAGGGGGGGGGGGGGGGCAGTGAAAGGCACAAGCGCCAGCCCTCGACCGAGGAGGGCCCTCTAGTTGAGATTACTGCCCCGAATCTGGAAATGGCTGTACTGATTGCCAAGATGGCAAAACTCAAGGAAACGGTTTCCAAGGCTGAGAAGATTGGTGCTGGAGGCTTGGACATGGATTGGCTCTACCCATTTCCGAATGCCAGGCTGCCAGAAAGGTTCAAGATGCCGGACTTTGTGAAGTTTGATGGGACGGGTGATCCCAAGACCCATCTATTGGCTTACCACGGTGCTATGAAGTTACACGGGGCTGAAAGGGGGCCATGGCTCAGCTATTCCCGTAGACTCTCGCCGGTTCCACTTTCCAATGGTTCTTGTCCTTTCACATTTCCAAACGCCAGACATGGGAGGACATCGGCACAGCCTTCAATGCCCAATACAGCTACAACGCCCAGCTCAAGATGACCACTCGAGAGCTAGAGTCAACCAAGATGAAGCTAAGGAGTCTTTTGTAGACTTTATCAAAGGATGGAAGGCCAGGCCGCTCTCATGACTGATCACCTGAGTGAGAAGGATCAGATTCGTATCATCTCTCGCAACTTGCAGCCTGATTTTGCCAAGAATCTGGTGCTGGTCCAAAGAGCTAGTTTTGAGATGTTCTTTGACTCCGTCCTTGCTATCGAGGAGGCTCTCCAAATTGGCGTTCTGCCAAGAACCGAGTCCTCGTCCTCTACTGCAGCTCCAAAGGTCAAACCTCGTGTTTACATCGGGAATGGTAATGCACTGTTTGGCGGCAACAACTACGCCAACGCAACTTCCGCCAACAACAATGCCACCATTCAGAGTTCCGACCATATCTCGGATGTTAACCAAGTGCAAACCCCTTAGAAACCTTGTAACCGCAATCAACCCTGAAATTTTGCCAACTTCGAGGCACCACTTTCCTAGGTGATGGAGAAGTTAGTCAAGTCCGGTCATCTCAGGCCCTTGACTCCAACCCCACTTCCTCAAAACCCACCTCCTAGCCATAACCCAAATGTCTTTTGCGCCTACCATCAGATGCCAGGTCATCACACCGACTCTTGTTATCGTCTCTGCCATGCGATATAAGATTTGGTGGACAACGACACCCTTCCAACCCCCCTACCAAGCCTAATGTCATTTCTAATTCCCTATCAAAGCACAACAACTAGGTCAACCAGATATCCCTTAGCTCCACCAAAATCCATCCAAGCTCAACCATATTCAACCCCACTGACCATATAACCTCATAACATCACTTCAAACCAGTTGTGGCCATCCCGACGGAGTTCGATGTCAATATGCTGGCGGTCGGTTGGAACATGGAAGACAAAGCAAAGGAATGGGAAGAACTCGCTGGAGATTAGAACGAGCGCCACTTTATGGGCTTCCCCACAATTCTGATTTTCAATCAAGCATGGTTGGATCATTGGGAAGATTAGTGGAATGCAGCACAAGCAGATCCCTTGGATGGTCTATCACTGTTCATGCTCTTCCACCAGCCTGAGCCCACCGCGCCCAAAGAGGAAGCTATGGAGTATGTTTGGGATCCGGAACCTGATGCAGCATAGCTAGCTTGGAACCAGAACTTCAACATGGAGCCGGTCAGCTTTGACAATGCCATAGATGAGCGGTACTTGGACTACTATGTTGAGGGAGAGATTATCCCCGATGAGCATCGCCAGCTTGGGGCTGTGCTACCATTGATAGATTCAATCTCGAATGCCATCCACCCATGTGATCCGACTGTCAACATCGTACCACTGGAACTACTGCGTCCTTTTATGGCTTCTAGTGATGACTGTTCAATTATGGTCTTAGATGCACCACCTGATGACCTGTGGGAGGTGGACGTGATTGTCGATCTTAATAGGAACCCATTACCAGCCGATCTTTGGGACGTTGATAAAGTTGTCAATATAAACATGGGTGATGAGGTATGGACCGTCAACTTTGCTCTTGTGGACGGAGGCTTCTGGGATGTTCCATTCGTCACTAATCCGTGGTTGCCTTTTGAGGAAGCTACTACACAGGACCCTGCCTTTTGGGAGGGGATAGTAATGGAAGATTTAGAATGGGATTTGGCTCTGGGTTAGGTATCAGTAGCAATGGTTGCGTCAATGGACAAAGGAAAGAGCAAGATGGAAGAAGTACCGGCAGATTTCTGAGACTCCATTGACACATCTTCTTAGTGAGATGTTGCAAACGTGACGAGAAGCGGCCGAGTTTTTCAGCCTCCTAACCTTCAGGCTGGAAGCTCGTCCAACCCTCTGGCTAGAAAACCTACTGCTCCACCGGTGATAGGTGCGTAAATGTGCCCATTTACGCCCCCTAATTTACTCTTGTTATGTCCATTTATTATATTATTTGGAGTTTGATAGTTATTTTTCTCATTGCAGAGCTTGCGAAGCAAGTAAATGGCACACCGAGTTGAATTGGAAAATTAATGGAAAAAATATTGATAAAAGTCTATGTTGCAGCCGTCCAATTAATCCCTTTCCGGAAAGCAATTAATCATGCTAGTATACTTATAGCTTTCTACTGGGCTATTGGAAAGGGCTTTGACGAGTATGGTTCGAGCGGCCAACACTAGGCCCAATTATAGTATTGGGAGCTCGAGTAATTGCACGAGGGCCCTTTGTAGGATTTTCGGCCTGTACTATTATAAAAGATGGGAGCAGCCGCAACAGGAGAAGAGATCTTTTTTCGACACATAATGGAGAGAGCACGACAGATTCGATAGAAGCTTCACTGGAGTTCTGTCTTTGCCCGATCATCCCTTCCTCGATGAGCGGCTAAATCCTTCGGCTAGGGTAACGAGGAAACTTTCTCCGAGTAATGTAATCGTTTAATTTTAAGGGCTTTATTCAACAATGAATTGTATGACTTGAGATAATGCATAATTTTTATGAAAGAACATATTTTTCCTATTCATCTATCGTGTTTGTATTCCGGATATCAAATGCTGTCATACAATAGTTTTCAATTATCCAGGATAGTCTCTGAGATGGGTTATACTGCGTTAGACGGGTCGTGTTGTTGGTTAAATCCAATGAGACGATTCGCACTATGTTGAGATAGCCTTTACGGTGTATGAGACCTGTGAATCCTCTTGACGATTTTCAATAGGGATTGCAAGCCCTAGCGGCAATCTTATTTGTCTTATGTTGAATAATTACCCTAGGTTTTATAACGATTATATTGCAAGGGGAAGGTGGAATCGAAACCCTAGTCCCTTTTCTCTCCTATCTTCAAAACTTTAATTGCTTTCTAGTTTAATTTTAGTTTAATGAAATCAAAATCAAAATCCAACTTCTCTTTACTTTTTGAATTAAATCAGAAATTAATTGAAAGTACGACAACTCAGCTTTTTACTCCCTGCGGATGATCCTGGACTTAACCATTGTTCTTCGGAATAGTAGGTAATTCCTTTGTTTTATAAATTATATTTTTGGTACCAAAACGACAAACCAACCGGCTCAAAGGAGCATTCCTATAGTTCCAAGCGACATCCCGGAAGAAGATGTTATCCAGACGCAACTTGAAAGGATTCCTCCTACTGTCTCTGTTTGGGGTCTGATATCATCATCAAAGGAGTATCGTGAGAGGTTGTTTACAGCTTTAGCTCGTCATGATTGCCTTGGTCCTACCTCTTCTCTTTAAGCACTTCGTTACTTTCACCGAGAGGGATTTGCCTGTCAATGGGACTGCTCATAACCGCTCGTTACACATTACTATCAAGTGTAGGGGACATTGGGTCCCGACCGTACTGATCGACAATGGCTCTGCAATCAACGTCTGCCCGATGAGGGTCACTTATCGTCTGGGGCTCGCCAAGAATGACTTTACACTCTCTAACTTGGCAGTCAAGGCTTATGATAATAAGCGCCGTGTGGTGGAAAGGACTTTGATGCTCAAACTCAATCCTGAGGGCTTTGAAATGGATGTGGAATTTCATGTGGTCGACATCCCCACTACTTTCAATCTTCTGCTGGGCAGGCTGTGGCTACAGAGATCAAACATCATGGCTGTGCATTCAACTCTACATCAGAAAGTCATGTTGGGGCTTCCTACTGGGACTTTAACTATTTGCGGAGATTCTAGGATCCGCCCGCTCAAAGACGATGGGACACCTGTCGAGGGCATAATGCACGGAGAAGAAGACTTAGATTTTGGAGGTTTCTCCTTTGACACATCCGGCTCAGTCCTTTCCATTGTCATGGATGACGACTTTATCATCAGTTCAATTGCCCTTGAGATCATGAGGAAAATGTCATTCATGCCTGGACTAGGACTCGGGATCAACCAGCAGGGGATCGCTGAGTTCCCCATATTTCCTTTTACCGAAGGCCGCTTTGGTTTGGGATACATTCCCGCAGCCAAAGATGCCAAAAAGAGGAAAAATGTGGGAAAACCTCGAACCCTTTATTGTAATCCCGACAGCTACTTTGTCCGTGAAGGAGGTGGTACCGCTTATTTGGGTCAGATCGAGCCATTTTGGGATCCAAAGGATTGCACTTGGCTACTAGATTTTGAGATCTTCGTTGTAGACACCTGTTCTGATGATGAGGACGAAATAGCTAAAAAGGAGCTAGCTATGGAAGAGTTCAGGAAGCAGCTGGCCAGGATCAAGGAAAAGGATGACTGGGTGAAGACTTTTGATCAGGGGAGCTTGGAGATGCTATTCTCCCAGGTAGGTTTGTTTGGCAAGGCTGAAGAGGCGAAAGCGATGATGCTTGGGCCCGACTCTCCAGACTTTCTTGAAAGATCCAACCTCCCTCATCGTGGAAGCAAAGGGAAGTATCAATAATTGCATTTTCACTCCACCTTTGACATGCATAAATGATACATCTGAATCCGACACGGTGTCTGTCAAGTCTAGGTGTAGCTCAGAGTCGGAGTTTATGCCTCTTGGCCCTCCACGTCATAGCTTTTACTTTGAGTTTGAGTCAGCTATTCTTGGCAACCCTACTGGGTTTTATGAAATGCATGATCCTACTTCTGACTACTTTGCTGACTTCTACATAAACTGTGTCGACCCCGACGATGATGGAACAGACTTCGACGAGAACATCCCGGCTGAGTTGCGTTCCCTCATCGGAAAGGAAGACGAAAGGCATGCTCAGCCTCTAAAAGAAGAAGTAATTTCTATAAATTTGAAAGACGAGGATAACCCTGCAAATTGGTTCAACCTTGTCTCCGGAGAATTACATGGCTATGCACTCAGGTTTTTATCGACGGTTTATAAAGAACTTCAGTTCTATTTCTCGACCCCTATGCCAACTTCTTGCCAAGGACGTACCGTTTGAGTGGTCTCCCGCATGTGAGCAAGCTTTTGTTAAGTTGAAGGCTAGTCTCACCACTGCTCCTATTGTGCAACCACCGGATTGGAGCTTACCTTTTGAGCTTATGTGTGATGCAAGCGACTATGCTGTGGGAGCTGTTTTGGGGCAAAGGAAAGATAAGCATCCCTATGTGATTCAATATGCGAGCAAAACCTTGAATGACGCTCAAGTGAATTATACGACCACGGAGAAGGAATTACTTGCGGTGGTGTTTGCTCTTGATAAATTCCGGTCTTATCTAATCGGTGGCGCTCCTATCATTGTGTACATGGACCACTCCGCTCTCAAGTATCTTCTCACTAAGCAAGATGCCAAAGCTCGCTTGATACGATGGATTCTTCTTCTTCAAGAGTTCAATTTGACCATCAAAGATAAGAAGGGTGTTGAGAATGTGGTAGCCGACCACTTATCGAGGCTACAGTTTGAGGATCCTACACCGAATCTTCCTATCGTGGACTCTTTTCCCGATGAGCAATTGTTCGGAATCTCCACAACTCCATGGTACGCGGATATCGTGAACTACTTGGTGACGGGGTTGACTCCGCCTCATTGGAATGTTCAAGAAAGGCGCCATTTTCTAGCCTAGGTGAAGAGGTTCTCCTTTGATGATCCATATCTTTTTAAGTATTGCACCGACCAACTTATTCGTCGTTGTGTTCCCGATTCCGAGCAAGAAAGCGTGATTAAATTTTGTCATACGGAGGCTTATGGGGGTCATTTCTCGTTCAAGAAGACCGCCGCCAAGATTTTACAATGTGGATTTTATTGGCCGCACTTGTACAAGGATACTTTTGCCTTTTGCAGGGGTTGTGCTCGTTGTCAACTCTTAGGGTGTGTTACTCAAAGGAATGAGATGCCTCTTACTCCGATAATCATCATTGAAGTCTTCGATTGCTGGGGTATTGATTTCATGGGCCTTTTCCCTTCGTCCTTTGGATATCTCTACATCTTGTTGGCGGTCGACTATGTTTCCAAATGGGTAGAGGCGATTCCCACACGCACTAATGATCATTCAGTGGTGGTTGAATTTCTGAGGGACAACATTTTATCGAGATTTGGGATGCCAAGGGCTATAATCAGTGATCAAGGGTCTCACTTTTGCAACCGTTCCATTGCCGCTTTGATGAGGAAGTATTCAATTATTCATAAGGTTTCAATGGCCTATCATCCTCAAACAAATGGTCAAGCAGAGCTAGCGAATCGAGAGATAAAGAATATCTTGGAGAAGACGGTTAATCCTACCCGCAAGGATTGGTCAACTTGCTTGGTCGATGCTTTGTGGGCTTACCGTACTGCGTACAAGACAATTTTGGGAATGTCTCCCTATCGACTCGTCTATGGAAAAGCTTATCATTTGCTGGTTGAACTTGAACACAAGGCGTATTGGGCAATCAAGAAGCTCAACTTCAATTTACCTTTTGCCGGTGCTCATCGGAAGCTTCAATTGACAGAACTTGAGGAGATGAGGTATAATGCTTACGACCACTCTAGTGCTTATAAGTTTAAAATCAAAGAAAGGCATGATAAAAGAATTGTGATTAAAAATTTTAAGCCTGGGCAAAAAGTGTTGTTGTATAACTCTCGTTTGCATCTTCACCCCGGTAAATTGCAGTCATGATGGGCCGGTCCTTATGTTGTTAAAACTGTTTTCCCTCATGGGGCAATAGAAGTAGAGAACATGAACAATGGTGCCTCTTTCAAGGCGAATGGTCAAAGGCTCAAGCCTTTTCTTGGGGGCTTTGAAGTTGCAGAGCCCGATGAAGATTTGGTCGATCCTGCTTACGCGGATGACCCTGTTAGATAGTTTGTTTTAACTTAAAATTGCACGGGGAGCGCAAGCATAACCGCTGAACTTAACTGTTTGTCGAACCCGGCCCCCGGGTAGGGGGTACCCACCATTGACTTGGGTATATGTAGCTCCGCACGCCGCTACTAAAAGAAGGATCGTGTGCCCAGCTCCGGTTCGAAGGGCAAAACATTTAATATCAGTGACATAGGGCTTTAATTAGCTTTTCTGATAGGAGTAATTCACAGTAAACCACTCACGTCTTCCAGATTAGCCCCAACGGGGGCGGTATAGATCCTTAGGTTTGGCCTTGATATTCCCGTGCTAACGCACTTGGCTCTATCTTGTTGCTTGCCTGGTTACGATCTTAGGGGACGCTGAACTTCATTGTTTGGCGGAGTCTAGCTGTAACTTTGACGCTCCGAGTTCTGATATTAAATCTGTATATACTGTACATATTTGTGTTTCCTTTTTGCTTTGCATCTTGTGTTTAGTTATGCATGTTTTTGCTTTTTCTTTCTTTCTTTCTTTCTTTGTTTTCTTTCCGTTTAGTTATGCATGCTTAGTTTTGCTTAGTTTTTGTTATGTTTTGTTATTTGTTTTGCATCGAATAAAATCTTGGAGATAAATCACATAAAAAGATTTCACCAAGTGTTGGTGTAACAAGGGCTTTCAGTAGTCTTTCTTGGTAATAGTCTATCGTTAATGATCCATGCACTCCGCGATTGCCCCTAATCGGAGGCAACGTAGGTCTGTGAGTAAGGTTTGATATTGCCTGGAGTGCACGCTAGGTTGTATCTTTTCCTTGCTTGTTTTTTATCCTAGGGGACACTGAACTTAGTTGATTGGCGAGGTTGAGCGATAGATTTTATTACGGGCGCTAGCATAACACATGTTCAACGGTCTAGTATAGCCACCCATTTCTTACCCCACCGGTAAGGAATGGGAAGAAAAGTATGACTCGTGTGATCGCGTGATTATCGGGTGGTGCATTTCATTATATTTTGCATGTTTTCATTTGTTCTTTGTGTTTTCTTTATATTCTGTCTTTTCCTTTAGGTTTAGTTTGAAGCCGGATAACACGGGCCGGTGGTTCTAATGTCAATTGTTTTGTGGAAGGTCGTTCTCTTAAGTCTTGCAGGGTTTATGTGCTACTACACCAGCCTTGGTGGTTTGGGTCTAAAGCCGGAGTGAGTGAGGCGTTCAGGAGCCCTAAGCATGGGTGCGGCTAAGTGCCGCGGTTGTTAGTCCGGTAAAGCTTTGGATATGGCCCTGTGTGACTAGCTATGGTTCCGATTTGGTAGAACCGAAGGAGTAAACCCTGGAAGCATCTAATCTGGCCGGAGCAAAACGTTGACATAAAATCCTCCAACTTGGTCGAGGTATTTAGGGGTTGACATTCCCCTTGGACGGTACATTCGCGCACTCTTTCTCTCTTCGCTTTTGTTCCTAATGCTATGAGGGCATAGCATCGCTTTAAGTTGGGGGGATGGGTTACCTTATGTGTTATTTGTTTGATTTTTGTATTTTGTGTTAAGTTTGAAAATTCAAAAACAATAGAAAATTTTAAAATTCAAAAACAATAGAAAATTTTAAAATCCAAAAAAATGAGAAAATTCAAAATTTCAAAAATAAATAAAGCTTTTTACTTGCAATTCCTTCCTTTTGTCATTGCTTTAAGTTTTGTTCATAACTTGCTGCATGCTCAATAATTGTTAGTTGGCAAGAGTTCGTAGCAATCCTAAGAAATTTTGTGCTTCTTGATTTGCATGCTTAGTTAAAAATTGAATGGGTTAAGTTTTGAGTTAAGTTTTTGAGCAAGCTTTGGCCCATATCCCCACCTTTTCAATAAATTGTTTGTAGTTAGGTGAATAATCGCATGTCCATGCTTAGTTGTGTTTAAATGTCGATTTTCAATCATTTTGGAATCCAAAGCACACTTAAGAAAGGATACAAGGCATTCTTTGCATGATCATACCACAAATGAGTCACCTTGTCCTAATTTGCATCCTATTTTTCTCTCATTCTTTGCTTAACCTAGGCGACCGGTTGTTTGGAGGGTTGTTTGGTTCAATGCTCAAAGGCATTTTGGGGGTGTTGAATGAATTGTTGGAAGTTCTGGGGGTTCCAAACTGAAGCACAGCAAAATGTTTGGAGTAACAGGCTTCGGCAGCGATGGGATAAAGTATTTTACATCGATGCCGAGGGATTTGAGTTGGCAGTAACAGGCTCGGCAGCGATGGGAGTTATAAGTGGACAGCGACGCCGATGGGGTTAGTTCACTAAAGCGTTAACAGGTTCGGCATCTATGGATGCAATTACTTTGTATCGATGCCGAGAGGACTAACAGCAACAGATCACTCTAGCCTCTTCAGAAACCAAGGCAAAACCCTCTCCATCCTCAGAAGTCGACTGTCCTCCTTCTTTTCCCCTTTTACCATCATTAAACCCTAGCCCAAATCCTTCAATAACTCACCAAATCTTCCACCTTTAACCACGAAATATACCAAATCCTTCATCTCCCTCATGAATCTCTAAGTATCCTCCACCAATTTCAAGTTTCAAAGCAGAGAATGAGGTAAACCCACTTTCCCTATCTTAAACCCGAAAATCTTCATATTCTTGTCAAAAATTCCGAAATCTCTTCCTATCTTTCACTCATTTATTCAACCCCCACCATTTATTCAACCCCCACCATATTCTAGCCTATGTTCACCCATTCCAACCAAAAATCAGTTTTCCAAAAAAACCCTCCCTCAAAAATCCAAAATTTCTCAAATTAAACCAAAAATCCCTCTTTACCCCCAATGCCGAGAATAAAACAAACCGCGCACCGTGCCCCTCCTTCCCAATCTGAAATCGAAGAGGAGGATGATTTTATGGCTGAGAGTGAGGAAGAAAATCAGCCCGAGGAGGCTAGTGGTTCTTGGAGTAAACGGAGGAGACGGACTCCGGCTCAGATTGCAACGGATAAAAGGCAGACTTGGGAGAGTAGTTTTGTGGGCAGAAAGTTCAGGAATGAGTGGCAAGTGGACGCTAAGGCATTGTCAGATGATCATACGGGGCTTCGGTACATCAATCGAAAAGGTTTGAATTTTTGGACTGAAAAATTGCTTGGATACAATAAGAATTCTGTAATTGAGTTTTATAAGTTTATGGTTATTCCTGAGGGTGATTGGGAAAATAATCCGGCTGTTGGAATTGCATCGAGGGTTGGGGGAATTGATATTGTGATTACGCCTGATGATATTGCTAGGTATTTGAAAATTCAAAGGCCCCCTCCTGAGTCTGTTAATTACCCTAGGAAAGATGAGTTGATTGATCTGCAAGTTGTGAATGAGACTCTGTATATTGACCCTGCTTTGGCTTCATTACCTCATGTGCCCGGGAATTTTAAAGCGAGTTTTAGGTTTCTGAACAAAGTAATTCACTATAATCTTTATCCCCGAGGCTCAGAGAGTAGACCAACAAGGAAAGATGGGGAGATTTTATATGCATTCACGGCCGATGATTTGATAGTAGACTGGGCCATGTTTATCTTTACTCAGCTGCGTGATTTTAGGGCCAATACTCTGATTAATACCAACATGCCCTTCCCTTGTATGATTACTAGTTTGTGTAAGGAGAAAGGAGTTAGGGGCGCAGCGTATGAGAAATTGGAGGAACTCTCCCCGGGGACGATAGATTATACTTTTGATGTGAAAAGCTCATCTCAGATTCACATGGCTAAGGGGCAACAAGCAAAAAGGGGTGATTATTTGACTACCATGCCATCAAGGAACGAAAAACAGGGGTCTTGGATTAAAAAGTTGTTTTGCCAAGGGGTTTCAATAATCAACAGTCAAAGGAAGAAAAAGATTGAGAGGAGGAAGATCATGAGGGAGCAGGAAGCTCAAAGGAAAGAAATATCCTGGCAAACATTGGTTTTGGAACAACACTTTGGGGTAAAGTTTGAGCCAGGGCCTGTTGATGAGGGAGAAGTTAGTGATGACTTCGCTGGTTACGAGAGTGAGGAGCTGGCTGATTGATTTAATGTGGTGGTGATCTGATGCAGAGAGTCGGTGGTTTTAGAAATTCCCCTTACTTGGTCGGGGTCTCGGTTGGTTGACATGCCAACTATCCTATCCTTTGTTTTTGTTTTGTTTTATTTCGTTTCATAGCTTAGTTTGGTACATTGTTAGTTAGTAGTTGGTTTATTGGTTTGGCCGGTTTGGCCTTGACTTGGTTCATTTCATATGTTGGCTGCGGTCACTCGGGTAGTTAACCAAGCTAGAAATAGACCATCGCCCATTTTTGCTAACGTGTTCTTTGATACCAAGGTCATTACAAGCTAAAAAAGACCTTAGTTGATCTTTTGTGCGCATGGATTCCACTTTGATTGACTGTCTGATAGTTGCATGATTAGTTAATGGTATGCTTTCCTTTCGTTATCCAAATTTCATCTGCTTGTTTTCAATTCTGTTGAATAAAGTGCTGTAGTTTCTTGAGGCATAGTAATTCTTGTTCACTGTTGCCTGGTTATCAAGCACTTTCTCGGTGGATATGGCTTAACTCTGAATTCACAAGTTTTGTGTCCTGTATCCTCCCATTGTTTAAGGACACAAAACTTTTAGCTTGCTCTTTAACCTGCTTGTTACTTAGCCTGTTTAATCGGATGCTGAAATTGTGAGTTGCAGAAATGAAATAAAAAGCAGGATTGTTGAACTCTTGCTAGTTGATAATGTTGAGCATGTTCTAAGTTATGAATACGGAAGGATTGCATAGTTTCTAGTTTTCAATTCTTCGTATGCTATTTGCTAGGGACTAGCAAACCTCAAGTTGGGGGGCGTGATAAGCACCCGAAAATGTAATGAAAGGGTGCGCTAGTGTCTAGGTTTCGTTCAATTTAATTATTAATTAGTTGTTTTTAATTATGTTTGCTCGTAGAGTTTGTTTGTTTTGTTTTGTAGGTGAATCGCTTAATAAAGGAACTTTAAGGCCTATGGCATGTCATGGCCTGAGAGTGGAGCAGCCCGGGCAGAAGAGCGACGGCCAGTGAACAGCCAAGGCAGGAACTACCCAGCTCGAGCAACACCAAGGCAGAAGCAGCCAACGCCAAGGCAAAGCAAGGCAAGAGTCACGGCCAAGGCAAAACAGCCAGGCAAGACCAGGCGACGCCAAGGCAGAGCCAAGGCAAGACCAGGCGATGCCCGAGCAGAGCCAAGGCATGATCAAGGCAAAGCAGCGAGCAAGGCCTTATTCACCTCGGCATCGATGGGACTTATTGCATTACATCGATGTCGAGGCCATTAGTGCTCCAGTCCCTTATCAAGCTCGGCATCGATGGACTAAATGGCTTTACATCGATGCCGAGCCCCTTAGTGGCCCATCTTATGCCTGTTGCCATCGATGCCGAGGGGCTTAGCGGGGCATCTTCAGAGCATCGTGGGAATATTCCAGGCGCGGATCTCCTGAGTATAAAAGATTATGACATCATTTTGTACAAAAAAAATTAGATAGATTTGAGAGTACTTTTTCTAGATCTAGGATTAGATTCAAATTGTTCTTGAGTGTTCTTGTTTTTCAGCATTTCAATACTTAATTTTCTCCCTTAATTAGTTTTCTTTTACTACTCTCGTCTTGATTAAAGTTGTTGTTTTACTCCCGATCTATCTTAATCTCTAATTTTCTTCTAGTCTTGCTTTTCAATTATGCTAAGTAGATTTTTGCTTGCTCTTATCTTCATAGATATGTGTGAGTAGTTTCAAGGGTTGGGTCATGGGATGATTAGCATCCCATGGCTTGGGCGAAAATTGCATTTGTTTTCACCAATAAAGTTTAATTTTTGATTTGAAAATTGATGTGGGGTTCGGGTTTGTTTAGTGAATTACCGAGGTGTTAACCTCTTTGATCATGTGTAGGTAGGAGCCTCGCCTACCTACCACACATGATGCTTAGAGCTCTGTCGCTCGAGGTGTTTACCAAATAAACTCTAAAGCTAGCTTGATAATTGAATCTCTATTTTCCGGTTTGAACCGCGTAATTTGGTGAACAATGCGATTTAGCTTGGGCCGTGGATGTTAGGAATCCCTACCTAACCTACTTTTAATCTAGTTTATTCGCTTTAGCCTTTTAATTCCACCGTTTGAAAGCAAAACACAGTTGGCTGTCTAAAAGCCGAAACCCTTTCTTGCATCTACAAATCCAATCAAGTCATAAAATAATTCCCTTGGGTACGATCCTGGACTTCTCCGGATTATCTTGCTTCAATCGACATTTAAACCCTACGCTTGGGGTGATATTCTTCTATATCGGAAGATTCAAAGCATCAAGCTCAATTTCAAAGGCCCTGTCATTGCCCCCACTTTCAACCAATGCAGTTTTGTTGGTTGGAAGGCCAACTTCTAGGGGTATGACTGCTTCTGTATGCCTATGAATAGGGGGTTTCTCCCATAGACCTCCTAGGTGTTGTTCGGTGTGCCCATAAGATCAGTGGCAATTCGTCAGGCCATTTCCCCTTTGCTTTATCCAACCTTTTCTTGATCCTGACAAGAAAGGCCAGTTATTCAGAAGAAAAGAAAGGCAGCTGTACAGCATGTTGATGCTGTTATCGAGGAGGTAGATAGTTTGTTGGAGGCCAAAGCAATACGAGAGGTTTATTACCCAGAATGGTTGTCCAACACAGTGGTTGTAAAAAAGAAGAATTGAAAGTGGTGTGTCTGTGTGGACTTCACGGACCTAAACAAGGCATGCCCAAAGGATAGCTTCCTTCTTCCAAGAATAGACCAGTTGGTTGACGCAACTGCTGGATACGAACGGATGAGTTTCCTCGATGCATATCGGGGGTATCATCAGATTGCTATGTTTGGGCCTAATCAGGAGAAGACTTCTTTTATTACACCACGAGGATTGTATTGTTATAGTGTCATGCCATTTGGACTAAGGAATGCAGGGGCAACATATCAAAGATTAGCGACTATCATGTTCAAAAAGCTGCTTGGCAAGACTATGGAGGTTTACATAGACGATATGGTGGTGAAAAGTAAAATAAGACAAGGGCACATAGAGAATCTGCAAAAGGCTTTTGGAATCTTGAGGAAATACAAACTAAAGCTCAACGCCTCAAAATGTGCGTTTGGAGTGGGTTCTGGGAAGTTCCTAGGCCACCTGGTGATTGTAAGAGGGATTGAAGCTAATCCTGATCAAATAACAGCCTTGCGAAAGCTACAAAGTCCCAAAACCACAAAGGAAGTCCAGAGGTTGACTGGAATGGCTGCAGCACTCAACAGATTTATCAGTAGATCAAGTGATAAGTGCAAACCCTTTTTTCAGTTATTAAAAAGAGGGAAGGATTCAAATGGGGCGCAAAGTGCGAGCAAGCCTTCCAGGATTTGAAGAAGTATTTGGCCGAGGCTCCACTTTTGTCAACTCCACAGCCAGGTGAGTTTTTAGTTTTGTATTTGGCTGTTTCTAAACATGCTGTAAGTGCAGTCCTGTTAAGAGATATGGGACTCGAGCAAATCCCAATCTATTATGTAAGCAAAACATTGCTAGATGCAGAAATGAGATATTTGCCCCTTGAGAAGTTGGTCCTAGCATTAAGGATGGCAACAAGAAAGTTGCCACATTATTTCCAGAGCCATAAGGTTATGGTTTACACTGAGTTCCCATTGAAATCACTAATACGAAAGGCAGATTTCTCAGGGAGAATCTCAACTTGGTCCGTCGAATTAAGCCAAAACGACATCGACTTTCAGCCGCGCACGGCAATTAAAGGCCAAGTGTTGGCTGATTTTGTGGCGGAATTCTCACCCGCAGTGGCACCTCTGCCGCCTACGAGAGAGGAGCAGGTAACTAGGCCACCAGCAAAGAAGGTCAAAGCCCCAGCCGAACAGGATCCCCTTGAGTGGAAATTGTTTGTTGATGGTTCAGCATGTAATACAGGATTAGGGATCGGGATTGTGCTTTTTCCCTTGATGGGGTAATGTTGGAGCTGTCTGTTCAGTGCATCAAATAACATGGCAGTGTATGAGGCACTCTTAGCTGGATTGAGGAGTGCAAGAACATTGAAAGTAAAGCGAGTTAGGGTGAATTATGATTCACAGCTTGTGGTTAATCAACTGTCCGGGGAATACGAAACCCGTAATGAGAAGATGGCAACATATTTGCAGGCAGCCAAGGATCTGCTTGATACGTTCGAAGGGGTATACATTGAGCAAATAAGTTCTAGACAGAATGCTCACGCAGATTCATTAGCCTGGTTGGCTGTAGCCATACCAACTGAGTTTAAAAGAAAGGTAGCAGTGGAGTATCTGACTGAGTCGAGCATTGGGAGGAATATGGAGTTGGTCTTGGACGTGAACCAAGGACCAAGTTGGATGGACCCAATTGTGGAGTTTTTACGAGATGAAATACTCCATTCTGACAAAAAAGAGGCTCACAAAATAAAGACCAAATCTGCAACACGAAATTCATGAAGGACTTGTGGAAGCCATGCTGGGGGTAGATCCATCGCCCACCGAGCAATCACTCAAGGTTATTGGTGGCCACACATGCAAGAAGATGCAAAGGTATATGTGAAAATTTGCGAGAAGTGTCAGAATTTCTCACTAATGATTCAAACACCAGCAAAAGATTTAGTGCCATTGACGAGTCCTTGGCCATTTGCTCAATAGGGAATGGACATTGTGGGTCCACTCCACAAAGCAACTGGGAATCGAAAATTCCTGCTTGTGACAACAGATTATTTTATTAAGTGGATTGAGGCAGAACCATTAGCCAAGATCACTGAACCTATGATAGAAAGGTTCGTCTTCAGGCCCTCAACCACTTTCTCTGTTGGGCTTCTTCTGACGTCCTCGATAGTCGGTTGATCCGGTACTTTTAAAGTATGAACATGTTGGGCCTTTAGGACTCTTTTTATGACGGAAATCAAACACTGTTGGGCCATTTTTTGATTACCTCAAATTTTTTCAACCCCATTAGATCCTGGGAACTTCACCATCTGGTGATAAGTAGAAGAGACAGCTCCCATCTTGTGCAGCCAAGTCCTTCCTATAATTGCGTTATAGGAAGAAGAAACATCTACAACCAGAAAGTCTGTCCTCAACACCACTGATCCAGCCCGAACAGGTAACGTTATTTTCCCAAGGGGCCAGACGGCACCTACACCAAACCCAACCAAGGGTGTTATGGATTGGTCCAAGTCTGTCTGGGCCAGACCCAATTTCTTGAATGCATCATAGTATAACACTTCTGTATAACTCCCTGAATCTGTAATGCCCCCAATTTTTGGGTACGTTAATGAGGCATTTATTACATAATAAAGAGAGTTTATTACATCATAAATGCTTCAAAAGGGTACATATAATCAACAAAGGAGAACTAAGGCTCCTAACTACTGCTCCGCTTGCTCCTTCCATTCTGGCACGCTCCTCAGCTCCGAAGGCCTCCAAGGAAACTGTTCATCTTGATTATCTACAAGGTCTGACACATTATACCAGCGTCGCCACCGATATAATATGTCAGGGTCACCCCAAAAGGTAACACCGTGAGCTAACGCTCAATAGGAAATCCTTACCCACCATCCTTACGACGGTAAACAATTGAAACAACACTAACAATCATACATCGTTAATCGTCTATTGTTGGTGTCCGAGATTTCCCGATTTCTCCTACGCGACTCATCGTAGACTATGTCGTTTATTACTACCTTTCTTTTCCAAAGACTCCTTTTTAACTCACCCAACCTCGGTTCCGCCGCGCCGGGTTCCCGAGTATCCTCACAACGGTTCCGCCGCGCCGGGTTCCCGTTGGCACACAACACTAGCATTGGCTCCTCTCCACGGAAAGCCAAGCCATATTACCAATAAGGCTACCACGTCCGGCCCTATTGGAAATCTTCACAAAGGGCTACCAAGTCCGGCCACATTGTGGTTTTCACAACCCGCGCAATGGGCTACCAAGTCCGGCCACATTACGGTTTCAAAACACATCTCACGTAATACCCCTGAAATGGTCATTACGTAGTTTCAAAAATATTTCCAACCTCGGGAAAACATATCTTCCTTTTAAACACACCCTAGGTGCCATGTTTCTACTTTCTCGGTTCTCGTGCCACGTTTACATACAAGACTCCGCCGCAGGACAAAAGTAAACATGAATCGCTTCTAACAAGATCATGCAACATACTCAAATCAACGCTTAAAGCATAATGCCACAAACAATACCAACAATTCACATAAGCATGCTCATAATCATTTTCAAGATCATAATACAAAGACTTGAAATGGAAAGTTTATAAAGATAACCTACTTTGAAATGGAAGATAACGAGATCTTATGTATACATAGGAATAGGGTAAGAGTATCCTACTTATACATAGGGATGGGAGATAAGAAGATCCTACTTATACATAGGGATGGGAGATAAGAAGATCCTACCTTGATCCGAAACTAGTCGGGGCCGAATAAGCTAGGTGGAAAATTCCCCCGAATCTGGACCGAACTTCGGACTGCAGAAACTCGGTCAATCTTTGGCCGAATATGATCTTTCTTGGGTCTAAAACGAAGCTCAAGAAATTCTCTACAACTTTCGTGAAGAAAGTTGATCCTAGAAACGACTTTAGGTTGGAGAAAAATGGGGATGAACAAAGTGACAGTAAGCTGTCTGGAATTTGGAAATCCAGAAATTTTACTGAACTTCGGATGACAATATCTTTGTCATTTCTTAACCGATTGGGGTGATTCTTGAGCCTAACTTCAAGGTTTCGAAGTGCTCTACAACTTTCCAGAAGGAAGTTGATTCTAAAAACTACTCTAAGAAGGAGAAAACTGAGGAATCCCGAAGGGCAGTAGGCTGCCTGGAACTGGAAATCCGAAATTTCTAGAGAGAAGGAAGAGCAAATGCTTTGAGGTGTGAGTTCAAGCTTTGGAATGGCCTTCTATTTATAGGCAAAGCTTGGCTCCCTCTCCTCTTCTCATTGGCCGGCCCCCCTCTCCCTCTCCTTTCCTCAATTTGACACTTGGCATGAGATCATGAAAGATCAAGGGAGAATCCTACACTTGCATGGCTAGGATTGATTCTTGGTGGGCAAGAAAGATATTGGTACAAGATTTTGTGTTAAACAAATCAAGGAAGTACAAGGGAGGTTAAGTCTTTGCTTGGAAGAGTAATAACCCAAAGATTTGAAGTACATTGGAGATCAAGGTCAAGGTACAACCAAATCTTTCCTCTTTCTTCCCTCCTTCCTTCCTTCCTCTCTCTCTCTCCTCTCCCTCTAGCCGAATTCTCTCTCTCTCTCTCTCCTCTCTCCTCTCTTGCTTCCTCAAGTACACAATATATATATGTATGTATACAAGCATACAAGTAAAATAATGGTACTTTTAGTACCAAAAGATCTAAGGGCTAGAAAGACTAAGATTTACCTAATAAACTAATGGATTAAGCACATGGTACTTAGGGCAATACTTTAACCTCTCATGTACTAGAATAATATATACTTGGATACACATGTACAATTGGAAGATCACAATCTCAATAGAAAAATAAACAAGGGTACTTAAGAATCATGGTACTAAGTACCCTACCTTTTAAAATAATGCAATACTTTCACATGGTTTAAAAGAAAAGTTTATTTTAATAAAACCCCATGGTACTTTGAAAGACTAAGCTTTTACCCAATGGGTAATAAAATCCCTAACTTCTATTATCCAATGGATAATAGTTATTAGGCAACTTATATATTAAAATAATCCCAAAAGTACTTCAAAGTAATTAAAAAGTATTTTTCTTAATATTCTTAGTACTTTGACCAAGTATACAATTAATATAAACAAATGGGGTTCTATTATCCAATGGATAATAGTTTTTCTAACATTTATTGTCCAATGGACAAAGATTAAAACCAAAATAATTAAAAGAAAAAGAATATTCAATTCTTAGTCTAGGGTTCAAAAGGTTCAAAAGTTCCAATGAGGGGCAGGCAAAATGGTCATTTTATGGTGACTAGATGGCCTCCTAGTTTAGTTTCTCCAACCGGAGGGTTAGAAGCTAACTATGCTAGCTAAATAGGACTAAAGTGCAAGAAATGAAAGTTCAAGGGCTAAAGTGTAAAGAAATCAAATTTCAAGGGCAAAAGCGTAATTATGACCAACTTCGGAAATTCAAGCAATGTAAGTAATTTAAATAAATAACTTGAATAAGAAATAAATTCAAGGGGCAAAAATGTAATTACGACAAATTATAGAATTTTAAAAGTAAATCAAAGCAAATTCAAGTAATCAATAAAAATTCAAATATTTAACGAAAAATAACAACGAGATTTTTATTCGTTAAAAATCGGGGTTGTTACAGAATCTACCAGGATTCTCTCAATATCATATTCCCCAATTCGTAGGGTTATGACCAAAGCATCATTGTGGGGCACTTGAACTTCTCCCAAGTCTTCGTTTGTAAAAACTATGCCTTTGTTGCATACGTCGTCTCCTCGCCCTCTTTTCTTTCCCATCCTCATAACGTGCTGGTCATGTTTAATCTGCCGCTGGAGTAATCTCACCTCATTTCTCGTATAAGGCTCTGCTAATCCATGTATCATATGGATTATGCCCCTTGGATTTTGTTCGTAATCCAACTCCATTGCTTTCTCTTTATCCTTGGAATCTTCCTGGACAAATTCTTTAAGGTAACCACGAGAGACCAAATCATCAAGGTGCCTCTTATACATCTCACAGTCCTCAGTCATGTGGCCCCAATCCTTGTGGTAGCTGCAATGCTGATTTGTAGCCCGCTTCTCATTTTTGTCTCCTCCAAGGGTTGGGGGCCACTTGAAGTAAGGCCGATTCTTTATTCGATGAAGAATTCTATAGATGGGCTCCTTCCAAACTGTGGTAATGGAAAAGAAAGACTTAGGATCAGGTGCTGGCTTGTCTTTGTATGGCTCTTTCCTAGCCTGTTCGTAGTCTTTCCTCTCTCGGTAGGTTTTGAGCTCTGGCTTATCTGCTTTCTTCGCAGGCCCCATCCACAATTTCAAAATGAAAATTCAATCCTAATCCGTATCTCACGATTTTTAATTTTGGAATCCGTGTTTGAACCATTAATCCACAGACAAAAAATTCAAAAGGCATGGATCGGTTCGGTCCGAACCAGTTTCACGGTTCTCGATTTTTCTAGGACAGCCCTAGCTTTTAGGGTAAGTTTGGCTTAAAAAGCCAAGTGACCTTTTTGTTTGTCTCCTTATTAAAAAAATTCGTGTTTCTTATTTTTGCATCAAAATTTTGTAGCTTACTATGAAGAATCAAAAAAATAAAAAATTATTATTGAAACTCATAATTTTTTAAATAAAGACAAAATAAATAAAAGATATTTTTTTTTTACTTATTTTTATCTTTTTAAATTTTTTTATGAGTTTTGATTATAATTTTTTACTTTTTTTACTTTTCTCGTCGAAACAAATTAATAAATCACAAAAATTTGACGCAAAACTAAAATATACAAAAAAAATTGAATAAAGTAAAAGAAAAGAAAAGAAGTAAAATTGACATTTTATGCCAAGCCCAACCAGGACTTCAAATAGATGATTATCTCCGTTCGGCTAAACAAGTCAAGTGGTTTATTTTTTTGTTCTTATTCAAATTTTTTTCGTCAATTTTTGGGGGTATTGCATCGTCATGACGAAAGGAATCTAAAAAGTAAAAAATTATGATCGAAACAAATTTTTTTTAAATAAAGACGAAAATAAGCCAATAAGTCAAGTTTTTCGTCTTTTTTCAAAAAAAATTTGATTTCGACCATAATTTTTACTTTTTAGATTTCTCTCGTCATGACGATGCAATAATCCTTAAAAAATTGACGAAAAACTAACAAATATAAAAAAAATTTGAATAAAAACAAAAAAATAAGTCACTTAGCTTATTTAACCGAACGAGAATAATATACTTCCTCCGTTTCAAATGGAATGTCAATTTTAATATTCATATCAATTGCAATTTTATATAATTTTTAATATGAATATAAAAATATATACAATATAAGTCTCTAGATTAGTTCTATGATATATATATATATATAACAGAAATCCTATGAGGACCGACCAAAACCCACCGAAATCGTACCGACGGCCACCGCCGGGCCGTCTCCGGCCACCGGACGGCCGATCCGAGCTGTCCAAAAATTCAAAAAAAAAAACCGAGGGGGTCACGAAAAAATGGGTGCTTGATCCAACCACCATACACACATCGAATGCAGCTTATTTCCGCGCAAACCCCCTCGGTTTTTTTTTTAGAATTTTTGGACGGCTCGGATCGACCGCCCGGTAGCTGGAGACGGCCCGGCGGTGGCCGTCGGTACGATTTCGGTGGGTTTTGGTCGGTACGGCTAGCAACACTCTATATATAAAGTTTACAAAGTTTCCGAGTAGGATTCCACAACGTAACGTCACGGCTTCTCTCTCCTATCAAAAAAAAACCGTCACGGCTTTCCCCCCTCCGCCACCAACCTTCCCCTTCTTCAACCCAATCTTCTGCGACAAAATTAGGGCTCCAAACCCTAATTAAATCCCCCTGAATTTAATTTACCCCCAAAATCCGGCGAAGAATTCACACACCATACACATCCCGCATTCTAAATTGCAAATAAATATTTAGGGAGAGAGAGAGGGGTTGGAATTGGATTGTTGAATTGGGTGGTGGTGGGGTTTGGAGATGGTGATGTTATTGGAGGACATCGTTGAATCGGTGGAGCTATGGTTGAAACTCATCAGGAAGAAGCCACAGCCCTACGTGGACCCAGACCTCGACCCTGTCCTCTTGGTGCCCGGTATCGCCGGTTCCATTCTCAAAGCAGTCGACGACAAGGGAAGAGAAGAGCGCGTATGGGTTCGAATTCTCAGCGCGGATTACAAGTGCCGGACCAAGCTCTGGTCCCTCTTTGATCCTTCCACTGGTATACATATCCTTTTAAAAAATCTGACTTCCTTATGCTCATCCTCTTTATAATTACTCTTTCATAAACGTGGAATTTTTAGATTTTGGGTTGAATTTATGTGGCATTACCATTACGTTTTTGTATTCTCTCAATTTCTTTGGTACTGAATGTTGGGATTATTCCCCAAACCAATCCCACCCGCAAACGGAAGCGTAATCGAAAAATTAAATACGCAATAAACAAGGCACAATGAGAACAACCAATATTACGTGGTTCCCCAAACTCTGGTACGTCCACGGGAGAGAGAACAATTCCACTATATTGTACGAGTCACAATGAGATACAAAATACCCTACTCTAGCTCTCAAGCTCTTGGTATTTTTATCTCTCTCACCCTCACACAATGTTCACACAAATCTCTCTGACGATGTACAATATCGAAGAGAAGAGCAGAGGAGCACTCACCAAACAAGGCTGCCCCAAATCCTTGTCTTCACCACCGGGAACACTAAGCGCACACAGGAGCACACCCACGTTTCTCCGTTCTCTGGTAGAACAAAACCCTCACTGCTGCTCTTCACGCACACAAGCACTTTTTGGGTTTTTTTCTTTTTTTCTCTCACACCCTCTTCGGCTACTACTTCCAGGAGACAAAAAAACCTTTTTAGCTTCTAAGAGAAGTCAAGTTACTCACGTGCCAAATGGTGTGTAGAAAGGATCCAGATCCTCTCCCCACATCTACCACACCTTTGCACTAGATGCTGCCAACACATTAATGAATCAATCCAATGGTCCAGATTAAAACAAGAGCCTCACGTTGGTAGCCTTAAGTAACACGACGTCGTTTCTATGATTCTCCCCAAACGGAGCTAACAGTGCACCATCCCCTCCCTCTCTCTCTCTCTCTCTCTAACACAAAAAACGAAAAATGAAACTCAGTCCCTCCGATGAGTTCAGCCTGGACTCCGGCCTCTCCCCTGCAATCGGTCTAGTGACTCTGACCTCAATGATGAAGCCTCTTAGTAAATGAACATTGGTAAGATGTAGATGTTGATCTGTCCAACTCTCCATTTGATTTGGTTTGTTTTTGTTTTGGGAAAAAATAGGGTTTGGCTTATACTGTAAAATTTGATTTGTTTGTGCTTTGATTTTTTCCATATGGGGTGCGATTCTGTTGAACCCATTTGGTTTTTAACTTAAAGAATTCTATTTTGATTTTATTTTACCCTATCATCTGCACCTCATCGTTTGTTTTTGTAAATTTTCATTTGTTGGAATCTGCGTGTATGTGTTCTTAGTGGTATTAGAGAGAAGGTCCCTGTGTATTCCAAAATTAGTGGCGTTTTCTCCAAACAATTCAAGGAAATTGGAAAATTTTGGGTTTCTCCAGAGTTTGATTTTATTTAGAATTCCAGGGGAACCGAAGAATTCAGGGTCATCAACAACTATTCAAAGAAGACAGGGGATGGAATTGAAATCATTCCATGGCAATTTCTAAAGTAACAAAGGGAGGGGGGGGGGGGGGGGGGGAGAGAGAGAGAGAGAGAGAGAGAGAGAGATTAATGGCGCTGAATTCCAGAGGGTTGGACTTTGGGATTATCAGAAATGGTGGAGACCGGAGAGAAGAGAGGACGGTGCACTGTTAACTCCATTTGGGGAGAATCATAGAAACGACGTCGTGTTACTTAAGGCTACCAACGTGAGGCTCTTGTTTTAATCTGGACCATTGGATTGATTCATTAATGTGTTGGCAGCATCTAGTGCAAAGGAGTGGGAGATGTGGGGAGAGGATCTGGATCCGTGTAGAAACTTCCACAAAAATAACTAGCCCACAAAAATCTTTTTGGGCCAAACGCTATTGGGCTATTTTCATAGGCAAAAACCCAACAATCACCCCGTTTTGCTCATGAGAAATACACCCTCACTCGGAACCTCGCACCCCCTCATCCGGGTGCCTTGCACTCCCTCACTCAGGTGCCTATCCGAAGACATCGGCAACCAAATTGGTTGCAAATGTGACCATTTTCCTTGCACTTGTTTTTCCTTTGTCAACCCTTTCAAAACTCATCACTTGAGACACTTCTTTTCGATGTTGCTTGCCACACATATCAACTCATTTGCTTGCGCCTTTACACGCCACACTTGCGTAACTCGACGCTTCTCTTTTCCACTAGCTTGGTGTCCGAAACTTGTATGCCTCCTCTCAACACGACCTTGAAGCTTGTACAAGTTTCCCACCATGTTGCCTCGTAACACCACCTTCTCATCCTTGAAAACCTCAAGAGCTCCATCCCTTGATGCAAAGCTACAACCCTTTGCGTCCAACATTCCCAAGGAAATCAAATTTTTCCTCAAACCCGTAACATGTCGAACTTCGGTCAATGTCACAAACCTTCCATTGGCCATATGAAAATGTACCAAACCCATGCCAACAACCTTGTTCTCCGTGTTGTTTGCCATCCTAATGGTACTTTTCTCACAAGCCTCATACGAACAAAAATACTTCCGATTTGAACACATGGAACGAACATCCGGAATCCATAATCCAACCAAAATGCTTCATACCTTCGGAAGTCACCGCAAGCAAATCACCATCATTTTCGGTGGAGCTCTCAACCACCGCCACTTCGGATTTTCCTTTCTCATGCTCTATCTTGGCTTTGAGCTTTGGGCAAAATTTCATTATATGTCCTTCTTCATTACAAAAGTAGCACCTTCTTTTGTCAACACCCCGCGACTCACCACCTCGTGAGGATGAGCGCCCCCTTGGCTTAGACCCATTTCGCCTTTCGGTCGTCCGCCCTTTAGCTTGACTATCGGAAGATGCAACCATGGCACGATCCTCCGACTTCCTCTCGCTCTCCTACTTCTGCATCGACTCGTGAGATAGGAGTGTAGCAATAACCTCATCAAGTCCGAGAGTGTCTTTCCCAAACAACAGTGTAGTTTGGAGATGCTCATACGATATCGGCAAGGAAACCAACAAAATGATCGCCTTATCTTCTTCCTCAATCTTTGCGCCAATGGCTTCCAACTCCGTTATTAGCCGATTGAACTCATCCAAGTGCTCCTTAATATTTCCTCCCTCGGGCATACTTAATGCATACAATTGTTTCTTTAACGACAATCTATTAGTCAAAGACTTGGACTTGTACCTACTCTCCAACTTTGCCCAAAGTTTCGTCGGATCCGTTTCATTGATGACTTCTCGAAGAGTGCTATTCCCTAGATACAATTGGATGGTGCTATTTGCGAGCTCTCTCATCTCCTCCCATTTATCTTCCTTCATTTCTTCCGGCTTTTTGGATTTCGGTTTAAGTGCTTTCACCAATCCTTCTCTTACCAAAATATTCCTCACCCTTTGTTGCCAAAGAGTGAAATCATTGTGCCCATTGAAAAGCTCAACCGCGAACCCGGTGCTTTTTCCCGCCATAACCTCTATTCTAAATGGCAGCTGCCCAGGCCACCTAGGCGCTTGGAGGTGCCCTGCCGCCATGCCAAAGCCCTTGGCGTTTGATTTGGCGCCCAGGGAGGTTTGGCAGCCGCCTAGGCGGCCTTGGCGGTCTTAGGCAGTCTTGGCGGGCTTGGAGGTCTTGGCAGCCTTGGCGTCTTTGGAGGCCTTTGGCGGCTCTAAAAAAAATATGTAAAAAATAATACAAGGGAGGTGAGCGAAGCCCTACTATTTATTGTCTTATTCAATTTATTTGCTAGTTGCTACTACTTAATTTCATTTGGGTTTGTACTTGCATTATGGATACATGGAATATAGTTTGATTGGATAATAAATTGTTAAAAAAAAAAATTCCGCCGAATTGCTTGCGCTGCCTAGGCGGCTTGGCGCTTGGAGGTGGGTCTCCGCCCTACTACCGCCAAGCACCATTTAGAACATTGGCCATAACTCACGTATTAATTTTTCCCTTTGCCTTAGCTCTGATACCACTTTGTTGGGATTATTCCCCTAATCAATCCCACCCGCAAACGGAAGCGTAATCGAAAAATTAAATACACAATAAACAAGGCACAACGAGAACAACCAATATTACGTGGTTCCCCAAACTCGGGTTCGTCCACGGGAGAGAGTACAATTCCACTATATTGTACGAGTCACAATGAGATACAAAATACCCTACTCTAGCTCTCAAACTCTTGGTATTTTTATCTCTCTCACCATCACACAATGTTCACACAAATCTCTCTGACGATGTACAATATCGAAGAGAAGAGCAGAGGAGCACTCACCAAACAAGGCTGCCCCAAATCCTTGTCTTCACCACCGAGAACACTAAGCACACATAGGAGCACACCCACGTTTCTCCGTTCTCTCGTAGAACAAAACCCTCGCTGCTGCTCTTCACGCACACAAGCACTTTTTGGGTTTTTTTCTTTTTTTCTCACACCCTCTTCGGCTACTACTTCCAGGAGACAAAAAACCTTTTTAGCTTCTAAGAGAAGTCAAGTTACTCACGTGCCAAATGGTGTGTAGAAACTTCCACAAAAATAACTAGCCCATAAAAATCTTTTTGGGCCAAACACTATTGGGCTATTTTCATAGGCAAAAACCCAACACTGAATCCACTGATACTATGATTGATATGAATTCACTTGTTATGACCTTAGTTACATGGTGGATGTGCTGGAGTGCGAGTGCGAAAGTATCTTTTGAAAACATCCTAAAATATTAAAATTCACGAGAGCGAGGATTGAGAGCACGAGTGAAGAGTCATAACGAAAGGAATTTGTGACTAAGGTTATGCCCGATATGAAAATTTGATTAAGCATATAGTTAGTTTAATTTGTTAGTCTTTTGTTTTGCTGAGTTTTCTCTGCTATCATACTACATGGTGCAGCTTTAATTCATAAATACAAGGTAATTTCACTAGTTAGTGTGCATTCTTGTTATAATATGTCAGTTATTGTGTTTGTTGGATTCATTTTTGAAGCATGGAAACTTTTATTTTCTCTATCAGGTTCGCATATATTATCCCATACGCCGCTGCATGGTTTCCCTGGTGGATATAGAGAAAAACTAAATCAGGAACTGCTTGATGATTTTGTTTTGTGGAAGATGAATGTGTGCTAATATATGCAGCAAATTTAACAGAACTTATTTTCTTTTTTGGAAAACATTTTGCAGATGTATACTGTACATTTTCTCCCATAAATCTTTTCATTAAAGTTGTTCACCAAATCTGGACACTTTAATTTGATGTGGCTGTTTTTTTGTGTGTGTGTGTGTAATGTGCTTGGTGTTCATGTTTTTCTTCCTATTTTGTTTATTTAGGTTGAAAAGACAAATGCTTTTGGTATATGCTGAAGCTCTTTTTTCTGTGAGACAGGTAAAACGGTGTCTTTGGATCCAAAGTCAAACATTTCGGTACCTGAAGACAGAGATGGGCTGTATGCAATTGATATCTTGGATCCCGACTTGGTATTTGTTGTCTCCTATAGCTGTTTCAGTCATGTTGGGTGCTTTTACTTAAGAAGCTAGGGTTTTCATTTGTGATGTCATTTGATTTGGTGAAAAGGCCCGCATATGCATATTCCAGTTAGGAGCATTTAACTTCAATGGAAGTGCCGAAGACCATTCGATCGAGACTAAGTTATGCCGGTTCCTCATGTGCCTGAGAAGCCAAGCCAATGTCTATTAGTATTATAGGCATCTTAAGTTTTCCATGATTAAGTTGCCTTAACAGACTACATTTGCAATGTGCACCCAAATTCCGCATCTGGAGTGGGGAAGATAAATAATTGGGAAATTACCATTTCACTGCTATAGATATTAGTATTTCACTTTAGCCAATGTCTCCAATCCTCCCCCGCCCATGCCCCCAATGATTGGGGACTACATGGGTTCTGTTGTTGTTGTTTGTTATTGTAGAGACAGAGCAATTCCAACCATAAAATGGGATTTCCCATGCGCGAGGCTCCTTTTCCATATATCCTGTGTCAGAATGTATTTATGATTTTCTGTCTTGGAATTGTCGTTAACCATCTGACTCTGTCCTCTTTGCAACTGATTCTTTGATTATTTTTGTGCATGTTAGCAGTTAGTCAGTTACCTTCTCTAAATTGCTTGAGGTTGTTATAGTGGATAGGTTTATTCTGATTTTAGATTATTCTCCCTTCCATTTGACTTGGCATTCTTGTTTGATGAACTCCGATTGCAATTTTTTCCCCAGGTCATTGGGCGTGACTGTGTATATTATTTCCACGACATGATAGTTGAAATGATCAAATGGGGCTTCCAAGAGGGGAAAACTCTGTTTGGTTTTGGATATGATTTCCGTCAGAGTAACAGGTATCTGCCTGTATGAGTTCAGTTGACCATATATTAGGAACTTGATTTATGTCTAATCTATTTTGTCTGCTGGTAGTTACAGCGTTGTTCGGGTGGGAACTGAGAATAAATTATCGTCCGGTGTCCAGGGAGGTGTTTTGTTACTGTTTGCTATAACTAATAGACAGGAGTTGTTTGATCAAATATACACCAAGTAGTTGGTCGTTCTGTTTTCTTTCTGATCTCATATCAGATCTGTTGTAGTTGGCTTCCTTTGAAATCCAGTCGATCTGAACTGTCGTGCTGATTATACTGAATCTAGGTGCCAGGAAACATTGGAGCTCCTGGCTGCAAAAATGGAGACTGTATTTACTGCTTCAGGAGGGAAAAAGTTGACTATAATAACTCATTCCATGGGGGGCCTTCTTGTGTAATGTTTCATGTGCTTGCACAGTGATGTAAATTTGCACATTTTCCCCTTTTCGAGTTCCACTTTGATGTTCTTTTTTCCATTTTCCATCTAATTGTGTGATATGACTAGTCCTTTTAGATTTGTTGGTGGATACCCAATAATCTCCTGATTGTAACATTGTTCTTCAGATCTTTGAGAAGTATGTGAAGAGTTGGATAGCAATTGCCGCACCATTCCAGGGTAAGCGATTTTATATAGAGACCAAAGGGGAAGATACGAATTTTAAGTTTGTCCTCAAAGGTCCGGAGGCAGATTCAAATACATAGAGAAAGCCATAAAATAAGCTTCTATCATTAAGGATTAAAAGTCTGAATTAACAAAACGTGCACAGAATGTGTTACTCTTGAATCCTCTCTTCTGCAGAAAATATTGCTAATTTGATGAGATTCCATGATTCATTGAATTTATGCTACTAGCTAACAATGAGTAGAATACCTAATTTTAGATGGCATAAGTTGCATCTCAATGGGTTCCGAGTCTTCTGACAGAGTTATTGTGCTTTGACAGGTGCGCCGGGATATGTTACCTCTACCTTTGTTAATGGTATGTCATTTGTGGAAGGATGGGAGCAAAACTTCTTCATATCAAAATGGAGCATGCATCAACTGGTATGACTCCCACCATTTTTTTCCCATTGTTAAATCTTATGTTTATTGCATACATTCGAAATTAATTGTCTGAATTCTCATCAGCATGATTGGAAATATTAATCCTCCCTCTTGTTGATATGCTATGCCTTTGCTATAAAGGAAGCGAGGAAATGCTTAGTCACCGTTTGCTAATTTATGAGTTATCCGTAATAAGTTTTCGTTCCTATGTATGGATAATATATATATATATATATATATATATATATATATATATATATATATCGGAATGGTTCAATGAACACCCTAAAAAAACACCTAAAAAAAACCCTAAATCTCAATCTCACAGTTCCTGATCAAATTTTTATGATCCGAACCGTTCAATGTGTGCAGAATGTGATTTTAAGTGTACCCGCGAGAAATTAGCAAAAAAAATGACCGGAAAAGGCTTGATTTGAGCAGTTTTTATTTGACCGTTTACTGTTCGAAAATGTTTAGATCAAGTTTGGTATTTCCTGATTCTTGGGTCCCCATAGAAATCACGTTATGATACATTGAAAATCGGATCGTCAAATGATCGGGAACATGAGTGTTTTTTAGGGTGTACGGAGAATATATATATATATATATATATATATATATATATATATATATATATATATATATATATTTTAAGATTAAGAAATACAAAAATTAAGTTGCGGCAAAACTCAGAAGTGGCACTCGGATTTAACCCACGCAGAGAATGACAATCATAAGATATTTCCAGCTTTCTGATCAATCATGCTGACAATCACAGTCACATAGTTTTTCCTTTCTCCCTTCTCTTTCCAGTATGGGATAGAGGGAGGACGAAACGCCAAATGAGCATGCGACAAATAACTGCAAAACCAATCATTGATGGACTGCTATATGTCAAATCTCGAGATGCACGCAATCACAGTGTATTTGAATATATATCCTCCTCTAAACGTCCATGTAGCTCCTCGGTTCTTGGAGGTTTAGGGGGGCCACTGTTTCAGTGGTATTCTGAGAGCAGCCACTTTGTGCATATATTGCCAAAGGTTAGGTCTGTTTCCAATCATCCCCGGCCCATACCCTCAATGATTGGGGACTAGATGGGTTCGGTTATGTTGTTGTTGTAACTCTTTTTCAGCTGTGTGCTACATAGCTTTTGTTGAAGGTTTCGGCTTAAAATTAATTGGCAATGAAGGGAGAGGCCACCCAAGCTCATACGAGTTTTGGATATTATCATTAACTAATATGAGACAAGCTCTAACAGTACCCCGCTTGTAGATCAAATACCATTGACTTCTTTCAATGATCAAATGAACACCTTAAGATCCTTCCAACTAATGCAGCAGGTTTTCTGGAGACAAAAAAAAAAAGTTTGAGGTTTATTGGGAGAAAAATTTCGATATATATTACTCCGTGATGCTTCAATTCACATACAAAATAAAATTACTATCCTCATCATTTCTTCTATATGAAGTCTATATCCCAAAATTTTTCTTACATATAGCCATGTGAAAACACCGCCTACTACGAAACTACTCAATGGATGGCATCATCCGGGCTCGGAAATAGTTGGAAGTCTAATTTAAATGAGGGGGGAAAACAACCCATTCCAAAACCATTGTCAGAATGGAAAGAACGAAGTTTCATCGGATTATTTTGAAAGATTAAATTTGACGAACATTTAATATGGACATGGTGAGTTATTTTTTCAAACATATTTTCCTATGTAAAATGTGGGTAATGGTAATATTAGATGCTTGATGATTAAATTCGGGTTGTATTACTCCTGTGTTGCATAGGTCTTTCCCACCAAAATAGCCTTGAGAGAGTGGTTGATCTCGACCACTACAAAACACAATTTTGGAATTATCATCTAGGGTTCAGAATTAAAGACAACGAAGTGAAGATCGAGGATTAGATTTGCATGCGAAAGAAGTGGGAAGAGTCTGGGTGAGATATGGGGCAATTTGAAATGTGAATGCCCATATCAAGTGACATGTGTTAAGGAGAACGAAGGTTGGACTTTGACTAACGAAACGCATAACCATCCATGTGCACTTCAAGAAGAGGGCCACCCGCATAAGAGGAGATTTTTTTTTTTTTTTGGGTAAATTAGCTTGAAAATAAAAAGGATTAACCGAATGTACAGCCTACAAAGGGCATACCCTAAGAGGAAAAGAAGAAAAGTGAAAAAAGTGCAATAAACCATGAACAACCTGTATGGAGAGTAAAGTAAAATAAAGTAAATAACAAAGTGCAATGTGATTTGTTATCATACCCCTTTGTACTATCCACCAGGAAGAAAGCACAACGGGGTATGATACAAGGTGATACAAGAAGTAATGATGACATGAAAGCTAGTTACTGCCTAGCACATCCCGTTAGGCTAGGCTATAAGATAAAGTAGTCACAGTCAAATAACGACCAGGTGATGAACCATCACTGAGGAATAGCAGCAACATACCAACGGCATCGAGGGGAGGCTGAACAACTACTACTGAGAAGCTAGGAACTGAGAAGAGGCTCGACCCGGGGATGTCAGCATCCGACAAGGGGCCCAACCTTACACACCATGCCCATTCATCCAATCTACTACTCCCTCAACCAAATTCCCAAGGCTCGCCAAAAAATAACCCACCCTTAGCCAAATACCAATCACTACAGTCGCCAGAGATGGGATATGCAGACCAAGATTCTAATACTCCAATCTAACCTAGTGTGTCAAACGTAATACCCACGTTTAAGAGAACAACTATTACAGAGGAACTAGGCTCCGAGAAGAGGCACAAACTAAAGATGTTGGCTTCCGACAAGGTTACCCCCTAAGTACCCTATACACCACACCCATTCCATCCAGACTATTACATCCTCAACCTAATCCCCAAGGCTTGCTATAATCTAAAAGTGAGATCACACAAAAGCCTTAATTCTGTCAGCTATTAACAGTGCATGATTACCGAATCAATTGGCTCTACCATTAACAATGCATAACCACTTAATCATCTGGCACAAAATGAGGACACAATATACCGCATAAGAACCAAAGCTGCCCTTTTCAATCAGTGTTCAACCACCAATCTAATCAATGACAGCTACGGGAGCTACCCCTTTCAATCGGTGCACAACCACCAATCTAATCAATGATTGAATGCACCAGCTGTTAGTAGGTGTTTTCAACTACTAATAGCCTACAAGGGGCATACCCTTGTAGGGGCATACCCCAGGAGAAACAACAAAAAGAAAAAAGAAAAAGAAAAATAGAATAGAGAAAGCCTATGCCAAGCAGCTACATAGGACTAGGGAAAATTAGAGGACCTATTTCCCAACCATCTAAAAGTGGGTAAGAAAACAGGTTACAAAAGATTACACACTGAGCAATCTATTTACTGTAAAAGAGCTAAACTATCCTATGAGTTTAGCCTATCTTGAGTTAAATATAAGCTCAAACAAAAAACCATCGTACTTCCATGTATTTCCATGAACCACACTTCGTAGACCTCATGGCTAATGATATGATCCGGGATGCCAGATTAAACCACATGAAAAGCAGATTACACCAGTAGCCTTCTAGCTGAATTTTTGTAGTTAAAATAGGCACCATTTTTGCAGCAACAATAGCCAAATTACAGCAGCTGAAGGATATATTCTGCCACAACAGAAAACAACCATCTTAGAGGACTGCACACGAGCCGCAACCATACCAGACCTTGATATGCCTCTCCACATACCCATGTCCTCTTACATCCGATGTGGAGCTTGAAGCAAAACCAGTAAACCCTACCCACTTATCTGCTGAGAATATACGTAATCCACAACCACAATCTTCATTTCAGTTACCACAGGTTAATTCTCACAAACCTACACCTCTTAAAACCTATCCCAAACAGGGTCCTGGCCAATATCAGCCTAAACCTAAAGCTACAAATTGGGCCTCCCTCCTCCAATCTAAAAGCCCATCCTTAGACATGAAATTGGAAACATTTTCTAGATTTACAGAAAGGGAAAGATGCACTGGTTGAAATAGATGTGGAGCTGACTAAAATTGGGAATTGGAATAGATACCTGATAGGTCATTTCCTTGATGGGAAAATGGCATACCCTTTCATTGTTTCCACTGCTAGGAAACAATGGAATGAACTTTTTGTGGTAGTTAAACCAGATGTGGCTGGCTTCTATCTATTTCAATTTAGAGACGAGCAAGCCAAACTGCAAGTCTGGGAAGGGGGTCCATATTTCTTCTCATAGAAATACCTTGTGCTTAAGGATTGGCATAGGATGATGAAGCTAGCTCAAGAGTAGTGTAGACACCCTATTCTGGACTGTCCGGATTAGTTTACTTACGATCTTTGTTTCCCAAATGATGAATAAGGTCAAGAGCATCCCAAAGCTGTTGGTACGTTTGAGTTTTGAGCGTCCTGAACCCCATTCAAACCTTGTCGAACTCCATTTCAAGCCCATCAAGCCAGAGCCAAATGGCCTCAGCAAAACCCTACTTGCTTATGCCAGTGCTGTGATGGCGTGTGCTGGTAAACTGTCACGTGTAAGTCATCGACCTTTGACTCAGTTACCACTGGCTCACGCAAGTCAAATCCAGTCAAATACCACTATTCAAGCACGGGCACCAGACTTTTGCGGCCACCCCAGTACAATGAACAGTCTTCTGATAATTGCCATCGGGCAGGGGATGTCCCCTTCTCTCCTACAACCCCTTTCAAACCAAGTCCCATGCATTTAATGCATGGGAGGCTCCCTCTCTAACCCAACCACCCAAACCAGCCTGGTCACCACCCCCCTCTCCTTCATTCCCAGCCTATAAATACACCCTTGCACTTATGTGCAAGGGGTTAACCACCTTAAATAAGCTCCAAGCTCTCCCTCTCCCTTCTTTTTGGCTCTTTGCTCCCTTCTTTCATCCATTGAAAGAGTAAGTAAGAGACATCCCTCCACACACCATAGCACCCTTTCATTCATCATCTTACCAATCAAACCTCAAGTTCAAAACTCATTCATTCCATCAACCTCAAACCAAAGAGGTATACCACCTGTTTGTAACTTTCTGTTCTGACCCCTAAGGGGGGGCTGACAGAGTCAAGGCTGGTAATCAATACCAGTCTTGGCAAGGCTAGCAGGGTTTCAAAGATCGTATGAGTGACCAGTGGAGCACGCCAGTGAACTCAAGCCGTATGCTAGTTATGGCAGTACGTGCACCACTGGCGTGGGGATCATTGATCATTCATTCCTTGCTTGTGTTTTTCTTTTATCACCTTATTGCATGACAAGAACTATTTTACTGTCTTCTGTATTCTAGAACTGCTTAGCTGTAGTGTTCAATTTCTACTCTTGCTTACTTTAGAAGGCCTCTGGGATCTTTCTGGTTATGCTCCAGAGCCCAGATGATGCAAGGCCAAGCACTAGACAAGAGATGTAACTGAAGCACGGTCTCACATGACCAGCATACGGTAGTTATGTCAAGGTCCAGTGGCTGGCCCTTGCATGTTAGTTTAGCCTTGGCCTCTTGTTATTCCCCACACTGTTTATAAGGTGTTCTGTTTATTTTTATGGTTCGAAGCCGTTTCATCTGCTTGTATCTGTATATATCTTGTTATATTAACTGTGTGGTTTGTCCTGGGTGTGCACTAGTCCTTTCTAGAGCCCGGAGGGTTGAAAATAGGAACTGTGAGTTTGAGACAACTGGAGTACGCCAATAAGATGGTGGCATGTGTATGTCTTGCTAGCATGCAGTGGCCTGGCCAGTGCATGCTGGTGTGTTGTCTGTACACATCCTTTCGGATCAGCGTACTCTAGCTTGCTTAAATCGCTTGTACAAGTGCTTGTTCTCAATCTATGCTCATTACTTCAATAAACCATCAATCTCATTTTATGACATAACTGCAACTTGTTACAGTTTTAATCCTCTTTAACTGTTCCCCCGCCCTAATTGGCTAAAAATGATTAATGAGAGAAAAACGCAAATGTTTTACAAAATGCCTAAGTAGAGACCAATCTTCGGATTGGGCGAGAGGGGTGTCATAAAACCCTTCCCCTCTCGTAACCTGGCTCCCGAACCTCAGATATGGAAGGTGACGACGGTCCAGTCTATAAGCCTTTTTCAAAATCAAACAACGTAGCAAACGTTTCAAGTTCAGTTTCTTGGGTATTTCACCGTTAAAACCTGAGTGTTGACTCTGAATCGAAGTGTTTCGCCGCGTTTTTTCCAAAAAGGAGGGCCGCACCCAAATTTTCGTAAAAATTCTCCAGGGCGCGTGCCCACAGTGGCGACTTTGCTGGAGATTCATTGCATTGATTAATATTTGAAAATTAAGACATAAATGAACAATTTTTCAAAAGTTTGTCAAAACAGTACGCTCTGCGCTGCTGAAGAACAGATGGTAACGTAACAGGATCTCTGTATCCGACCAATCTGAACTTGAGCTTTTACTATTGTTCTCTTATATAGTCCTCTCCAAGTATCAATTAATAAAAGTGAGCCATACTTCAAAAGGGGTTTTTCGAAACATTACGTTTCTCTCACTACATCATTCTTCAGCGTTCTCCATTTGCATCAATGTTGGCTAGCCCCGTTGAGGTGTTTTGGGTAACCGGCACAGTTTACTGAAGCTCGGGGTCCTCGAATGCCCAACAACCTTAGACGATGATGAGTCGCAATACCGTTCGACCATTGCCTTGCTATACGCGCTGCAACGGGAGGTATATCGTGGCTGTAGTCAGAGGAACCCTCTTAAACCAAAACCGGTGTAGACACCCCAATCCGGGCCTCGAAAGTGCTTCAAATGTCCCGATGATGAAACAAAGGAAACAAATACCTCCGAGAGCTTGGATGAAGGACTCCATTGAACTAAAAGCCCAGAGCAAACTCAAAAATCCCAAAGCCCAGACCAAACCCAATGGCCCAGGACTGGACCCTTAGTACCGCACGACATACCTCTACACTGCACAGCATAATAGATTTCATTCCGCCGCACGAAGTCATGAGGTCAACCGCACGGCATTTTGGATAAAGTTCTGACTGGCTCAGCTAGCTGTCGGCCACGCCCACTTGAGCCACTATTACAAGCTAGCTCAGCCGAAAGGGCACTTCTGGCCCGCCCAGAAACACCTCCACCATTTGAAATTCAAAATCCTTGGCTTTTGCCTATAAATACAACCCTCCACTCAAGAGAAAAGGGTCCTGAATTCTCTTTCTCTCTCATCATGCTTTCATACCCACTCCTCACTCTAAAGCCTTGAGAAAGTGCTCCCTGTGGGCAATGCGATTTGCCCGATTTTCTTTCCTCGGGAAGGGATTCTGTTCCCCTCCTCGAGAAGAGAAAATGCTGCCGGTTCGCGGGAGCGCTTTTAGCTGGACGACAAGCGCTCGCGAAAATACAGAGTCGCCACTTGGGTTTTGAAGGTCCGACACCCAAGGAACCGTATTTCGAAGCACTTGCCGCGCTGTTTGATTTGAAAAAGTTAAGGAACCAGTCCGTCATAACCATATCTGGGTTCGGGAGCCAGGTTACGAGAGGGGAAGGGTTTTATGGCACCCCTCTCGCCCAATCCGGAGATCGGTCTCTACTTAGGCATTTGCGAAAATGTTATTTTAGCCAATTAGGGCGGGGGAACAGTTAAAGGGGATTAAAACTGTAACATGTTTGCATGATGTGATAGATAATAGCATGGATGGCACGACATGTTAGAAAATAAACAAGATAAAATCTGACACTGAGATTGGATATCAAAACAGTGCACCGGAATGAGTTTAACACAAATAATGGCCAACTTGCATGCATGGATCTGCCAGCATGCAAGTCCACCATCGCGCGTCAAACCCATTCCATCGCGCGAGGGTTGGTATCCTCCCAACAGGTTAAGTTTTATCTTCTTCTGGGCTCTGGAAGGACCAGTGCACACCCAGGACAAACCACGCAGTTTATGTGTACTGAAAGTAAGTCAATATTTACAAATTAATACAACTGGAATAAAATGCAACCCTTAAACAGTGAGGGTGTTAAAACAGAGGCTGAGAGCCTAGCTGCCCATGCAAGGGCAATTACTGGAAAAGAGACCACCATCGCGCGATGGAGTCACATCATCGCGCGATTGTTCCGACTGGACTTCCAGGAATTGCTTTGCATGCCTGGGTTCTGAGACATATTCAGAAGCTACCCAGGAGCATTCCAACATGAACAGGGAAAGCAAGCTAAACTAAACTACTGATTTTAGCATGCAAAACAGTGAGATGTATCAAATATGATTAGACAGGAAAACAAAAAGTCATATAAACTGAACATAACGAGAAGCCCATCCCCACGAGAACCTTATCACGCAAACGGCGAACCGTCGCGCGATGGAGTGGATATCTCGCGCGTGGGTCATTCTGTTCTCAGCAACTTGCAAATTTGCTGGCTTTGGGGCCAAAAACTGATATTGATTACCAGCCCTGACCCTGTCAGCCCCCCTCAGGGATCAAAACAGTGAAGGCTGAAAATTATACCTTTGCTTGAATGATTTGAATATGGTTTGAGTGAGGTGGTATGCCTTTGACAAGTAAATAGGTGGTAAGGATTTTGAATGAGAGAAGATCAAGGTTGTAGTTCTTGTTCTTCTTTTGGGATTTTTTTGGTAACCCTTTGGAAGAAGAACCATGGGGGTTATTTATAGGAGAATGGGAGGCTTTGTTGGTGGCTAGACAAGGTCATGCAGCCAGCCAACAATGCTGGCTGCACTTACTTGGTGGAGAAGTAGGGTGCAAAGTTGATGGGAGAGTGGGGGCTTTGGTGGTGCGAGGATGGCCGAGCAAACGCCGTCCAGTTGATGGAACGGGGTCACATGGACCTGCAGACGCCTCATCATCACAAAATCCAGCTGGATACGACAGGTGTCGACCATCGCGTGATGGATTGATACCGTCGCGCGAGGGTTCTAGCTTCCCCGCTATGGTCAATCAGTCAAAGTTTGACTTTGACCACCACCTGGCAAGTAGAGCATCGCGCGAGTGTCTGAGTAAGTCGCGCGAGAGTCAAACCCTTAGTCAAAGTTTGGGTTCAATGGTTCTGGGGCTAAGGGATGGGTTCCACACACCAAACTCAAGCCATTTCAATCAATACTATTCGCGACCTGATTCATCATCGGGGGAACAAGAAACTGAAAAGAGATAAAATGACTGAGAAATCAGATTGGGGTGTCTACAGTAGTCCCTCTTTGACGGCACGCGGAGCACCATTAGTCGGTACGGGTAACGTCAAAGATTTCTAGACACCCATCTAATTCACCCAAAGGCCAATTAATTGAAAAGTGCAAGACAGTATGTACAAATACCGTGCACCAAGGGATTGGACGGTTAGATCGCCGCTGATTTGAAATTGGACGGTTGGATCGTCGCTGAATAGAAATTGGACGGTTGGATCGTTGCCGAATAGAAATTGGACGGTTGGATCGTCGCTGAATAGAAATTGGACGGATGGATCGTCGCTGAATAGAAATTGGACGGATGGATCGTCGCTGAATAGAAATTGGACGGATGGATCGGCGCTGATTTGAATTTGGACGGATGGATCGTCGCTGATTTGAATTTGGACGGATGGATCGTCGCTGATTTGAATTTGGACGGATGGATCGTCGCTGATTTGAATTTGGACGGTTGGATCGTCGCTGATTTGAATTTGGATGGTTGGATCGTCGCTGAATAGAAATTGGACGGATGGATCGTCGTTGATTTGAATTTGGACGGATGGATCGTCGCTGATTTGAATTTGGACGGATGGATCGTCGCTGATGGGGATATAAAGCACTTTTGATCATGGAAATCATCAAATTTGTTGCGGTGTCATGAAGATGAATCCTAGGCCTTTGAGACATGACCTGGCCCGCCCAGAGACCGGATTGGGCCTAAGGCCCAAATGAATCATCGCGCGATGGTATGACTTCATCGCGCGAGAGAGTGAAGTTAGGGTTTGGATCTGGAAAGAGTCCAGACCCGGCCCACACCTGTCCTTCTCTTTTTAAACGACGGGGACGTTCTGAAACCGCTTACAGCAGTTTTGAACTCCCCTTAACTCTACTCTCTCTCAAAAATCTCAACCCCAAATCTTGATTCCTTCACAAAATCAGCAAACTCACGTGCGTGCAATCACCCATGGCGGAACACGGCAATGGTGGCGGTGTAGGAGAGGTCGTTGATCGTCCGGGGGACGAGGGAGGACCAATGGAGGTAGAAATAGTGGATCAACGGCTAGGGGAGGCTATTCCGGAGGTCGGTGCAGCGATAGCAGGCGGCGGTGATGGCGAGCAAGGTCTCATGCAGGCGGTTGGAGATGACGGCGATCATCGCACGACGGAGCCAGATCGTCGCGCGATGGAGGTGGTCGGGGCAGTGCGATCAGAGATCGAACAACTGGACCCAAGCACGGCGGTGAGCGGGTCTGTTGTAGCCGGTGGTACTTCTGAGGTCGGCGGCAATAGTGGTGCCAGAGGTGATGATGTCGGGTTTAGTGATATCCCACCGAGGGATCCGGCAAAAGGCAAGGACGTGGCGACCGAGGGTGCTACGGAGGTTCCATTTGCGTACAGGGAGGAGGACGTGCTCTTCCGGCCAGCGGCGACATCATCGGGCCATCGGCCGATCACAAAGCAAGATGTCGCAGATCTTTTGAGCGACGCACAACTTGCGCGGCTTTTGGAGGATAATCCCGCGATAGGGATTGCTGTTTTGGAGGCTCGTGAGGAGCGAGAGCGGGAGATTGCCGCTTCCGAGGCCGCGGCGAGGGCCGAGAGAGAGCGAGCTGCTGAGGAGGAGATACTGAGGGATGCAGAGACCGAGGAGAGGGTCGGTGCTAGAGTGCATGGTCCTAGAGTGACCGCGGTGTCGGAGGCAGAGAGTTTGACTCGGGCTCCATTTTCGGCAGAGGGGTATAGGCCACCTGTTCCTCACTTGTTTGTGCCGTCGGGTTTCACAGCATATCGGCCACAACAGACGAAGTATGACTCTGAGCTGGTTTTGAGAGACCCTGACACTCATATCTCGCGTAGTTGGTCTGAGGTAACTTTCTGATAAACACTCACTTCCTTCATTAGATGCCATTTAAATGCATGCGCCCAAATGTTAAAAGGTGTAGAGTGATAGCAACCCTCTGAAGTAGAACTTGAACAGCGATACCATAGATCCATGTTTGAATGTCGTGCAAGAGACATAATAACTTGAACCAACCATCCATAGCTAGGCTGCATTGATTACTTAGAACTTGAAAATGCAATTCCGCATGCTGATATATCCTTTGTTGTTTGTTTTCTGTGCCTGATATAGGAGAGGGCGCGGCCGAGAGATATCTGGAGCTTCGGGGGTGCATGTAGCTCTTTAGCGCTGTACTAGAGTTTGTCGGAGAGAGTGAGGCAGTTGGTGGATGAGGCGGGTTTCGGAGAGTTCATTCAGACTCTCACGCCGGTGAGGAATGACCATGCTGTCCTGGTTGCACTTGCAGAGAGGTGGAGGGATTCTACAAACACCTTCCACCTACCGATCGGGGAGATGACAGTGACGCCTACTGACTTTGCAGCGATCACAGGCTTGAGGGTTGGGGGTGAGCCTATCCCGTTTGATTCGGGCATTGAGCAGGACGAGGCAGCCTTGGAGTGGTTTCTGGGTGAGGTGCCCAAGATCGAGGAGGGGATGGCGAGGTATGGGCAGTTCACCCGATATCTCAAGAAGAAGGTGACGACCGAGCAGGAGGCGGAGCAGATGGCCCGGGCGTACTTGCTGTACCTCTTTGGTGCTACCCTGTACCCAAACAGGCGTAGCAAGGTTCACCTGTCTTACTTGCCAGCGCTGAGGGACTTGAGGACGGCCTCGCGTTTTGACTGGGGCGGAGCGGCAGTGGGCGCAGCCTACGGCTTCTTTGGGGACTCATCAAGGACGGAGGTGAGCACTGCCGGGTACTGGCGGATTTGGGAGGTATGATTAACAGCAGAATAATGCACACTTTCCAATTCGTACTTGCATTCATTTTGATAGCATAATCTGTTCAATAGTATTCCTTCATATACTACTGATTTGATTTTTTTGACAATCGTGCAGCTCTGGGCTTATGAGGTTTTGAACATGTGCCGTCCGGTGATGAAAAGCCTGGACTTGGGGATTCTCCCGCGCGCGCACATATGGAGCAAGAAGAACATGGGTGAGAAGAGGGGCAGAGGCGATCTGAACGGCTTCAGGATATACCTCGACGAGCTACGCCCTTCGCAGGTATAATATTACACCTCGTAGGAATAACAAATGCACCTGCCTTTTTATTGCTTCAATGCCGTCGCTGACCGCTGCTTGCATTGCTTCCCTTTACAGGTTGAGTGGGATCCTTGGAGGGTGGCGGAGCCTGAGCCTGAGTACTTGGCTCGTAGCAGGGTTGTCACAGCGAGCAGAGTGCTGCTGGAGTCGGCCTTTGGTTGGCAGTGGTACTTGGGAGACCGAGTGACACGCCAGTCATTTGGCTATGCGGGGTTTCAGGTGCCTGGCCCGCTTCCACCGCGGGCCTCACACACGGGAGAGTACACCTTGGCTGAGTTGGAGGTCTTCACGCGGCCTGATACTGACTTGGCACGCTACTTGCGTCCTGACATGGACTATGCAGTCTATCAGAGGGAGCGCTTGGCGGGGCCACTGGGAGTACGAGAGTTCAGGGAGGTTCGGAGTCAGGGCCGCAGAGCTGTTGAGGAGAGGAGAGCCGTTTCAGGGAGGCCAGACAGTGGTGAGAGTCGCTCGAGGCGAGGTCCGAGTGGACTAGTGTGAGGCGGGCCACTAGAGCTGACGTGGCAGATAGCCGTGGTAGACTCCCAGGGAAATCCAGCTGAGTTGCACCTTACCCCGGCCAGAGTTGAGCCAGCGCCCGTTACTGTACCAGTAAGATATTGTTGCCTTCATTACTGTATCCTGATGAGGTTTGAACTGCCATTCAATTGTTCATATTTGAATCCTCTTTGCAAGTCCCCAATGAGTGGGTGAACGAGGCTGTCCGGCGCATGCTTGCGTTGGAGAATGTGATTAGAAGGGCGGCGGGTGGCCTACCGTTGGACTTGCGCTATCCTCAGCCAGCAGCTCGGAGATCTCAGGTATATCCTTAGAAAATGATATGTTCCTGCTTTCGATACATGTCTGCATTCGATACATTCCTGCATTCGATACATTCCTTCGCTTTGATTGCTTTTTGATTTTGCTTGATCATACCTGCTTTTAGAACATGAAATATGCAAACATATGCTAACGTATACAATGCTTACAATGCAGGCACGGGGACAAGCGGCTCCTAGGAGGAAGAGCGTGAGGGATCCCCCACAAAAGAAATTAGCTACCAGGGTTCCTGCTCCTGCACCTAGTACCAGGCCACAGGCACGGGGCCCACAGCCACCTATTGGCAGCGAGGAGGCGGCCCGAGAGGCTGTGGCGCGAGCCGAAGAGAGGTACCAGCTGAAGATGCGCCAGAGACCATCACAAGACGAACCGGTCCGCAAGAAGCGGTTGATCCTGCCAGAGGTCTCCGAGGAGGAGGACGAAGAAGAGGAAGAAGAAGGCGAGGAAGAGGAAGCGTCAGACAGCAGTGGGTCTGACGACTCAGCGGACGATCCAGGCTACAGAGTGGATCCCACAGAGAGAGACGACGAGGATGACGACGGAGAGGGCGACTGGTTCGGGGATGACTGAGGGCCGTCGAGGAGCCTTATCCCACTTTCGCACTTGATTTTTGCTTTTGGGCCTGCGTGCCCACGTAGATAGGCAGATAGAAGGCTAGAGTGTCTTCGCCGACATTTTGATAGATGTTTCGAGGCCTGCGTGCCTTTTTCTGACTTGATGGGCGAGTGTGCCCGAACTTGACATAATACTTTGGGTGGCCGAAGTGCCGTACGTGCAGTAGCTTTCTTTATTTGGATGTGGATAGATCACGGTTTTAGCCATAAAATTTGCATTTTCAGCTTATTTCACCTTTGCAACGGGTTAAAGTAGACAAATGTTTACCACTAATACCGTACTTGCATTGATAACGTACCAAGACTGTTCACAGACACAGAGATGCGTACAAACGGGATTTAGCTCGAAAGAAAATGAGAAAACATCTTAGGATACAGCTAGGATACGGAAAATATGATGGAATTTTGGACATTTGCAAGCCAAAACTGAAAATATCTCAATTGGGGTGAAACTGACACTATGGTAAGGTCACGCATGTGCAAAACGACCTATGAGAGTAGATGGACTTCGAAAAATACGTTCTAAGACGTAAACTAGACCCAAAAACGCCACAAAGGACACAAAGAGGACACGAGGTGACAAAATAAGACTCTATTATGTCCCGGACTGAAACCGACACCTCCGTACAGTCACATTAGGTCACCATGACCTGTACGGCATGAGAGAATGGGGGGAAACCCCTTGAAACGAGTTTTGACTCCCTAAAACGGCCTTTTGAACTTGAAACGAGCCACCAAGGGTCCGAAATCTTCGTTAAACGCAATTTTCCGAATCCGGTGCTTAGATACAGTCATATATGCTTGTAATGACTTGCTGGAACCATAAAAGTTGCAAAGTAACCTTCGGAATCCAAAATGACCAAGGCTGGGCAGTAGCTGCTGTAATCTGTCAAATTGCAGGTTGAACCATCGCGCGATGAAATGAGTCAATCGCGCGATGGAGGGGTTCTGAACAGTCGCGCGATGGAGTGACATCATCGCGCGATGGTTGAGGCACGCCAGGCTACCTTTATTTGACCATCTCAGAATTCCAGGGTGGTCAGGCCTCGTCATCACTTTTTCTCAGAGGTTTTCATGGGACGGTGCAGAGATGCCTTGGTCTCAGAAGAAAGGACAGCATGCGACAGAGATATTTGCTCTGTGAAAGAGAGGTGCTTCACGTATCCTGGCTATAAAGAGGCCGATGCTTTGTTCAGTAGAGGCATTCTCCTGATAATTTGACATTCCCACAAAAAATCGATATGGCAAATAACCTTCCAGTGTTGATTAGTCCATGGCTTACTGCTTTCGTTGCTGGAGATTGGCTCTCATTCCGATCTCATGGGCTGGCCGCATTTCGTTTTCTCTGTGATGTGAGGGTTCGCCCTGAACTTCTGAGGGCGGCCCTGCAATTCTGGGATCCGGAGGTTCACGTGTTCAGGTTTGGGGTCAACGAGTTGTGCCCGACTGTGGAGGAATTCCAAGCGTATCTCCAAGGTGTTGCTTCAAGCGTGATTGTCGTGCCACCTTACCGGCAAAATATACCCAAGCTCCTACAATCCAGCCTCGACATCACTAGGGAAGTAGCCGAAAGTCTGCTAGTTGGAGGGCAAATCAACATTATGCGCCTAATGGAATGGTACGGGCCAGAAGGGGATATAGAGAATATGGCTTTGCAGGCTAGGCGTCGTTTTGCCCTAACAATCAGTGTGCTGGCTGCTTATTTACTGGTATCTCCGAATGGGCAGGTGAACCCTATGCTAGTGAGCGTTGCTGCTCAAATGGGTGCCCGAAAGAATGTGGTGCCGCTTGTCCTGGCTGAAACACTCATGGGTTTGGATTTGGTTTCCACAGGCCAAACAAACGTCTTTGGCGGTAGCCCGCTTCTGTTGCAGGTAAGTTCTCACTCAGCTCACCTTTTTCTGTTTTTCGCACATTCTGTTTTTACCTCGTCTCTCGGCTAAGGCTATATCGGAGTTTCTCACTTGTTTTTCCGCTCAAGCTTTATGTGGCTTCTGACTTGTTTTTCCGCTCTTGCAGCTTTGGTTGTCTGACAAGTTGGAATTGCTCGCTGCGCCAGAAGCAAATTGGTCCCATCTGCCCGGCCGAATGCATCAGCGAGGCATGATTTACCCGGAGATGACCGTGCATCAATGGTACACATTCATGAGAGAGATGCTACCGAGTGAGATCATTTGGAGGCATGAGGCCCTGAACATCCCGGATATGGCCTTGAATTCTGCAGGTTTCGAGAGGATGGTGATAGCTGGGCTGGCCACTTTCACGTTCTATATTCCTGGTCGTATTCTCCGTCAGTTGGGAATAAGCCAAGGGCTTCACCGAGCTGGGATTGAGGACTTCCAAGTCCCTGCCTTTACTTTCCAGAATTTGAGAGGATACGAGCACAATTGGGGCTTGAGACAACTCGGAGGACCTGACCCAGACTTCAGCACAGAGCTTATGCACCGGTATCAAACATGGCTGAAAAGAGAGGTCGCAAGCAGACAAAACAACAACTGACTCTTTGACAGACTCGAATGATCTAGAATAAACCGTGAGCCTGTTAAGGCCTCGAGCACTTTATTCTATTTTTTTATGCTTAATTGTTTGTTTAAGACTGCTCAGCCTGTGTAACAGAAGTTATAATTAAAATAAAAGTGAAAGTTGGAGAGCTTTCCCTGTTTGTTTCATGTGTTGAACCACAACATTTCTTGAATATCAATCCGAACTCTGGTAATAGGGAACCGTGGATCAAGTTGATTGATTGTGACCAAATCTCACAGAGAGATTGCCTACGTATCCCTTTTAAAGGAATCAGGTCAAAACGTAGTTCAGGCAAAGGTTCGCTCGGGTATTTTAGCTCTCCTTTTCCGCTCTAACTTTTGCCTAGAACCGCCCGTTTGGGTTTTCGGTCTAGCGAGCTTTGATTGATGCCTATTTATTTTTGCCTAAACCGCCTTCTCAGGTTTTCGATCTAGCAGGCTTGCTCTAATTTTTGCTTGGAACCGCCCACCCTTGTGGTTTTCGGTCCAACGAGCTTCTCTCAGGGATAGTAACGTTTGAGTTGATTCAGGTTAACTAGAGTGTTGAACTCGTTGCCATCGAGATCAATGAGCTGAGCTGCTCCCCCAGAAAGGATGGTCTTAATGATGTAAGGTCCGGAATGCTTAGGTCGGAACTTGCCGCGGGGATCGAAAACTAGCGCTCGAATCTCCTTTGTGACCATGTCTCCTTCAACTAAGTCTCTAGACTTTACTTTCTTGTTAAATGCCCGGGCGATTCTCTGTTGATACCCCTGAACATGATACAAAGCCTGAAGCCTTCGTTCATCAAAAAGCATGAGTTCGGCGAATCTCCCACTGAGCCATTCAGATTCCGAAAGTTCTGATTCTACCGCGACCCTCAGAGATGGTACCTCGAGCTCTATGGGGAGAACTGCTTCCATCCCGTAGACCAAGGAATAAGGGGTTGCCCCTGTTGACGTCCGGATAGACGTTCGATACCCCCAAAGAGCTAGAGGCAGCTACTCGTGCCAGTCCCTGGCGGACTTCGCAGACTTTTTGATGATGGTCTCGATATTCTTGTTTGCCGCTTCGACTGCTCCATTCGTCTGAGGGCGATAGACGGTTGAGTGATGGATCTGGATCTTGAATTCTTCAAAGAGCTCCAGAACCCTACCTTTGAAATGACTCCCATTGTCCGAGACAAATGCCTGCGGAACGCCATACCGATAGATGATATTCTTCCTAATGAAATGAGCGACTTGGACCGCAGTTAGGGTTTTGTACGATTCAGCTTCGACCCACTTAGTGAAGTAATCGATCGCTACTAGGATGAACCTGTGACCGTTTGAAGCGGAAGGTCTGACCATGCCGATGACATCAATGCCCCATACAGAGAAAGGCCAAGGCGAAGCCATGCCAAATAGGTTAGAGGGTGGAACATGCATCAGATTAGCATGGATTTGGCACTTGTGACATCGCCGCACGTAATCCACACACTGAGATTCCATAGTAGACCAGAAGTAGCCCTGACGCAAAATCTTCCTAGCAAGCATGACGCCGCTCATGTGGGGACCGCAAATCCCTTCGTGGATTTCCTCCATAATTCTGACAGCTTCAGTGCCGTTGACGCAGAGTTTGTGCATCCCACAATGAGATCTCCTGTACAACCTCCCCCCACAGATGATGTAATGAGCAGCAATCCTTTGTAACGCAGTTTGGTCCTTTTGAGAAGCCTCAGACGGGTACAAACCACTCTCGATGAAGTTCCATATGTCATGGTACCAGGGTAGGCCATCACCCACATCATCAATGGCGTTGACACATTGATAGGCGGGATGGTCCCGTTGTTCGATTAAGATAGGGCGGAGTTTGACACCTAGCGGCAGTTCGACCATGGAGGCCAGGGTTGCAAGTGCATCAGCGAAATGGTTCTTCAGCCGAGGGATATGAGTGAAAGTCACCTTATTGAAACGAGGGATTAATCCCTCCAAGTCCTGATGGTAAGGTTTCAGCTTTTCTTCGCGTACTTTCCAGTCTCCATTGGCTTGAGACACGACAAGATTCGAATCCCCGATGACTTCAAGCTTCTCAACACCGAGTGTGAGCGCAGCTTCCATTCCCACAATGCAGGCCTCATATTCAGCTTGGTTATTGGTGACATCGAAATTAAGCTTGAATGCAAGCGGAATATGAGAACCGTCAGGAGTGACTAGCAAAACCCCGATTCCGAACCCTTTCTGATTGGCTGCCCCATCGAAGTAAAGAGTCCAAACATCCTCAACAACTGTCAGCACTTCCTCGTCCGGGAATACGAAATCTGAATCCTCGGGTCCGTCCACGGGGTGGTCAGCTAAGAATTCCACAATAGCACGTCCCTTTACTGATTTTCTCGTGACATACTCGAGATCGAACTCTGCTAAGAGAAGCAACCAACGTGCTAACTTACCAGTGAGCGCAGGTTTCTCAAATAGATATTTAAGAGGATCCATTCTAGAAATCAACTTCACTGGGTGAGCCAGCATATAATGTCTTAACTTCTTAGATGCCCAGACAAGGGCCCAGCACGTCTTTTCTAAGACGGTATAGCGCTCTTCGGCTCCAACCATTTTCTTGCTGAGGTAGTAAATAGCCTTCTCAACTCCCTTGTCCCCTTCTTGAGCTAGCAAACATCCCATGGACGTAGAATTCACGGATAAGTAGAGGATCAGAGGTTTTCCAGGTACAGGCGGCATGAGAACAGGCGGGTTCTGTAGATAGTCCTGGATTGAAATGAAAGCTGCTTGGCACTTGTCCGACCATACGAACGGGGTGTCCTTCTTGAGTAGACGAAACATCGGCTCGCAAGTTAAGGTTAACTGGGCGATGAATCTGCTGATGAACTGAACTTTCCCAAAAAAGCTCCGCACCCCCTTTTCAGACTCAGGTGGCTTCATTTCGAGTACTGCTTTGATTTTTGACGGATCGACTTCAATCCCACGGGAAGTGATCATGAAACCTAGCATTTTGCCTGCCGTGACTCCGAAGGTGCACTTCTGTGGATTAAGACGCATCCGGAACTTGCGGAGCCTTTCGAAAAGTTTCCTTAGCACGTGGACATGCCCTTCCCGAGTTTTTGACTTGGCAATCATATCATCAACGTAGACCTCAACCTCTTTGTGCATCATGTCATGCAAGATAGTCGTGGCAGCTCTTTGATAAGTAGGACCGGCATTCTTCAAACCAAACGGCATAACCAAATAGCAGTAAGTCCCCCACTCAGTGATGAAAGTCGTTTTCTCGCGGTCTTCGGGTGCCATGAGAATCTGATTGTAGCCTGAGAAGCCGTCCATGAACGAAAGCAAAGCATGCCCCGCAGTATTATCCACGAGCACATCTATGTGTGGCAAGGGAAAATCGTCTTTGGGGCTTGCTTTGTTCAAGTCCCGGAAGTCAACACAGACACAAATCTGGCCATTTTTCTTAGGAACAGGGACGATGTTGGCCACCCAAGTGGGATACTGAGAAACCGCGAGAAATCCAGCGTCAATTTGCTTGGTGACTTCTTCCTTGATTTTCTGCACCCAGTCCGGTCGCATCCGTCTGAGCTTCTGTTTTACCGGCTTAGCATCGGGCAACAGGGGAATTCGATGCTCCACTATCTCAGGATCGATACTGGGCATGTCTTGATGAGACCATGCAAAAACATCGCTAAATTCAGTGAGGAGCTCTTTGAAATTACAATGCTCCTCTGGATCTAACGTGGAGCCCACTTGAACCATCCGAGGATCACTCTCATCTTTCAAGTTTATTAAGATTACCTCTTCTTTCAATGGCTGAGCATGCCTTTCGTCTTCCCTTTCGATGAAGGCACGGATTTCCTTGGGGATATCCCCATCGAAATCTATCCCTTCGTCGTCGGGGTCGACACAGTTTATATAAAGATCATTCAAGTAGTCAGAAGAGGAGTCTTTCATTTCATAAGACCCCGCAGGGTCGCCAAGTACAAGGGAGTCGAACTCAAAGTAAAAGCTATGACGTGGAGGGCCGAGAGGCACAAACTCCGACTCAGAGCTAGACTTAGACTCAAAAGACTTGACAGACTCGGTGTCAGACTCAGCTATATCATCAATGCAAGTAAGGCGTGGTTTGATAATGCAATTTTTTAGGCTACCCTTAGCTTCCACGATAAGAGAGGTGGGGTCCTCGAGGGCGTCGGGCCCGAGCATGAACACTTCGGCCTCTTCAGCTTCCTTGGCCAAACCCACTTGAGAGAACTCACAGAACAGCTGCTCCAAGCTCCCCTGATCAAGAGATCCCAGCCAGTCAGTCTTCGGCTTGGGTTGGCTAAGCTTCCTCTTGAATTCTGCATTAGCTGGCTCTTCGTCACTGGAGGACCAAGTATCATCCGCAAAGATCTCAAAACCAGGCAGCAGTTCCCCAGTAACCGAGTCGATAAAGGGCTCAGCTTGCCCACGATAGATATCATTCCCCTTTTCACGGACGAAGTAGCTGTCGGGATCACCATAGAGAGATCGAGGTTTTCCCGTGCATTTCCTTCTTTTGGCATCGTTGGCAGAGGAAGAGTATCCCAAGCCAAAGCGGCCCTCACAGGAAGGAAACGCAGGGAATTCCGGAATCCTTTGTTGGTGAATTCCTAAGCCAAGGCCAGGTAGATAGGACATCCTTCTCATAATGTCCAGAGCAACAGAGCTTATGACGAAGTCCCCATCTACGTTGATGGCCATAACCGAACCAGAAGTATCAAAAGAGAAACCTGCGAGATCGACGTCTTCGTTGTCGTGCGCGATACCCAAAACAGGTGTGCCGTCCTCCTTGAATGGGCGAATGCCTGAATCCCCGCAGATAATCAAAGTCCCAGTGGGAAGTCCCAGCATGACTTTCTGATGAAGAGTAGATGGCACGGCCATGATGTCAGATCTGTGAAGCCACGGTCTTCCTAGCAAGAGATTGAAGGAGGCTGGAATGTCAACCACATGGAACTCGACATCCATTTTGAATCCCTCCGCATCAAGAGTGAGCACGAGTGTGCCTTCGACCAAACGACGTGTGCTGTCATATGCCTTAACAGCCATGCTGGAAGGTGCAAAGTCTTTCTTAGTCAGTCCCAGACGGTGAGCCACCCTCAAAGGGCAAACATTGATTGCTGAGCCATTATCGATAAGAACGGTCGGAACCCAGAGTCCTCGGCATTTGACTGTGATATGCAAGGGTCGATTGTGGTCAACTCCTTCAAGCGGCAGATCCTTATCAGTGAAGACCACGGTATGCTTAGAGGTAGGTGGGAGGATAAAGGAAATCATTGCTTCGGGCGTGACGTCCGGTCGAATCTCAAGACGAGAGAGAGTGTGGCAGAATTTCTGACGATGCTCCCGGGAGGAACAGATTAGTCCCCAAAGTGATATGGCAGCGGGAATCCGCTCCAATTGCCTTTGAATTACGTCGTTATTCGGGGCGTTAACTGGTACCTCAAGTGGTGCAGACCTTGAGAAAATAGGAGGTTCGTTCTTCCGGTTAGAAGAATTGGACGAACTCCCTGCTTGCAGATTAGCAGGCTGAAAGACTTGTCCACTCCTTGTAACGTTAAGAACGTTCTCTAAAGAGGGCACCATTTGAGGGTCTTGACTATCGTCCCACAGATCAACAGGGACTTCCCCCAATTTGCGTTTCCCTTTGTCAGAGGTCGGAGGAGCTACAGGCACTTCCATGTTCAAACCCAAATCCTCAGTCAGATCTTTCATCAAGAGTGATTCTCAAAAGTCTGGATCCCCAACGGCTACAGCTTCTCGGATTGGTTCTGTATTAGCAACAAAAGGGACATCCCATAGCCCTCCATCAGCGAGGGAGCGATTGACAGTCCAAATCTCGGACCCAACCTGGATGTTAACTATATCATCGACGTCCCAAAGATCAGCTGGTGGCACAAGGTCCGTAACCATGATGCTGCAATCCTCTTCAGGAGGGGAAGGCACTACAGGGCATGGGAGGTTTTCGTCGATGATGTAGAACGTGGGATCATACTCGGGATCAGCCACCGAGTTAACCAGCCTGTCAAGAGTGGAAGGGAAGAAGCATTCCCCCAGGATACGGGTCTCATCTTGAATGGGGTCCTCTTCCAAATACTGGATTTCATGGTTGGGCAGAGCGTAACCTTGGAGAGGATTAGGGTCAAATCCCAACGGAAATTGCCAAGCGGGCTCGGGATCCCAATAATACTCTTCCTCGGGCAAAACAGGCTGAGGTTGTTGGAAGAGCATGTCCAACGAGAAACCATCCAAAGGATCAAGCATGGTTGCTTCGTAATTGGCCATCCAAGCATCATACCAGGCGTGGTCAAAGGGGATGTATTCGGGATTAGGTGGGAATCCCTCTAATTCCAATTCTGTCCATTCGTTGATTATGGGAGTGGCATAGTCATCATTATCAGCTATAGCCCACCCTACGACTTGCATGTCGAGTTGTTGCTCTGGTTGAGGGGGAATAGTAGCTCTGAAGCGGTCCAATAGACTTAAGGAGGGGTTCGGATCCGTCACGTTGAAGTACGGGTTATCCACGGTAGAGGCAGAGTTGAGCTGCACAACAGGAATAGGCTGGTGGAACAGGTCACTGATAGAAGCGTTGAATACAAACGCTCCATTCTGTAGATGCGCGGAGGGCGCATTGAAATTGGACGACTGTCCTTCCTCGGAGCGGATATAGGAAATCTCGGCCTCGGACTGAGAGGGGATAGGCACGATCGGCCTAGGTTGATTCGTTGAGGTTATATGGTCGGTGGGGTTGAATATAGTGGAGCTGAGGGATATATCAGTGGAGCTGAGGGATATATGGTTAATGCGTGGAGCATTGCTGTGTTTTGGCATGGAATTGGCGAGGATGTTCGGTTTTTGAGCTGAAGGTGGTGGAGCATGAAGGGTCCCTTCATCTATGAGATCCTGAATCGCATGTCGGAGGCGAAAGCAATAATCGATAAGATGGCCGGCCCCTTGGTGATAGGCGCAGTAGAGATTGGCTTTGAAGTTAGGTGAAGGGTTCTTAGGCAGAGGAGTTGGGTCGAGGAGCTTCAGATGTCCCGATTGGACCAGTTTCTCCATGACTGAAGACAACGGTGCTTCAAAAGCGGAGAAACTACGAGGTTGATTACGCGGCCGATTACTCTGCGGGGTCTAAACTTGATGGACCTCGACAATGGGGTTGGCAGTTTTTGAGGAAGAGGCATTGGTACCACTGGTTGCAATATTGGAGCAAGTCCCTCCCCCAAACAGTGCATTAGTATTTCCCGAATATGCCCGAGGCTTTGACTTTGGTGGATTGGAGGATTCTCCCTTCGACAGAATCCCACTCTGTAATGCATCTTCGATGGCCAGGCTAGAGTCGAAGAAGGTGTCAAAATTGGAGGATGCTTGAACGAGGACCAAGTGCCTAGCATAGTCTGGCTGGAGATTGCGGGAGATGATACGAAGCTGATCTCTCTCGCTCGGGCGATCAGTCATTTGAGCGGCTTTGGCCCTCCATCTCTTGACAAAATCCGCGAAGGATTCCTTAGCGTCCATCTTGGTGGATTCCAACTCCCGAGTAGTCATCTTGAGCTGGGAGTTATAGCTATACTGCGAAATAAACGCAGCCCCGATATCCTCCCAAGTCCTTCGCTTGGCAATGTCGAGTGACAGAAACCAATGGAAAGCGGGACCCGAGAGGGTTTGAGGAAACAGCTGAGACATGGCCTCGGGTTCGACGGACAGGAGCTTCATGGCAGCATGGTAACCATAGAGATGGGTCTTAAGATCGCCACTGCCATCGAACTTGGCTATGTCGGGCATTTTGAATTTGTCGGGAAGCCTGGCATTGGGATAAAGGTAGAGACGGTCCAAGTCGATCCCTCCAGCACTGATTTTCTCGGACTTCGAAACAGATTCTTCCAGCTTGGCCATCTTGGCGACGAGAGCAGTCATGTCAGGGTGCTGAACAGTCCTAACAGCAGTGATGCCTGGATTCTGAGCGGGATTTCGAGTGCCCCGAGGATTGACCAAAGCGACCAGACGCCCTGGATGGTCCGGATCTTCGACCATAATAGGTTGCTCGTGCACGTCCTCTTCGGCCTCGCCCTCCTCTTGAACAGCTTGGGGAAGACGAGTGTTAAAGAGGTCATTCAAACGGGTCATGTTGGCATCTGTCTGAGCGGCCCTTTGTTGTATGGCAGCAATACTAGTCTGGATGTTCATGAGTATGGTTTCCAGAGAGAGTGGTTGCGGTTGATCTGCCATGACTGTTGGTCCAGAGGTGCTTGATGCAGAGGAGGGGGTAGGTGATCCCGGAGAGTCTGTCTCTTCAAGGACAGGAGACGAAGTTGACTGCAGAGTAGCGAGCAGAGAACGCGGGGAGTCTTCCGTTGTGACTGACTGGGCTTGCAATCTGACTAATCTCTGAATCGGATTCTGGTGCAGACGTTCCCAAGTGGGTTTGGTTTTCTGCCTCGATACTTTCCTTGGCGGTGCAATGATTTAGAACCTTTGCTTGCAGAAAGTGAGAAAAGGCTTAATAAGGGCCCTGCAGCAACTTTAATCTAAATAAAAGACTAAAGCGAAAACACAGTCACCGTCGTCAGTGTCGCCCTTAGACTCTAATACTAGTAGACAAGTCTGTCTTATGACGTTTGGACACCGCCGGTGATCCTCAGAAATCTTTTCGAGATGTATCCTTTCTTGAATCAACTAACACCGAGAGATGTCAAAGGAATCTAAGGTTTTGGTATATTCCGTCCCGAGAATTCCAACTTTGGACTTGGAACAATCTGGCGTGGACGACGTGATACTATGACCAAGGTGGCGTAGGCAGCCCAGTGCCGTAGCCTAAATGGTGTACATGTTTCGCATGATAACCAAAGTGGTGTAAGTATCACGACATTTTCTTCATTTCGTTCCTTGTTTTCTGTTTGGAATCTCGATTGGGTAATTAGCCAGAGACTTAGAATGCCTTGATTTCCCAAAGTGTAATTGACCTAAGGATGCTTGAAAATTGATAAACGTGCATCATCAAGGTGCACGACTCCTCATCGGGCAACGACAATTTCCTAATAAACATAAGACAGACTTGAAGGAAAGAAATCCTAGAAGCCGCCCTAAACATGCTTCTACGCAGGAACGGTATGAATGCACAGAAATAGAGACAAGTTTGCCTTATGAATTTCAGACGTTGCCAAACTCCTCAGAATTCTTTTCGGCCATGTGTCCTTGAGTAGATCGTCAGATCCTAAAAGATGTCAAAAATAGACTAAATCTTCGACCAGTCCCATTTGAAAATTCAACTTGAATTTGGAACAACATGGTGGTGATGACATGGCGCCTTAACCTTGAACACGGCGGTGTATAGTGACTTCGCACTTCAACCTGGGTGGCACCGGTGACATGGCATCACTACTTTTGTTGTTCCAAATTTTCGGTTGAATTTTTAACTGGGCATGAGCGAAGGATGTAGTAAATTTTGATTTCTCAAAGTCTCATTGAACTAAGGACTTTGCGATTGATAACGAACATTCGATAGACTGCACGACTCCTCATCGGGTCCGACAACGTCTTAGACTGCGTAAGACAAACTCGAAAGAAAGAACCACTCTAATCATGCTCCTATGCAAAATAATGTATGTACAGTACATGCGATAGGGAAAGCAGTAACACGTAGATAGTATATGAGGGTTAGATGCAAGTAATCTTACCCTGTAGGTACCTGTCCTAGTTTGGAGAGTTCTAATGCTTTGTATATGCAAAGGCTGGTTTTGGCTTTTAACAGGTTCCTCGGACTAGAGCCAAGATATACCTCCCGCTGCCCGCGTAATCGCAGAGCAACAGTCGAACGGTAGAATGACTCATCATCTCGAAGGTTGTTGGTCATTCGGGGTCCCCGGGCTCCGGTAAACCGTGCCGGATTGCCAAAACGATCCAACGAGGCTTATCCCACATCGATGCAAATGAGAATGCTAAAAAGTTTAATTAATGAAACAGAATCGCAAATTCGCAAATGCCTTTTCAAATTTGGCTCTCTTTATTGATCAATACTTAGAAGAAACTACGCGAGAGAACAATCAGAAAAGCCCCAGATTGGATGGCCGGACACGAGGTCCTGTTAAATCACCAATCCTTTCTTCGGCAGCGCGAAGCTCACCGTTTTGACAGGCTTTTGTGGGATTGTTCTGAAGCGTATTAAATTCAAAGTATAAATCAATATCGATTCGATCCCCAGCAGAGTCGCCACTGTGGGCAATGCGATTTGCCCGATTTTCTTTCCTCGGGAAGGGATTCCGTTCCCCTCCTCGAGAAGAGAAAATGCTGCCGATTCGCGGGAGCGCTTTTAGCTGGACGACAAGCGCTCGCGAAAATACAGAGTCACCACTTGGGTTTTGAAGGTCTGACACCCAAGGAACCGTATTTCGAAGCACTTGCCACGCTGTTTGATTTGAAAAAGTTAAGGAACCAGTCCGTCATAACCATATCTGGGTTCGGGAGCCAGGTTACGAGAGGGGAAGGGTTTTATGGCACCCCTCTCGCCCAATCCGGAGATCGGTCTCTACTTAGGCATTTGCGAAAATGTTATTTGTTTGCGATTCTGTTTAATTAATCAATTTTTAGCCAATTAGGGCGGGGGAACAGTTAAAGGGGATTAAAACTGTAACATGTTTGCAGGATGTGATAGATAATAGCATGGATGGCACGACATGTTAGAAAATAAACAAGATAAAATCTGACACTGAGATTGGATATCAAAACAGTGCACCGGAATGAGTTTAACACAAATAATGGCCAACTTGCATGCATGGATCTGCCAGCATGCAAGTCCACCATCGCGCGTCAAACCCATTCCATCGCGCGAGGGTTGGTATCCTCCCAACAGGTTAAGTTTTATCTTCTTCTGGGCTCTGGAAGGACCAGTGCACACCCAGGACAAACCACGCAGTTTATGTGTACTGAAAGTAAGTCAATATTTACAAATTAACACAACTGGAATAAAATGCAACCCTTAAATAGTGAGGGTATTAAAACAGAGGCTGAGAGCCTAGCTGCCCATGCAAGGGCAATTACTGGAAAAGAGACCACCATCGCGCGATGGAGTCACATCATCGCGCGATTGTTCCGACTGGACTTCTAGGAATTGCTTTGCATGCCTGGGTTCTGAGACATATTCAGAAGCTACCCAGGAGCATTCCAACATGAACAGGGAAAGCAAGCTAAACTAAACTACTGATTTTAGCATGCAAAACAGTGAGATGTATCAAATATGATTAGACAGGAAAACAAAAAGTCATATAAACTGAACAGAACGAGAAGCCCATCCCCTCGAGAACCTCATCACGCAAACGGCGAACCGTCGCGCGATGGAGTGGATATCTCGCGCGTGGGTCAATCTGTTCTTAGCAACTTGCAAATTTGCTGGCTTTGGGGCCAAAAACTGATATTGATTACCAGCCCTGACCCTGTCAGCCCCCCTCAGGGATCAAAACAGTGAAGGCTGAAAATTATACCTTTGCTTGAATGATTTGAATATGGTTTGAGTGAGGTGGTATGCCTTTGACAAGTAAATAGGTGGTAAGGATTTTGAATGAGAGAAGATCAAAGTTGTAGTTCTTGTTCTTCTTTTGGGATTTTTTTGGTAACCCTTTGGAAGAAGAACCATGGGGGTTATTTATAGGAGAATGAGAGGCTTTGTTGGTGGCTAGACAAGGTCATGCAGCCAGCCAACAATGCTGGCTGCACTTACTTGGTGGAGAAGTAGGGTGCAAAGTTGATGGGAGAGTGGGGGTTTAGGTGGTGCGAGGATGGCCGAGCAAACACCGTCCAGTTGATGGAACGGGGTTACATGGACCTGCAGACGCCTCATCATCACAAAATCCAGTTGGATACGACAGGTGTCGACCATCGCGCGATGGATTGATACCGTCACGCGAGGGTTCTAGCTTCCCCGCGATGGTCAATCAGTCATAGTTTGACTTTGACCACCACCTGGCAAGTAGAGCATCGCGCGAGTGTCTCAGTAAGTCGCGCGAGAGTCAAACCCTTAGTCAAAGTTTGGGTTTAATGGTTCTGGGGCTAAGGGATGGGTTCCACACACACCAAACTCAAGCCATTTCAATCAATACTGTTCGCGACCTGATTCATCATCGGGGGAACAAGAAACTGAAAAGAGATAAAATGACTGAGAAATCAGATTGGGGTGTCTACACTCCCAAAAGCATTCTCAAGGCTCTTCCTTCCTTAAAATCCTCCATTTTTCTCCTCATCATTGAAGTGAGTTTTTGCTCACTTCAAGACCTCCTACTTCCCAACAACCCCCTTTATCAAACCGTATCCATCATATCTCCCGATCGCTTTCATCCGTGTTCATTCGTAGCCGTCCATTCCCATCCAAGTTCAAAGATCAAAGGTATAAACTAGTTTCCTTGAGGTAGGTTCTGACAGTACCCCTGAGGGACCCTCTCTATGATCAGGATCAACCTCCTTTGGGTCAGATCCTGACTTAAAAACCATTTTCAAAACAAAAGCAAGCCTCTGTGCTGAGAAGGTTACACCACGCGGCGCTTTGATGCATCACACGGTGTAACCTGATCAAGCGTGCGGCATTCCATTGAGCTATCGTACCTTCGCTCAAACTGTCTGGATCATATCTATTTCTTGTCGGGCCTCTTTTATTAAAGCATTGGTGTTTTCAAAACAAGACCATATCCACAAGCCATGCCTGGTTTTAAAATAATAAAGCTTCTTTGGTCATTCTGAAAGATCAAGGATTTAAAAGCTGTTTTCTGTTCATGGCTTGGGAGGATGGTATTTTTCAGAGTAGTTGGCTTAAAACCCCGCGCGTGTTAAGCCAACTTCGTGAAAATTTGAAAACAAAGAGGAAACACCGCACGACATTCTGTAAAACCGTGCGCTGTATTGCGAAATGCCGTGTACAAGGATACTGTGACCCAGACAGTTTCTGTTGAAAGTTCCTTTTATTTGGCATCATCTTTTTCATCACTGTACAGTTAACACCACGTGCACGCCAATGTGATCTATTACCCATGTCCTTTTCCCATTTGCTTGCTTATTCAAGAGTTTGATCTTCCAAATGATATTCTAAATTCCCTCTTTTGAAAGAGTTTAGTAGAGACTGGTTTTTTTTACCGGGCGAATGGGGTGCATTTTTCTCAATAAAAACCTTCCCCATCCGTAACATGGCTCCCGAACCCAAAAGTCTCGACGTTTTCGCTAGATCAAGGGCCTTTTTCTTTTCAAAACGCACTCTCGATTTCTCGGATCATCCATCTCAAAAATTCGGGTGGCGACTCTTTGTTCTGGGCGCGCGCCGGTCGGGGAGCCCATAACCGGCCTCTCCATGCGTACAAAGCACTAAAACCTTTTAACCTAGGACAGGAACCCGCAAGATAGGATTTCTTGCATCTAACCCCATATACTATCTATGTGTTACTGCTTTCCATATCTCATGCCTGTACATACATTCATACCGTTTTGCGTAGGAGCATGCTAGGATGGCTTTTAGATTGTCTCTTGTCGAGTCTATCTTATGCCTATTAGGACGTTGCCCTCAAACCGATGACGAGTCGTGCATTTTGATGTTGCAAGTTATCAAATTTTCAAGTCCTTAATCAATGAGACTTTGGGAAATCAAGACTTTCTAAGCCCTTGTCTAAACGCCCGATAGAGATTTCAAACAGAAAACTAGGAACAACGGAGAGAATGTCTTGATACTTACACCACTCAGGTTAAAAGTGCTAATCACTCACACCGCTCAGGCTCTGGCACAGTGCTACTTACTCCATTTCGGTTCCGGTGTCATCTCTTCACCGAGTTGTTCCGAACTCCAACATTGAAACTTTGAGTAGGGTATAGTCAAAGGTTTAGACTATTTTGACATCTCTTAGCGTTAGTCGATTCAATCATGGATACACCGTCGAAAAAAGAATCCGAGGATTTTGGGCACCGTTCGTATGTCATGAGACAGACTTTCTCTAGTTCTAGAGTCTAGGAGGACACCGACGACGTTGACATGCGCATTTTCCCTACTTTCAAATTCTTTTAAATAAAATTGCTGTAGGCTGTCACTGAGCTCTTATATTTTGCTGTCTAGCTGCTACATCATCATGGGAAGCTCCGAAATCAAGAGCGAAACCTACTTAGGAACGTCCACTGGGTTTGCTTGAGGATCTGGTTAGGGGTTTGCTTTTCAATCAGTCACAATGGAAGCTCTAGCCTGCACTCTGTCAAGGGAAAATTCATCGCCGACTCCCCCGCATGAATCACATCCGTCCACGCCGTCTCTACCCGCATCACTGAAGTTGGTCAAGACCGAAATTTAAGTTAGTCAAGACCGAAATTTTAGACATGGCTGATGTCCCACCTCAGGACCTTGCTATTATTTTGGCAGATCTCCAACACAACCTGGCTATCATGCAACAAAGGGCTGACCAGGCTGATACCTCCATGGCCACTCTACTTGCCTTGATCGAGGAACGACTCCCCGTAGGAGGGGAGGCGGTGAAAGGCACGAGCGCCAGCCCGCGGCCTAGGAAGGTCCTCTAGTCGAGATTCCTGCCCCGAATCCAGAAATGGCTGCACTGATTGCCAAGTTGGCAAAGCTCGAAGAAACGGTTGCCAAGGCTGAAGAGGTTGGTGCAGGAGGTTTGGACATGGATCGGCTCTGCCCATTTCCAAATGCTAGGCTGCCAGAAAGGTTCAAAATACCGGACTTTGCGAAGTTCGACGGGACGGGTGATCCCAAGACTCATCTGCTGGCTTATCATAGTGCGATGAAACTGCATGGGGTTGAAGAGGATGTGATGGCTTAACTTTTCCCATAAACGCTCTCCGGTCCAGCCTTCCAATGGCTCTTATCTCTGGATATTTCAAAGCAAAGGACGTGGGAGGATATCGGTGCAGCCTTCAATGCTCAGTACAGCTACAACACGCAGCTCAAGATAACCACTCGAGAGTTGGAGTCAACCAAGATGCACACAAAAGAGTCTCTTCTTTGACTCCGGTCTTGCCAAGAACCGAGTCCTCTTCCTCTACTTCAGCTCCAAAATCCAAGCCGCGCGCTTATACTAGGAATAGTACTGCACTGTTTGGCAGCAATAACTACGCCAATGCAACTTCTGCCGGCAACAATTCCACAACTCAAAGTTCCAACCACATTGTGGATGTTAACCAAGTGCAAACCCTTCAGAAACCCCAGAACTGAAATCAACCCGGAATTTTGCCAACTTCGAGGCACCACTTTCCTCGGTGTTGGAGAAGATAGTCAAGTCTGATCATCTCAGGCACTTGACTCCAAGCCCACTTCCTCAAACCCACCTCCCAGCCATAACCCAAATGCTTTCTGTGCCTACCATCAGATGCCCGGCCATCACACCGACTCTTGCTATCGTCTCTGTCATGTGATACAAGATTTGGTAGATAATGGCACCCTTCCAACCCCACCTACCAAGCCCAATGTCATTTCTAATTCCTTGCCAAAGTACAACAACCAGGTTAACCAGGTATCCCTCAGCTCCACTAAAATCCATCCAAACTCCACCATAGTCAACCCCACTGACTATATAACCTCAAAGCATCACCCTAAACCAATTGTGGCCATTCCGACGGAGTTCGATGTTAACATGCTAGCAGTCAATTGGAACATAGAAGACAAGGCAAAAGAATGGGAAGAACTCACTGGAGATTGGAACGAGCGCTACCTTATGGGCTTCCTTGCAATTCCAATTGTCGATCAAGCATGGTTGGATCATTAAAAGATGAGTGGAATGCAACACAAGCAGATCCTTTAGATGGTCTGTCACTATTCATGCTTTTCCATCAGCCTGGACCCGCCGCGCCCAAAGAGGAAGTGAAGGAGTACGTTTGGGACCCAGAACCCGACGCAGCGCAGCTAGCTTGGAACCAGAACTTCAACATGGAGCAGGATAGCACCGATGATACTATAGATGAGCGGTACTTAGACTACTATGTTGAGGGAGAGATTATCCCCGATGAGCATCGCCAGCTTGGGGCAGTGCTACCACTGATACATTCAATCTCAAATGACATCCTCCCATGCGGTAACCATGAGTGTGATCCAACTGTCAATATCGTGTCTTTGAAGCTGCCGCGTCCTTTTGTGGCTTCTAGTGACGAATGTGCAATTATGGTCCTAGATGCACCACCTGATGACCTGTGGGAGGTGGACGAGATTGTCGATCTTAACAAGAGCTTGTTACCGATTGATCTTTGGGACATCGATAAGGTTGTCGATATAAACATGGGTGATCAGGTATGGACCGTCAACTCTGCTCTTGTAGATGAAGGTTTCTGGGATGTTCCGTTCGTCACCAATCTGGGGTTGCCTTTTGTGGAAGCTACTGCACAGGACTCTACCTTTTGGGAGGGGATAGTAATGGAAGATTTGGAGTGGGATTTGGCTACGGGTCAGGAATTGTCAACAATGGTTGCATCAACGGACAAAGGAAAGCGCAAGTTGGAGGAAGTACCAGCAGATTTCTGGGACTCCATTGACACATCCTCTTGGTGGGACGTCGCTAACGTGACGAGAAGCGGCCGAGTTTTTCAGCCTTCTAACCTTCAGGCTAGAAGCTCGTCCAACCCTCTGGCTCAGAAACCCACTGCTCCACCGCTGCAAAAGAGTGTTCCTATATTTCCAAGCGGCATCTCGGAAGAAGATGTTATCCAGAAGCAGCTAGAAAGGATTCCTGCCGCTGTCTCTGTTTGGGGTCTGATATCATCGTCAAAGGAGCATCGTGAAAGGTTTTCTGCAGCTCTAGCTCGTCTCGAGGTACCGACCGACATTACCCCCGAAGCTATGATTGCCTTAGTCCTGTCTCTTCTCTCTAAGCACTCCGTTACATTCACCGAGAAGGATTTGCCCATCGATGGGACTGCTCATAACTGCCCGATGTACATTACTATCAAGTGTAGGGGACATTGGGTGCCAACTATGCTCATTGACAATGGTTCTACAATCAACGTCTACTCGATGAGGGTCGCTTATCATCTGGGGCCTACCAAGAATGACCTTACACCCTCCAATTTGGCAGTCAAAGCTTATGATAATATGCGCCATGTGGTAGAAGGGACTTTAATGCTTAAGCTCGACGCCGAGGGTTTTGAGATGCATGTGGAATTTCACATGGTTGACATCCCCGCTACCTCCAATCTGCTGCTGGGCAGACCATGGCTGTGCCTTCAACTCTATATCAGAAAGTCATGTTGGGGCTTCCACTAGGACTTCAACTATTTGCGAAGATTCTGGGATCCGCCCGCTTAAGGATGATAGGACACCTATCTTGGGCATAATGCACGGAGAAGAAGACTCAGACTTTGGAGGTTTCTCCTTCGATACATCCGGCTCAGTCCTTTCCATTGTCATGGATGACGACTTTATCATCAGTTCAACTGCCCTCGAGATCATGAGGAAGATGTCATTCATGTCTGGCTGAGGACTCGGGATCAACCAGCAGGGGATTGCTGAGTTCCCCATCTTTCCTTTTACCGAAGGCCGCTTTGGTTTGGGATACGTTCCCCCTGCCAAAGATGCCAAAAAGAGGAAAGGTGCAGGAAAACCTCAAACCCTTTATGGTAATCCCGACAGCTACTTTGTCCGTGAAGGAGGTGGTACCGCTTATCTGGGATAGATTGAGCCATTTTGGGATCCAAAAACTTGCACTTGGCTACCGAGTTTCGAGATCTTCGCTACCGACACTTGGTCTGATGATGAGGACGAAATAGCTAAGGAGAGCTGGCTAAGGAGGAGTTTAGGAAGCAGCTGGCCAGGATCAAGGAAAAGGTTGATTGGGTGAAGACTTTTGATCAGGGGAACTTGGAGATGCTGTTCTCCCAACTAGGTTTGGTTGGCAAGGATGATGTGACACCCCGCTTTCCGGTAGCCGGCGGTACTGCAGGATGGCAGGCTCCGTCCGGACGGGAGGGGGGTAAGTTATGGTTTATAAGAAAAGATTCCTCCTACTTGTACAAGGCCTTTTAAAGCCGTGAGGGCGGGCCAAAGCACATAGGAACTTCACAGTTAAGCGTGCTTGTCCTGTGAGCAATCCAGGGATGGGTGACCTCACTGGGAAGTCTATGGGCTTTGGGCGTCCAAAGCGGACAATATTGTACAAAGATGGAGCGGGTCGTTACAGGTGGTATCAGAGCACAACCCTGGTCTACATGGTGGGGGCCACCTCTAGAATCTGGTACGAGCACACTGATTGTGCTGTACAGAACTAAGTGCCACACCATGGCCACCAGGGGAAGGTTGCTGGGCCTGTGCAATGAGGACGTTGCATCCCTAAGGGGGGTAGATTGTGACACCCCGCTTTCCGGTAGCCGGCGGTACTGCAGAATGGCAGGCTCCGTCCGGACGGGAGGGGGGTAAGTTATGGTTTATAAGAAAAGATTCCTCCTACTTGTACAAGGCCTTTTAAAGCCGTGAGGGCGGGCCAAAGCACATAGGAACTTCACAGTTAAGCGTGCTTGTCCTGGGAGCAATCCAGGGATGGGTGACCTCACTGGGAAGTCTATGGGCTTTGGGCGTCCAAAGCGGACAATATTGTACAAAGATGGAGCGGGTCGTTACAGATGAAGAGGTTGAAGTGCTGATGCATGGGCCCGACTCTCCAGACATTCTCGAGGATCTAACCTCCCTCATCGTGGAAGCAAAAGGTAGTATCAATAACTGCATTTTTACTCCGCGTTTTACATGCATTAATGATGCATCTGAATCTGATACGGAGTCTGTCGAGTCTAGGTCTAGCTTAGAGTTAGAGTTTGTGCCTCTCGGCCCTCCACGTCGTAGCTTTTACTTTGAATTTGAGTCGACTGTACTTGGCAACCCTATTGGGTTTTATGAAATGCATGATCCTACTTTTGACTACTTTGCTAACTTCTACATAAACTGTGTCGACCCAGCGATGAAGGAACAGACCTCGACGGGAACATCCCGGCTGAGTTGCGTTCCCTCATCGAAAAGGAAGACGAAAGGCATGATGTAAACACCCTATTCTGGATTGTCCAGATTAGTTTACTGACCGTCCTTGGTTCCCTAATGATGATTAAGGTCAAGAGCATCCCGAGGATGTTGGTGTGTTTGAGCTTTGAGCATTCCAGAACCTCATCCAAACCTTGTTGAACTCCACTTTGAACCTTTCAAGCCAGAATCAAATGGCCTCAGCAAAACCCTACTTGCTTATGCTGGAGCTTTGCTAGCTTGCTCTGGTAGGCTGCCACGTGTCAGTCATCGACCGTTGACTTAGTTACCTCTAGGTCACGTTCTGACGCATGCTAATCAAAGCCAGTCAAATACCACTATTCAAGCACGTGCACGAAACTTTTGCGGCTACCCCATTATGATGAATAGTCCCCCTGATGATTATAACCTGCAAGGACATTCCCCTCTCTCTCCTACACCTTCCATCAAGCCAAGTCCCATGCATTTAATGCATGGAGACTTCCCTCCTTACCCAACCAGCCCTAACCATCCTGGTTACCAACTTCTTCAGCTAACCTCCTTGCCTATAAGAGTTTTCAAGTCTCTTTCTCCTTGTTTTCCTTGGTCCTCTTGTTTCCTCTCTTTTCCTCCATTAAAAGAGTAAGCAAGCAGTCCCTTCATACAACATTCATACCCACACACCCATCATCCATCTTCCAAACACCAAGCTCAAGCTCATTCATTCTATCAACCTTAAGCAAAGGTATACCACCTTTTGAGGTCTTTCTGTTCTGACCCCTGAAGGGAGCTAGCAGAGTCAAGGCTGTAACCAATACCAATCTTGGCTCTAATGATAGCAAGGTTTCAAAGATCGTGTGTAGTAATCAATGGCGCACGCCAGTAAAAATAAGCCGTACGCGTGCGCTATTGGCGTGGGGATCATTGGTCAGCTGTTTTCTGCTTTTCTTTCTCTTTTATCACCTTATTGCATGATACGAACCAGTTTACTGTTTTCTGTATTCTAGAACTGCTTAGCTGTAGTGTTCAATATCTACTTTTGTGTGCTTTAAAAGGGCTCTGGGATGTTTTTGGTCATATTCCAGAGCCCTGATGATATAAAGGCAAGCACTGGACAAGAGGTGTAATTGGCGTACGGCTTAAGTTGACTAGAGTACGAAAGTTATAATAAGGTTCAGTGGCTGGCCCTTGCATGGCAATTTTGTCTTGGCCTCTTGTTATTCCCCCACACTGTTTATGGGGTGTTCTATTTATTTTTTATGGTTCAAAGCCATCCTTCCTGTCTGTAGCTGTATTTATTTTGCCGTATAACTGTGTGGTTTGTCTTGGCTGGGCACTGGTCCTTTCCAGAGCCCAGAGGGTTGAAAACAGGAACTGTGAGTTTGAGGCAACTGAAGTATGCCAGTAAGATGGTGGCGTGCACAGGTCTTGCTAAGCATGCAGTGGCCTGGCCAGCGCATGTTGGTGTGTTGCCTGCACACGTCCCTTCGGATCAGCGTACTCCAGCTTGCTCAAATTGCTCATACGAGTGCTTGTTCTCAATCTATGTTCATTGCTTCAATAAATCATCCATATCATTTTGCCACATAATGCAACTTGTTATAGTTTTAATCCCCTTTAACTGATCCCCCGCCCTAATTGGCTAACAAAAAATGATTAATGAGAGAAAAATGCAAACGTTTTATAAAATGCCCGAGTAGATACCGATCTTCGGATTGGGCAAGAGGAGTGCCATAAAACACTTCCCCTCTCGTGACCTGGCTCTCGAACCTCAGATATCAAAGGTGACAACTGTCCAGTCTACAAGCCTTTTTCAAATCAAACACGTAGCAAACGTTTCAAGTTTGGTTCCTCGGATATTTCACCGCTAAAACTTGAGTGTCGACTTTGAATCGAAGCGTTTCGCCTCGCTTTTCCAAAAAAGGACCGCACCCAAAATTTTCAAAAATAATTTCCCGAGGCGCGTGCCCATAGTGGCGACTCTGCTGGGGACTCATTGCATTGATTAATATTTGGAAATTAATATATAAATGAACAATCTTTTCAAAAGTTTGTCAAAACAGTATGCTCCACGCTGCTAAAGAACGGGATGGTAACGTAACAGGATCTCTGCATCCGACCAATCCGAACTGGGGCTTTTGCTATTGTTCACTTGTGTAGTTTTCTCTGGATATTAATCAATAAAAGTGAGCCAAACTTCAAAAGGTGTTTGTCGAAACATTGTGTTTCTCTCTCATTCAATCATTCTTTGGCATTCTTCACTTGCATCAATGTTGGCTAGCCCCGCTGAGGTGTTTTGGGTAACCGGCAAAGTTTACTGGAGCCCGGGATCCTCGAATGCCTAACAACCTTAGACGATGATGGGTCGTAATACCGTTCGACTGTTGGTTTGCTATATGCGTTGCAACGGGAGGTTTATCGCGGCTCTAGTCAGAGGAACCCCTCTAAACCAAAACAGGCCTCTTCATGTGTACAAAGCACTAGAATCTTGCAACCTAGGATAGGAACCCGCAGGATAGGATTTCTTGCATCTAACCCCATATACTATCTATGTGTTACTACTTTCCCTATCGCATGCCTGTACATACATCCATAACCGTTTTGCGTAAGAGCATGTTAGGGCAGCTTTTAGGTTGTCTCTTGTCGAGTCTATCTTATGCCTATTGGAACGTTGCCTTGAACCAATGACGAGTCGTGCATCTCGAGGTTGCACATTATCAAATTTTCAAGTCCTTGAATCAATGAGACTTTGGAAAATTAAAACTTTCTAAATACTTTGTCTAAAACCCGATCGAGGTTTCAAACAGAAAACTAGGAACAACGGAGAGAATGTCGTGATGTTTACACCACTCAGGTTAAAAGTGCTAATCACTTACACCGCCCAGGCTCTGGCACAGTGCTGCTTACACCACTTTGGCTCCGGTATCACGCCATTTACGCCGAGTTGTTCTGAACTCCTGCATTGAAACTTCGAGAAGGGAATAGCCAAAGGCTTAGACTATTTTGACATCTTTTAGTGTTAGTCGATTCAATCAAGGATACACCATCGAAAAGAAAATTCGAGGATTTTGGGCATTGTCCAAATGTCATAAAGACAGACTCTCTCTTGTCCTAGGGTCTAGGATGACACCGATGACGTTGGCATGCTCATTTTCCATTCTTTCAAATCTCTTAAATAATATTGTTGCAGGCTGTCACTAAGCTCTTATACTTTGTTGCCTAGCTGTTGCATTGTCATGGGGAGCTCTGAAATCAAGAGCCAAACCTACTTGGGAATGTCTACTAGGTCTGCTTGAGGATCTGGTTGAGGGTTGCTTTTCAGTCAGTCACAACCGAAAGCACTGGCCTGTACTCTGTCAAGGGAGGATTCACTGCCGACAACTCCTCACGAATCACCTCCGTCCACTCCGTCTCCACCTTCTTCACCGAAGTTGGTCAAGACATAAGCTCTAGCCATGGCTGATGTCTCTCCTCCGAACCTTGCCACTGTTTTGGCAGATCTCGAACACAACCTGGCTATCATGCAGCAAAGGGCAGATCTCGAACTTCAATCCGCATTTCAACTGGTGCAACTCCATATTCCCTATTCTACAAGATGGAAACAGTGCTCCCCATTGAACTTGAGGTTCCATCATTGAGAATCATGGTTGAAAGTGGTCTCGAAGAATCTGAATGGCTGAGTGGGAGATTTGTCAAGCTGATGTTGTTTGATGAGAGAAGGCTCCGTGCTTTGTATCATGTTCAAGGATATCAGCACCGGATTACCCGTGCATTTGATAAAAGGGTAAAATCTACGGATTAGTCGAAGGGGATATGGTTACAAAGAAAATCCGTGCTCCATTGTTTAATCCCCGTGGGAAGTTTCGACCAAGGCATTTAGGGTCCTACATCATTAAGACCATCCTATCCGGGGGTGCTGCTAAGCTTATCGATCTTGATGGCAACGAATTCAATACATTGGTCAACCTGGATCAACTCAAGTGTTACTATCCTGGAGAGAAGCTCGTTGGATAGAAAACCACAAGGGTGGGCGATGCCAAACAAAAGTTAGAGCAGCCTGCTAGACCAAAATCCTAAGGAGGCGGTCTAGGCAAAAATAAATAGGCAAAAAGTCGAAAGCTCGCTAGACCGAAAACCTGAAAAGGCGGTGCTAGGCAAAAGTTAGAGCGTAAAAGGAGAAGTTAAAATACATGAGTGAACCTTGGCCTGAACTACGTTCTGACTTGATTTCTTGAAAAGGGATACGTAGGCAATCTTAGCTTGAGACCCGGTCATATTCTATCAGCTTGATCCACGGTTTGATGTTTTTGGTCCACTTCAAGAGTCGAGAATGTCGAAAACAAATTGAAGCTGCATTGGAGAATCAGAAGGGGAAAACTCTTTTGTCTTTCAAATTTATTTCAAAATACTTCTTCAAATGCACAAGCTGAGCATAAAAGCCTTAAAACAGTTAAAGCATGAAAACCAGAACGAAATGCTTGACAAGCCTAATGGCTCACAGCTTATTCTAAGAACAGCAAAGTGGTTCGGAGTCAGTCGATATTTTCTCTTGCATGCACATCTGCTCTTAGCCACTGCCTGTATCGATTTCTCAGCCTCGGGGTAAAATCTATCACTTCTGCCTGAATAACCCTAAGGCCCCAGCGCCTCTGGTACCCGTTGAGTGTTTGTGCATTAAAGTTGGGGACTCGGAAGCCCCCAGTATTGATACGATTGTTCTCCTGTGGGATGCCTAGTTGACGAAGGATGCGGCCAGGAATATAGAAAATGAATGCTGTCAGCCCTGCAATCACCATCCTATCGAACCCGTCAGAGTGAACGGCCATGTCCGGCAGGTCCAGCCAAGGGCACCTCTAAACAATTTCATCAAGCAGCATCTGCTGCAGGAACTCGTACCAGCCTTCCAGGTCCATGTCAGGGTACCTCATTCCTCTCTGATGGATTCTCTTTGGAAAAAGATTCCAGCCAGCTACCGGTGGGTGCAGCAGCCCAGTTTGTACAACAGCCATAACTGCGAGAGCGAAAAGTCAATTAAGAAGCCAGATAAGACTTGAGTGAAAAAACAAGTAAGGAGCTAGGAAGCAGCCTCCTAAGCCGAGCGTCGAGGTAAAATGAGAAAGTGCAAAAATCGAAAAAAGGTGAGCTGAGTGAGTTTACTTGAAGCAAAAGCGGACTCCCGCTGAAGATGTTTGTCTGGCCAGTGTATACCAGATCCAAACCAAGGAGTGTCTCGGCTAGGACCAGAGGAATCATGTTCCTTTGTGCCCCCATTTGAGCGGCAACGCTTACTAGCAGAGGGCCAGCCCTCTATCGGCAAGGATGAGCAGATAGGCAGCAAGTAAACATATTGACAAGGAAAAATAGTGCCGAGCTTGCACGGCTATGTTGTCCAAATCATCGTTTGGACTGTACCTTTCGATTAAGCGCATAATATTAACTTGGCCACCTTCAAGCAGAGTGTTGGCCAAACCATAGGAAATGTTGAGTGAAGATGCCAGCAGTCCTGGCATGCTTACTTGATAAGGAGGGACATCAATTGTTGGAGATGCGAAGGTACGGAGATACTGTAGGGGGATGAAAACAATTGATGCTCAAAACAACACCAATATGCAACGGCCACTCATGTCTCTTCATTGGAACCCTAGTTCGTCGTCGGAACCCTAATCTGCAAAACAGACAAGGGGTGAGTGCACCTTTGCCTCTCGTGGCAAAGGCCCTCCGATGCTTAAGTCAGTATTACGTACCCCAGAAGAAACCTAATTATCCATAAGAGAATAATACCAATGCAATGTATTGCATACCTTTTCCCTCTAGGCTTATCTCGTATTTATAGATTTCACAGATGCTTGCTGCCCAAGCATCCTTATTGCCCTAGGTTTCCTATCTCATATTGGAAACCAAATATTCTGGATTTTCATTCCCTTATCAGTTCACTACCTTAATCCTTTTAGGATTCTGTTCCATAGCTGGCCGAACATTCCATTCCTGTTGGGTATCTTTCTTGGATCCTTTATTCTCGACATCCCATTCCTTTACAGAATACCACTATTCTGGAACCTTCCAGAGTATTCCATCCGCTCCAGCACTTGACTGGAGTTCTTTCCTTGTTCAGCTATCTCGTTGCAGAACAGATTGCCTGGACCAGTGTCATCTCATGTCTTTGCCTTTTTCTGCCAAACAGACTGCTTGGACTAATGACTTTTCATGCCATTAACCCATCTTGCCGAACACTGCTTCACACAGTGGTTTATCTTACCGTATTTATTCCATGATCCCACGTACCACGTGTTCGGGCCCCATTTGTACCTGTTCGGGAATACCTCCTTACAATTGCTCCCCAACTTTGCTCGTTGCCACTGTTCGGGGGGCTACTAGTAAAGCTAGAAGTAGTCCTTGAGCCGAGCTTCTCAGGTCCCTTGTGGATATAGTATCTAAACCCATGTGTTTTTGGCGGTTTAGTCATCATGTTCTAGAAGTAATGACTCCACGTGGCACGTTTCGTATGCCTTGCATTTATTTTGAACTGACGTTTTAGCCAAATGGCTTCAGAATGGCATCCTTTGAAGCCCTCTTTCAGTTACTTTTCTTGTTAATGGTGTAGGGGTGATGTTTCGCCTCCGTCAACCCCTTTGTACCCATCAAAGGGTCTTGATAGGGTTTTTACCCCTATTCCGCAAACCCTCCTTTTCTCTCTCTAAAACCAGGCAAAGAACCTCCTATTCCTTTACCATCGCCACCGTCTACAACTTCATTCGTGTCTCAGGAAACTGCTGTACTTATCTCGTAAGCATTTTCATTCCTTACTCTTATCCCATTTCAGTTTTTGAGATTTCGACCTCTTTTCTGGAGTCCCAATCTCTCTCATACTCACATTTCATTTTTATTTTGGAGTTTCCACAGTTTCAATGGCGGATGAAAGTGAAAACGCTCCCAAACCCAGTAAATTTAGGAAACTTTGCAATAACCCCACAGCCATGGCGACGTTTAGGACAGAATATAGCATTCCTAAAAATGTAGGACTCGAACTTGCCCCATTAGGAGCAGATAGGGATTCTGGTTCATGGGATAGGATGTGTATCCCAATCGTAGCTATCGTTGCAAGAGGAGTTTGCTTCCCCCTCCACCCATTACTTCGCCATGTTTTGAATTGGTACCGACTCACACCCATGCAAGTTTCCACCAATTTTTTTAGGTTAGTAATGGGTGTAGTCGCTCTGAATAGGATTTTGGGAACTCAATTGGGTATATGGGAAATTCAATGGTGGTATAGCATTGTGCTAAACCCTTAGCACAACACCTACTATTTCAAGGTTAGGAGAGCAGATAAGCGTTTCATGCTAAACCTGCCAGACTCTGCTCGTGATCATGAAATCGATTTCTTTAAGTCACTGGAGGCTTTGAGCCAACAGGGGAAGATGGTCAAGTGGAGGGCTTTCATTGCCCCCACATATGAGGCTACCCACGTATGCTCCTTTATTTACTTCGCGCTTTCGTGTATTTTCTATTTACTACTTTTCTGCACCTTCTAACTTCTGTCTGTGCCTTTAACCTATAGCAATTAATGCCAACAAATGGCCCAGAAGAGAACCCAGCTACGTCTAAACAACGGACATAAATAGGGTGCTCAAGTATACAGGGGAGCTTGGAACTTTGAGGGCTGGTCGGGGTCGTAACTCGAACGTGCTCTTGGGTTACGATCCTGCCTACAAAGGTTTCATTGACAGAAGACTCAGCAACCCAAGCACCAGTGCGGCCTCAACCTCGACTGCTCCCCAGCCAAGGAACTCAAGATCCAATGCCGGAGTGACAATTGCCGAACAGCCAGGAGAGATTCCAATTTCCACAGGTGTCCCCCTGCCGCACTTGGTGCTCAGAAGATCCTCTCAAAGACAGGCCGTTCCTCAACAATAGCCCGAACATCCAACTCCCAACTGTGATACTAGCCAATCGTCTTCCTCTGGTTACTCACCATCTCCTCCACACTCAAGAACTATAACCCGCCAACCCCTGAACCTCAGTACCCTACTCACTGTCACTTCTCGGGGATGTGGTGCCACCGGTAGGGTGGTATCAACCGATTATGCTCCACCACCACCTCGTCGCACCAAAGGGGCTTCAACACGATCCTCCTCTTCTCCTCATGACAATTCGATTGAGGCTATTGATGCTCATAGGGACAAATGCCCTAGGAACCAAGATGCCGGAGTCCCCGATGCAGAAGCTTCCATATCAACTCTGAAAACTCCCCCACAGAGCACCCAAGTAATCCACGAGACCTGGGCCCCTCAATTCATAACGGGTGGTCGTCTAGTAAACGTTGGGGATAGTGCAAGCTCTTCAGAGACTGCACTGGCCCTTACGTAAGGCTTGTTGCTGCTCATCGACATGCAGAAAGAGTCCTCATCTCCTTCTGACCGGCTTGTGTCCACCGGACTTGTCAGTGAAATCAAGGTAACTAAAATTCTCTTATAACTTTAGCTTTACCTTTCTCGTGATGGCTAATATTCTTAACTTTAAGTTATGTCTGGTACTCCATAGTTCATCCAAAAGATGGTCACACTAGGCCAGAAGTTTCAAAAAGCTGAAGCTGAAAGAATCAAACTTTTGAACGACAATATGAGGCTACTTCGAACAGACTCCAAATTGGAAAGAGAGAGAGATAAGGCTAAATTGGAGTATGATGAAGTGAAGGGTAAACTTTATACTGCCGAAGGCAACCTCAATCAAGCATTGGCTGAGATAGATAATACGAAGAAGGCTGCCTTCGAAGAAGGGTATACAAAGGGCTTTGATGTCGCCACTGCTGATTATGTTGGCCAAATGCCTGCCATTCAAGATCAAATTTGGGTTGCCAGTTGGGAAGCTTGCTTGACAAAGATTGGCACTGCTGAAGACTCAGTCCTCTTGGTGGAAAACGACTAACCAAGCCGCTGTGCTGCAGCCTCTCAGGAGTATGATGAGCCCCCAACTGGCGATGTTGACCAGCAGATAGACAAATTTGCAGATGCTGATGAAGAGATACAGATGGAGTTTCAAGATGCTGCCATCGAACATACGTAAGCTTGGGAGGCGACCAATGAGACTATTGTCCCGGAGGAGAATGCTGCTGGTGGTGGCTACCCCAACAATGAAGTGAATACAGAGGTCACGGCTGATACTCTCCCAGAAATCCAAAACCTGGATTGATTTGGTAAGTTTGCATCTACACTTTCAAACATTTGGCTGGTCCTTCGTGACCATGTTTTTTTTTTATTTTGGGCCCTGTGAGGCACCAGTACTTTCATACGTTTGATAAGACAGGTATTCGGCCCTCGTGGCATAACATTTGGTTTGGTGGCTATTTATGGCCTTATGTTTTGCTCGGCCTTGAACTTTTTGTCGTAGTTGCTTCAGTGTTTACTGGTATTTCATACCATTAATATGAATATCTCGTATGCTTCGTTTTGCTCCAAATGCATATATCCGTATGCATAGGTGTTTATCTGCGTAATCAAAAAGTTTAAGTCTATCATAACTTAACTAATTTGCTTAGTTACTCAAGTTACTCATACTTGGTATGTCCCTGAAATATGTTCGTATTCGGGGAGTGTTGCATGTATTCATATGTAACTAAGTTTATTCGTACTCGTTTAATGCATGTTCTCGTATGCTTTCCCAAGTTTGTTCATACTTGGACATATTCATCAGTTTTCCGTTGTTATCTAATTTTAAGTTTCTCGTACTTAAATATAAGTTAAGTCTAAGTGTACCATACTTAAACAAGTGTGTAAGTTTCTCGTACTTGATCATATCTAGTGTTTATGCATGTATTCATATATGCAACCCAAGTCATTCGTACTTGGCCATATCTTAGCAAATGGATACATATATTCGTAAGTGTTCAAGGCACCCATTCCCTACTCCCCAATACGAAGGGAGAACAAAGAAAAATCCTGGCTTCATATTTAAGCACTCAAAATGATTCTTTTAAAAACAGAATCTCATTCATAATTCAATGCTCAAGGGGGCGTTACGTGTACCTCTTGCAACTAATCAAACTAAAAACAAAGGAATTTTATTCATAATTCCCACACAATCACACGATCCTAAAACAAAATAAAAATAAACTGAAATCTTTCAAACGAAGAACTTCCTCAAGTTATGGACATTCCAAGGCCTTTGCACTGGGTTTCCGTCCAAATCTATCAGTCTATAGGCTTCTATTCCCACCATTTTAGTTACTTGATATGGGTCTTCCCAATTTGCCCCCAACTTACCCTCGTTTGCCACTTTGGTGTTGCCGAGCACCTTGCGAAGCACGAGGTCTCCAACACCAAATTCTCGTGGGTGAACGTGCTTGTTATAGCTTTTCATTAGCTGCCCCTGGTAAGAAGCTAGATGCACCAGGACCCTTTCCGTCCTTTCTTCAGCAAGGTCAAGCTCAATTTCAAGGGCCCTGTCATTGCCCCCACTTTCAACCAATGCAGTTTTGTTGGTTGGAAGGCCAACTTCTAGGGGTATGACTGCTTCTGTATGCCTATGAATAGGGGGTTTCTCCCATAGACCTCCTAGGTGTTGTTCGGTGTGCCCATAAGATCAGTGGCAATTCGTCATGCCATTTCCCCTTTACTTTATCCAACCTTTTCTTAATCCTGTCAAGAATGGTTTTGTTGGATGCTTCTGCCTGCTCGTTACTCTGATGGTAGGCTGGGGTTGAATAATAATTTTGTATCCCATACTGGGCACAAAAAGCTTTGAATTTCGTATGAAATTGGGACCTATTATCTGTAATCAAGGAATAAGGGACCCCGAATCGAGTGAAGAAAATATAGATCAACAAGACTGATCCTAAAAGGTATTTTTTGATTGGGAAAACATTGCCAGCAGACGAAGAGGCCGAGTTGGTAAGCTTTTTAGAAGAACATGTTGATGTGTTTGCATGGGTACCAGAAGAAATGCCCGAAGTAGATACAGATGTGATCTGTCACCACTTGAAGGTTGATCCACAACATAAGCCAGTTATTCAGGAGAAAAGAAGGGCAGCTGTACAGCATGTTGATGCTGTTATCGAGGAGGTAGATCGTTTGTTAGAGGCCAAAGCAATACGAGAGGTTTATTATCCAGAATGGTTGTCCAACACAGTGGTTGTAAAAAAGAAGAATGGAAAGTGGCGTGTCCGTGTGGACTTCACGGACCTAAACAAGGCATGCCCAAATGATAGCTTCCCTCTTCCAAGAATAGACCAGTTGGTTGACGCAACTGTTGGATACGAACGGATGAGTTTTCTCGATGCATATCGGGGATATCATCAGATTGCTATGTTTGGGCCTAATCAGGAGAAGACTTCTTTTATTACACCACGAGAGTTGTATTGTTATAGTGTCATGCCCTTTGGACTAAGGAATGCAGGGGCAACATATCAAAGATTGACGACCATCATGTTCAAAAAGCTGCTTGGCAAGACTATGGAGGTTTACATAGACGATATAGTGGTGAAAAGTAAAACAAGACAGGGGCACATAGCGGATCTGCAAAAGGCTTTTGGAATCTTGAGGAAATACAAACTAAAGCTCAGCGCCTCAAAATGTGCGTTTGGAGTAAGTTTTGGGAAGTTCCTAGGCCACCTGGTGACTGTAAGAGGAATTGAAGCTAATCCTGATCAAATAACAGCCTTACGAAAGCTACAAAGTCCCAAAACCACAAAGTAAGTCCAGAGGTTGACTGGAATGGCTGCAGCACTCAACAGATTTATCAGCAGATCAAGTGATAAGTGCAAACCCTTTTTTCAGTTATTAAAAAGAGGGAAGGATTCAAATTGGGGGCAGAGTGCGAGCAAGCCTTCCAGGATTTGAAGAAGTATTTGGCCGATGCTCCACTTTTGTCAACTCCACAACCAGGTGAGTCTTTAGTTTTGTATTTGGCTGTTTCCAAACATGCTGTAAGTGCAGTCCTGTTAAGAAATATGGGACTCGAGCAAATCCCTATCTATTATGTAAGCAAAACATTGCTAGATGCAGAAACGAGATATCTGCCCCTTGAGAAGTTGGTCCTAGCATTAAGGACGGCAACAAGAAAGTTGCCACATTATTTCCAGAGCCATAAGGTTATGGTTTACACTGAGTTCCCATTGAACTCACTAATACCGAAGGTAGATTTCTCGGGGAGAATCTCAACTTGGTCCGTCGAATTAAGCCAAAACGACATCGACTTTCAGCCACGCATGGCAATTAAAGGCCAAGTGTTGGCTGATTTTGTGGCGGAATTCTCACCCGTAGTGGCACCCCTGCCGCCTACGAGAGCGGAGCAGGTAACTAGGCCACCAGCAAAGAAGGTCAAAGCCCCAGCCGAACAAGATCCTCTTGAGTGGAAATTGTTTGTTGATGGTTCAGCATGTAATACAGGATCAGGGATCGAGATTGTGCTTTTTCCCCCTAATGGGGTAATGTTGGAGCTATCTGTTCAACTAGGGTTCAGTGCATCAAATAACGTGGCAGAGTATGAGGCACTCTTAGCTGGATTGAGGAGTGCAAGAACATTGAAAGTAAAGTGAGTTAGGGTGTATTATGATTCACAGCTTGTGGTTAATTAACTGTCCGGGGAATACGAAGCCCGTAATGAAAAGATGGCAACATATTTGCAGGCAGCCAAGGATCTGCTTGATACCTTCGAAAGGGTATACGTTGAGCAAATAAGTTCTGGACAGAATGCTCACGTAGATTCATTAGCCTGGTTTACTGTAGCCATACCAACTGAGTTTAAAAGAAAGGTAGCAGTGGTGTATTTGACTGAGCCGAGCATTAGGAGGAATGTGGAGTTGGTCTTGGACGTGAACCAAGGACCAAGTTGGATGGACCAAATTGTGGAGTTTTTACGAGATGAAATACTCCCTTCTGACAAAAAGGAGGCTCACAAAATAAAGACCAAATCTGCTAGGTTTTGGCTGTCCCCGGAAGGGAAGTTGTACAGGAAGTCCTTCACAGGTCCCTATTTGCTTTGTGTGCACCTTGAGATGGTGCAAAAATTCCTACACGAAATTCATGAAGGGACTTGTGGAAGCCATGTTGGGGGTAGATCCATCGCCCACCGAGCAATCACTCAAGGTTATTGGTGGCCACACATGCAAGAAGATGCAAAGGTATATGTGAAAATTTGCGAGAAGTGTCAAAATTTCTCACTTTTGATTCGAACACCAGCAAAAGATTTAATACCATTGATGAGTCCTTGGCCGTTTGCTCAATGGGGAATGGACATTGTGGGTCCACTTCACAAAGCAACTGGGAATCGAAAATTCCTGCTTGTGGCAACAGATTATTTTACTAAGTGGATTGAGGCAGAACCATTGGCCAAAATCACTGAACCTACGATAGAAAGGTTCGTCTTCAGGCCCTTGACCACTTTCTCTGTTGGGCTTCTTCTGACGTCCTCGATAGTCGGTTGATCCGGTACTTCTAAAGTATGAATATGTTGGGCCTTTGGGACTCTTTTTATGACGGAAATCAAACACTGTTGGGCCACTTTTTGATTACCTCAAATTTTTTCAACCCTATTAGATCCTGGGAACTTCACCATCTGGTGATAAGTAGAAGAGACAGCTCCCATCTTGTGCAGCCAAGTCCTTCCTCTAATTGCGTTATAGGAAGAAAGAACATCTACAACCAGAAAGTCTGTCCTCAACACCACTGATCCAGCCCGAACAGGTAACGTTATTTTCTTAAGGGGCCAGACGGCACCTACACCAAACCAACCAAGGGTGTTATGGATTGCTACAAGTCTGTCTGGGCCAGACCCAATTTCTTGAACGCATCATAGTACAACATTTCCGTATAACTCCCTGAATCTACCAGGATTCTCTCAATATCATATTCCTCAATTCGTAGGGTTATGACCGAAGTATCATTGTGGGGCACTTGAACTTCTCCCAAGTCTTCGTTTGTAAACTATGCCTTTGTTGCATATGTCGTCTCCTCGCCCTCTTTTCTTTCCCATCCTCATAACGTGCTAGTCATGTTTAATCTGCCGCTGGAGTAATCTCACCTCATTTCTCGTATAAGGCTCTGCTAATCCATGTATCATATGGATTATGCCCTTGGATTTTGTTCGTAATCCAACTCCATTGCTTTCTCTTTATCCTTAGAATCTTCCTGGACAAATTCTTTAAGCTAACCACGAGAGACCAAATTATCAAGGTGCCTCTTATACATCTCACAGTCCTCAGTCATGTGACTCCAATCCTTGTGGTAGCTGCAATGTTGATTTGTAGCCCGCTTCGCATTTTTGTCTCCTCCCAGGGTTGTGGGCCACTTGAAGTAAGGCCGATTCTTTATTCAATAACGAATTTTATAGATGGGCTCCTTCCAAACTGTGGTAATGGAAAAAAAAAGACTTGGGATCAGGTGCTGGCTTGTCTTTGTATGGCTCTTTCCTTGCCTATTCGTAGTCTTTCCTCTCTCGGTTGGTTTTGAGCTTTGGCTTATCTACTTTCTTAGCAAGCCCCATCCACGATTTTAAAATGAAAATTCAATCCTAATCCGTATCTCACGATTTTTTAATTTTGGAATCTGTGTCTGAACCATTAATCCACAGACAAAATCCAAAAGGCACGGATCGGTTCGGTCCGAACTGGTTTCACGGTTCTCGATTTTTCTCTGACAGCCCTAGCTTTTAGGGTAAGTTTGGCTTAAAAAGCCAAGTGACCTTTTTGTTTGTCTCTTTATTAAAAAAATTCGTGTTTCTTATTTTTGCATCAAAATTTTGTAACTTATTATGAAGAATCGAAAAAATACAAAATTATTATTGAAACTCATAATTTTTTAAATAAAGAAAAAATAAATAAAAGATAGTTTTTTTTATAATTATTTTTGTCTTTTTAAAATTTTTATGAGTTTTGATTATAATTTTTTACTTTTTTTATTTTTCTCGTCGAAACAAATTAATAAGTCATAAAAATTTGACGCAAAACTAAAAAATACAAAAAAAACTGAATAAAGTAAAAGAAAAGAAAAGAAGCAAAATTGACATTTTATGCCAAGCCCAACCAGGACTTCAAATAGATGATTATCTCCGTTCGGCTAAATAAGCCAAGTGGTTTATTTTTTTGTTCTTATTCAAATTTTTTTCGTATTCGTTAGTTTTCGTCAATTTTTGGGGGATTATTGCATTGTCATGATGAAAGGAATCTAAAAAGTAAAAAATTATGATCGAAACAAATTTTTTTTAAATAAAGACAAAAATAAGCTAATAAGTCAATTTTTTCATCTTTATTCAAAAAAAATTTGATTTCGATCATAATCTTTTACTTTTAGATTTCTCTCGTCATGACGATGCAATAATCCTTAAAAAATTGACGAAAAACTAACAAAAAACTAACAAATATGAAAAAAATTTGAATAAAAATAAAAAAATAAGCCACTTAACTTATTTAGCCGAACGAGAATAATATACTTCCTCCGTTTCAAATGGAATGTCAATTTTAATATTCATATCAATTTCAATTTTATATAATTTTTAATATGAATATAAAAATATATACAATATAAATCTCTAGATTAGTTCTATGATATATATATATATATATATATAAAGTTTACAAAGTTTCCGAGTAGGATTCCACAACGTAACGTCACGGCTTTTCTCTCCTATCAAAAAAGACCGTCACGGCTTTCCCCCTCCGCCACCAACCTTCCCCTTCTTCAACCCAAATTAGGGCTCCAAACCCTAATTAAATCCCCCTGAATTTAATTTACCCCCAAAATCCGGCGAAGAATTCACACACCACACACATCCTGCATTCTAATTGCAAATAAATATTTAGGGAGAGAGAGAGAGGGGGGTAGGAATTGGATTGTTGAATTGGGTGGTGGTGGGGTTTGGAGATGGTGATGTTATTGGAGGACATCGTTGAATCGGTGGAGCTATGGTTGAAACTCATCAGGAAGAAGCCACAGCCCTACGTGGACCCAGACCTCGACCCTGTCCTCTTGGTGCCCGGTATCGCCGGTTCCATTCTCAAAGCAGTCGACGACAAGGGAAGAGAAGAGCGCGTATGGGTTCGAATTCTCAGCGCCGATTACAAGTGCCGGACCAAGCTCTGGTCCCTCTTTGATCCTTCCACTGGTATACATATCCTTTTAAAAAATCTGACTTCCTTATGCTCATTCTCTTTATAATTACTCTTTCATTAACGTGGAATTTTTAGATTTTGGGTTGAATTTATGTGTCATTACCATTACGTTTTTGTGTTCTCTCAATTTCTTTGGTACTGAATGTTGGGATTATTCCCCAAACCAATCCCACCCGCAAACGGAAGCGTAATCGAAAAATTAAATACGCAATAAACAAGACACAACGAGAACAACAAATATTACATGGTTTCCCAAACTCTGGTACGTCCACGGGAGAGAGAACAATTCCACTATATTGTACGAGTCACAATGAGATACAAAATACCCTACTCTAGCTCTCAAGCTCTTGGTATTTTATCTCTCTCACCTTCACACAATGTTCACACAAATCTCTCTGACGATGTACAATATCGAAGAGAAGAGCAGAGGAGCAGTCACCAAACAAGGCTGCCCCAAATCCTTGTCTTCACCACCGGGAACACTAAGCACACACAAGAGCACACCCACGTTTCTCCTTTCTCTGGTAGAGCAAAACCCTCACTGCTGCTCTTCACGCACACAAGCACTTTTTGGGTTTTTTTCTTTTTTTCTCTCACACCCTCTTCGGCTACTACTTCCAGGAGACAAAAAACCTTTTTAGCTTCTAAGAGAAGTCAAGTTACTCACGTGCCAAATGGTGTGTAGAAAGGATCCAGATCCTCTCCCCATGTACCTCTCCCCACATCTACCACACCTTTGCACTAGATGCCGCCAACACATTAATGAATCAATCCAATGGTCCAGATTAAAACAAAAGCCTCACGTTGGTAGCCTTAAGTATCACGACGTCGTTTCTATGATTCTCCCCAAACGGAGCTAACAGTGCACCATCCCCTCCCTCTCTTTCTCTCTCTCTAACACAAAAAACGAAAAATGAAACTCAGTCCCTCCGATGAGTTCAGCCCGGACTCCCGCCTCTCCCGTGCAATCGGTCCAGTGACTCTGACCTCAATGATGAAGCCACTTAGTAAATGAACATCGGTAGGATGTAGATGTTGATCTGTCCAACTCTCCATTTGATTTGGTTTGTTTTTTTTTTTGGAAAAAATAGGGTTTGGCTTATACTGTAAAATTTGATTTGTTTGTGCTTTGATTTTTTCCATATGGGGTGCGATTCTGTTGAACCCAGTTGGTTTTTAACTTAAAGAATTCTATTTTGATTTTATTTTACCCTATCATCTGCACCTCATCGTTTGTTTTTGTAAATTTTCATTTGTTGAAATCTGTGTATGTGTTCTTAGTGGTATTAGAGAGAAGGTCCCTCTGTATTCCAAAATTAGTGGCGTTTTCTCCGAACAATTCAGGGAAATTGGAAAATTTTGGGTTTGTCCAGAGTTTGATTTTGGCTTATTTGTACAGATGGTCCTCAAAGTATTTTTGAAATGTCAATTTAGTCCTCAATATACAAATCGTGTCTATTGCATCCCCAATGTTTAAAATGTACGTTTAAATGGTCCCCGGAGCTAACTCCATCCACATCTACCGTCACTTGCAAGGGCATATTCGGAACTCTATCATAATATTATAAACTCACCCTCCTTCCACTCCTAGGCCAGTCACCACCCATTACCACCACCTTCTTTTCCGGCAACAACCCACCATCACAAATTCTACACCCACCACCTTCAACCTCCACAACCACCACCACCCCTCCATATTCAACCTCCATCCCCTTTGCCAATCACCGGCCACCACCTAAACCCAAAATGTACAACAGAATCTCAAACATAAACAAACCTCGCACGGCGTAAATCGATCAACACTAGAATACCAACATTTGACGCCACAGCCCACCATCCGGCTCGCATACTCACAATTCCCCGGCAGCCCACCCTTCGGATTGCCCTTGATGCCACGGCCACTGCTCGTGTGAGATGGGGTTAGGGCGATTCAAACACTCCACAGCAAAGTGTAAACATCTAATCAATTATTTTTTCATTTTCGATTTCAAAAGCTAGCTTACTGTTTTGAGAGTTCTTCCCAACAGATTCGGAGTTGCAAAACATCAAACTCCATAAATACAAGGGATTTTCTTTAGCATTAAAAGTCTTGAATGTTTACAACACGAAATCCAGCACCAGCAAGATTGAAAGCTCTCATTTTTTTTCTAAAAATAATCTCTTTTAATCACAGAAGGCTACTTGGGTTTGGGGAGGGGTTATTGTGAAATTTTTTTTTTAATCGGTGGTAGTGAAATAGGGAGAGGAGAGGAGGTAGCCTCCCCTGCCCCGATCAGAACCCAAAGATTGAAGAATAAGTTTTTGGGAGGGGGTGTCGGTGGGGGTTTCGAGGTAGACGAGGGTGGTGGTGGAGCGGATGGGTGTGGGGGAGGAGACGAGGAGGAGCATGCAAATGGAGACCGGGGAGATGATGGTGGTGATTTCTTGGCCGATTGAGTCAAGAATACTGCTGGTGGTGGTGGTGGTTCGGTCCATGGTTTTGGTTGGGAGGTTATGTCGAATGGGTGGTGGGTAATTGGGTTGGATGGAGATTGGGGTGGTTTGGCTTGTAGGGGTGGTTAGGGATCAGAGGTGGGAACGGAGGAGAGCATTGTTGGAGGATTTGGTTTTATTAGAACTTTTTCCCCATTTGAGAGGGAGAGGGAGAGGGAGAGGGAGAGAGAGAGAGAGAGAGAGAGAGAGAGAGGTCTAGGGTTTTGAGATTGAAGGTGATGGTTATTTAAAGAGGAAGTTACAAAAATAACCCTGCCTTTAATGGTCAATTTGGACGGAGTTAGCTCCGGGGACCATTTAAACACGCATTTTAAACGTTAGGGATGCAATAGACACGATTTGTATGTTGGGGACCAAATTGACATTTTAAAAATACTTTGGGGACCATCCGTACAAATAAGCTGTTTGATTTTATTTAGAATTCCAGGGGAACCGAAGAATTCAGGGTCATCAACAACTATTCAAAGAAGACAGGGGATGGAATTGAAATCATTCCACGGCAATTTCTAAAGTAACAAAGGAACGGGGAGAGAGAGAGAGAGAGAGAGAGAGAGAGAGAGAGAGAGAGAGAGAGAGATTAATGGCGCTGAATTCCAGAGGGTTGGACTTGGGGATTATCAGAAATGGTGGAGACCGGAGAGAAGAGAGGACGGTGCATTGTTAACTCCGTTTGGGGAGAATCATAGAAACGACGTCGTGTTACTTAAGGCTACCAACGTGAGGCTCTTGTTTTAATCTGGACCATTGGATTGATTCATTAATGTGTTGGCAGCATCTACTGCAAAGGTGTGGCAGATGTGGGGAGAGGTACATGGGGAGAGGATCTGGATCCGTGTAGAAACTTCCACAAAAATAACTAGCCCACAAAAATCTTTTTGGGCCAAACACTATTGGGCTATTTTCATAGGCAAAAACCCAACAATCACCCCCTTTTGCTCATGAGAAATACACCCTCACTCGGAACCTCGCACCACCTCATCCGGGTGCCTTGCACTCCCTCACTCGGGTGCCTATCCGAAGACATCGGCAACCAAATTGGTTGCAAATGTGACCATTTTCCTTGCACTTGTTTTTTTTTTGTCAACCCTTTCAAAACTCGTCACTTGAGACACTTTTTTTTCGGTGTTGCTTGCCACACATATCATCTCATTTGCTTGCGCCTTTACACGCCACACTTGCGTAACTCGACGCTTCTCTTTTCCCTTAGCTTGGTGTCTGAAACTTGTATGCCTCCTCTCAACACGACCTTGAAGCTTGTGCAAGTTTCCCACCATGTTGCCTCGTAACACCACCTTCTCATTCTTGAAAACCTCAAGAGCTCCCATCCCTTGATGGAAAGCTACAACCCTTTGCGTCCAACATTCCCAAGGAAATCAAATTTTTCCTCAAACCCGGAACATGTCGAACTTCGGTCAATGTCACAAACCTTCCATCAGCCATATGAAAACGTACCGAACCCATGCCAACCACCCTGTTCACCGTGTTGTTTGCCATCCTAATGGTACTTTTCTCACAAGCCTCATACGAACAAGAATACTTCCGATTTGAACATATATGGAACGAACATCCAGAATCCATAATCCAACCAAAATGCTTCATACCTTCGGAAGTCACCGCAAGCAAATCACCATCATTTTTGGTGGAGCTCTCAACCACTGCCACTTCGGATTTTCCTTTCTCTTGCTCTATCTTGGCTTTGAGCTTTGGGCAAAATTTCATTATATGTCCTTCTTCATTACAAAAGTAGCACTTTCTTTTGTCAACACCCCGCGACTCACCACCTCGTGAGGATGAGCGTCCCCTTGGCTTAGACCCATTTCGCCTTTCGGTCGTCCGCCCTCTGGCTTGACTACCGGAAGATGCAACCATGGCACGATCCTCCGACATCCTCTCGCTCTCCTTCTTCTGCATCGACTCGTGAGATAGGAGTGTAGCAATAACCTCATCAAGTCCGAGAGTGTCTTTCCCAAACAACAGTGTAGTTTGGAGATGCTCATACGATATCGGCAAGGAAACCAACAAAATGATCGCCTTATCTTCTTCCTCAATCTTTGCGCCAATGGCTTCCAACTCCGTTATTAGCCAATTGAACATTAATATTTCCTCCTTCGGGCATACTTAATGCATACAATTGTTTCTTTAACAACAATCTATTTGTCAAAGACTTGGACTTGTACCTACTCTCCAACTTTGCCCAAAGTTCCGTCGGATCCGTTTCATTGATGACTTCTTGAAGAGTGCTATTCCCTAGATACAATTGGATGGTGCTATTTGCAAGCTCTCTCATCTCCTCCCATTTATCTTCCTTCATTTCTTCCGGCTTTTTGGATTTCGGTTTGAGTGCTTTCACCAATCCTTCTCTTACCAAAATATTCCTCACCCTTTGTTGCCAAAAAGTGAAATCATTGTGCCCATTGAAAAGCTCAACCGCGAACCCGGTGCTTTTTCCCGGCATAACCTCTGCTCTAAATGGTGGCCGCCCAGGCCGCCTAGGCGCTTGGAGTTGCCCTGCCGCCATGCCAAAGCCCTTGGCGTTTGATTTGGCGCCCAGGGAGGTTTGGCGGTCGCCTAGGCGGCCTTGGTGGTCTTGGCAGTCTTGGCGGGCTTGGAGGTCTTGGCGGCCTTGGCGTCTTTGGAGGCCCTTGGCGGCCCTAAAAAATATATATAAAAAATAATACAAGGGAGGTGAGCGAAGCCCTACTATTTATTGTCTTATTCAACTTATTTGCTAGTTGCTACTACTTAATTTCATTTGGGTTTGTACCTTGAAGTTTGAACTTGCATTATGGATACATGGAATATAGTTTGATTGGATAATAAATTGTTCAAAAAAAAAAAATTCCGCCGAATTGCTTGGCGCCACCTAGGCGGCTTGGCGCTTGGAGGTGGGTCTCCGCCCTACTACCGCCAAGCGCCATTTAGAACATTGGCCATAACTCACGTATTAATTTTTCCCTTAGCCTTAGCTCTGATACCACTTTGTTGGGATTATTCCCCTAATCAATCCCACCCGCAAACAGAAGCGTAATAAAAAAATTAAATACGCAATAAACAAGGCACAACGAGAACAACCAATATTACGTGGTTCCCCAAACTCGGGTACGTCCACGGGAGAGAGTACAATTCCACTATATATTATTGTACGAGTCACAATGAGATACAAAATACCCTACTCTAGCTCTCAAGCTCTTGGTATTTTTATCTCTCTCACCATCACACAATGTTCACACAAATCTCTCTGAGGATGTACAATATCGAAGAGAAGAGCAGAGGAGCACTCACCAAACAAGGCTGCCCCAAATCCTTGTCTTCACCACCGAGAACACTAAGCACACACAGGAGCACACCCACGTTTCTCCTTTCTCTGGTAGAACAAAACCCTCACTGCTGCTCTTCACGCACACAAGCGCTTTTTGGGTTTTTTTCTTTTTTTCTCTCACACCCTCTTCGGCTACTACTTCTAGGAGACAAAAAACCTTTTTAGCTTCTAAGAGAAGTCAAGTTACTCACGTGCCAAATGGTGTGTAGAAACTTCCACAAAAATAACTAGCCCACAAAAATCTTTTTGGGCCAAACACTATTGGGCTATTTTCATAGGCAAAAACCCAACACTGAATCCACTGATACTATGATTGATATGAATTCACTTGTTATGACCTTAGTTACATGGTGGATGTGCTGGAGTGCGAGTGCAAAAGTATCTTTTGAAAACATCCTAAAATATTAAAATTCACGAGAGCGAGGATTGAGAGCACGAGTGAAGAGTCATAACAAAAGGAATTTGTGACTAAGGTTATGCCCGATATGAAAGTTTGATTAAGCATATAGTTAGTTTAATTTGTTAGTCTTTTGTTTTGCTGAGTTTTCTCTGCTATCATACTACATGGTGCAGCTTTAATTCATAAATACAAGGTAATTTCACTAGTTAGTGTGCATTCTTGTAATAATATGTCAGTTATTGTGTTTGTTGGATTCATTTTTGAAGCATGGAAACTTTTATTTTCTCTATCAGGTTCGCATATATTATCCCATACGCCACTGCATGGTTTCCCTGGTGGATATAGAGAAAAACTAAATCAGGAACTGCTTGATGATTTTGTTTTGTGGAAGATGCATGTGTGCTAATATATGCAGCAAATTTAACAGAACTTATTTTCTTTTTTGGAGAACATTTTGCAGATGTATACTGTACATTTTCTCCCATAAATCTTTTCATTAAAGTTGTTCACCAAATCTGGACACTTTAAATTGATGTGGCTGTTTTTGTGTGTGTGTGTGTGTGTTAGTAATGTGCTAGGTGTTCATGTTTTTCTTCCTATTTTGTTTATTTAGGTTGAAAAGACAAATGCTTTTGGTATATGCTGAAGCTCTTTTTTCTGTGAGACAGGTAAAACGGTGTCTTTGGATCCAAAGTCAAACATTTCGGTACCTGAAGACAGAGATGGGCTGTTTGCAATTGATATCTTGGATCCTGACTTGGTATTTGTTGTCTCCTAAACAGAGTCATGTTGGGTGCTTTTACTTAAGAAGCTAGGGTTTTCATTTATGATGTCATTTGATTTGGTGAAAAGGCTCGCATATGCATATTCCAGTTAGGAACATTTAACTTCAATGGAAGAGCCAAAGACCATTCGATTGAGACTAAGTTATGCCGGTTCCTCATGTGCCTGAGAAGCCAAGCTGATGTCTATTAGTATTATAGGCATCTTAAGTTTTCCATGATTAAGTTGCCTTAACATACTACATTTGCAATGTGCACCCAAATTCCACATCTGGAGTGGGGAAGATAAATAAATTGGGAAATTACCATTTCACTGCTATAGATATTAGTATTTCACTTTAGCCAATGTCTCCAATCCTCCCCCGCCCATGCCCCCAATGATTGGGGACTACATGGGTTTTGTTGTTGTTGTTTGTTATTGTAGAGAAAGAGCAATTCCGAGCATAAAATGGGATTTCCCATGCGCGAGGCTCCTTTTCCATATATCCTGTGTCAGAATGTATTTATGATTTTCTGTCTTGGAATTGTCATTAACCATCTGACTCTGTCGTCTTTGCAACTGATTCTTTGATTATTTTTGTGCATGTTAGCAATTAGTCGGTTACCTTCTCTAAATTGCTTGAGGTTGTTATAGTGGATAGGTTTATTCTGATTTTAGATTATTCTCCCTTCCATTTGACTTGGCATTCTTGTTTGATGAACTCCGATTGCAATTTTTTTCCCAGGTCATTGGGCGTGACTGTGTATATTATTTCCACGACATGATAGTTGAAATGATCAAATGGGGCTTCCAAGAGGGGAAAACTCTGTTTGGTTTTGGATATGATTTCCGTCAGAGTAACAGGTATCTGGTATAAGTTCAGTTGACCATAGATTAGGAACTTGATTTATGTCTAATCTATTTTGTCTGCTGGTAGTTAGAGCGTTGTTCGTGTGGGAACTGAATAAATTATCGTCCGGTGTCCAGGGAGGTGTTTTGTTACCGTGTGCTATAACTAATAGACAGGAGTTGTTTGATCAAATATACACCAAGTAGTTGGTCGTTCTGTTTTCTTTCTGATCTCATATCAGATCTGTTGTAGTTGGCTTCCTTTGAAATCCAGTCGATCTGAACTGTTGTGCTGATTATACTGAATCTAGGTGCCAGGAAACATTGGAGCTCCTGGCTGCAAAAATGGAGACTGTATTTACTGCTTCAGGAGGGAAAAAGTTGACTATAATAACTCATTCCATGGGGGGCCTTCTTGTGAAATGTTTCATGTGCTTGCACAGTGATGTAAATTTCCACATTTTCCCCTTTTCGAGTTCCACTTTGATGTTCCTTCTTTCTTCCATTTTCCATCTAATTGTGTGATATGACTAGTCCTTTTAGATTTGTTGGTGGATACCGAATAATCTCCTGATTGTAACATTGTTCTTCAGATCTTTGAGAAGTATGTGAAGAGTTGGATAGCAATTGCTGCACCATTCCAGGGTAAGCGATTTTATATAGAGACCAAAGGGGAAGATACGAATTTTAAGTTTGTACTCAAAGTTCCTGAGGCAGATTCAAATACATAGAGAAAGCCATAAAATAAGCTTCTATCATTAAGGATTAAAAGTCTTAATTACCAAAAACGTGCACAGAATTTGTTACTCTTGAATCCTCTCTTCTGCAGAAAATATTGCTAATTTGATGAGATTCCATGATTCATTGAATTTATGCTACTAGCTAACAATGAGTAGAATACCTAATTTTAGATGGCATAAGTTGCATCTCAATGGGTTCCGACAAAGTTATTGTGCGTTGACAGGTGCGCCGGGATATGTTACCTCTACCTTTGTTAATGGTATGTCATTTGTGGAAGGATGGGAGCAAAACTTCTTCATATCAAAATGGAGCATGCATCAACTGGTATGACTCCCACCATTTTTTTTCCCATTGTTAAATCTTATGTGTATTGCATACATTCGAAATTAATTGTCTGAATTCTCATCAGCATGATTGGAAATATTAATCCTCCCTCTTGTTGATATGCTGTGCCTTTGCTATAAAGGAAGCGGGGAAATGCTTAGTCACCGTTTGCTAATTTATGAGTTATCCGTAATAAGTTTTCGTTCCTATGTATGGATAATATATATATATATATATATATATATATATTTTTAAGATTAAGAAATACAAAACTTAAGTTGTGGCAAAACTCAGAAGTGGCACTCGGATTTAACCCACACAGAGAATGACAATCATAAGGGTTGTGTTTGGTTGAGAGTTTAGTTTAGTTTAGTTTTGGTAGTGGGTGGAGAGAGAAATAGAGTAATGATTGAAAATAGGGGTAATGATTGGAGAGAGATAGAGAGAGATGAGAAAGTAATAATTGAAAAAATAGGGTAATGATTGGGGAAAGAAGTAGGGTAATGATTGGTTTTCAAAACTAAAACTAAACGGAAAAGGCAACCGAACAAACTAAAGATATTTCCAGCTTTCTGATCAATCATGCTGACAATCACAGTCACATAGTTTTTCCTTTCTCCCTTCTCTTTCCAGTATGGGATAGAGGGAGGACGAAACGCCAAATGAGCATGCGACAAATAACTGCAAAACCAATCATTGATGGACTGCTATATGTCAAATCTCGAGATGCACGCAATCAAAGTGTATTTGAATAAATATCCTCCACTAAAAGTCCATGTAGCTCCTCGGTTCTTGGAGGTTTAGGGGGGCCACTGTTTCAGTGGTATTCTAAGAGCAGCCACTTTGTGCATATATTGCCAAAGGTTAGGTCTGTTTCCAATCATCCCCCGCCCATACCCTCAATGATTGGGGACTAGATGGGTTCGGTTATGTTGTTGTTGTAACTCTTTTTCAGCTGTGTGCTACATAGCTTTTGTTGAAGGTTTCGGCTTAAAATTAATTGGCAATGAGGGGAGAGGCCACCCAAGCTCATACTAGTCTTGGATATTATCATTAACTAATATGGGACAAGCTCTAACAGTACCCCGCATGTAGAGAGGTAAAAAAGGATCCCCAACATTGGGATCAGAATGAATAAGGTGCGTATGACAAACAATGGGGCAACCAAGAGAATCTTGTCTAAAAGCCTCCGAAACTCTAGCTCGGACATGTTAAAGCTTCCAACTCAAAACCAATTAGCAACTAGTGGAGAGGATGTCCAATCTCATATACTAATTTTTGGAGGGTATATTAGTGAATGTGGGACAAGCTCTAATAGCTTTGACTGTACAAAACCAACTTCAATATTTATCTTGATTCAATCTCATTTTCCAGGAGGATAATAATGGCAAATGGGGGAAATTGATCAAATTAAAGGGTGCTTGCTTCAATGAAATAAAGCTTTCTTGTGTATTTCACTTTCCAATATTCGATTTCACAATTCCAATACTAGCAGGTTATGGTGTATCTGCCTAAAAGTTTATGTGGTCAATTTGCCCTGTCCTTTAGTTTGTCACTTCTCTTATTTCAAGTGTTTCCAAGCACTAGGTCATCATTGACTGGCAGAGTGTAATGTTTATCCTAGCTTGTACATTGACAGCTTGCAATGACTATGTGCCATGTTATTTGTTTAATATATGCCTCTGGCGTGTGTGAAATAACAGATGGGTAAAGTGCAATTACCTCCCTTGAGATTTCTGATAATCAGAGCGCATACCTGGTTTGTTATTCTTTGTGGCATTTTCAATATGTGTGGGGTCAAATGCATAAAATACCAAGAAAAATAATGGCTATTCTTAGATGTTTTTCCAATTCAGTCGGGTTGCTTGGCCCCGCATTCTACCATGTCCTTCTGCCCTTGCTGACAATAGCAGGGGCCTTCTCTCAGCTTGGTTGACAACATATGGCATAATCCCTTCTACTTTGGTTGTCTGTTGTACATCTACTGCTTACAGTGTCCAAATTTTTTTTTTGAACGGCAAAACAAATTTTTTTCATTAATCTTTGAAATTGTTTCAAAGACTAATAGGATTAGGAGAATGACATCAAATTTCTAACAAAATTTTTTCATTAATCTTTGAAATTGTTACAAAGACTAATAGGATAAGGAGAACGGCATCAAATTCCTAACAAAGCTAAGAACAATCCTATGGCTAGTCCGAAACCCAATCCCTCAATTGGCAAGGAACCAACCAAAGACACCTGTTAAAGCATCCAACTCAAACCAACTGGTAATGAGTGGAGAGACCGCCCAGGCTCATATACTAGTATTGGAGGAGATAATTAACCGATGTGGGACGATTTCCAACGCTCCCCCTCATGTGCGACCCCCGACTCGCAATTGGAGAGATCAACAAAGGATCCGGAACGCGCAGATTACAACGAAACAAAGTGCTACTATGGCACAAACAAAGAGGAAAAACCTCCGAAAACCTAGCTCTGATACCATGTTAAAGCATCCAACTCAAAACCAATGAGCAATGAGTGGAGAGGCCGTCTATACTCATATACTAGTTTTGGAGGAAATAATTAACCGATGTGCGACAATTTCCAACACCACCCAATGGGACAAAGCCCACACCTAAAAGGCCGAAGCCCAAACACACCTAATGGGACAAGCCCAACCCAAAAAATAGAACGAAAAACATAAAAAAGAAACCCTAGTGGCCTAGCCCTATCACAGCCGCTGCCGCCTCAATGAGCTCTACCGCCTCCCAAAAACAGCTGACACCAAACCGTCGTTAAGCATGGAGCAATTGTTCCCAAGAGAAACAACCTGTCAGGAATTAGGGCTGCAAATGAGCCAACCCGCTCACGAGCAGCTCATAGCTCGGCTCGATAGTGGCTCGTTCAAGCTCGCCTCGTAACATAAACAAACGAGCTCGAGCCTAATTTAGTGGCTTGTTTCCTTAACGAGCCGAGCATGAGCCAATTGATGCTCTGCTCGAGCCGGCTCGTGAGCCAAAATATATTTTATTATGTTAATTATTATTATTTTCTAAGCATATACATATATATATAGCAAAACTCTTATCATTTTCCTAGACTTTTGATACTAGCCAGGGAATTAGCCAAGGAAAATTGGCCAGCTGTGGAACTCAGAGTCACTATGATCAATTTATAAGGAGGGGGGACGCCTCTTGAACTACAAAGTTTCCGATGTGGGACGGAAGAAAATTTCCAGAAGGAAACACAAGCAAAACCCTCACTCTTCTCCTTAGTTCCACATTGCCTACTCAAACAAATGACCAAGCGAGTTCCTTTATAAAAGGGGAGACCACCCCTTTCACTTACTTAGTGCTTCGAGCAGTTAACTTTTCGAGTTCAAGTGAGCCGAGCTCGAGCTGAACAAAATGTTTTCTAGCCAAGCTCGAGCTGAACAAAATGTTTTCAAGCCAAGCTCGAGCTGAAGGTTGGCAGCTCGTGACGAGCTCGAGCCAACGTAAATACTTGCTAGCCGAGCTTGAACATGGCGAAGCTCGACTCGGCTCGGCTTGTTTGCAGCCCTATCTGAAACCCACCATCACCTGCTGACGGGGCTCTGCGACACCATTAGACCAAAACGGTAGTGCCCAGCCGAAAGCAGAACCGCCACTGCACGAAACCACCTGAGATCCAACCCCTCATTTGAACCCATACAGCTCCCACGCCCACTCCAACCACCACCTCACCTCCCGCAAAAAGCACCGCGATGGAGGGTGGAGAAGATCAGATTGGCGGCCCAGAGAGAGATGTTCTGTACTGTATTGTATTGTGGTGGTTAATAAATAAAAGAGAAGAATTTACTTTTACGATGTTCGAGATTATTGTTGTTAACTTTTTCTTGTTATCTCTTTTAGACTAATATCTACGAGCTGTGATATTCCAGCTGCTAGAGTGCCCGTCATTTTATGAATTGATGGCTTGTCCTGATCTCTGTTGGGAAAACAGTCCCCTTCTTCAAATTTGGAAACAAAACTGTGATAGTGATGGAAACTCAAATATTTTGCTGGAGTCTTATTCCCCGGAAGAAAGTATCTCAATTTTCACGGAAGCTCTTTCAACTAACATGGTACGCTATGATTTTCTTGTGTTAAAGGAGCCCGATAAAGTTATACCACTACTACTATTTTGTGCTTTTTTCGATGTCATTCTTTTAGCTTCCAGCTTCTCCCTGCACTGAATGACATTGTCCAGCCGCGGGGTCCACCACGGGTCCTGCTTCGACCATCCGAGTTGTTCGTTTTGTGATCCCCAATGTGTAGATTCTTCACACTAAAGATCAGCTTTAATCGGGCATTTGTATCCATCTTATGAAATCATGTTTGTCTTGAAAGAAAATGGACGGTTGTTCTGAAGCCCATTTTTTCCGTACGTGATTCCATCCAGCATTTAACAATAATTGACCAACTTGATTTTTGCATGGATGATCTACACATCGGGAGTTCAAAAGGTCACTAAGAATGTTGGACCATAGTGCTAGTTGGCCTTGTTGAAGTTTCAGTTTTAGCAAGACGGCATGGTTGGCCTAGTGGTTACTGGATAAGCAACCCCTTATCAAGTGTGAGGCCCTGGTTCAAGTGTTACTTCTACCAAATGTAGTTTCTTTATTCCCTTTTTCCTGTTGTATATATTTTCAGGAAAAAGTCAGTTTTAATTTCAGTCTGATAGGTATATTGAACCAAATGAAGATGTCTGACTTATTTCTTACACAATCTCTGGGAATCAACATTATTGAATGTAAGTTTCCCACATTCTGGAATTTGAACCAGAATGTAGAACCATTCGTTGGATACCATACATGACGTAAAATTCTTAGTATTTTTTTTTTTATGAATTATCATGACCAGTATTTTGCTGGCTCTTGTTACGGATTGAGTTTTGGGATCAGTACTAGGAGTGTTCAATACCTGTATTGGTCTGATCTCGTCTTTTTTCCATCCAGGTGAAGTATGATGGGGTGGATATCCCATTACCATTCAACTTAGACATCTTGAAATGGGCTAATGAGACACGAAAGGTCTTATCCTCTGCCATGCTTCCACCTCAAGTCAAATTCTACAATGTATATGGGACAAATCTTGAGACACCTCATAGCGTGTGGTAATATTGTCTGGGTAGCATTTTGAAATAAGTTTTCTCTTACCATGCAACTTAGTGGTAAAATTATGATGGCTTCTGTACTTAGGAGAAGAAGAAAAAAGAAAAGAAAAAGGGTTGATGCTTAAGATACTGAGTGCTAATACCCTAAACAGAAAGATCTGAATCAAATGATTAGTTTCTGATATCGGTTTATTGCCCTGCAGTTATGGAAGTGAGGGGGCACCTGTCACAGATTTACAACAATTACCATCTTTAATGGTAAATTATGTTTCATTCCGTATTGAGATAATATAATATCATCACTGCTCTAAATGCATTATGCACGTGCGTGAGATGCATGTCTGCATTTGAATGAATGCTAGTATTGTATGAAAGACAGTGATGTATGTGTTATGTCCATGTTTTGATTGATCAGTTAATACAATAGCTTTTTGTAATGCAGGCTAACTACGTATGCGTCGATGGTGATGGGACAGTTCCTGTAGAATCTGCAAAGGTACAGTGATCTAGTTATGTTCTCAACGTATTGTCTTTTCTTGTGTATTTAAGTAACTTAAGTAGTTTTAAAAGCTACTTTGGTTTGTGGCTTTAACAATCCAACAATCTTTCTGAAATTGCTCTTTGAAATTGGTTAAGATCAATTATCAACTTGTCATAGAATGATATTCAGATATCAGTTTACTTCTATCCATATGATTCTTCGGGTTGTAAAATAACTTGAGATATCCTGTGAATCTGCTGAAAGTGCTGAACTTTGAAATGGATGAAGTTGTTTGGACATCAGTGCTATGTAAGAGCAAAAATTCAGATGCCTAAGTACATGTCTTCTACCTTTATAAAAGAGACTAGGACTATATAAATTTGTGAGTTAACCATTGTCAAATATTAAGGGAATTCAAGTTGAGCTACGAGTTAATTGTGCTTCTTAGTTGCGATACATAAAAATTTGTAACCCTTGTGCCAAATGCAGCAGTTAACATGGATTACAGAAAATGCTTAGAAAATTTTGCTTCGTTTCCTGCAGAACAGCCAAAGCGTTTCGGTTTCGTTGGAGACAAAAAGGAACACATTAGTGGAATTATGAAATTCCGATGTTTCCACCAACATGTATCGATATGCACTAAAGCATGAAGTTCTAGGATATATACCGAAACGTTGAGTAGTTTAGACAAAGGGCGGCCTGGTGCAACAGTAAGGTTGCCCCAATTTGAGCTGGTGGTCATGTGTTCGAGTCATGGAAACAGCCTTTCCACTTGCAGGCGTAAGGCATCCAACTCTATGCCAGACCCTGCAGGAGCGGGAATCTCGTGCTCTGGGCATCCAACTCTACGCAAGACCCTGCAGGAGCGGGAATCTTGTGCACTGGCCACTGGGTAGCCCTTTTATTGAGTTGTTTAGACACCTATTAAAAAATTCCAACAATCCAACTCTACGCAAGACCCTGCAGGAGCAGGAATCTCGTGCACCGGCCGCTGGGTAGCCCTTTTTATTGAGTTGTTTAGACACCTATTAAAAAAATCCAACAATGATGTTTTCATATTCTTCTCATCGTCTCATTGTTTCCGGCTACATTTTTTATGTGTTTCTGAAATGTTTCTTTTCCCTAGGTAATCAAAACAACATACCTGAATAGAGATCACAACCTCTCTCTCTCTCTCTCTCTCTCTCTCTCTCTCTCTCTCACAAAGGGAACACAAATGCTCTTCAACCTAGTTCAAACTTGATGCTTCTTTTTCTGGTACAATTGAACTTTGAATTAGCATGCATCTTGTCTACTTTAATCTTCCACTCTAGTTTCACAAGCCACCTATAGCTAAACTTCTTAGATTTTTGTAACACTTGAACATTGAATCCCCTCATTTGAAATTCATATCCTTCCAAATGGAGCCTTAGTTGCTATTCCATGTCTTTCCTACAGGTTGATGGGCTTAATGCAGAAGCAAGGGTTGGAATCCCTGGTGAGCACAGAGGAATCCTGTGCGATCGTCACCTCTTTCGGATCCTTAAACACTGGCTGGATGCAGGGGACCCAGATCCTTTTTACAACCCTCTGAACGATTATGTGATCCTACCCACTTTATTCGAGATTGAAAGGCACCAAGAGAAAGGCTTTCAGGTGACTTCACTAAAGGAGGAATGGGAAATCATAGGGGAAGATCAAGATGACCAAGAAACTGGGGCTGCTGACCGGAAGCCTTTGGTCAGTTCAATCTCTGTTTCTAACGTTGGAGATGAGAAGTCTATGCGGGAAGAGGCGCGGGCCACCGTTATAGTTCACCCTCTGGGTGAGGGTAGGCAGCATGTTGAATTGAATGCTGTGAGTGTGACCGCAAATGTGTAAAAGTCTATCTAGGGTTGAAATTGTTGTACAATAATGTGGAAGAGGGGAATACATGCTTGTGTGTGCGTGTGTTTATAAGTGTACTTGTTTGTATATAGCTGTATATGAGCCTTCTAGACATATCTTCTTTCCTGTGAGTGTGATGTGAACATATAATTGTACAGAGCATTGTCTATAAAAAGAATCTACGGAAGTAAACAGTATGTTTGGTCTTTCAGCATTTTATACTTGCAATGGTATTAGTGACAAAGATAATCCAGCCTTGGAAGTGATAACTATTCCTGATTCTTTATGTAAATCACCAGGTGCGGCCAGGATCTCCAAACAATTCTTTTGAGGTTGCCAAGCAAAAAACATGATTCTTTTGTGGTTGAAGCCGCTCACATTGAAGTTAAAATACAGGTTTGTGGATATCCATGTTATCTGGCCAAAGAAAGTGTAAAAAAATTTAAAAGCTTTTATTCTGGTGACTCACTTAAGTATATCTTTTGGGTAATCCAGCTTCCTGTTGCTGGTTTCATCGAACCTACCTTGACATGGTAAACATAGGACTTGTGAATCAGATGACATAAGACAATGAAACGTCTAAATTTACGATTTGATGATACTTACAACGACCTTAGTTCGTTGGGGTATAAATGGCTGACCCAGTAGAGACGACTACATTCATGTGATACTCAATAGACACTACCAAAATCAAAAGCAGTGAACCAAGATTTGAACCCATATTGCCAAATGATAAAAGATTCATTGATTTAGAAACACCATCATTGTTGCAACACAAAAAGCAGCCCAATGCACGACGCTTTCCCACACTGGGGAGTATGAGACAAGATAAACAGGTTATTACAAAAGTCATTTTATTCAACAACAATTTGCTCAAGTAACATTTGAACAAAGAGGGTAATAGTATTACTTTGGCAACACTTTCACCAAGCAATTTCCAGTAATAGTAGCCAGCCGAAAATAATATTTTTGTTCCCTAAATTCCGAAAGTTGCGGTACCACCCACACTTGAGGACCGTTTATGTTAACAAAACTCTTACGAAATGAAACAAATCAAAAATGATAATATACAGTTACTTCTCTACAACGATTTGTCCCTCAAAGACCATGTAGCACACATATATCACCTCTAACCGTAACCTTGACCATAATATACTGAAAATAGAAGGGAGAAATCCAATAATTTTATATAGCTGGAGGCATGTCCTGGGTTCCTTTCTGCAATCTGAAATTTCAGATACAATTTAAAATTTTGGACCTTTGGGAAGTCAAACTCCAAAAGAATTACGGACCTTTCACTTCATTTTGAGTTGTCAATATGTGGTGGAAAATCTGATTGTTTTCTTCTCTTTGGTTCTGGCTCACCCAATTGCAAGGACATGGAAATCTCTACTTCATCGGACCCATTTCTGAACACTGCAAGGTTTTTCATTTCTGCGTTTCCTTCTTGTTTTTTCTCATGTACTGGAGATCTCCCAATAAAGCATGGAATAAACTGGTGTTCCACATTTGGAACTGCTTCAGTACCACCTTCAATTCGAAACTCATCATGGATGAACATTGGGGTCAGCCGATTGTGGGGTTCAGTGTGTATGGGAACTTTCATGATGTTTAGCCCAAGAGGCTCGTAATTATTCTCCTCGATTTTATCTTTCAGCACTTGATCAGGTAGAGAAGACTCTCCCACTGTAGAATCCATGCCTGCTACAGAAGCGTTTATTTGCTCTTGCAGTGCAGCTACATCAAACAAGAACACAGAGAAAGCAGTACTGGTCAAACATAATATATAAACGGATAATTAATAGCAAGGACAAGTAATACAAGATTTATTTGCCAATAAGAGTCCCAACTATGCTGCCTCAAAGTCTACTTCCCTACATCCTTTCTTTACTTGGGTTACTTTTTTGGAGGAAAACAAATACAATTGGCCTCTATTGACAAAAGAGGGAGGAGAAAGAACGAAAAGATATATATAGAAAAAAAAATAAAAAAGAGGAAGGAAAAGTACGCAATGTAGAGTGATGCACAATAGGTATTCTGGCGCTCAAGATCCACCATTGCAGCAATATTAATTTGTCAATTTTGTAGAAGAAACAACTTTGGTTGAAAAAGATAACATAGCAGGTGGAACCATTCACGTTTCAATTGCGCTTTTATGCTATTTTTAGTTGTATTTATTTAAGTCAGTAGTAGTACATCACCATCTTGCCAGCAGCTTCTGAATGCGCCTTTATATATACTAAAAACATGCTCTAAATGAATTACGTAGAATGCTAAATTGAAATAGCTAAAATAAACTCAATATCAAAGGTAATAAAAACTATCGCCTCAACACAAAATAACTAGAATTTTCTGAAGGACAAACCTTGAAGCTCTTCCTTAGTCGTAATCAGATCAAGTTCAAGGAGGTCAAGAAGGCGCCCTAGATCAACTCCACTGGTCCAATTCTCCGGAGGTTGCCCCACTTTGAGTTTCAGCCGGCCTCGATTAGCGGTCCCACCCCAAATAATCCCAACAGGTCGTGGTTTCTCCCCATTCTGATGACCCGTTAGGAGAATGAGGCTTCCACTGTCACCTTCAAGGTCAAAAGTCTGCTGATTCTCACCGACAACAAGAAAATCGGTAAAGAAACAAATGCCTTTCTCATCGTTGTACTCTAGGGCGTAAGCCATTATGGTCCCAGTAGTTAATCCAGAGCTTCTTCCAACTTTTATCACTTGTCTTCCAATTAGACTGTTGATTGGAGACTGCAAATCAAGGATGTTGACATTACCTATCTCTCCTATTCCTTTAATGGAGGTCGATACATAGGAGATGTCTAAATCATCAGCAAACGGAACAAAGGCCCCATCAGCTCGAACGAATGTTTCTGCCAGAATGTGTGGGGTTCAAGACACAATGAGAAGCAAATTAGCACAAATGTAATATCAGAGTAATTCCAGCATCTTACTAAATTTCCAAATGTAACTCAATCCAAGTGGTAGGAAACAGAATGGCAACGCAGCAACAACTACTACTATGGTTACATCCACAGTACTAAAGAAAAAATCTGGCAATCAAGATGACAGGTGATAAAGGATTAGAAGAACCCAAAGACCCTTGTCCAAAAAGATGTCACCTGTAGCTAAATGTTCACTTTCAGCTGATTGAAAAGGCTTCAAACAAATTCTAGAACGCAGATTTAGCCCAATATGATTGTTTGACCTGGTTCTTGTGACACTGGCTCTGTTCAGAAATACCAAATTTCAAACAAATTCAATTTTCTTAGGCATGAGTCCAAAAGGCTACCATTAGAAACCAATCAGCCTGATTGTTGATGTCAGGAATTTATGTCCCCTTGCATCCTTGGTGAACAACACAACAACAGAACCCATATAGTCCCCAATCATTGGTGGGGGGGGGGGGGGGGGGGGGGGGAGGGATGGATTGGAGACAGACCTAACCTTTGGCAATATGTACAAAGTGGTTGCTCTCAAAATACCATTGAAACCGTGGTCCCCAAATCAAAGCCGAATGGCATTAGGGCACGCTTAGAGACCCAATTCAGCACTGTTTGCTTGGTGAACCAAAAAAAAAAAAAAAACAGACTTTGCTAGCTAGGGATGATCCCTCCAGATTTTGATTTGTATAATCGAGTGGAATCTTGGTTAAAACCCCAAACATATATATCAAGCACTGTTTTGATGGCCTGTAACTTGTTCTTAACTCGCTCACAATACATCAGGGGCAAACTGATTAAATCTTGACCAAAAGATTCCATAACTACTACCCAATACAAAAATGTCTAAATTGAAGGTGCAACTAGCATCTTTTGCTATGTTTCATGATCTCTTACAAAAATATGAACAAAGCACTAAAGTTAGAGGCCGAACATGTCTCGAAGAAGTCTAGGGGAATTCCCTAAATAATACCTTACTTTTATGACAAGGTTGTTCAGAGTAAGCAAAGTGTGACCTTCGTAATGTACGATGCACTTTAAACACCATGTACCATAAGAATGACAAAAAAATATGACAAATTGACCATGTCCTGCTTGGACTTGTACAAAGGTACATATTTTAGGATCATTCTGGAGAATGCCTTTTTCTCGACCTGGAAGAATGCCAAGACATCTCAGGCAACCTGTAATTCATTTATGTGAGTTTCAGAATAAAAAGTACTATTCAGTACATAAACTAAATGAACGGTTTAAATTCTACTTTGTTGTTGTGTGCACACTTGTAAGTTCTAATGCATCTCATATGCATCTTTACTTCTGGATATTTTGTTGGATAACACTTATTAGGTCTGTAACTTTGAATTTCCAATATCCAAAGCATTTTCTAAACATTTTTTATTTTTTTAACTACTTGCGAACATCTTGATCGGATGTCAAAGGAGATAAACATGCTGGTCAATTTACAGAAACAATCATTCACGGGAACTCATAAAAACACACGCAAATATAGAACCAATCATATGGTTGAAACTGCTGAAGTGTTTTCTTAACTAAAGAAAATCCAAACAACATATAAAACTTCAAGAGGATTTCACAATCCTTTAAAAAATTGACAAATTCATCACACGTGAAACTGTAGATTACTAAATATTCAACAGAGAAACCTTTATAGATGGAGACTTCACATATTCCCAACTCAAAACGCAGAGAAAGTAAATGAACCAGATTCTTAGGTGCGTATCGACACCCAACAACTGTTCCCAAGTCCCAAAGTCACCATGACATACATGTCTTGAATGTCACAAGACTTAACTTACGAGAATAATATGAAATCCATGTCACCTAGTTTTTCTCAACATGAGCATTATGTTACCAATCTTGACATAATATAACCATGACACCAGAGAAATAATTAGAACAAACCCCTCATGGAAATGTGTGTTGATAAATGCGTGATGTGATCAAATTTGGAGTTATATTACCTGGGTTTGTTCCTGCAAAGATGCCATACCAAAGATCATCTGTTATGAAAGATGTTGCTCTTTCCACAGCACCCAGATACACCCCAGGTCCAAGGCTAGGGGGCAGCGGATGAAACATTTTCTGGTTTGGGTAATCCAAATCAACAGCCACATGGCGATTTGTGAGGAAACCAACCTGGCAATTACCTGTTCGACTCTTGACAATAGCCCCCAAGGTTCCATATGTTTCTTGGCTTGCAACCTAAACAACAATAAGCAAAGAGCAATAATAGTGAATGTGTAAAGTTACTACCCTTAACATTAAAAAATCAAGCTTGCAATGAATCTCTAAAGATTCTGGACCAGTCAAACCAGTTTATACATTGTGAGGTCCAGGCTTTGAATGATGATCAAGTTTTTCTAGCCACTTTCGTTTGTGCCCCATACCTTGGGTTGTCCTTGGGGATTTTAATGCTATTAGAACTCCTAATGAAAAGGCCGCGGGGGGGGGGGGGTGGGGAGGAGAGTGTGGGTGGGGCTTAGGCGTTGGCCTCCTTACATGGATGATTTCAATAATTGCTTATACACTACTGAGCTTGATGATCTTAGATATTGAGGCTGCTACTACACTTGGATTAACAGGCAAGAGGATCCTAACCATGTCTCCACCAAAATTGATAGGGTTCTTGTCAATGAAAGCTGGATCAAATCACAAAGCTGCTCCACTGCTCACTTTCCCATTCCCGGGATATCTGACCACTCTCCTGCCATTGGGTTTCTCACTCCTACTCCCAAACCATCCATTAAACCCTTCAGGTTTTTTGACTTCCTCGCAGATCACCCTCTCTTCCTAACCACTGTTCAAAAAGTGTGGAGGATGATCATTATTGGGAACCCTATGTTCTGTGTTGGTGAGAAACTTAAACTCCTCCAACAAGAGTTTAAGAGTCAACACTAAGGAGTATAGTGCAATATCTGATAGAGTTCAAAGTTCCAAACTCCAGTTGGAAGTTCTTCAAAAGGAGTTAGGAGCCAATCCTAACCTTGCTACTCAGTCAAAGGAGAAGGAGGTGTATAAGCAGTTCATTGGATTGGCTAGAGCTGAAGAAAGCTAGACAAAAGTGCCGTATTCAATGGCTCAAACTTGGAGACCAGTGCACATCTTTCTTCTTTAAATCTATTAGTAATAACAGAAATAGAAGTAAAATCACTAGTCTAGTATTGAGTGATGGCTCCACTGCCCAGGATGTTGCTGTGATCAAGGACACCTTGTCAATTTGTACACCAACCTACTTGAATGATTTCAATAATTGCTTATACACTACTGAGCTTGATGATCTTGGATATTCAGGCTGCTACTACACTTGGATTAATAGGCAAGAGGATCCTAACCATGTCTCCACCAACATTGATAGGGTTCTTGTCAATGAAAGCTGGATCAAATCACACAGCTGCTCCACTGCTCACTTTCCCACTTCCGGGATATCTGACCACTCTCCTGCCATTGTGTTTCTCACTAACCCTTCAAGTTTTTTGACTTCCTAGTAGATCATGTGGAGGATGATCATTATTAGGAACACTATGTCCTGTGTTGGTAAGAAACTTAAACTCCTCCGACAAGAGTTTAAGAGTCTCAACACTAAGGAGCATAGTGCAATATCCAATAGAGTTCAAAGTTCCAAACTCCTGTTGGAAGTTCTTCAAAAGGAGTTAGGAGCCAATCCTAATAACCCTGCTACTCAGTCAAAGGAGGAGGAGGTGTACAAGCAGTTCATTGGATTGGCAAGAGCTGAAGAAAGCTTAGCTAGACAAAAGTCCCGTATTCAATGGCTCAAACTTGGAGACCAGTGCACATCTTTCTTCTTTAAATCTGTTAGTAATAACAGAAATAGAAGTAAAATGACTAGTCTAGTGTTGAGTGATGGCTCCACTACCCAGGATGTGGCTGTGTGATCAAGGACACCTTTTTCAATTTCTACACCAACCTACTTGGTACAACTCACTCCATTCCTTATCAGGGCTCATCCAGAGTGGAGCAGATTATTAATAAGAAACTAACAGGTGATCAAAGTCTAGCTATGATCCATGAGGGCACTGATCTTGAAATTAAAGAAACCATTTTGTCACTCAACCCAACTAAAGCTCCTGGCCCTGATGGGTATAATGTTGGGTTCTTTCAGAAGGCCTGGTCTGTAGTTGGTCGTGAAATAACTGCAGCTATTAAAACCTTCTTTAAGTCTGGCCAACTTCTAAAGAAAGCAAATTCCACACTGGTAGCTCTTGTCCCAAAAATTCCCAACCCTTCTAAAGTTGGGGCTTTCAGACCCATTTCCTGTTGTAAAACCATCTACAAATGCACAGCTAGGATATTGGCTAAAAAAATCCAAGCAGCCCTTCCTAGTCTCATAAATCCTATTCAGTCAGGATTTGTTAAGGGTAGAAGAATAGCTAATAATATCTTCCTCGCACCGGAACTGATGAAAGGGTAAAGGGTACCACAAGTCTTCACCCTCCCTAAAATGTGCCATGAAGGTTGATATCATGAAAGGCTATGATAATGTCTGGCGGGAATTTCTCTGGGATGTACTTGCATCCATGAATTTCCACCCCAAAATGATTAGGTGGCTTCAAGCTTGTGTTACCTCACCCAACTTCTCTTTGAGAATAAATGGTGAGGTAGGGTAAGAAAGCCTGAGGCAGGGTGATCCTCTATCATCCTACCTCTTTGTCATAATCATGGAAGTCCTCAACTGTCTCCTCATGGAGAAGTCACTGCTCCCTAATTTCTACTTCTATTGGAAATGTGGACAAACTAAGTTAATCAATCTCTGCTTTGCTGAAGATCTCGTGATCTTCTGCAAAGGAGAAATTGATTCCATCAAGCACATACAGTCCTCTCTTTGGGAATTTGAAGCCTTATCTGATTTGTCACCAAGTACCGGCACCAGGTGCTAAAGAAGCTATACTTGAGTTGCTTGGATTCCAAGAAGGTACCTTACCAATGAGGTACCATGGTGTCCCTCTTTTTTCCACCAAACTAAAGCATTCGGACTGTAAACCCGTGGTCAATAAAATTACAGCTAGAACCAAGTCTTGGGATCTCACATATGCGGGTAGAGTTCAACTGATCAAGTCTGTCCTCTTTTCCATGCAAACATATTGGTCCTCTCTGTTTATACTGCCCAAGAAAGTGATCAAAGAAGTGGAAGCCATACTTAGAGCTTTTCTTTGGTCTCAACCTGATCTTAGAAAATCAGGTGCTAAAGTCTCATGGGAGCATTTATGCTCCCCCAAACATGAAGGTGGCCTTGGATTCAAATCCATGCACATTTGGAACAAGGCTGCCATTGAAAAACACATTTGGTTTCTTATATTTGGTGGGGAACAATCTATGTGGTGCCACTTACTCAAAGGCAGGAGTTTTGGGATTGGAAAGTACCCAGCAGTCCCTCCTGGGTCTGGAGGAAATTACTAAATCTTAGGCCTCTCATCCATCCTCACATCATATCCATTGTTGGAGATGGTCACCACATTTCTTTATGGTATGATAACTGGCATCCCCTGAGCCCATTGGTTGAGGGATTTGGTCCAAGAATCATGTATGATTCAGGACTTCCACAAAACTCTACTGTCTGTCAAGTGATCAAGAACTCTCAATGGGCTTTTCCCATCACTCAAACTTGGGAGCTCAATGAAATAAGGAGCAAATTGCCTCCTCTTCTTACTCCTAATACAGTCCTTGATGATCATGTTAAATGGTCTCTTACACCGTCTGGTCAGTTCTCTATCTCCTCATTGTGGGATAACCTTACGACTCACTATCCCAAGATTCCATGGAGCCATATTGTTTGGTTCTCCGCTCAAATTCCATGGAGCCATATTGTTTGGTTCTCCGCTCAAATTCCCAAGTGTAGTACTATTTCTTGGCTTGCAATCCTTAATAGGCTTCACACTGAGGATAGACTGGTACTGTTTGGTACTAAGACCTCCTCTCACTTAGCTTACGCCCAGGAAGCGAAAGTCCTGACCATATGTTTTTCAACTGCCCTTTCACTCCCAAGTCTGGGCATTGATTACTGCTAAGATTAATATTAATTGGTCCCCTAGGCCATGGGCGGATTGGATAGAACTTCTTTCATCTACCAAAGGCAAATCACTTCGGTCCATCATGATTAAGTTGGCATTCACAACCTCTGTTTATCATATATGGATTGAGAGAAATTCCCGGAAATTCCAAAATGTAACATGTCTGGTGTCTGTTGTCTTGCACAAACTCTGTTCGGTTATAAGGTTTAGATTGTTGTCCTTGGATAAACTACCCCAAGGTCCACAAGCTAGCTGGTTTACAACCGAAAGGAAATTTAAACAAAATTAATCATCCCTTGTGCGGGAACAGTGCTAATTTATTTCATTTTGCAGGTTGCACAAAAGATTGGAACTGGATTGGATTGGGTCTTCTCGAATTAACATCAACATAGCTGTGGGTCTTTTCAGCTATCTCTTGAACACCATTGGGGAAATGGCTGCCATAGCTTTGTGGAACATGTAAGCGAAGCATCTAGTACTACTACTTTATACGGTATATAACTTAAAACATTCTGGGGTAGTTGGTGCATAATCTGTGGGTGTGCTTTTTATGGTCGACTGTTATCAAGTGAGTGCACCCCCACATAATGTGGCATCCTGTGAGTAGTGTGATTGTTCCCCAGATTTTCTTTTGGAGTGGAGATAATATTTAGTGGGGGATGGGGGAGTCATGTGAGATAAAGCGGAGGGAGTTGAAGAACCAAGCTCTTTTGCTTCTGTGTGAAAAGTTGAGTGGGAGATGTGAGGGAGTTGTAATGTGAGCACTAAAATGTTAAAGGTTTCACAATTCTCCTGGTGAGCCCTGAATTGGTGAAGAGAATCTTTTCCCCTCTTGTTTCAGTTGAAAAGTTGGTATTGTTGCATGTGTAACCCGTGAGCTGGGTCTACACTAGTCATTACTTGATTGTCTGAACTTCATGTTGGGCTACATATGAACAAGGTACTTTCTGGTTGAGTAATATGGAGCAGGTTTTGTAATCTGGATTTTACCAGGTCCTACATTTCTTACTTCTCTTTTGTATGACTATTGCTTCATCTCTCTACTGCGCTACAGTTTACTTATTCAAACGGGGGCTGTCCTTTGAACACTTTTGTCTCTTCTTTTGTATCTATTTTGTAATATGGCTTGTTTCCAGGCTTTTGACTGTTATGGGTACGTTAACTTTTGTATAAGTTGTGCCGCCTACGGCCAAACGACCATATGGGGTTGTCTACGGTATCTCATTACTTGCTCCAGATTTGTACGGCAAAATCCACCATCTTGTGCGATAGCTGTCCTCATGTCCCTATCCAAATTGGGGTAACCATTCAGTTCCTGCACCATGTTCTCTTTGAGATCCATCCACTCAGATCATCAATCCATAGGGACATCAGATTGGCCTCTTCCATTGACAATTGGGCAACAGCTTTTATAATCAGGCCTCTTCCATTGGGCCTATCATCAACAGGTTACGGACATCAGGTTTTGCATTCGGTCTCATCCATTGGGCCTAATTCTCGAGATGCCCACGCTTCTATCAGTCCATATTCACATTGAGGATGTTGGGTCCCTCCTTACTTTGATGTTTGAAGTCTGATTATTGGGCATTTCAAACCCTTGATTACAAGTTTTACCGCCGTAGCAGCCTAATCAGATGAAGCATTTGAATAGTGGCTCCTTATGTCCTTGTGTTTCTATTCCCTCTTTGGTAGATGGTTTGGAAACACTCGGTTTAGTCATTTCCATTAATTGTAGCCGCTTGGCCTAATCGTACGATTTTCTTTTCCTTTCTTTTTCTTTTCATTCCTCTTGGGGTATGCCCCTTGTAGGCTGTAAATTCGGTTAGCTCCTTTTAATTTCATGCTGATTTACCCAAAAAAATAAAGCTTGCAATGAAGGAAGAACATAACAAACAACGAAAAAAGTGCATTAATCCCAGTGGAAGCAACATTGGTAACGAGTCTAATGACTGTTGTATCATCGTCACGAACATAAAATCTAGAGACTACTTAGGTGGTATAGTTTTGAAAATTGAGAGACCAAGCAAAATCTTGTATCCTCCTGCGAGAAGTGTACATCGCGCTTTTGGGCCCGCCTCGGGTCCAACAAAGATAATCGGAACTGTTCATTTTGTTCAAAATATTTTGTTTAGGGTCCCCTGTAAAAAATCAGCTCCATCTGATATCGTGAATGGCATTTATGACATGTCCATATTTGCTAGCCTAAATTCTTATGCAAAATTGGGCATTTCGTAAATGCCCTTAATGATATTGGATGGAGCTGATTTTTTATGGGGACCGTAAACAAAATATTTTAAACAACATGAGCGGCTCCGATTATCTTTGTTGGACACGAGACGGGCCCAAAAGCATGCTGTACACGCTGTCTGTAGCATTTCTATAAACCAAAACGGAGTAACAAACATATTTTAGCTTCTGTTGGTAAAAGGATACTGAGCAAATAAGACACGTATATGACATATAAAATGGAAAACGTGCAACCTCTATCCAAATCACAAGTTTTTAACATTAAAAAAAAAAAAACAGAAAACAAAGGTCTTTAGTTACTCTTGTTACCACTGTAAGCTCAAAATCATAAGCCCTTCTAATACAATCGTCACGTTTATTGTTCACATTACAAAACCCTTCTCATTCAGAAACAACCCAAATAAAAATATCGAACAAGATATATTCAATCTTATGTAACCAAATAAGACAAATACTTTACTAATTAAGGGACTCTGTCCAACATGCTTAGTTGGACACTGACCTAGCAAATAGAGGTATTCATACATGTACTAATTAAGGGACTGTGTCCAACATGCTTAGTTGGACACTGACCTAGCAAACAGAGGTATTCATACTATGGAGCTGAGTTTATCTTACAGCTATGCATAAAATTCCACTTTTTAGAAAAGTGAATTGAAGTTGTGTCCTAGTGTCCTTGGACATGAGAAGATGGATTTGACAAAAAAAACATGCACGCACCCAACACCAGCATCTGAGTCTATGAGTCATACTACGACACCCAAATGTATATATATTATTAGCAAACGCCACAACACATTGAGAATATAGCAAAAAATAGGAAAGTGTTGGAATTTGTCCCACATTAGTTAATTATCTTCTCCAAAACTAGTATATGAGTCTGGGCGGCCTCTCCACTCTTTGCCAATTGGTTTGGAGTTGGATGCTTTAACATGGTATTAGAGCTAAGCTTTCAGAGGCTTTTCCCCTTTGTTTGTGCCATAGTTGCACTTTGTTTCATTGTGATCCGTGTGTTCTGGATCCTTTGTTTTGTTGACCTCTCCACGTGCGAATCAGGGGTCGCACGTGCGGGGGAGTGTTGGGATTTGTCCCACATCGGTAAATTATCTCCTCCAAAACTAGTATATGAGCCTAGGTGGCCTCTTCACTCTTTGCCAATTGTTTTGGAGTTGGATGCTTTAACATGGTATTATAGCTAAGCTTTCGGAGGCTTTTCCCTTTTGTTCGTGCCACAGTTGCACTTTGTTTCATTGTGATATGTGTGTTCTGGATCCTTTGTTGACCTCTCCACGTGCGAATCAGGGGTCGCACGTGCGGGGGAGTGTTGGGATTTGTCCCACATCGGTTAATTATCTCCTCCAAAACTAGTATATGAGCCTGGGCGGCCTCTCCACCCTTTGCCAATTGGTTTGGAGTTGGATGCTTTAACAAAACGGAATATGTATGAGCTAACAAATAGGATGCAACAAAGACCTACCTTTTCTTTCCACGCTCAATTTTCTTTATCTTTCCCTTTTCCCTAATTGATGGTGTGGGTGTGTGTCTATGTATGTGTGTGGTTGTCGGTGTGCGCAGCTGTGTTTGGATAAATGTGGATTTTTCAAATGAAGGCATTAATGTTCAATTTCAACGAGAATACAAGAGCTTTAGCCACGGGTAGCTTGTGAAACTAGAGTGGGAGAAGGACTGCATTACAGCATACATATGATGGCGATCAGAAAAGAGAAAAAAAAAAAAAAAAAAACCCATACATATTGTATAAGGATCCTCGTACAGGTGTGTCACCCTTCAAATGATAGATTTCAATCTCTCCAATCAAATAGCTAACTCAGATTCATAATGATGAAGCCCTCATACTCAATGTCAAATCCATATATAAGCCAGTTATTCTTCTCAACCACAAACCAAAATCTATGAGTCACTGCTCTCCCAAAGTGGTGCAGCTTGGACGGCAGATGTTTTTTTTGTGTGAGGTAAAAAGTCATTTTATTAAAACCAAACACACAAAACCCCTGCACTCCATGAATGAGCAACTATACAAACACCAAACCAGAAAATAAAAGCTAACAAAACAAAGAAAACTGCTGCCCAGAAATAACAGTCACACCCCCTGTCGACTGCACACTACCAAGAAGTCTAATGGAAGGGCCCCAATCCCTACATAAACCTTGGTTAATAATTGAACAAGGAAAGTGCTTCCAAGATCCAACTCAAGCCCTCACATTGGTTATGATTGCACAAGTTGTCCGCTTCACACCCTTCATACCTCTGCCAAACACCCTAGCATTCCTTTCCAGCCAGATGTAGTACAGAGAAGCTGGCAAAGAAACAGGTGTTGATGGGATTCTGGAAATTGTGAGCACAAAACACATAGAAGGCAGACACTCACGCCCCAACTTCTCAACCTATCCCTAGTTGCAAGCCTTTTCTAACCAACAAAGCCAGCAAACAAGTGCCCATTTAGGAACCTTACCTGGAAACCATACAGTTAAAAACTTGAAGCACATGGCACCTGCCCACCACTCTGCCTCAAAAGACTTTCATGCAGATCTAAGGGAGGGGTCCCAAACCACCACATATTCTCTCCCAGAGTTTGGAAGAAAATTACAAGGAGTCTAGGAGTGTTAGCAATGATCTGTTGGGTAATCCTATTTCTAGATCTGGGCCACCTCCAGCCAATATTCACAATATTAGAGCTCACTTTTGCATTTCGAAACTGTCCTAAGGGAGATACCTATCCAAGGGTCTTACAAAGAAGCCCCATTAGGGTGCCAATTATCCAACCAAAACCCCGTACAATTCCCGTTGCCAATTACATTTTCACCATACGGCATTATGGCCTCTCAACTTCATCAGCTTCTCTATTGTCCATGAGGAATCTGCAGGGGGTTCATGTACCAGAAATTATGATTCCTTACAACAAAGGTATGGATCCACTTGACCCACGCAGTATCAGCTTTTTTCCCTATAGCCCACAAGTGCCTAAGCATAGAGGCTTTATTCCACACTTTCAAAGGCTTGAGACCTAATCCTCCTTCACTTCTTGGAGTACAAACCTGATTCCAACACACCTTTTCGCATGGCAGCAGATGTGGAACTACAATAGAAATAATAACTCCAACAATATTGAAACCTTAATTCAGCATCTAAGTATCGATGAGCACAACCACAACTGTACTTAGAAATCCAATTTTAAGAGATTCAATGAGCCAAAACTTGAAGAAGATAACCTAGCTATGAAGTTAACTCAAACTCAGAATGCGAACAGCCAGTTTGTAGTCATACATCTTACCTGAAATCAAAATTAAAAAAAATGCACAACGAACTTTGGGCAACTTGCTTAAACAAAAATCCACACTGTGGAGCGACATACGTCCATCGGTTCATGATTTACAGATTCAAGTTTACTAGTCAATCCCAACTCACCTCTGCAAGAACTTTTCAAAAAAAGAAAAGAAAAAGGTGTTTGTGTTGGGGGGGAAAGCACACTGGACTTTTTTGATGCCCTTATACTCCTTTGTACACTAATTACCATATATTAGAGTCTAAGCCTCGGCAAACCTATGTGAAAAGATTCTGTCTACGTCAAAAAAATATTCAAGAACAAAATCAGTGATAACTGATAAGGAATAAGAAGGAAGCATACCTGCGAACCAGAACCAATGTATGGGTCACTTCCCCGCAAGCCATCTACAAGCTCGTTATACAATTGCTCTTTTGGAGTTGGTGCAGGTGCACCAAAGTAAGAGAACTCCACAACATCGACATCACACCATACACCCCCAGGTCCCTGCTCAACAAATAGCAAACACATTTGACTTCCAAGGTTTCAATGGAACACTGTAAGTAAGCTTCCAAATTTGCAAATCTACATATTTGATCCCAAGTTCAAGTTTCAACAAACCACCAAATCCACCAGTTCAAGAACTTGAAAAAAATGCAAAAGCAGCAAAACCTAGCCGCATATATTTCTCCCTCCTTCCCAATATTTTTCCATTTTGAGGAATCTCGCTTATTAAAGAAACACTTTTATTGCTCCAAAAAAGCTTTAAACATTCCAAAATTACCCTTCAAGTTTTTCTTAAATGGTCCCTTTAACTCAAAGCACAAAGGGAAAAAGGTAAGTTCACAGAATTTGGGTCCTTGACTTTGTAATGGACAAATATTTTGGACATCCAACAATGAGAAAGTGGACAGGAGGTATATACAACTTTGACGAGATTTCAGTGGCTTGTAAGCTGCTGCAAAATTTTTTTTTTTTTTGTCAGGCAATATACATCAGCTGCTGCAATTTAGAAAGACAAAAATTGATTCCAAACTGACATTTAGTACCTAACATGAAGGATTTTTCAAGAGTTGAATGAAAGGCTGAAAGAAGTTTCTAAAATTTTCAATTTGAAGTTTCAAAAAGATTTCAAAATAGCTACAAGTTCATTACATTCACCAAATTTTAAAAATTGCCACATTACTATTGTACTTTGACAAGATTTTATTTATTTTGACCAAAACAAAGATCAATGCAAATTCAACATTGGGAATGTTAAACTGAACATGATTTGCAAACAATACACTGGTAAGGCACAATTTCCGGAATTCCCAACCTCAAGATAAGCCGGTAGACACTGTATATGTCTCAGCCACTGTCTATGAACTTTACGAGCAACGAAAACTAGAATAGCTGGTATATCGGTTAACAACCCACGACGAATCCGGAATCCAATTGCTGTCCCAAGACTGAACCTCCGCAGTATCTTGCTATGAAATGCCCTAATGGTCATCAGTTCAAGCAATGTGGTAGCTTGCTGCCCAGTGGGCAGTCGCCCTAGAGTTTCAGGCAACACCCCCTTCTGAAGGTTTCCAAAGTAATTTGCCCTATCTTCGGCTGCATCAGTTAACCTGCTGGAAGTGGGCCATGAGAAGTAAGCCGCATTGCTCTCTGAATGCTGATTACCTGATGTGAAAGTCTGGTCATAGTAGGCCTTTTCCAAGTCCAAAGCTGATTCCTCAGACGGGGTGGAACCGGCATGATGAAATCTTAAATCCAATCTGCCCCTATCCATTTTCACTCCTACAAGAAATAACTGGTATTGTTGAAAGATCCAGAGCTTGAAATAAAAGATTGTCATCTTAGAAACATTCAATCGCCAAGGCTAAATTTTTACTCACAGAATTTTATATTCATATCCACCATTGAAAATTGAACTTCTTGAGAATTTATTGTCAGTACAGAATCAGAAATTTTAATGTACCTCGTAGTAATCCCTCTATTTTTCAGGCTGTTGCATACATTGACCCTTATAAAATATAAAACCAAATGAATAACCATTTTTTTAATTTTTAATTTTTGAAATGATTAACCATCTTAAACACTCAAAATGGAAAACCATTTGGGCACCAATATAAAATGTCGGACAACATAATGTCGTGGAAGGAGCATTTTGCACACAGTTTAATTATTTGTTGACCTAATTGTGGAGAAAAAAGAATGGACAATCAAGGCCACTAGCAACCATTGTGATTTATGAATTCATCGACATTACTCAAACTATGATTAAGATGGAATATCAAATATGGTACCTAAATAAGACGGATTTATTAAACCAAAACAAGCAAAGAGTAGGATCAAATGTGGACATACTTCAGCTGAGGAACTGTACGTACCTAGCTTTATTTGAGGGAGAGAGGAGCAAGTAGATGAGATGAGAGTCATACCAAATTGAAGTCTGAATACTCCATTAAAAGCCACCAAAACTGGACCACTCTAGAGTGTGCTTCTGCAAAACTGGTACAATGAGAATCAACATCAACCACCAAATAAGTGGAACAGTAGAGGGCCATAACAAGTCAATCAGAATGCTATCCAAGTCAACAAGAAACCATATCTAGCAAAATGGAGCATAGAAATACCATAATGGCTAGAAAGCAATAGGGAAACCACAAATATAAGCCATTGATCTATTTAATTCCCGGACCTGGCTAGAAAGCAATAGGGAAACCACAAAAAAAATCAGACTTTCTGAAAAATAAAGCAAACCCGTCGGGCCGTCGTAGAAAAGAAGGAAAAATACAAGTTTCAAAGAAAAGGGACAAAACGGGGCACCTGAAGAGATTGACCTGATTTGTTGACGAGACAGAAGGGGAGGTGAAGCAAGAGGTAAATGTAAAACCCAGATACAGTCGGAAATCAGCTTCTTTAATTTTCTTTCTATCTAATTTGCCAACAAGTGAGAGAAAACGTACTAATACAACACACAGTAGTGGTAACTAACCGTACGGAAATGGGTATCTCGAAAAGTGTTCAAAACAGCAGTCAAGAATGGGGAGAAGAATTTAAATAAAATTTATTTAAAAACATTCAGAAAGCAAAAAACAAGAAAAATACTGCAAGTAGGGATTTTTTACGCCAATTGAGTGACAATTGACTGACCTATAAAAATGGAGGGGAGATGAGGATGGGAGATTCAGAACAAGAGAACCCCCTTGTAGATTTTCATGCCCTAATACAACTACATAACAGAATTTCCAACGCACCCCCCATCGTCCTCCAGATCAGATGATACGAATGGAATCTAGGAGCCCATTTTGCCAGTACTGATGATGACAAGAAATTGGAGATTGTTTGTCTATTGGAGAGAAAGAAACCCATATATATATATATATATGTATATGTATATGTATATGTATATGTATATGTATATATGTATATGTATGTATGTATATACATACATACATATACATATATAATACATACATACATACATATACATACAGTAGGCTTCTATTGCGGGCGTCCGCAACTTGCTTAGATGCGGACTTCTTTTTTGAGCCGTTGGATCTCATCCAACGGCTGGAATTTTAAAATGAAACTCGCGGGTCAAATGGGGGCATGGGTCGGGTAAAATGCTTCGCGGGTTATCCGGTCCTCACTCGCGGACCTTCTTTTCTTTTCCCAAGCTTCCACTGGAAGCTTCATTTTTGCTTCGCACAGAGAGAGAGAGAGATCGAGGGCGATTTCACAGACGACGACCGACGAACGACGAAGGTATCTCTCTCTCCCTCTCTCCCTCTTCCTCTCTCTCTCTCTCTCTTCCTCTCTCTCTCTCTCTCCCTCGTTCGTCCGTACGAAATGTGATTTGGGTTTTGTCCGATTTGGGTTTTTTCAGTTAACACGAACAGGGGCGATTTGAGAGACGAACGACGACCGACGACCGACGAAGGTATCTCTCTCTCCCTCTCTCCCTCTTCCTCTCTCTCTCTTCCTCTCTCTCTCCCTCGTTTGTTCGTACGAAATGTGATTAGGGTTTTTTCCGTTTTGGGTTTTTTCAGTTAGCACGAACAGCTCTATCGAAGAAGAAGAGGAACGACTGGAGGGTAATTTCTCTTCTCTTCTCTTCTCCTCTCTTCTCCTCTCTCTTCTCTTGATCTCTGTGTTTTTTTTTCTTCAGAAAATGTTACTGGAAAAAAAAAAAAACAGACAGAGAGAGTCTGCTAAATGTGTTTACTCTGCTCACCATTTGTTTGAGGCTTGTAATCTCTTGCTGGATATTTATTTTTTCTTTCGAGAATGGGTATTTTAGAAGCTATCACCACGGTTTGGATCTTGGTATTTTTTTTCTTTTACCAGAAAATATAACTCGAGAAAAAAAAATGGTTTAGTTGTAAATTACCCATTTATTGAGGCTTGTTATCTCTTTTTGGATCTTCTCTCTCGATCTCTGTAATTTTTTTTCTTTAGAAAATGTAACTTGAAAAAAAGAACAGTCGTAAATGCCTCTTCATTTTGATACGTAGATGCCTATAGCAAGATGTGTTGCCTTTGCTTTCTGTAACATTAGAATTGAAAGAGAGCTGTTGTATAATTTAAGCAAAATAGTTTTGGAAATAACAGGTACAAAACAACCTGACAGAGCTAAGTAGAAGTGTTGGCCATTTGACGAAACATACTGGAGAGTTTGCCATAACTTCTCATGATGCTAAGTGATTAAAAACTTTAACCATCTTAGATCCTTTTGTGTTCTGCCTAGTTTTGAAGTCATGCCCAGTTTTAACCAAAGCCTGCACTGTCATTTACAGCTGCCCAGTTTTGAAGTCCCTAATTTTTTGCTTATCAAGTTGAATTTTTTCTAGGAATGGCAGCAAAGTATTATGTTGTTTTTGTTGGAAAAGTCCCCGGTATCTATGAAAGTTGGATAGCTTGTAACGAACAAGTAACTCGCTTCCCTGGGGCTGCGTTTAAGAAGTATCCATCATTGGAAGAGGCAAATAATGCTTGGACTTCATATGTTGCAGCTCATTCCAGTGTGCAATTGCCGTCTCCTCAACTTCCTGAACTCCCGACTGATTATCCACCTCTGCTCGTACCTGTGCAATCAAACATGGATGACCAAACTCCTAAGCTGCCCAAACATTGCGTGTTCATTGCAATGCTCTTAGTTGGAGTTGTAATAGGAATTTTACTTGTGTTGGTCATCATGTATATTTTCTTTTAGCTAGTTTATGTAATGGCTACGTTGAACAGAATTTCTAGCTTTTTATGTGTACAAATTTGGAACTTCAGCAAGTGTTCTTGTTGTTACTGCTTTCTTGTTGTTACTGCTTTCAGCAAGTTTTATTGTTGTTATCGTAGAAGACAGACTCCAGTCTCCCCAACTGAGCTTACATTGCCCATACTTCTACTTGTACAGCCACATCATCGTTACTGCTTTCTTGTTTTTTGATATTGTTCACACCTTTGTATTGTCTTTTTAAGCTTTTGTGTGTATATTTTCTTTACCTGCCACAAAAGGTCGATACCTTCGAACTGAAAGGACGATGTTTTGATATTAGTCGTCTTGTGAAAGTCACCGTGAACCACATCTATGCTATCCTAGTTTTATCATTGCTCACCATTGTCGTCCCTCCTCACTTTTCCCAACCCAAAATCCACTGCATCAACCTCTTCTACACCACGCCACCATTGCAAATTGCGTTATCGCAACACATGATGATAGCTTGACCTTCAAACCTTATTCCGCCACTCCCAACCTTTCCGCTCTCCCCCACGCTCCCTTGCCACCCTTTCCCGCCCCTGCCCTGCCACTCCACGCCCATCATAACAAACCGTGATATAATCTTAGGATCGTACATCGAATACGTAAAATAACTCTCATTCTCATTATCAACGTAGCTGAAATTGTAATTATAATTGAGCCTCATCTCTGGGACCCAACTGAAAATCTGCTCTTGGGCATTCCAAGAGCCACTGCTCCAATACTGTTCAGACCCGTTCCACAATATCACATACTCCTTGGTATCTGCTTTTAAACTCAAAGAAAACAGACCTTGAGATGGGTCTTCCGAATTTTTCCAAGAAGTTAGCTACTGGTGAGTCCTAGTTCTCTTATTATATGCAATTTTACCCCCAGGCAACCAAGTATTAGTAGGAAAATCAAAACTTTGCCAAATGGGTTGGGTTGAATTAAACCCATCTTTGACAACCAAATTACCATCATCCCCAAGAACAGCCACCACAGAACTTGAAGCGGCGGAGTTCTGATTTGTGGACCAAATGGGTATCTGTGACTCGTTGAGAAGAACTAGGTTGCCATCCAAGTTTATATAATAACATGAGTGGACTTTTTTTTATATGGTTTCAAACTATGTACCGACGCGTTTTATCTTTGTAGTCTTGCATCAAAGTTACCATTGGTCTTCAGTCAAAAATGCGTGTAAATGCCAAAATGCCTTCTCATTGAATGCTCCTGTTAATAAAAAATATTCTCGACAAGAATGCATTCTCAGCTATCCCCAAAAAACGACAATGGAAGGCAAACCACATAACATATGCATGACAAGCTACTACAGTCAGCCATTAACATTGAGGCACTATAGTATCAGGTGAGTTTAAACTACCACAGCTCTTATGTTACGAACAGAAAATCTAATTCTCTAGTCCCAAATAAGCACTGATCCGAACACTCAACGGGACACAATGGGACAACAACAGCAACTACAGATCAGATCAATAAAAGTTCCATTCTTTCAAACTTCACCATCCTGCAAGGCTGCAACATGAATAAGTAATAATATCAATATAAGAAAAAAAAAAAAGAACAACTACAGAAATTAACTTAGATGGTACGACAAACACTTACTCTGATCATCAATTTCATCGTCCTCGTCGTCCTCCTCCTCGTCACTCATCCTAACATCTTGCGAAGAACTAAGAAACAAATAAGACTATTAACATTTCAACAACTAAACAGTCAAATTTAGGACAAGTGTAGAATTATGAAACAAATAAACGTACATGTTGCGAAGTTTTGGACAATTTCTTTTGTCATGTGATTGTCCTGTTAACCCACAACCATTACAACGCCTACTCTTCTTGACCGCCTTCTCTTTTCCTCCCTTCAATCGCTGACCACAACCCTTCGCCCTAACTTGAAGCGGTTCTTTAAAAATATGTTGACGAGGAATAGGCACTTGGCTTACACTAGCACTCAAATTCCCACCTTCCCTTCCAAGATTCATGGCACAAAGCTTATCCCGAACTGAAGATAAAGCATCTTCCAAAAGCTCACTTCCGTCTTCAGTTAATACGGCATCATCAATTACACTAGAAGCAAGTTTGAATAGCTTATTTCGCCTTTCGAACACAGAAGTGTCACATATTTGTTGGACAGACCCACCCACGTCATTGACAACAATTTTAATTTTAGCGGCTTTAGTCCACCTTGCCAAAATTAACTCACGAGGCAAATCTAAAATCTGCATTCTATTGAAGTAAGCCAACAAATGCCGACATGGAATTCCGTCAAATTCAAACAACTTACAACTGCAACTTACATGTTCTGATGACTTATTTACCAAAAGATTACGAACCCTCGCACCACTCACCTTTGCCCTCTCAACAATGTAGAAACGATTGTGTTCATCCTCATGTGTCATCTTAACCATGTATCCCCCAATTTGATAGTGTTCATCTTGAAACTTTTGAAATATGGCCAATGTATACAACTCACTCATTGTAGACTCCATGGGAAATGATGAACTCAGTTGTGGCTTCTCATTAAGATCTTTATGATCCAAGTCCAATTCCTTATGCCGTATGTGAGCAAGCCCCCTAGCAAACCGCGTGACAAAGTCGTACAATGAATTATTTAATGAAACATACTTCTTGAAGAACGAATGAGAAATCTCAGCCCTTTGACTACTAGTCATGTGGGCGGAAAATATGTGTTTCATATATGCCGGAATCCATCTCTCACGGATTTCATACATGTCTTTCAACCATTCATTGGAGGATAGGTTGGCTTTCTGTACGACATCTGCCCATTTAGCCTCAAACTCTTCAGGGCTCTCAGAATTCCATATGCATTGTTTGAACTCGTCATAATGATCTTTATAAGATAATGCACTTATCTTTTCTGAAAATTTGCTCACAATATGCCAAATGCAATATCTATGGTGTGTAGTTGGAAGAACTTTAGCAAATGCCTTTGTCATCGCCGGATCCTGATCAGTTATGATCATTTTGGGCGGACCTCTTGGCATTGCTTTCAACCATTCTTTGAATAGCCACTCAAAAGATTCACTGGATTCATCACTCAAAAGTCCACACCCAAATAGCGTAGTTTGCCTGTGGTGATTAACCCCTAGTATAGGTGCAAAGATCATACGGTATCGGTTTGTGTTGTACGTTGTATCAAAAACCACAACGTCCCCAAAATATTGGTACGACTTTCTCGCCGTGGCATCTGCCCAAAAACAATGAGTCAACCTCATTTCATCGTCTTTCTCCATTGTATACATAAACCCTGAGTTTTTTGTTTTTTGAACTTCGAAATACTCATACAACATATCGGCGTCCTGCCCTAGTAACGCACTCCTTATATCCCTTTCAGTATTATAGAGATCCTGCACTCCAAACCCAACATTTTCCAAACCTCCGGCTTGTACCTCGAAAATACTCATTTGTTGGCAAGTTGGCACATTTGCTTGTGATAGTTGTTCTGCCAAAACTCTTTTGGCAGCTGTCACTTTGCGATGAGATCGCAACAAATGCGTCCTCCTTGGAGACGTAAGAGGGTGGTTATGTGCCTCAACAAATTGGGAGACAACATACTTGTCACCGGACTTGGATCTCACAACAGCCAATTTCGCACCGCAACCCTCTCTAATTATTCCTCGACGCCGTTTAGAGGATCCAGTATTTAGCACAGGTTTTTTGGGCACCCAATGACCTTGTTTGCAACAAACATACTCTTTCCTAACAACTACCTTATCCCCATTCTTCCTGCTAGACCATTCTCGCGTACCAAATCCGCCCTCTTTACCATAATTGTTGTAAAACTTATGAACGGCTTCTAAAGAGACAAATTCTTGATTAATTTTCGGTATTACATCATTCTTAACTTGAGGAATGTAAGGCATTTGGGAAGAATTGGCAGATGATTGACACATTTGAGACGGTAATGGTGAGACTACGTCCATTTCTTCCAAATTTTCCAAACACTGCATTCTAAAAACCAATACACAAAACACATATTTTTTGTAAGCAGCTTAATGTCATAAACAGTTCAAACAAAACAGTAGCAGGTTTACATCCTTAAATGCCACCACTGTTACGGCAGAAAAGAAGGAACTTGTCATGATAATTAACACTACTGTTACAGTTCAACTGGGAAATGAGGGTTTGAGTAAATTTATGGCTTTTATAAAAAAAAATTCAGTCAATCAACCTAGATTACAAGCCTCAAACAAATGGTGAGCAGAGTAAACACATTGAGCAGACTCTCTCTGTCTGTCTGTTTTTTTTTTTTTTCCAGTAACATTTTCTGAAGAAAAAAAAACACAGAGATCAAGAGGAGAAGAGAGGAGAAGAGAAGAGAAGAGAAATTACCCTCCAGTCGTTCCTCTTCTTCTTCGATAGAGCTGTTCGTGCTAACAGAAAAAACCCAAAACGGAAAAAACCCTAATCACATTTCGTACGAACAAACGAGGGAGAGAGAGAGGAAGAGAGAGAGAGGAAGAGGGAGAGAGGGAGAGCGAGATACCTTCGTCGGTCGTCGGTCGTCGTTCGTCTCTCAAATCGCCCCTGTTCGTGTTAACTGAAAAAACCCAAATCGGACAAAACCCAAATCACATTTCGTACGGACGAACGAGGGAGAGAGAGAGAGAGAGGAAGAGAGAGAGAGAGAGAGAGGAAGAGGGAGAGAGGGAGAGAGAGATACCTTCGTCGTTCGTCGGTCGTCGTCTGTGAAATCGCCCTCGATCTCTCTCTCTCTCTGTGCGAAGCAAAAATGAAGCTTCCAGTGGAAGCTTGGGAAAAGAAAAGAAGGTCCGCGAGTGAGGACCGGATAACCCGCGAAGCATTTTACCCGACCCATGCCCCCATTTGACCCGCGAGTTTCATTTTAAAATTCCAGCCGTTGGATGAGATCCAACGGCTCAAAAAAGAAGTCCGCATCTAAGCAAGTTGCGGACGCCCGCAATAGAAGCCTACTGCATATACATATATACATTATATACATACATATAATGTACATACATATACATACATATAATGTACATACATATACATATACATATATACATACATATACATATACATATATATACATATACATATATATATAGTCCTCTTCTCCTAAGTACCACCTCATTTTAATAAAATGAGGACCTCCCTTTTCCGATCGAAATTTTGATGATCCGAGCCGCTCAATGTGTTCAAAACGTGATTTTAAGGGTACTCGGGAGAAATCGGCAAAAAAAAATGACCGGGAAGGACTTCATTCGAATAGTTTTTGTTATATTTTTATCTAACGGTTCAAATAAAATTGCTCAAATTAAGCCATTTTCGATCATTTTTTTTGCCAATTTCATGTGAGTACTCTTAAAATCACGTTCTGAACACATTGAGCGGCTCGGATCATCGAAATTCAAACAGAAAATGAGAGAAATGGGGAGGTCCTTATTTTAACTAAAATAATGACCTCTTTATTTGAAAATGACTGTATATATATAATATTTCTCCCATTTTCTGTTTGAATTTCGATGATTCGAGCCGCTCAATGTGTTCAGAACGTGATTTTAAGGGTACTTGGGTGAAATCGGCAAAAAAAATGAACGGAAAGGACTTCATCTAAGTAGTTTTTGTTTGAACCGTTTGATAAAACACAAAAAAAATTGCTCGGATGAAACCCCTTCCGGTCTTTTTTTTTGCTGATTTCTTGCGGGTACTCTTAAAATCACGTTCTGAACACATTGAACGGCTTGGATCATCGAAATTCAATAGGGAAAGGGAGATCCTTATTTTATTAAGTTAAGGTGGTTTTTAGGAGAATGTGACTCTATATATATATATATATATATATATATATATAAGGACCTCCCTTTCCCGATTGAATTTCGATGATCCGAGTCGCTCAATGTGTTTAGAACGTGATTTTAAGGGTACCCGCAAGAAATCAGCAAAAAAAAAAAAGACCGGAAGAGACTTCATCCAAGCAATTTTTATTTGTATTTTATCAAACGGTTCAAACAAAAACTGCTCGGATTAAGCTCTTCTCAGTCATTTTTTTTGCCGATTTCACTTAAATACCCTTAAAATCACGTTCTGAACACATTGAGCGGTTCGCATTATCGAAATTCAAACAGAAATTGGGAGAAATTGGGAGGTCCTTATTTTAACTAAAATAAGGACATCCTCATTTGAAAATGATTATGTATATATATAGACTACGGATGATGCTATGGTGTCCCCGGTCATTTTGGGGACACCGTAATTTTTGGCATAACAAAACCCTTACAAGCATAACAAAAATCATTAGAAGTATAATAGAACCATAACATGGCATAACCAAGGCATAACCAAAAACCAATCAAGGCATAACCAAAAATCAACCAAGGCATAACCAACCAAGTTATGCCTTGTTATGGTTTTGGTTATGCTTATAATGGTTTTGGTTATGCTTGTAATAAATTTGGTTATGCTTATAATGGTTTTGTTATGCCAAAAGTTACGGTGTCCCCAAAATGACCGGGGACACCGAAGTCATTCCCATAGACTTAAGTACTTAAATGGTCCTTACAAAATAGAGTCGGTTTCATTTTCGTCCTTATAAAATTTTTTGTGTCAATTTCGCTCTTCCAGTTTGTGAATCAATTCAATGTCACCCTTACGGTCAACCAATGGACGGAATTTACCTACTTGGATAACGGAAGCCTTCTTTGGTACTTACTTGGCCCATATCTCTCCCCCCAATATTACCCATATCATTTTCTACCAAAAAAAAGCGTACAAGATCAATCAACCATTCAATCACATTATGAACGTGCGACAAAAAAATCACAAATGATATAGGTTTAGAGAAAATACTTTCTAGACTCTTTTCATTCAATAACAATCAATCACTATCTTGTCCCGAAGGCTTATAACTTGTTAAATAGGTAGAAAAACCATAACTCTAATTGATTCGCCTCAAAACGGACACTAAATCAATTAATAACGGAAATTATAAAAAATGGAAAAATTTGAAATAATAGCAAAATTAGAAAATAGAGAAAATTCTAAGATTTCTTCCAAAAGAACAACTTAATTCGGATTTTCCTTATCCAAATTATTAGCAAGTCAAATATTTCCTTAAACGACAAAAAAAACACACGGCAAATGACCTAAGGCCATGTGTATTGACCGTTGGGCCGTTTCAGGTCAAACCCATAATGGCTCATTGCATAATTCCACAGTTGAATAATTACGATTTTGCCATCCTAGGCTTAAAATGTCATTAGCATTGCTATTAACCAAAACCAGTACACAACTGGCAAGTCCGTTATCCACGTAGGCGAATTCCTTCCTCTGGTTGATGGCAATGGTGACATTGAACTGAATCACAAACTGCAAGGACAAAATTGACACAAAATATTTTACAAGGACGAAAATGAAACCGACTCTATTTTCAGGTCCGGACCTCCCATTTTCTGATCGCATTTCGATGATTCGAGCCACTCAATATGATCAGAACATGATTTTATGGGTACTCGCGAGAAATCAGCAAAAAAATGATCGGGAAGGGCTTAATCTGAACAGTTTTTTATTGAACGGTTCAGTAAAATTGCTCAAATTAAGCCATTTTTGATCAGTTTTTTTTGCTGATTTCTCGCGGGTACCCTTAAAATCACGTTCTGAACACATTAAGCGGCTTGGATCATCGCAATCCAAGAGCTAAGACATAAATTCGGATCATAAAAAAATTCGGGCGATTAGACTTCAAAAGAACTGCATATATATATATATATATATATATATATATATATCACGGATCCAATGAGGGATCCCGCACGGTGCTACTGTGCGCAACTCCCCTTTTTCGAGCAAATTTCAATGATCTAAACAGCTCAAAATGTGCAGAACGTAATTTTAAGGATACCCGCAAGAAATCAGAAAAAAAATGATCGGAAAGGGCTTGATCCGAGCAATTTTTTACTGAATCGTTTAATAAAAAACTATTCGAATGAAGCTATTTCTGGTCTTTTTTTTTGCTTATTTCTATCCATTGTCCTTAAAATTATGTTATGATCACATTAAACAGCTTAGATCAACAAAATTCAATTTAGAAATGAAAGAAATTGGAAGATCCGCATTTTAACTAAAACGAGGACTCTTGCAAGAGATGAAATATATATATATATATATATATGGGATCCAGCACGGTGCTACTGTTCTGACCTCCCATTTTTCGAGCAAATTTCGATGATCCGAGCCCTTACGGTCCGGACCTCCCATTTTTCGATCGAATTTCGATGATCTGAGCCGCTCAATGTGATCAGAACGTGATTTTAAGGGTAATCGCGAGAAATCAACAAAAAAAATGATCAGGAAAGGCTTGATCTTAATAGTTTTTTATTGAACGGTTCAGTAAAAAACTGTTCGGATTAAACCCTTCATGATCATTTTTTTTGCTGATTTCTCGTGAATACCCTTAAAATCACTTTCCGAACAAATTGAGCGGTCCAGATCATCGCAATCCAAGTGCTAAGACACAAATCTGGACCATATATATATATACACACACACACACACACACTACATACACATATCAAGGATCCAATGAGGGATCCCGTATGATGCTACCGTACGCGACTTCCCTTTTTCGAGCAAATTTCAATGATTCAAGCCGCTCAAAGTGTGCAGAATGTAATTTTAAGGATATTTGCGAGAAACCAGCAAAAAAAATGATCAAGAAGGGCTTGATCCGAGCAATTTTTTATTAAACCGTTCAATAAAAAACTGTTCAAAATTCTCTCTCTCTCCCTCTAAAAGTTCCACCAAAAGAGTTGGCGATTAGGGCTTCCGCTGCGGGGGTGGGGGTTTAGGATGTGGTAGACAAGCTCTTGTTTGGGCCGACTTTTTTGGGCCAGGCCCATGTGATTTAATGTTATAGTCTTTAGGGCCTGGTTTGTTTGGGTGTGTTTTGGTTTAGTCCAAACAGTTTTGTCTTTTCATCTAACCCTTGGTTGGATTCTCCTTTCCCTTTCCCCTATCTTGATGTACCATTTGTCAAGATTTCTGAATAAAATTTTTTGCCTATAAAAAAAAATAATAAAAAACTGTTCGGATCAAGCCATTCCCGATCATATTTTTGCTGATTTCTCGCGAGTATCCTTAAAATCACGTTCTAATTACTTTGAGCTGTTTGAATCATCAAAATTTGCTTGAAAAATGGGAAGTTAGAATGGTAGCACCGTGCTGGATCTCTTATGGGATCCGGACTCTCTCTCTCTCTCTCTCTCTCTCTCTCTCTCTCTCTCTTTCTCTCTATATATATATATATATAGAGAGAGAGAGAGAATGATCTCTTTCTCTCTATATATATATATATATAGAGAGAGAGAGAGAATGAGAGAGAGAGAGAGAGAGAGAGAGAGAGAGAGAGAGTTAAAATGCGGATCTTCCAATTTCTTCCATTTCTAGATTGAATTTTGATGATTTTGAGCTATTTAATATGATCAGAACATAATTTTAAGGACAATTGTGAGAAATAAGCAAAAAAAATGACCAAAAAGAGCTTCATTCAGTTCAATAAAAAATTATTCAAATCAATCTCTTCCCGGTCATTTTTTTTTGCCGATTTCTCGCAAGTACTCTTAAAATAACGTTATGTAGGGAGGGGGGGCTTATTTCTCATTGACTGTCTTGACCCGTTTGAACCGAGAACGAGTAGCGTCGATCTTCACGTACTTGCAGAATCGGAGGGGGTCGTTCCTCCGTGTAGAAGCTCCGACGAACTAGTCAGTAAGTGGAGCAAGAGGAAAGAAGTTTTGTAAGAAAATTTCTCAAGAGGTAGAGGAGTAGTGTTTAAAAATCTGAACCTCTTTCTTGGAGGAGGTCCTTATATATTTATAGGCAGGGATATAAAGAGTGTGGAACAGGTTATCTCTGCCACCCAGGATGATGTCACGAGTCAGAGACATTAAATGACTGCCGCCAGCTGGGGATTGGCGAGCTGCGTTACTCAGAGCTAGAGAGGTCACATCAATCAGAGATGTCACTTCGCTTATCAAAGAAGTTCACCCACGTATTCCTGGAAGCTTCTAGAAGGTTTTGGAATGGTGGTTTCCAAACAAAGCCTTCGCTGCCAAAGAAACGGCAAGTAACAGAAGGAAAACTTCGCCGAGCAACTGAAGCTGTATCCGAACGAAACAAATGTCTCGTCCTTCGGCGAGTACATTGTAGCTCAGCTCGGCTCTTTGGTTCCTTTTATCCTTTGGACAACACGTACAAGCGGAGCGTTAGGGTTTTTCCGGATACAGATGAACTGAGACAACTAAATAACCAAGATTAACATAGTGCGTCCCTTGTGACCCGCCCGAACCTTTTGAACCTTTGGATATTTCACCCCACTACAATAGCCCCTCAACTCCTGCTGCTCCAGCTTTGGACTGGAAGGAGGAGTTGAAAAAGTAGTGGCCAAAGAAAGATTCTTGAAAGATCAACTCGAACGAGAGTGTCGTGTCAAATGTCAAATCGCCAGGCCCATGACCTACATTTAATGCTTCTGCAGCTGCCGATTTCAAATGACACCATGTGTCCATCTTTGATTGGACGACGATACGACGCACCCCTTTAGTCTCCATGTGTCAACCATCGACGGTCACATCAATCTTTCGCCCAAATCCTGCGGTTGGGGGGTCGGTACCGCTTCGAATTCCGCCCTAGGTATAAAAGGGGAAGGATGGAGAGAGAAAATCACTTTTTCTCTCCTTCTCTCAAATGCTTCAATAGTGCGACGCCATCCACGCTCTCAAAACTCAAGCTGCTAAAGATTTTGACGAGTTTGACCAAAGTTTCATTTCGATTTCAAGGTATTTTTCTGATTCTCGATGTTCTTTTCTGCATTTCAGTTGTTTTTTGCATGTTTTTGGCCGTCAAGTTGGGCCTTTTCTTTTCGTTTTGTCTGGTATTGTCGCCTGTGCACTGTAGATGAGGTTGAAGATGTTCATATGTTCTTCCGAACATATGTGCGTCTTCAACCTGTGTTCTTCCGAGCATGAATAAGAGTTCTATTTCCTATTCTGAAGAAAATCGAGATGAACGTTCTAAATCCCCTGTTTTTCACCGTCGCACACTTAAATCTTCCACTCGGACTTCCCTTTTGACAAATAGTCTTTCGGGAAAGTAGGCTCTTCCTGGGAAACATCTCAGTAGCACCGAACATAGGCACCTTAGGACCTATGACCACGCAGCTCGCTGACGGTCTAATCCCTTGCTCTTCTGTTTTTAGGTATGGATTCTACTCCAACTTCATCCGGAGAGTTGTACCGCTCGGTAGACAGCGCATCATTAGGCGCTGGTGGTGTAAACCCTGCAATCGCCGATGCTATTGCAAATCTAGCTCGGAGCTATCGTGTTCGGGGTGATGGTGCGGGCTCCGAAGGTTCTGTGGGGATCGACTTCGCCTCGCAAATCACCCCCCTTCGATCGATGGCCCCAGATAGCAAAATTGTCAACTTGGAAGACGATCCTTCGGAAAGGGAGCTAGACGATCCGACGGAGGAGGAAGACGAGGAGGAGGAAGGAGCCGAAGAAAGAGAGTCCGAGAGAGACGTGGTTAAGGGAGAAACTTCCACAGCCTCATCGAGCCGAGCAAAAGAGGAGGTTGGGGCGGCCGGCTCTTGGTCTCAAAAACTAAGAAAGAAGAGGAAGATAATCCCCCTTGACTCAGATGTGATCCCTGCCCGAACGGGGAAGGACCCTTGCCCCTACTAGAATTCCTTTAGTAGTGAAGAGGGAATGAGAACCTTCCGACGCGCTTACAACATCCCGAACGACGTTGTAATCACGCCTGTCCCTGGCGACCGAATAAGGTTCAGTAATGAGCATATCACCGTTCTTCTGATGGCAATAACCGAAGGAGGACTTCGATTTCCCATGCACATGATCCTTAGAGAGATCTTACATCTGTTCACGCTTACCTTGTGCCAATTGAGCGTCAATTCTTTCTGCATCATTCACTTAGTCATAAAGCTTGCCGAGCTAAAGATGTTCCCACTCGAGGCCCACCATTTGTTTGAAAATTACACAATGTCACAGAATGTAAGGTATTCCCGGTACTACTTATGTTCCTGAAGGAATATGGCAAAAATTATTCCCGAAGGTATGTACGATTCTGAAAAATGGGCCTCGGACTATGTTGAGGTTCGGGGCAATTATCAGTATCCTCAACTGGAGTATGGGCACTTTGAAGTTGCCACACGCAGGGGAAACCCTCTTAAGCATTTATGTTTTTCGAATTACTTCTTTCGTCTTATTCTTATATTTGTCGTTTATCATGCTGGCTGATATTCCGTTTCTTTGTTTGATAGTTACGACAAAGATCAATAGAGAGTTGCTAAAAGCGGCGAGGGGGTGTAAGCTTGCTGCCACCCTTCTTACTATCCCCTGGGAAGAAAGAGACGCTCCAACCATCCTCGAATACAAAGCAGCATACGGGGGAAGGATCCAAAAGAAGGGAGCCGACAAAGAAGAATCGAACCCCGACGATCTTCCAGAAGAGCTTCATCCGAGCGAAGACAGGCCACTCCGAGGGCTTATTCGACAACCAGCTGAGGGAACGTCTGTCGAAGAAGAAGAGGAGACAATGCCTCCCTGAAGCATGAAGGATGTTCTTCAGAAGAAGCTTGAGGAGAAAGATAAGGCAAAAGCCTTACTCAAGAAAACTGGAACTTCAGGGGCTACGGGCTCTGTGCCAAGCAAAAAGGTTCCTCCCCCACCATCTCAGAAACGCCCCCCTCCTGCTCCCCTGTCACCAAAGGAGCCTTGGCCAGCAAAAAACTCAAGACGACCGTGCAAACCGAGGCTGGAGATGTGGTGGTGTCCACAACAGATAAAAGGAAGGGAATGAGCGAAGAAGGCATTCCCTGGGTGCGAAACTTCGTTACTTCTGATAAGAAGCAGATCCTCAAATCTGACAGCCTACGGGTAGACCCTTCCCTCGCCCTAACTCTCCTATTCGGGTTAGGTTTACAGAAGGACATCCAGGCTCCTCCCTCGCTCAAAGTAGCCTTGACCGAGTATTACTACCATGCTACGAGATTAAGTTCCTTCGGTACTAGCAATTCGTTTCCTTTACCTTTGCGCATTAACATAAATATTTATTTGTTCTCCACAGGCCACCCAATCCATTATGAGCGTGAATCTTCATCTCAACGAGCACGAGAAGAAGAAGAAACTATTGCTGCAATCCTTCAGGTCAACAAAGATGCGGCCGAGGAATACAAGAAGAGCTGGGAGGAATCCGAAGCCGCTCGCCAGTCTCTGGAGACACAAGTGGCCAACCTCAACGACTTGGTCAAAGGCATGCAAGAATCTGCTGAGAAGACCAGAGCCGAGGGGAAAGATGAGGGACTGGTCGAAGGGCGAGCTCAGGTCAGAGAGGAGTTGAAGAAGGAGATGGAGGGGGAGTTGAAGAAGGAGTATGACAAAGGGTACTTCGAGGGCGAGGGCGGCCGCTGACGCACTGGCAGAAGCCCAGGCTGAAATGATGGAAGAACAGTATAAGGTAAGCTTTATGCTGGGCTACAATAGAGGCCTGGACGATGCTGGGGTGAAACCCGATGACGAACGAAGGACCCTGGTTGAGGTTCCTCCCTGGGAATCAGATGAGGGCGAGAGGTTCGAGCCCACAAACGAATCAACCGAGGCTGCAACCACGCCAGCTCCTTCGGATGATCCTACCCTGTCTCTCTTCACCGCTCCCTAAGGAGTTTTGAGTGTTTCTACTTGCTTTTGCTTTTTGTTTTTGTTGGTATGTAATATGAACGAGTTGAGAATGGCACCGAACGATGCCCCACTGCCATACCTCTGAATTGACAAACAGTTGTTTTGAAATTTACAAGTATTTTTGCTCATTTTACTGATCTTGCCTCTTGTGAATCGAATGTATTGTTGGTATTGGCGCTCGGATTAGTTCTTTAATTCATGGAAATTAGTGGAAATTGATGCAAAAATCACTAAATTGCATATCCGTTTGTTGTATATTCTCCCTACGTATATAGTCCCCATTAGTAGCCCCCTGTCTTCAAGGATTGCCGAAGGATAGAAGCGGGAATCCAAGAAGACAGTAAAAATGGAAGGATGAACGAGGGCTATGAGGATTTCCCCCGAACAAATAGAATACCATGGCTACGAGGATTTTGCCCGAACGAATAGAATACCGAGGGCTACGAGGATTTCGCCCGAACGAATAGAATACCGAGCCCAACGGCGTAACATGGGCTAGGTGGAATACCCAAAAGACTTAATAAAAAAAACGAACAAACGAGCAGAAAGAGAAATGATTCCATTAACAAGGAGCCTGAAGGCTTACAGAAAAATATGACGAAAAATAAAAGCAAAACAACACGAAACAATTGCTAGCCGTGGAACTTTTGAAACTTCTGGGCGTTCCAAGGATTGGGAATCGGAGTGCCATCAATCTCAGCAAGCTTGTAAACACCATGGCCTATCTTCTCAATCACTTGGTAAGGCCCTTCATACGGATCCTTCAATTTCGTCAACTTGCTTGCTTCAACGACCATCAGAAGAACTAGATCCCCAACATTAAATGGCTGAGCTTGAAAGTTCTAGTTGTAGCCCCTGGCCACTTCTTGTTGATACACCGCATGTCAAAGGTTGGCGTTATCACGAAGCTCTTCAGAAAAATCCAACTCGGAACCCACGAGTGCGTTGGTATCCACGGGATTGAAGTTCTCTGTCCTAGCCATCGGAATCAAGGTGGAGAGGGGTAGAACAGCCTCCATGCCGTAGGCCATTAAGAACGGTGTGCGTCCCGTCGATCACCGGGGCGTAGTGCAATAGGCCCATAAGACATGAGGGAGCTCTTCAACCCATAAACTAAGCTTCCGATCCAGACGACGCTTAAGCCCCCGAGTAATTGTCTTGTTTGATGCTTCGGCCTGGCCATTACCTTGAGGATATGCAACCGAGGAATTCTGGATGGTGATATGACGTCGTTTGTAAAAAGCTTTGAGACCAGTTGCCACAAATTGGGAACCGTAGTCTGAAAAAATGGCGTAAGGGACGCCGAACCTGGAGATGATATGCTTCCAAATGAAACGCTCCACGTCACTAGCAGTTGTTTTCACCATGGGTTTTGCTTCGACCCACTTAGTGAACAGATCCGTGGCAGTAAGTAAGTACTCAAATCCTCCCGGTGCCTTGGGCAGTTTGCCTACAATATCAAAAGCCCAAACCGCGAAAGGCTAAGGACTAAAGATCATCTTGAGAGGGAAGGCGGGTTGGTGGATAAGTGAGGCTTGCTTCTGGCACCGAACGCAACGTTTCACATATTCCTCGGATTGCTTCACCATCTTCGGCCACTAATACCCTTGGGTTAAAGCTCGATGTGCCATGGTTCGCCCACCCGAATGAGCCCCACAACTTCCCGACTGAAGCTCATCCAAGATGCTTTCCACTTGAGTTTCATATACCACTTTCAAATCCGGGCCGGTAAATGTTCGTCGGTAGAGGTGCCCGTTGGGATCCGGAAAGTAATTAGCAGCACGGCAACGTATCTTGTGAGCTTCTTTCTTGTCTGTCGGGAGCGTGTGGGTTTGCAGGTACGATACGATGGGATCCAGTTGACTGGGGCCGAATGATATGGTTGCAACAGAAACAACTAAGGATTCAAAGCTGGGGGTCTCCACTTCATCAAACACGATTGTGCGACAGCCCGAGGTCCTATACACCGAACCGAGACCTGCCATGGCGTCAGCATGAGCGTTATGTTCTCGAGCAATCCACTTTACTTCAACGCGGCTGAATTGCTTGAAAAGTGCCTAGACGTGATTGACATAGGCGTTCATACGCTCATCCCTAGCTTGGTAATCGTCATTCAGATGCCCCACAATCAGCCTAGAGTCACAGAACACATGAACAGAATCTGCGTCAAGCCGAAGAGCAAGCTGCAACCCAGTGATCAGGGCTTCATATTCGGCTTCATTGTTCGTTGCTCGGTAACCGATGGAAACGACACTCTCGTGTACGGTTCCACTCGGAGAAACAAGAACTATCCCAGCCCCAACCCCATTGACGTTCGAAGCTCCATCAACAGTTATCCGCCAAGCATCTCCGGAGAATAACTTCCATTCTCGCGCAGGTCGTTTTGTTCCGAGCGTGAATCTCGAACGATGAGCTTTGGCTGGCTGCTGAATCCACTCCATATGTGCCTCGGTCTCATCAATCCGAGCTTCCTTCTCCGCAAGAGCTAGGGCGTTGGCTTCGTCTTTTAAGCCAGGAGTAAGCTCAGCGAAGAAGTCAGCTAATGCTTGCCCCTTAATTGCTGTTTGGGGTTCGAGTTGGATGTTTAAGTTGGCCAAATCTTGAGAGAACTTGAGAATCCGGCTTGACGAGTCCGTTTTTCGAAGCACAGCTTTGAGAGGAAACTCAGTAAGGACCACGATCTTATGGAATTGGAAGTAGGGCAAAAGGCTTGTTTTAGCTGAAACAAGGGCCAATGCGAACTTTTCCATAGGCAGATACCTAGTCTGAGAGTCCGTCATCATTTTGCTGAAATAAAAGATTGGTTGATGCTCCATCCCTTCTTTCCGAACAAGCACGGAACTAGTGGCATGATCCGAGACGGCAAGATAGAGATACAAATCTTCATTAGGTTGAGGTTTGACAAGGAGCGGTGTGTGGTTGAAGTAGTCTTTCAGCGACTGCAGGGCTTGCTCACATTCGTCGGTCCATACAAACCTTCGGCGGCTAGTCTTGAAAACTTGAAAGAACGGTCGACACAGGTCCCCCGAACGTCGTATGAAACGATTCAATGCTGCCACCATACCCATGAGACGTTGTACTTCCCTGATCGTTGTAGGAGCTCGGAGGTTGTGTACAGCTGTAAACTACGTTGGGTCGGCTACTATTCCTTGGCGGTTGACCATGTAACCGAGGAACTTTCCAAAGCTGACCCCGAACGCACACTTCTCCACATTGAGTCGCAACTTTTGTTTCTTCAAGACAGCGAAGACTTCTCCCAGATCCCAAAGGTGGTCTCGTGCAAACTTACTTTTACACACCAGATCGTCAATGTAAGCCTCAAGTATCCGCCCGAGCATTCCTGGGAACATTGTGGTTATAGTCCGTTGAAAGGTAGCCTCGGCGTTTTTCAACCCGAACGGAATAACCTTATAACAATAAACACCCCGAAGAGAGATGAAAGCCGTCTTTTCTTGATCATCTTCGGCTAAGGCGATTTGGTGGTAACCGCGATACGCGTCCATGAAACTCAGCCTCTCGCATCCCGCAGTTGCATCCACCATTTGTTCTATCCGAGGAAGTGGGAACCGATCCATCGGACATGCATCATTGAGGTTTGTATAGTCCACACAAACCATCAGCTTCCCATTCTTCTTTGGTACGACAACGGGATTAGCCAGCCAAGTGGGGTAGAGTATTTCCCGAATCGCTTCAGCCTTCAACAGTTGATTAACCTCGGCCATCACTGCCTCGACATGAAGTGCGGACGAACGCCGGAGCTTCTGCACCATTGACTTTCGGTTCGGATCCACGTTTAATGAGTGGGTGGCAAACGAAGGATCCACACCCGGCATTTTCTGAGGGGTCCAGGCAAACACTTCGATGTGTCGCATGAGAAAATCAAAAATCTCCATTCGCTCAGCCTCAGTCAAGGAACTCCCGATGAGAAAGAACCGCGTGCCATCCTCGGAGATAGGCATTCGCATAAGCTCTGCGGTTGAACGTTGCGCAGCAGGCAAACCCACATCTTCCAGCACAACAACTTCTCCGACTTCCACACACTGCACCTCTAAGCAACTTTGCTTGGTCGTTATAGTAGTGATATAACATTTCTTTGACTGTACCTGATCTCCTCGGAGGCTCTCTTGTCTGCCGTTCCACCCGATGAACTTCACGACCTGGTGATAAATCGAAGCCACTGCTTGCATCCCATGTAGCTAGGCTCGACCGAGGATGACGTTGTAAGGGCTTGGTGAAATAACCACTATAAATTTGACGTCGATCACTGGGGAACCGGCTCGCACAAGGAGGTTGATCATGCCGAGTGGCCACACCGAGGTACTAGTGAAGCCAACGAGGGGCATCGTTGTTGGCCGAAGCTGATTCGGGGAAAGCCCAAGACTCTTGTAAGTCGAATAAAACATCACGTCGGCCGAGCTTCCTTGATCAATTAGCACTCGCTGGATAGTAGACTTGTCAATTATAACAGTTACGACGAGTGTGTCTATATGTGGCACTTGAACTCCTTTCAAGTCTTCAGATGTAAAAGCAATAGGACCGTTGCAGTTCGGATCTTCCATTTCCTTTTTGCCGAAGAACTGACGTTGCACATCGAAAGAGCAGCGACGACCTTGTTGATTTCTGATTGTAATTCGGTTATGCGCCCCTCAGAAGCAACCCCCTAAATGACACTAACAAGGCCACCTAGGAGAGGAGGTGGGGGAGGAGGCGAGTTTTTTCGAGTATCAATCCATGGGTTGAGGTGTCCAGCCGCAGCAAGCTCCTCCAAGTACCGTTTGAACGATGGACACTAAGTCGTATAATGTCCGCGCTCCTTATGGTATGAGCACGTCCCGGGACCTCGGCCAACGGTTCTGAGGAAACCAGTAGGCCAAGAGAAGAATGGAAGCTTCCCAATGATCGAGAGGAGTTTGTAAATAGGTTCAGTAAACGTCGTTTGTTCGGCCACGTATTCGTCTGGCCTTGGCTCTCGTTTAGACTGTTGCCTTACTTGTTACGGCTGAGGCTGCGAAGGTCGATTTTTATAACTCGGTTTATTTCCAGCTGAGGCTTGCCCAATATTGACCACTTGCTTTTTGGCCATGGAATGTGCTTTGACGGGTTTGGTGACCTTCGGAGCGTTCCGCTCGGCCATTGCCTCCTCATGGACACAATCCTTTTCGATGATTGTCATGAGCTCCCCCATCGTCTTCGGTGGATTTCTAGACAGATCACGGAACATTGCCGAAGTTGGGTCTAACCTGTTCATGAATGACTCGGCAGCAACCCCTTGGTCACAATCCGGAATGAGATTGTAGACTTCCCAGTATCGTGATACAACCAAAGAGTCTTGCCTGCTGCCCTTCGCATATTCACAAGCATCGACAACGTCTTTGGCTGGATGTTGCTTGTGACGAATCGCTTTGTGAACTAACTCTAGTTCGTTGAAGTAGGTGATAGATTTCGGTTTCAATTGATTGTACCATAACATGATTGGTTCACTCAGTGTGAGGGGGAAGATCTTACACATCAGTGCATCGGTAAAGTTATGTAAGCTCATTGTTTGTCGAAAACGGCAGACGAACGCGACTGCGTCCTCTTTGGCCTCGTAACGTTTAATCTTCGGCATTACGAACCGATCCAGCGGTCGTTCTTGCTGTATTGCTGCCACGAAAGGGGAGGCCTTCGCCTTCCCGAGCTTGGAGTTATCCTCGAGAATGGAGCATTGTTGGACCACCGGGGGTGGCATGTCGATGCTGGGTTTGGGATTTCTTTGATGCTCTTGGCGATGCGTCCGAGGGCGATGCTCAACCCGTTCCCTTTGTCTTCCAACGCCCCCTCTTGATGATCCTGGGGCTCCCTTGGATCCGCCTGGCCGAGGTTGGAGACCCTCTCGTTGGCCCATTGGGTGATACACGGTCGGTATACCCATGAATTGGTCATAAATAGTGATGGTGTTGTCCTGCTCCGAGCACTGATCTTGACTGGGAACCTGATGATAACCTCGTGAGCCTTCGGATCGTCGCCCTTCATGGCGATGCTCGGAAGCTGGCTGCGTGGGTTCTGACCATTCGGGGAATTCAACGGTATAGCTTCGCCGAGGTGGATCGTTCAGATCCACCGGCTGTTTCTCCTTTCTTGAGTCCAAGTGACGTCGGTACGAGCGATGCGCTTGGCCTGACAATGTTGCTTGATGCGTTCCTGCCGTGGAACTGGTGGCGGAAGACCGAGTGCTTTCCGTTCGGATAAGACTTGCTAACCGAGGACGGGAACCTGTTGGTTGCGGCCGAGGATCTCGTTCTAGACGCTCGAAAATAGTTCGTCGCTCGAAAGTTGCCAATTCAGTGGTTCGGCCTAGGTGGGACCTCTTGCTCCGCTTGTGGTGTTTCGCCGGCTGACTCGGTCCAGCGTGGTGCTCACTTGCAGGTGTAACAAGTTGATTGCCATTCCGCTCTTCTAGGAGTTGTTGGAGCATGGCTACAACTGCTGATTGGCGTTTCTGCTCCACCAGGGCGATACCCAGCTCGGTCTGGGGAAACGAAAGTTGTCGAGAGACTGATGGATTTGGGCGTGTCGTATGCTCTTGGTCTTGGTTAAGGGATCCATACCCGGACAACCCAAGGATGAAGTTCTCCGGGCCTAGAGGAGGAAGACGTTGGGCCATTCGAAGAAAATGAGAGAATACAAACGAGTAAATTGGAAACGGCCAAGGTAGAAAAAGAAATCAGGTCCACGGTGCTAAGGAGAGTTTTCCTCTTCCCCAGCGGAGTCGCCAATTGTGGGGGGGTTGATTTCTCATTGACTGTCTTGACCTGTTTGAACCGAGAACGAGTAGCGTCGATCTTTGCATACCTGCAGAACCGGAGGTGGTCGTTCCTCCGGGTAGAAGCTCCGACGAACTAGTCAATAAGTGGATCAAGAGGAAAGAAGTTTTGTAAGAAAATTTCTTAAGAGGTAAAGGAGTAGTGTTTAGAAATCTGAACCTCTTTCTTGGAGGAGGTCCTTATCTATTTATAGGAAGGGATATAAAGAGTGTGGAACAGGCTGTCTCTGCCACCCACGTGCTTAGTCACGTTCGGATGATGTCACGAGTCAGAGACATTAAATGACTGCCGCCTGCTGGGGATTGGTGAGCTGCGTTACTCAGAGCCAGAGAGGTCACATCAATCAGAGATGTCACTTCGCTTATCAAAGAAGCTCACCCACGTATTCCTGGAAGCTTCTAGAAGGTTTTAGAATGGCGGTTTTCGAACAAAGCCTTCGCTGCCGAAAAAATGGCAAGTAACAGAAGGAAAACTTCGCCGAGCAACTGAAGTTGTATCCGAACGAAACAAATGTCTCGTCCTTCGGCGAGTACATTGTAGCTCGGCTCGGCTCTTTAGTTGCTTTTATCCTTTGGACAACACATACAAGCGGAGCGTCAGGGTTCTTCCGGATACAGATGAACTGACACAACTAAATGACCAAGATTAACATAGCGCATCCCTTGTAACCTGCACGAACCTTCTGAACCTTTGGATATTTCACCCCACTACACGTTATGAACATATTGAATGACTCGGATCATCGAAATTTGATCGAAAAAGGGGATCCACATTTTAAGAAGGTAATCATTTGAAACTTTTCGAAACTTCCAATAAGGACGTCTTTAACTTGCTAAAATGCGGATCTCTCATTTTTCGATCAAATTTCGATGATCTGAGCCATTCAATGTGTTCAGAACGTGATTTTAAGGGTCCTAGCGAGAAATTAGTAAAAAATATGACCGGGAAGGACTTCATCTGAACAGTTTTTTATTGAACCGTTCAATAAAAACTGCTCGGATGAAGCACATCCTGGTCATTTTTTTTGTTGATTTCTCGCGTTGACCCTTAAAATCACGTTCTGATCACATTGAACGGCTCGAATTATTGAAATTTGATCAGAAAAGAGGAGGTCCGCATTTTACAAGTTAAGGACGTTCTTTTATATATATATATATATATATATATATATATATAAAATCCGGATCAGGTCAGGGATCCTTGATCTGATTCAGGTCCGCACCTCCCAATTTTTTTAGGGGTCCCTAGAACCGTCTCGTTATATATATATATATATATATATATATATATATATATATATATATATATATATATATATATAAAATCCGGATCAGGTCAGGGATCCTTGATCTGATTCAGGTCCGCACCTCCCAATTTTTTTAGGGGTCCCTAGAACCGTCTCGTTCCCTAAAAAAACCTCTAAAAAAACCTCCTCAAAGTTCCTGATTGAATTTTTTTAGTAGTTTTTAGATGTCTCCGGAACAGCCCCGGGGCGGTTTCGGGGACCCCTAAAAACCCCCCTAAAGTCCTCAATCGAATTTTAATGATCTGAACCGCTCAATGTAATCAGAACGTAATGTAGGGGGTGAAAACAATTGGTGTTCTGAACGTACCAAGCTGCGAACGGCCTCACGTGCCTCTACACCGAAACCCTAGTTCTTCGTCGGAACCCTAATCTGCGAAACAGACAAAGGGTGAGTGCACCTTTGCCTCTCGTGGCAAAGGCCCTCCGATGCCAAAGTTAGTATCACGTACTGATTGATAAAACCTAATTATCAATAGGAAAATAATGCAAATGCCTAATATTGCGTACCTTTTTCCTCCAGGTTTACCTCGTATTTATAGATTCATAGGTGCTTGCTGCCCAAGTATCCTTGTTTCCCTAGGATCCTTATCTCGTATAGGAAACCCAGGATATTATGGATTCTCATTCCTTATCAAGTTATCATCTTTAGTCCTTTCAGGACTCTTTTTCATAATTGGCCGAAGATCCCACTTTCATTGGGTGTCTTTCCTAGATCCTATATCCGCGGGATCTTATTTTCTTACGGAATATTACTGTTCTGGAACCTTCTAAAGCGTTCCCCCCCCGCCTTAGCATTTAGGGCTGCTTCTTTCTCTGTTCGGTAACCTCTTTGCCGAACATTCCATCTGGACCAATGACCCCTCATGTCACTGGTCCAAACCATTATGCATTATAATCGACTTCTCGTATCTTTTTATTATTAACTGCCGATCAGATTGTATGGACCGATGACTTCTCATGTTATTGGCCCTCGTCGCCGATCACCGCGTTGCCCGGTAGGTAGTCCTCTCGTATTTACTACGTGCTCCTGTACATCACGTGTTCGGCTGCTGATTGTATCTGTTCGGGAATACCTCCCTACAATCGCTCCCCAGCTTTACCTATAACCACTGTTCGGGGTTTACAGGTAAAGCTTTCAGAAACAAAAGTTGTAGACCATAATTGTCAGCCCCGAGTAGTCGTTCTATTAATACCCATTAAAGTGAATTGGCGGCTTCGCCATTATGCCGTCTCGGAGTAATAATTCCACGTGGCGTGTTTCGTACACTCCGCATTAAACTCGAACTGACGCTGCCCTCAAACGTCGTTAACATAATTTCCACTTTCCGTTACTTTAGCCAGTAACGGCGTGAAGAGAGACGTTTCGTCTCCGTCTCCGTTTTGAACCCTTAAACCTCTAAAAAAGGCTTTTGGGTTTTTAACCTTAGTGCTCAAACCTCAGTCTTTATCGAAGGGTTCCTCCACCATTTCTGCCATAGCCGCCGCTTCGAAGCTTTCGTCCGTACTTCCTTCCATCGCCGCTACATCCATCGTAAGACTTCTCAAATCTCTTTCTGTATCTCGTACTAAGATTTCGTTTTTGAGTCATCCATCCCCCCTAGGGCTTGGTTCGTACGCCCTTCTGGTTTTCCTCGTACATATTGGGTATAGTGATGGCGGACGATGGGGAAAACCCTCTGAAACCCAGTAAATTTAGGAAGCTATGTGAAACCCCTGCTGCCATGACGGCATTTAGAACGGAATACGGTGTCCCCGAGAATGTTGGTCTTGAACTTGCCCCCCTAGGAGCAGATAGAGACGGAGGTTCATGGGATAGAATGTGTATCCCAATAGTCGCCATTGTTGAAGGAGGGGTTCGATTTCCCCTCCACCCTCTACTCCGTCAAATCTTGAGCTGGTATCGACTTACACCGATGCAGGTTTCGACTAACTTCTTTAGGTTAGTAATGGGAGTGGTGGCATTAAACAGGATCTTAGGGACCCAACTGGGGATTTGGGACATCCAATGGTGGTATAGCATCGTGCTAAACCCCGATTACAATACGTACTATCTCAAGGTTAGGAGAGCGGACAGGCGTCTCGTGCTCAATTTGCCAGACTCTGCTCGTGACCACGAGGTCGATTTCCTCTACGTAACGGGAGCTTTCGAACCGATAGGAGAGGATGGCCAAGTGGTGGGTTTGCATTGCCCCCACATATGGGGTTACCCACGTATGCTTCTAATTTGCTTTGTGATTTCGTGTATTGCTTCCTTTTAGCTGATTCGTATGTTTCTAACTTGTCTTTATATTCGTACAGCTGAGAACGTTAACAGACGCCCGAGACGAGAGCCAAACTACATCCGAACAGCTGATATCAACAAAATTCTTAAGTACACAGGAGAGCCGGGTACTCGCACTGCTGGGTGTGGTCGTGACGCACACGTCTTGCTGGGGTACGAGCCCACCTACAGGGGGTTCATTGACAGGAGGTTAGCGAACCCGAGCACGAGCGGTGCCTCGACATCCACAGCTCCCCAACCACAAAGCTCAAGATTGCAAGCCGGTGTCACCCTCGCCGGACAGTCAGGTGAAGTTACGATTCCTGAAGGCGTGCCCCAGACACGTGTGGTGTTTAGGAGATCCACACGAAGACAGGTTGTTCCTGAAATCCGAACTGAACAACCTCTTGCCCTTTCTGACACGAGCCAGTCCTCTTCCTCTGGTTACTCTCGATCTCCTGTGAGCCCAGGTACGATGACTCAACAACCCATTGACCTTAGCACTCTTCTTACCGTTCCCACTCGAGGTCGTAATGCTGCAAATAGGGTAGCATCGACCGGCGTTGCTCCCCCGCGATCTCGTCGCAACAGGGGGGGATCTACGAGATCGTCATCTCCTCGGCAACAGGATAGTTCAACCGAAGTTACTGATGCTCAAACGTCCTCGGAGCGAAGAAGCCGGAGACACTGGCGCTCCAGACACTTCAGTGCCGACAGAAACCCCATTGCCGAACATCCAAGTCGCTCCAGCTGTCTGGGCCCCTCAGCTCATGAGGGGGGACCGACCAGTGAATATTAGGGATAGTGCTAGCTCGGCGGAGACTGCACTGGCACTGGCACAGGGACTATCACTTCCCGTAGACATGCAAAAATGTCTTTATTCATAGACTAAACTCAAGGGGGCGTTATTCGTACCCCTTGCAACTAAAACAGAGTAGTTCACAAATAGAATAAGAGAAAACAAGGGAATTTTATTCGTAATTCCCACACAATCACGTAGTGCAATCTAAAAGAAACTTACATTCTTCTAAACAAAGAATTTCCTCAGATTATGAACATTCCATGGCCTCGGGATTGGGATGCCGTCCAGATCAACCAATCTGTAGGCCCCAATGCCCACAATCTCTGTTACTCGATATGGGCCTTCCCAGTTGGCTCCTAGCTTGCCTTCGTTGGCCACTTTGGTGTTGCCGAGCACCTTTCGTAGTACAAGGTCCCCAACACCAAATTCTCGAGGGTGAACATGCCTATTATAGCTCTTCATTAATTGTTCTTGATAAGAGGCCAAATGGACTAAGGCCCTTTCTCTCCTCTCCTCGGCGAGATCAAGCTCAATTTCAAGGGCTCTGTCGTTGCCCCCACTTTCAACCAACACTGTCCTGTTGGTTGGAAGTCCCACTTCCAAAGGTATGACTGCCTCTGTGCCATATGCCAACGAGTAGGGGGTCTCTCCCGTAGACCTCCTAGGAGTTGTCCTGTATGCCCATAGTACAAGAGGCAACTCATCGGGCCATTTCCCCTTGGCCTTATCCAACCTCTTCTTGATCCCGTCAAGAATGGTTTTGTTAGATGCTTCTGCCTGCCCATTGCTCTGTGGGTAAGCTGGAGTCGAATAGTAATTCCGGATCCCATACTGGGCACAAAAAGCCTTAAATTTCTTCTGAAATTGGGACCCATTATCTGTGATCAAGGAATAGGGAACCCCAAATCGAGTAATAATACTCTTCCACACGAACTTTTCTACCATAGACTCGGTGATTTTGGCCAATGGTTCTGCCTCAATCCATTTAGTAAAGTAGTCTGTTGCAACTAACAAGAATTTTCGGTTCCCAGTTGCTTTGTGGAGGGGACCCACGATGTCCATTCCCCACTGGGCAAATGGCCAGGGGCTCGTCAAAGGTACCAGGTCTTCGGCCGGTGTTCGAATCATTGGTGAGAATTTCTGACATTTCTCACAAATTTTCACATACATCTTTGCATCCTCCTGCATATGTGGCCACCAGTAGCCTTGAGTAATTGCTCGGTGGGCAATGGATCTGCCCCCAGCATGACTTCCACAAGTTCCCTCATGTATTTCGTGAAGAAATTTCTGCACCATTTCGGGGTGTACGCACAGCAAGTACGGGCCTGTGAAGGACTTTCTGTAGAGCTTTCCTTCTGGGGACAGCCAAAACCTTGCAGACTTGGTTTTAATCTTATGAGCCTCCTTTTTATCAGTGGGGAGTGTTTCATCCCGTAAAAATTCCATGATTGGGTCCATCCAACTTGGACTTTGGTTTACATCCAAAATTAACTCCACACTTTTCCCAATGCTCGGTTCTGAGAGATACTCAACTGCAACTCTTCGCTTGAGTTCGGTCGAGACTGCTGCAGCCAGCCATGCCAGTGAATCGGCATGTGCATTCTGTCCAGAACTTATCTGTTCAATGTGGACCCTCTCAAAGGTATCTAATAAATCTTTGGCGGCTTCCACGTATGCCGCCATTTTCTCATTCCGGGCCTGATATTCACCGGACAGCTGATTTACCACAAGCTGTGAATCACAATGCACCCTCACTCTTTTGGCCTTGAGAACTTTTGCACTTCTCAATCCAGCTAGGAGTGCTTCATACTCTGCCACGTTATTTGACGCGTTGAATCCTAGCCGGACAGATAGTTCTATCATAACTCCTCCGGGAGGAAAAAGAACAACACCAATTCCCGAACCAGTGTTACAAGCTGATCCGTCAACGAATAAATTCCACTCCGTATCATCCTGTTCGGGTGAGACTTTAACCCCTCCGGACGATGTTTTACTCTCCTGTTCCTTTTTCATAGGAGGCAGGGGAGCTACCGTGGGAGAAAATTCTGCCACGAAATCAGCCAACACTTGGCCTTTGATTGCTGTTCGTGGTTGATAATCAATATCGTATTGACTCAACTCGACGGACCACGTCGAGATCCTTCCTGAGAAATCTGCCTTTCGAAGTAAGGACTTCAGAGGGAATTCGGTGTATACCACAACCCTATGGCTCTGGAAATAGTGTGGCAGTTTTCTCGTCGCTGTCCTAAGTGCCAGGACAAGTTTCTCTAATGGCAGATATCTCGTTTCTGCGTCTAGCAATGTCTTGCTTACATAATATATTGGGATTTGTTCGATTCCCAAATCTCTTAACAGGACTGCACTTACAGCATGCTCAGAAACAGCTAAGTACAAAACCAGGGACTCACCTAGCTGTGGGGTTGACAGAAGAGGAGGTTCGGCCAAATATTTCTTCAAGTCCTGAAACGCTTGCTCACAGTCCGCTCCCCATTCGAACCCTTCCCTCTTTTTTAATAACTGAAAAAAGGGCCTACACTTATCACTCGATCTGCTGATAAATCTGTTAAGTGCTGCAGCCATCCCGGTTAGCCTTTGAACCTCTTTCGTAGTTTTGGGGCTTTGCAGCCTTTGCAAGGCTGCAATTTGATCTGGGTTAGCCTCAATTCCCCTTATAGTGACCAAGTGACCAAGGAACTTTCCAGAACCAACCCCAAACGCACATTTCGAGGCGTTGAGTTTCAACTTGTACTTTCTCAAAATCTCAAAGACTTCTCTCAAGTCTGAGACATGCCCTTGTTTATCTCGGCTTTTTACCACCATATCGTCTATGTAAACCTCCATGGTTTTCCCGAGCAGTTCTTTAAACATAATAGTCGCAAGCCTTTGGTAGGTTGCTCCTGCGTTCCTCAGCCCAAACGGCATGACATTATAGCAGTACAGGCCCCGTGGGGTAATGAAAGATGTTTTCTCCTGATCGGGCTCAAACATAGCAATCTGATGGTATCCTCGATACGCATCAAGAAAGCTCATTCGCTCATAGCCAGCTGTTGCGTCAACCAACTGGTCTATTCTTGGGAGGGGAAAACTATCCTTAGGGCAGGCCTTGTTCAAGTCTGTGAAATCCACACAGACACGCCACTTCCCGTTTTTCTTCTTTACGACCACGGTGTTGGACAGCCACTCAGGATAATAAACCTCACGTATTGCTTTTGCCTCAAGCAAACGACTAACTTCTTCAATAACAGCATCCACGTGCTGTACGGCCGCCCTCCGTTTTCTCTGAATAACTGGCTTATGCTGAGGGTCAACATTTAAATGGTGGCAAATTGTCTCAGCATCTACGCCGGGCATTTCTTCTGGTACCCATGCAAACACATCGACATATTCCTTCAAAAACTGTATTGACTCAGCCTTCTCCTCCGCTGGTAGTGATTCTCCAATCAAAAAATATCTTTCAGAATCAGCCTCGTTGATCTGAATCTTTTCCAAGCCCTCGATCACCTTATCAGCCGGGCATCTTCCGACATCCTCGATAGTCGGTTGATCTAGTACCTCCAATGTATGAACATGGTGGGCCTTCGGGGCCTTCTTAACGATGGAAATCAGACATTGTTGGGCCACTTTCTGGTTACCCCTAATTGCTTCGATCCCATTGGATCCTGGGAATTTCACCATCTGGTGGTAAGTTGAGGAGACTGCTCTCATTTTGTGTAACCAGGTCCTTCCTATAATCGCGTTATAGGAGGAAGGGACGTCTACGACCAGAAAATCCGTCCTCAAAACAACTGATCTTGCCCGAACAGGCAGTGTTACCTTTCCAAGCGGCCAAACTGCCCCTGCACCAAACCCAATCAAGGGTGTTGTGGACTGCTCTAAATCTGTCTGGGCCAGCCCCAATTTCTTGAACGCGTCGTAGTACATCACCTCCGTACAACTTCCTGAATCCACTAAAATCCTTTCGATGTCATATTCCCCAACTCGTAGGGTTATGACCAAAGCATCATTATGGGGAACCTGGACTTCCCCCAAATCTTCATCCGTGAATGCGATGCCCTCATTGCATATACCACCTTCTCGGCTTCTCTTGTTTCCCAACCTCGTCACATGCTGGTCGTGCTTAACTTGCCTTTGCAGCAGCCTCACCTCATTCCTCGTATAAGGTGCAGCCAACCCGTGTATCATGTGGATTACCCCTTTAGGATTCTTCTCATAATCCATCTCCATGGCTTTCTCTTTTTCCTTCGGATCTTCCTGGATGAACTCCTTGAGATAGCCACGAGAAACTAGATCGTCAAGATGCCTTTTATACATTTCACAATCCTCGGTCATATGGCCCCAATCTTTATGGTAACTGCAATGCTGATTCGTGGCACGTTTCGCATTTTTATCTCCACCCAAACTTGGGGGCCATTTGAAGTACGGCTGATTCTTAATTCGATAAAGAATCCTGTAAATTGGTTCCTTCCAAACTGTCGTGATGGAAAAGAAGGACTTTGGATCAGGGGCTTGCTTTTCTTTGTTCGGCTCTTTCTTAGCCTGCCCGTAATCCTTTCTCTCCTTGTAAGTTTTGGGCTCTGGCTTATCCACCTTTTTGGCAGACACTTTGGACTGTTCGGTAACTGTCCTGCCGTCTTCACGGAGTATGTCATCTTCCATTCTGGCGTGTTGCTCTATCCGCTCCATCAACTTGGCCAGCGTTGCTACCGGATGTTTGTTCAGTGAGCGACGCAATTCACCCCGAACAGGTAATCCAGTTTTGAACGTTGCGATGGCGTACTCCTCACTGCAACTTTCAATCTCGTTGAAAGTTTCCCAGTACTTTTTTGCATAATCCCTGATCGGTTCGTCGTCTACTTGCTTCATCGTAGAGAGGCTTTCAAACGTCTTTGGAGCCTTTCTACTTGTTAAGAACCGAGCAGTGAATTCCTCTGCCAGCTGTCTCCATCCTCGTATAGAGCGCGGGGCCAGTTTATGAAACCAGGATAGAGCCACCTTGCCAAGGCTTGATGGGAACATCCTGCACAAAATGGCATCATCGCCATCGTGCATGAACATGGCCTGCTGGTAGTGCTGTATGTGAGCCACAGGATCCGTGTTTGTCTCGTAGAGTACGAACGCTCCATGTTTCACCCTGCTCGGCAACCTAGCCTCTTGTAACCTTCTCGAGAAGGGGGAAGCCGCTATATTGCTTAGGGCCTTTCTAGCTGCTTCTCGTGCAGTTACTGCCCCATCCTCGAATTCTCTCGTCTTGTGAGCCGTAGCTTTGGCCCGATCAGCATCAGATCTTTCGTACCTGTCCCGGTGATGTTTTCTTTTATCTTCTTCTTCAGGGGTGGAACTCCGGTCCCTACTCCTCCTTTTCCGTGAGAAAGACCTTTGTCTTTCCGGAGTTCGGCTTCTGCTTCTGTTACTCCTTTTTCGTGGGGAAACATTATATCGCCTCATACTAGGGCTTCTACTCCTTGCCCTTCGCGAACGGGCATGTCTATGAACTACTAAAGTCCGTCTATCTCTTTCAGGACTCCTCCTGGAGAGTCCAGAATCCTCTGGGTGCTCTCGTACCCGCTGCAACTCTTGTATTTCGTACTCTCGTTTTTTAATTAAACGAGCGTACTCCTCGATCTCCTTCCTCTTTCGGTCGAGGACATCCTCACTGTTATGTATACTCCTTGACTGTTCCACCGACGCCTCTCTTCGGTGAGACTTGCTCCTCCTCGTGGAGCCCGTGGGTGTCTTGCCCTGCCTTCCAGTAGGCTTTTTCGGAGCACCTGGTGGAGATTTATCTCCTCCACCACTTAACTGGTCCTTTGGATTAAACGGCGTAACTGGATCTTCTTCCATCGTTATTGTTTTTCAGAGAATGGGTTCGTTTCCCACAGACGGCGCCAATTGTAGGGGGTGAAAACAATTGGTGTTCTGAACGTACCAAGCTGCGAACGGCCTCACGTGCCTCTACACCGAAACCCTAGTTCTTCGTCGGAACCCTAATCTGCGAAACAGACAAAGGGTGAGTGCACCTTTGCCTCTCGTGGCAAAGGCCCTCCGATGCCAAAGTTAGTATCACGTACTGATTGATAAACCCTAATTATCAATAGGAAAATAATGCAAATGCCTAATATTGCGTACCTTTTTCCTCCAGGTTTACCTCGTATTTATAGATTCATAGGTGCTTGCTGCCCAAGTATCCTTGTTTCCCTAGGATCCTTATCTCGTATAGGAAACCCAGGATATTATGGATTCTCATTCCTTATCAAGTTATCATCTTTAGTCCTTTCAGGACTCTTTTTCATAATTGGCCGAAGATCCCACTTTCATTGGGTGTCTTTCCTAGATCCTATATCCGCGGGATCTTATTTTCTTACGGAATATTACTGTTCTGGAACCTTCTAAAGCGTTCCCCCCCCGCCTTAGCATTTAGGGCTGCTTCTTTCTCTGTTCGGTAACCTCTTTGCCGAACATTCCATCTGGACCAATGACCCCTCATGTCACTGGTCCAAACCATTATGCATTATAATCGACTTCTCGTATCTTTTTATTATTAACTGCCGATCAGACTGTATGGACCGATGACTTCTCATGTTATTGGCCCTCGTCGCCGATCACCGCGTTGCCCGGTAGGTAGTCCTCTCGTATTTACTACGTGCTCCTGTACATCACGTGTTCGGCTGCTGATTGTATCTGTTCGGGAATACCTCCCTACACGTAATTTTAAGAGTATTCGCTAGAAATCAACAAAAAAATGACCGGGAAAAACTTCATTCGAACAGTTTTTTATTGAATTTTGTCAAACAGTTCAATAAAAAAGGGCTCAAATTAAGCCATTTTCAGTTTTTTTTCCAATTTCTCTCGGGTACCCTTAAAATCACGTTTTGAACACATTGAGCGACTCGGATCATCAAAATTTAATCGAAAACTAAGAGTTTAAGATTTGGGGGGTCTTTTTTATTGGTTTATTTCGGCATCTTCAGAAACGCCTGGCAACCCCTAAATAAACCTCTAAAAAATCCCTCAAGTTCCCGATCGAATTTTGATGATTCGAGTCGCTCAATATAATCAGAATGTGATTTTAAGAGTATCCTTGAGAAATCAGCAACAAAAATGACTGGAAACGGTTTTATCCGAACAGTTTTTTATTGAACTTTATTGAACGGCTCAATAAAAAACTGCTCAAATCAAGCCATTTTTGGTTACTTTTTTGGCTAATTTCTTGCAGGCACCTTTAAAATCACGTTCTGAACACATTGAACGGTTCGAATCATCAAAATTTGATCGGAAACTATAAGATTAAGATTTAGGAGGTTTTTTTTAGAGATTTTTTTAAGGGTTTCCGGAACCATGTATGTATGTATGTATGTGTGTATATATATATATATATCGGGGCGGTTCCGGGGACCCCTAAAAAAACCTCTAAAAAAACCCCTGAAATCTTAATCTCATAGTTCCCGATCAAATTTTGATGATCCGAGCCGCTCAATGTGTTTAGAATGTGATTTTAAGGGTGTTCGCGAGAAATTGGCAAAAAAAATGACCTGGAATGGCTTGATTTGAGCAGTTTTTTATTGAACCGTTCAATAAAGTTAAAAAAAAAACTGTTCGGATGAAGCTCTTCCCGGTCATTTTTTTTGCTGATTTCTCGCTGCTAGCCTTAAAATCACGTTCTGATTACATTGAGCAGTTCAGATCATCAAAATTCGAACGGGAACTATGAGAGGTTTTTTTAGGGGTCCTTGGAACCGCCCCGTATATATATATATATATATATATATATATATAAACATGATCAATTGAGTAACCAGGCAAAACTATTGAAAAACCATTAATACCCTGATTTACACTATAATAAAACATTTTATTGGTCAACCTAGTAATATTACCTCTAGAATACATGATCAATTGAGCAATCTACACTGCCCAACATTAAGCGACTTTAGATGGTACAAAGATGTATTCATTTCAAGAGTCATGCTAAGAGACGATTGTACCAAACCATTTTGGAAGGAAAAATTCATTAACGGTTTACCCAGCTTATTTGCTCACAAAATTAGAGATGTTCTTAGTCAACCTACTGGAACAATTGAATATGATAGATTAACTTATAGTGATCTAGTTAGTACTATTCAAAAAGAAGGATTAAGAATGTGTATTGATATGAAAATTGCTAAACAAACTCAAAAGGATAAAAATAAAGCTAAATATGAATTAGGCAATTTCTGTAAACAATATGGTCTACCCCCTGTAGCACCATCACGGAAAAAGCACAAGATTGAAAAAAATATTAAAAATTCAAAAAGTAAACCACAACCTTCTAAAGATAAGTATTATGATAAACCTAAACCAATGATTCAAAATACTAAAAAGAATTATCCTACTAAACCCAATAAAAACAATACCACCTGTTTTAACTGTGGAAAAAAGGGTCATTACAAGTCCCAATGCAAGGTTAAACAAAAAATTAATCAACTACTCATATCTGATGATGATAAACAAAAAATTTTAGACATATTCAAAATGGAAAATTTAAATGATTCTGAAAATGATAATGAAACTAAATCCTCTGACTACCATTCTCTTAGTGAAAGCTCTAGTAATGATCAAATTAAGATAGGATGTACTGATAATTGTTGCAAAAAGATAAATGTACTTACTAAAGAATTATCTGAAGAAGATTTATTAATTGATCTTATTAGTAAAATAGATAATATTGAATTAAAACAACAATATATTAAAAAATTAAAACAAGTTCTTACTAAACAAAGTCAAAAACTCCAATATAATAAACCAATAATAAATATCCATACAACATTAGAAAGATTTAATAAAACTACTACAGAAATCACTCTACAAGATTTACAATTAGAAATTGAAATAATTAAAAATGAAGTTACATTGCTTAAAACACAGCTTCCAAAATGGAAACAACGAAATAAAAAATATGTTAAAATAAACAACCAATTCTCTAGTAAATCTTCTAGTGAATCTTCTGATAATCTTGAGGATAATCCTATGTCTCCACTTTCTAGCCAAGGAACTAGTAATCAAGATAATCAAGATAATCTCAGGTTAAATCTAATAAACCAAATTCATGTTCAAAAATGGCATGCAAAAGTTAAAATATTAATTAATGATTTTGAATTAAATATTACTGCTTTAATAGACACCGGAGCGGATTTAAATTGTATTCAAGAAGAATTAATCCCTAGTAAATACCATCAGAAAACTTCTGAAAAATTAAGCTCTGCTAATGGTAGTAAAATGATAATTAGCCATAAAATACAAACAGTCAATATTCACCAAAATGATGTTTGTTTTAAAACCTCATTTGTTTTAGTTAAAAATTTAACTGATAAAGTCATTCTTGGAATGCCTTTTATTTATTTACTTTACCCATTTACGGTCAACTATGATAAAATTACTTCTACATTCTCTGGTCAACAAATAAATTTTGAATTACTTTCTGCACCTGACCAAAATGATTTACAGCAGTTACAAGATTACTCTATTAACCATTCTGATTTCTTGACAGATGGCTCAAGGCAGGATTAACTTCGGCACGATCTATCTGCCAACTGTTCCTGAGGGCTCCAGCCTCAGTTTTAAAAAATTAAACCATTTACAAAATATAGACAAAACCCAACAGTGTCTCCTAGATGCACTCTGGAACTTGTGTGGGGAATATCGTCATAATAAACAATTTATTGATGGTTTAAATTGCCTGAATTATTATTTTTGTGAACAAAACCTACTTTTAAAAAATAATGATGAAGCTTATACCTCAACGGCCTCTGAGTTAAATCATTTATCTGTTAAATATTCAAATCTATTTCAAGAAAATGTTAAAACTCAGGCTAAAATGCATATCATGCATCATGATTTGAAAATTAGTAAAAAGGAGTGTTTTGCATTTTATGAGGATAACTTTCATTTTGACTAACCCAACTATCGGGTAATTTAATATCATTCCAAGAAATAGTTTTCGACACTTGAATAAAAGCATTAATGTTAAATATTCAAACTGCTGGGGCTATTACTAACATGCTCGAAGGAAGTCATCCACTTGCTTTAATATATCGTATTTATTACAAGTGTATGAAAACTAATTTAAATATTCATGCTTTAGTTAAAAGTCCTAAGGACAAAACTGTTTTAATTGTTCAGGGTATTAAAAATAATTTTCAATATTTTTATAATAATCAAAACATCAATTTATATATATATAGGTACTCATTTTAGTTAAAATGCGGATCCTCCTTTTCCGATTGAATTTCGATAATCTGAATTGCTCAATGTGTGCAAAAAAAAATGACTGGAAAGGATTTCATCAGTACAGTTTGAACAATTTTTTATTGAACGGTTCAAATAAAAACTGCTCAAATCAAGCTCTTCCCGATAATTTTTTTGGCTGATTTCTTGCGTGTAATCTTAAAATCACGTTTTGATCACATTGAGCGGTTTGGATCATCGAAATTCGATCGGGAAATGGGAGAAACGAGATCCGCATTTTAACTAAAATGAAAACCCCTTCACGAGAGACGGACTATATTTTTCGAATGAATTTCGATGATCCGAGCAGCTCAATGTGATCAGAACGTGATTGTAAGAGTAGCTACAAGAAATCAGCAAAAAAAATGATCGGGAATAATTTGATTTGAGTAATTTTTATTTGAACTGTTCAATAAAAAATCGTTCGAAACTGTTCGGATGAAACCCTTTTTGGTCATTTTTTTTGCCGATTATATATCCTATGAGGGATCCCTTACTTTGTTAAAATGTGGACCTCCCATTTTTCGATCAAATTTTGATGATCCGAACCGTTCAATGTGTTTAGAACATGATTTTAAGAGTTTTCGCGAGAAATCAGTAAAAAATGACTGGAAAGTGGTTCGTTCGAGCAGTTTTTTTTATTAAACCGTTCAATAAAAACTGCTCAGATGAAGAACTTCCTGGTCTATTTTTTTATGATTTCTCGCGGAGACCCATAAAATCATAATCTGAGCACATTAAACGGTTCGAATCATTAAAATTTGATCGGAAAAGAGAAAATCTGCATTTTAACAAAATAAAAGATCTCTCATTGGATCCGTGGGGTGTGTGTGTGTGTATATATATATGTATGTATGTATATTGGGACAATTCCAAAGATACCTAAAAAAACATTTCAAAGTCTCCAGATATATATATGTATGTATATATATATATATGTATAGTGAGTTTTAAGTAAGGGCGCCCTTACCGTATTACGGTAAGGGCTTTCCCTTTTCTTCCATTTTCCGACCAAATTTTGATGATCCGAACCGCTCAATGTGTTCAGAACGTGATTTTAAGGGTACCCGTGAGAAATCAACAAAAAAAAAAGATCAGGAAAGGCTTCATTTGAGCAATTTTTATTTGAACCGTTCGATAAAAAATAAACAAAAATTGCTCGGGTGAAGCCCTTCCCGGTCATTATTTTTACCGATTTCTCGCGAGTACCCTTAAAATCACGTTCTGAAGACATTGAGCGGTTTGGATCATCGAAATTCGATCGAAAAATGAAAAGTCGTTACCTTAACAGGGTAAGGCCGCCCTTACTTGATTGAAACTGTATGTGTGTGTGTGTGTGTGTGTGTGTATATATATATATATATATATATATATTCTATAGTATCTGGCTATCTGCTTCCATTAAATAGTGATTTCTCCCTGCCCTTTTCCTCTCTTCCTTTTTGCCGTCTCCATCGTTGTTTTCTTTTTCTTTTTTCCTTTTACTACCACTCCTATTTGGAGTCCACAATGCCATCTCCATTGTTGTTTTCTTTTTCTTTTTTCCTTTTACTACCACTCCTATTTGGAGTCCACAAAGTCTGAGGCCACCGCACCGAATCACAACATACAGTGCAATTTTGTTTACTCTCTTTAAAAGAAGGTAAATATTATCATCTCTGTTATTGGTTGAAATGATGTAGGTCTCACCACTGCAATACACTTTTTAGTGAGTATGACATTACTTTGTGATGGAATCCACATCATTTCAATCAATAAAAAGAAAAGTAAGGAGGGTGAACAAAACTAAATTCCACCACACAAGATGTTGGGAAAAACTTTTAAAACTTCTTTAAAATAATTTATTATATTAATTACCTTCTGAAATTAAGTTGTCGGTTAGGGTCAATATCATTTGTAACTCTCAATCATTTTTATTAGGACTTCAATGGCATATTATATGGAATGATTAATGTCATTCTTGATTACTTTTACGAGTATAATAAAAAGGTGGCCAGGCGTGGGGGTGGAATATACGGAAAAATTGCCCTGATCATATTTACGACGATTATATGATACACGATATTTTGTGAATTTATTACCTACAACTTTAGTATTTTGAGGCGGTTCTTAGTTCATGGGAAAACTCTAGCTGCACACAAAACTTCTCAACAAAAATCATTTTATCTTGGGAGTGGAACGTCATACAACTTGGTGCAAGCGGAGACATATCTTCTTTTAGGACAACACTTTACGTGTGACTCGATCCACGTAAGTTTTTTCTGTTCTCCTATATCTCTATCTAAAATATTATTTCAAGATCTTATTGTTTTTGTGGTTGTCTCCGTTTATTTATGTTTACAGAAATTCTATTTATATTTCCAAGAAAGTTTAGGATCTGGACAATCTAGATTAGCCGACTTTTTTTGTCCCATTTTGATCTAATTCATGCTACACTTTCATCTTGCTAACTTTATACCTATGGGTTAAATAATCATAGTTAATTAATTTGGAATTTTGCAAAGGATTATTGAAAGTGGAATATGAGGCTTACGCTATTTAATTTTATGCGAAGGAAAAGAAAAGAACACTTTGCCAAAATCAGATCCACACAATGATCAAAAAAAAAAAAAAAAAATTCAGATCCACACTAATTAAGAATTTAGTACTCGAGATATAACATTAGCCGATAAAAAATAAACAATTCATATTGAGAGAGTTCTACGCTGAGGTAATTTCCCTTGGCCAACGTAATTCGGAAAGGGGGAATTCTGCTGACAAGATTTTGTAGTGGAGCGAAATATCCGAAGGTCCAAAAAGTTCAAAATACCCATGGGACTTGATATGATGTTCCTGACCAATTAGTTGTCTCAGTTCATCTGTTCCACAAGGAACCTTGATACGTCGGTCGTACACGTTATCCGAAGGATAAAATGTCTTGACGGGCCTAGCCGAGCTTCAATCCCGTTCCGAAGGATGATATACCCGTTTCGTTCGGATTTGATAATAATTAGGTTTCGTTCGTTCGGTAAGACACATCATCTGTTACTTCTCGTTCCCTCAGATACGATAACTTCACTCGGAGACCGCAATTCCAGAACCTTCTAGAAGGTTCCAAAGAAATGTGGGAAAACCTCTCTGATAAAGGATGGGACGTCTCAGATTGATGTGACCCCCATTGTTCTGACTGGGCGGCTCCCCTTTTCCCAACAGGCGGCGTTCATTTAATGCTCCTGACTCGTGACGTCATCCGAGCGTCACCAAGCACGTGGGAGACAGAAACAACCCGTTCTACACTCTTTCCCTCTCCGCCTATAAATACAGATATACCTTCTCCAAGAAAGAGGGTCAGTTCTCTTAACACTCTTCTCCCTCCTAGCATATATTTTCTGTCTCGTAAAACGAAAAATAAATACTTAAAATAAGAACTTTAGTGCAATGGGACTATTCAATAAACCCACCAATCCATATACAGAGGACGGGGAGGATTTGGGTTTTGTTGATGGTGGTGTCCGGTGGGACTCATTGGAGGGAAAGATATTGGTTGTGAATCTTGTGATACTTTATGGGAACTTTGTGATACTTTATGGGAACTCATGGTGGTTGTTGCAATATATGGGAGTTCCTTCTTCCCTACACACTTTATATCTAATGAGGGATCCCGCACGGGCTTACCATGTGGAACTCCCCTTTCTTGATCGAATTGCAACGATCTGAGCCCTCAATGTGTTCAAAACGTGATTTTAAGGGTACTCGTGAGAAATCAGCAAAAAAATGACTGGGAAGGGCTTGATCCAAGCAATTTTTTATTGAACTGTTCAATAAAAAACTGTTTGGATCAAGCCCTTTCCGATCATTTTTTTTGCTAATTTCTCGCGGGTACCCTTAAAATCACGTTTTGATCACTTTGAGCAGCTCGGATCGTCGCAATTCGATCGGTAAAGGGGAGTCCCGCACGGGCTCACCGTGCGGGATCCCTTATGGGAACCGGACTCTATATATATATATATATATATATACACACACAAAACTTCAGGTAAGGGCGCCCTTACCTTGTTAAGGTAATGGCCTCCCCTTTCTCCATTGAATTTCGATGATACGAGCCGCTCAATGTGTTTAGAATGTGATTTTAAGGGTACTTGCAAGAAATCGGCAAAAAAAAAAATGATCGGGAAGGGCTTCATCCGAGCATTTTTTGTTTGTTTTTTTATCGAATAGTTCAAATAAAAACTGCTTGGATGAAGCCCTTCCCGGTCTTTTTTTTTTTTGTTGATTTATCGTCGGTACCCTTAAAATTGTGTTCTGAATACATTAAGTGACTCGAATCATTGAAATTCAATCGAGAAAGGGGAGGTCCGCAACTTAATACGGTAAGGGCGCTCTTACCTGTAGGGGACTCAAATATATATATATATATATATATATATATATATATATATATATTTGTATATATTTTGATTTTTAGTGAGAATAGGATAAGTTAGTATTCCCTCCGCCTTAATTTAACAATTCTTTTTGAGAGTGATTACCACTTTTTAATTGATTCTATCTTGTAATTTATAATAATTCATATGATTTTAAAAACATTGTATTATAGAACTAATCGAGATCTTTCAAATAAGATTTATATTGGAGATAAAATTCATTTCGATTTAAAGATATAATAGTTTTTTATCTAGTTAAAATAGAATGAAAGGACTATTAAACTTGGACGGAGGGAGTAGTTGGTAAGTTACAACAGGTGGCCAAACTCTTAATTTAGGAGCTAAGAGAGAGGTTAGTGTTAATGTGGGAAAACCTCTCTGATAAAGGATGGGACGTCTCTGATTGATGTGACCCCCCTTGTTCTGACTGGGCGGCTCCCCTTTCCCAACAGGCGGCGTTCATTTAATGCTCCTGACTCGTGACGTCATCCGAGCGTCACCAAGCACGTGGGAGACAGAAACAACCCGTTCTACACTCTTTCCCTCTCCGCCTATAAATACAGATATACCTTCTCCAAGAAAGAGGGTCAGTTCTCTTAACACTCTTCTCCCTCCTAGCATATATTTTCTGTCTCGTAAAACGAAAAATAAATACTTAAAATAAGAACTTTAGTGCAATGGGACTATTCAATAAACCCACCAATCCATATACAGAGGACGGGGAGGATTTGGGTTTTGTTGATGGTGGTGTCCGGTGGGACTCATTGGAGGGAAAGATATTGGTTGTGAATCTTGTGATACTTTATGGGAACTTTGTGATACTTTATGGGAACTCATGGTGGTTGTTGCAATATATGGGAGTTCCTTCTTCCCTACACACTTTATATCTAATGAGGGATCCCGCACGGGCTTACCATGTGGAACTCCCCTTTCTTGATCGAATTGCAACGATCTGAGCCCTCAATGTGTTCAAAACATGATTTTAAGGGTACTCGTGAGAAATCAGCAAAAAAATGACTGGGAAGGGCTTGATCCAAGCAATTTTTTATTGAACTGTTCAATAAAAAACTGTTTGGATCAAGCCCTTTCCGATCATTTTTTTTGCTAATTTCTCGCGGGTACCCTTAAAATCACGTTTTGATCACTTTGAGCAGCTCGGATCGTCGCAATTCGATCGGTAAAGGGGAGTCCCGCACGGGCTCACCGTGCGGGATCCCTTATGGGAACCGGACTCTATATATATATATATATATATACACACACAAAACTTCAGGTAAGGGCGCCCTTACCTTGTTAAGGTAATGGCCTCCCCTTTCTCCATTGAATTTCGATGATACGAGCCGCTCAATGTGTTTAGAATGTGATTTTAAGGGTACTTGCAAGAAATCGGCAAAAAAAAAAATGATCGGGAAGGGCTTCATCCGAGTATTTTTTGTTTGTTTTTTTATCGAACAGTTCAAATAAAAACTGCTTGGATGAAGCCCTTCCCGGTCTTTTTTTTTTGTTGATTTATCGTCGGTACCCTTAAAATTGTGTTCTGAATACATTAAGTGACTCGAATCATCGAAATTCAATCGAGAAAGGGGAGGTCCGCAACTTAATACGGTAAGGGCGCTCTTACCTGAAGGGGACTCAAATATATATATATATATATATATATTTGTATATATTTTGATTTTTAGTGAGAATAGGATAAGTTAGTATTCCCTCCGCCTTAATTTAACAATTCTTTTTGAGAGTGATTACCACTTTTTAATTGATTCTATCTTGTAATTTATAATAATTCATATGATTTTAAAAACATTGTATTATAGAACTAATCGAGATCTTTCAAATAAGATCTATATTGGAGATAAAATTCATTTCGATTTAAAGATATAATAGTTTTTTATCTAGTTAAAATAGAATGAAAGGACTATTAAACTTGGACGGAGGGAGTAGTTGGTAAGTTACAACAGGTGGCCAAACTCTTAATTTAGGAGCTAAGAGAGAGGTTAGTGTTGATGTTTGGAGTTGCCTTTCGCAATATGTTTGGCACATCTTTGCTTGCATTTTATTTTATATTTCTTAAATAATAATAGAAAACAAAGAATCATAGAAATATAAATTATGGAAACAAACATACACAAGGCACATTTTGCTCTCTAATGTAAAAAAAATCTCAAGTATTCGTGATTACTGTTTAAGCAAGTTAGGTCCAAATTAACTTGCATTTAGTTGAAACGAACAAATTAAGTAGAGAAAGAAAGTTTTTAGATACAGTAATGCTAGTGAAGTTGGTAACTAAACTCCTCCTCCAGTGGTGACCAAGGTTTAAGTTCCACGAGGGGTGGGGGTTTTGGAGGCCAGAGTTATGGATAGCCTCTGAACTTCCTTGTGCTAACTCTAATACCCCACTAACCCACAATAATGTATATCTCGTGACAAAAAAAAAAAAAATGCTACACACACAACAAAAATGAACAGATTTTGTGCACTGATTTATTTTGGAGCCTACTACAAGTTCCACACAAACTATTTGAGCTGTTCATTAAATGTAAAATATTTTTTCAAGGACCCACGTGAAAAGTCAACTCAATCCGATACTACCACACACAGATGTACGTGTGACTTATGTGGGAAAAGTTTGTGTGAACCTACTTACTGTTTTAGACATGATGTCTATTCCAATTACACAGAGTAGAGAACTAATGTGCATAGGAGTTGAACTTGTAAGTAGGGGTGCTTGGCAATGGTGCCAAGTAGTCGATCTGGTCATTCATTTCGGCAATCGACGATTCGAATCTTAATCCGAACAACAAACGATTCAAATTTTTATGCGCTCGGATTAATTTCAAGCTGCCAGTGCTGAGATGAATAGCCGGATCGGCCAGCTCAGCTAGTAACTTCACGTACCAAAAGTGCAACCACACAATTGCTAAGCTAGTTGTCCCAATTCCGCATAAGAGTTTCTTTCCTAATCATATAATACCGGCTAAATTTGTAATCAAAATGTCCTGTCTACGATAATTGAACTCTAATCTTGAAATTTGAGGGCATGCAAAGATGTCCAACTATATCTCTATTATAAAACAGAAGGGTGTGAGGATAAGTTGTTGGAACGGCTTAGATTCATTTGATCCAAAGGCTGTAGTGCATTCTCCCACTTCCCGGTTAAGTGCCTATTGTTTTTACATAAATTACACGACTGCCATCCCCTTCCAACAGATATGCGTAGTGCCGTAGGCACGGGTTAGAACTAGTACTTTTTAATTGCAAGAGATTTAAGTTTAAGTGCTCGTTTCGTTAGCTAGCTTATTTGCTTATTTTTATTTTTTTTAAATAAAAAATGTACTTTAGTAAAGCATAAAAATGACAAATTCTTTTTGTTACTAATTGTTTATTTGCTTTTATTCTTGTGGGTAAGTGATTTAAGATAAATAAAGTAATCTCATTTGTTCATCTATTTGGTTAAAAAAACGAGACGTAGATGTAAGTGTCAAATGAGCAACTAGAGTCAGAATTTTTGTATTTCATTAGCAGGTCAGGAGTTGAAATCTTCCCACATGCATGTAAGTGTTCTTCTCTATGTTATTTGTTTGGGAAATTCCAAGTTTGTTCCATTTTTTGCTTGGGGTTTTGTGTAGTCCTTGTTTTTAGTGCTATCTCGTGCAACTCCTTTTTAAAGATGCTTTTACTATATTGCCCTTTTGCAAAATTCTTAGGGGTGTGAATTTGACCCCAGTACATTTCTTTGCAGAATTCACACCCTTTTGCAAAATTCACACCCAATTTGCAAAATTCTCCTCCCCCCACCCCAAATTATACAATTCACACCCCACCTCCCCATCCATAAGGTTGAACCAGAACATTAGATCCACTAGGACTTCTAACATGAGATTGCTTGCGACCTTAATGTGTTCCATAATAAGAATACCCTAAATGTAGGGTTAGGTCGTTTGAAAACATAATACCCGAAAGGCCAGGGTCGAATCCACAAAGAGCGCGGTCATAGCTTGACTGAAAGTTTGCTTTGCATAGGATTTTTAGCTTTAGGACCGCCAACCTTAGAGTTTGGCGTTAAGACGACCAACTTTTGAGTGGTTGAAAATTCTCTCTATCTCCTAACTTAATTGAAAACGAAGCTTAACTAGAATTTAAAAGGTGGCAAGGTCTAGGGGTTCAAACCACCCATGACTTGGCCGTTTAATGGTTCTCTTTGATAACTCAAGTGAGAGTCAAACTCACTTGGAGGATACAGCTATTAAAATCAGATTTTCCCATAAAAAGGGTTTGGAAAAGGATAAAACTCGTTTAGGCATTTAATCGAACACAAAGAGCGCCATGGTTCCAAGTATTGGGTGTGCCAAGAGACTTCTCTACACCCAACCAAAGAAGTTCGCATTTTTTCGGTTTAGACCAAAAATTAGGGTTTTATTTTATTCACAAACCTAGATTAAGCACATAATATAGAGATACATTAAACTATCCAATTCATGGGGGTAGAAATCACCCCATGACCAAGCCTTGATCACTACTTGTAACGACCCGGATTTTTGACCCAATTTTTTTTTCTAATAATAATATTATTAGGATTATTTTTTTAATACAAGTACTTATTTTTCTAAAATGCATAAATGCATGCAATTATACTCCATGCATGCATTTTTTTTTTCCTCCATCGTGCATGCATGCACCCCATCACCTCCCTCACTTCAATCTCCTGCAATGTCTCCCTCTCTCCCTCTCATAGCTCCCACTCTCTCCAGCCATTACTCTCTCCATTCCTTTTCCTCAGAGAAAAACCAAATTCATTCCCCCTTACCCAAATCAAAAATTTCTTCATCACCAAGCATGATCCGAAATTCAATACGTTCATATCCATTTCCTGCTTCCTCTTGAGCCCCAAAAACAGTCCCAATTTGTCCCTTTTAAGTACCATGAACCTAACCTCCATTAAATGCCATCTTATCACCTTATTCAAAATTCTCCTATAAATACTGTACCAATCCGACCCACGAGCATGCCACCATCTCCCCACACACCACTAAGTCAGAATAGAAGAGAAATTTCAAGGATTTGAAGCTCCAATCCATGGAGATTTAGAGAGAGAAAGAAAGAGAAAAGTGGGTTTTTGTTCAAAAACCAACCGAAACCCAAATTGACCATCCCAATCACTTCCCCCAACCCCAAGCATCCCCAAACATCATCTAATTCGGTCCCAAGATTCTCCGATCAAAGAAACCGAGGCCTTCTTCTCCAAAACTCCAAATTCGTTTTTGAATCAATTCAATCCAATTTGAGGTATTATAATCCCTTCCAACCACTCCTCTCTAGGCTTATTAAGAGTTTATATGCTTAACCCCATGCCCCGAACGAACCCATGCATCGAAACCATGACGAAAAGACGAAGAAAACGAAATCTGTCGCGGACCTTGCGGCCGCAACCTTCGAGTTCTGCCGCCGCAAGAACCAGGGTTCCAGACCTCGCGGGCCGCAAGGTCAACCTAGTCAGACCTTGCAGTGAGAACTATTTTGGTTCAAATCAACTTTTCGACCTTCCAAACACCATTTTTGACTTCCAGACTATTTTTCCTAGAATCGTCACACCTCAAAGATTATACCTTGTTAATATCATATTTTTATTTATCTATTTATTAATTATTTATCCGTTATCTTTCAAGATTTTGCAAACGAAAAATCCTTGCGACCTTCTGAACGACGTTTTTGACACCCGAACTAATTTTTCTAGACTCCTCGCATCTCAAAAATGATATCTTGTTAGTTTCATATTTTTCTTAATCTACTATTTATTATTTTTATTATTGTTCCTCAACAAAAAAATTCCTTTACAACCATATAAACTACGTTATTGAAGCCCAAGTAAACTTTTCTAGACTCTTTACATTCTGAAGTTGAAACGTTGTTAACCTCAACATATTTTATTAATTAAATTATTTATTATCTATTTATTTTACATCCTACAACTTTTATTAATATCTTTATTTAAAATAATTCCGTGGCCCTCCGAATTCAACTCTTGACACTCGAACATATTGTAAAGGACCTTTAGGACTCTTATTAAGGTCATGATAATTATTTTAATATTTTTACCTAATTAGTGTATTTATTTAGTTTTTAAATCAGTCTAATTATTTAGAGCCTAGAAAAATTTTAATTTTTTTATTATAAAAGCTCTTACTTTATTATTGACATCGTGGCCGTACAAGACTAAGGGTAACAGCCCATTCATAAAAGGTTGCGTTATTGCATTGCTTATTAATTGTTTTAATTATTGTTGATTAATTGTATATTGCGCCGATACTTGATTTGAATGCTAGATTGGACCCTAGAGACATGGTGTGATATGCGAAATAGAATTCACCTAGACGATGCTAGGTAATGGATAAATTGGGAAGTTTTTCTTTCTAGAGATTGCTTGCAGGCGTGATTTTTAGATGTGAATGAGATGATTTGAGACTGGCAAAGTAAGCCCACTGATAAATTGGAACTGGCGGGAGTCCAGTGAAGATTGTGAAGTGGTATATAAGATAAGCGAACCCTAGTCATGATTCAGACATGATAAGTTTACCCTTTGTTGTAGTTATTGGGATGCACACTGGGTACATAACTTAGGTGCAATCCGCGAGAGCAAAAGGAAGTGATCTCATGGGACAGGGCATAGCTAGCGGTTGGGGAGGAAAGATCTCGTGGATGAGATCTTAGATTTCACGCTAGGCTAATAAATAGTAAAAAACCAAAGATGTGTGAAATTTCTGTTTAATTCTTCTGCATCAATATTATCTTGTTTGCTTGCTAGCTGTAAAGTAAGAGGGGTAGTTGGGTTGGATTATTCTACTGGGTGATTTATCACTCACGGATATGTTTATATCCTGGCAAATCAGTTGCTTCGGCGATCAATTTGCCAATGTGCAGAGGATTCAATGGAGGGGATTCAATGATGGTGCAGTTCAACATGGAAAGAATATCAGGAACGGAGATTGAGTATGTCCAGGATTCGTGTCAAGCCTAGAGTCAGCTCTGAAGTTAATGTATTTTGAATCAGTAAATTTTCTTGAGATTGTAATAACTAAACCTTTATTTTGGAAAATTATATTTATTTAGCAAATTTTTTAAAGAAATTATTTTATATTGTTCCCGAAAAATTGGGCTGTTACACTACTCACCCATAGTGGGTGTATACATGAAGGGAAATAAAGAGAGATATGAAAACATTCACAAAAACCGAAATAAAAGCTAGATTAACAAAGATCTCAAGAGCACTTACAATATTAATGAAGCACAACAACCCCAAGACCCAACAATCAATGCTCTATTGAAGAGAGATTGATAGTTAATTGGAGAAGAGAGGGAGGTAGAGAGAGAAAGAGCTAGTTTTTAAAAGATAAGATAACCTAAAAAATGTGCAAAGGGGAGTATATATACTACCCCTTTTTAGTTACAAAAGAAAAAGAAAAAGAAAAGAAAAATCTGCAGAAATTGGGGGCTCCTACTAGTAGGAACTAACCTCCTGCAGGTAGGACGTCTTCGATGCAAAAGAGTGACGTGTCTGATATGGATTTGTACGGTAGGGTTATCACTCCAACCTAGCAATGAAAATTTTAACTGAAAAGCCGAATGGACCAACCGAACAATTTTTGCTTAATTCGGTTGGTTTTATGTTTGAGTTAGTTTTGTTTTTTTGAAAACCGAACGGTTCGGTTCGATTTCATAGAAAAATCAACCGATTCAAACCGAACTGAACCGAACCGATTATATTAAAAAACTTTCAATCCTAGCCGTTGGATCCATCATATATATATATATATATACGGGGCGGTTCTATGGACAACTATTTAGACACCTAAAAAAACACCTCATAGTTCCCGATCAAATTTTAATGATCCAAGCCGCTCAATGTGATCAGAACGTGATTTTAAGGGTACTCGCGAGAAATCAGCAAAAAAAAAGAACGGGAAGGGCTTGATCTAAGCAGTTTTTAGCTTAGATTTAACGAACAGTTCAATTAAAAACTGCTCAAAACAACCACTTCCCGGTTATTTTTTTTGCTAATTTCTCGCATGCACCCTAAAATCACATTCTGCACACATTAAACGGTTCGGATTATAAAAATTTGATTGGGAATCATGATATTGAGATTTTGGGTGTTTTTTTAGGTGTCTAAATAGTTGTCCGCGGAACCGTCCCGATATATATATATATATATATATATATATATATATATATATATATATATATATATACACTAAAGATCAACAGACCCTAAAACCCTCCCACATTTGTTACTCCTCCTTCCCATCCTCAACCTCTCTTCCCATCGCCGACATCACTACCCAGTACTCCACATTGAAACACCCCATTCCTCTCTCTCTCTCTCTCTCTCTCTCTCTCTCTCTCTCTCCTGTGAGAACAAAGAGCACATCGCAAGATCGCCATGGATAACGAAGAACATATTGCAAGATTGCCATGGAGAACGAAGAATAGACGGCAAGAACAGATTGCTTCGATGGACTCCGAAAGCGCAGATACACTCCTATCTTCCTCTCATCTCACTCTAAGATGATCTCAAAAGGTTTAAAATCTTGACATTCGACAGGTTCGAACAACAATTTTTTTGAAAAAATTAGGGCTTTTTGAAAAGAACCTTTTTTCTAGTTAGTTTACACGATTTTGTATGATTGGTGTTGTTTATGGAGAGATTTGGACGTGATTTTGTATGATTTGTGTTGTTTATGGATGGATGGATTTGGACATGATTTTGTGTCGTTTATGGATGGATTTGGAAGTCCAGCTGCCATTTTCTTTTACAACAGTCAATGGAACCAATCGAACCGAACTGACAAAACTACCAACCGAACCGACAGGTACTTCTCGAAATGGGTCGATGTCGGTTTGGAAAATACAAAAACCGACTTAGTCAATTCGGTTCAAAGAGTGGTAAAAAACCGACCAAACCAAACTAATTTCATCCCTACTCCTACCGGTAGGACTTCTTTGATGCAAATTGGTGGCCTGACTGGTCTCGATTTGTATCGGTAGGTACCATTTTCTTAGCAGTAGGATTTCTGGGCTGGGATTCTGAGTCTTGCTACTGACACAGCAAGTCTGTGCACAGATTGTGTTGTGGGGCCCACTAAGGGTTCCATACAAATAATTCGATCCGGTAATTATGTTTAAAATATTTTTTCAAGGGCTTTTGCAAAAAATTAGCTCAATTTGATATCTATAAGTGCTTGATCTAATCATCTAACTTTTTATTCAGGTTTTTAGAGAATGAAAAGTTAAACGATAAAATCAAGTTCTTATAGGTATCGGATTGAGCTGATTTTACACGATGGCCCTTGAAAAAATGTTTTAAACATAATGAACGGCTCAAATCACTTGTGTGGGACCCATAATAGGCCCCACATAGCAATCTGTGCACAATCTGTGCACAGGTATCGGATTGAGCTGATTTTACACGATGGCCCTTGAAAAAATGTTTTAAACATAATGAACGGCTCAAATCACTTGTGTGGGACCCATAATAGGCCCCACATAGCAATCTGTGCACAATCTGTGCACAGATTTGCTGTGCCCACATACTTTCTAGCCTGGATTTTAGGCCTTGCTCGTGCTTCCCTGGACTTCAACAATGCTCCCCCGGGCTCAGACATTGCTCTATTTAGACTCCTTGAGTCTTTGGTCAATTTGGGAGCAAGTCCATGGCGTCAAATATGCCTTATTCTTATAGAAAACCTATAAACACCAAAAACACACCCTTCGCGCAAAATCATTCAAAACCATAGAGTTATGCATGTGTGCGTGGCAAAAATGAGAGAGATAAGTCCCATTGTTTACGCTATTGCGGGCTTATCAGAGATCGACCAGGACTTATCTCGTGGGGCAAAAGTTGTGGCTTGTGATTGTGTGCGCGATGGCGGCGCTGAGTATGGCACTAGATTAGGAGCTCGGGGTGGTGGGCCCAGGCAATGATGATACTCGAGAAGCTGGAAACTGAAGCAGGTCACCGATGCCATGGTCTTCGAGATGCACACCAATACTAAAGGTGGGGGTATTTTGGGTACATCACTTAAACGGAGCTTCGGGGAAAAGGCGTGTCGTAGGGTGGGGCTGGACGGGTATGCGGAGACCAAAGGGGACCGGCTTGGAAGAACCCTTATTTTGTTGGGATTGTTTCTCCATAATGGGGCTTAAGTTGCGTTTATTGTGATTTTGTGAAATTGTTTAGAATTGTTTCTCCTCCTAATGGGCCTAGTAATTGAATTGGGTTTATTGTTATTGTGGAGTTTTTGCAATTTTATGTAATCTTTATACTTCTATTGTCCTACCACTTCAAAAAATGGGGAAGGGCCAAATGACTCTATCGGTTTGATTGAGAAAAATGGAAAAAGGAGATCATGGTTGAAAGTGAGGTTTGGAGTCATTTGCATAAAATAAATTATGATTAACAAAAGTCTAAATAAAGTCTTTAATTAAGTATTAGCATTAGAGCACCTTGTCGTTTTTCTCTCTTTCTCCGGCTCTCTCCGTCACAAATGATATGATCATATAATGTGAAACTTTCATTATTTTCCCTTATAAAACCTTATCTCAAATAGTATTAGTAATAAATAGCAGACCATCATTTTAGTATACTAATAAGTTAAAAGTCTCTCTCCTCTCCCTTCCTCCAATTTTTTTTTTTGGGGGTAAGTTCTCCCTTCCTCCATTATCATATAGTAGAAGTAGTTTCCATTATCTTCTCCACTTTTATGCCTCACATCATCCACTTCATACTTTCAATTTCAATTATCAAATCATGATCGGTGGACTCCTTTTTCTCCAATGACAAATAATGACGTAAATTGTTGCAATTTCTCAATGAGTGGAATTTAAGGCCTTGGTAGAGATGATTAGAAGGTAGAATATTTTTCTAAATCTTTTTGTACGTGTAGAGTTATTATTAGAAAAATAGATGATGAACATGTTATAATTTTTTTTTAATACATATAGTCGAGGTGCACAAGTTTTGCCCAAGTAATTGGTCATTAAAAAACATATATACTTTAAACATTGTTATTTTATCACGAATGTGAAGATTATTTTGGTGTGATTGTGTTTAATTGCAACTCATATTTTGCCATCATACAAAAATTGGTGCCCTCACTATATCAAATTCCCGAGTCCGCAACAGCCTCGAACTAATACTTAACAACTTCTGGGGGTGAGGTGACCCCAATAGATAAGGCATATTTTTGTTTATCAAGACTAAGCTTTAGGTTCGATTTCTATCATGGAGTTCGTTCGTCATCCCAAATTATAAAGATCAAATTAGTAGATTACTTTTCCGGAAAAAAAAAAAAACCATAAGAGAGATTTGGATTTAGATACTATATGAGGTTCTTACCTATACTAAAATAATATGGGGCGACTATTCGCAACCCCTTATTTTCTCCATTAGCCCATTAAAAATTTTCAAATAATTACAACATGAGTCCCCAATGCAAAATGTCCTACTTGCCCTTCTAACTTTTTAGACACAATATATATTTCGGTTACTAACTGTTGAAAATATTTATATATATATATATATATATATATATACGGGACGGTTCCGTGGACAACTATTTAGACACCTAAAAAAACACCCCAAATCTCAATCTCATAATTCCCAATCAAATTTTTATAATCCGAACCGTTCAATGTGTGCCTAATTAGCAAAAAAAATAACCGGGAAGTGTTTGTTTTGAGCAGTTTTTAATTGAACCGTTCATTAAATCTAAGCTAAAAGCTGCTTAGATCAAGCCCTTCCCGATCTTTTTTTTTGTTGATTTTTCACAGGTACCCTTAAAATCACGTTCTGATCACATTGAGCGGCTCGGATCATTAAAATTTGATTGGGAACTATGAGGTGTTTTTTTAGATGTCTAAATAGTTGTCCATAGAACCGCCCCGATATATATATATATATATATAATTTGGTAATTAACTGCCGAATTCTGGTATATACATCGGTATTAGGTTACCGAAAATTTATTTGACAATATTATATTACTGAAGATTAGAAAAGCCCTGTATATATATACATTTCGGTAATTGACTGCCGAAAATATATAAACATTTCGATAACTAACTGTCGAAATTATTTAAATATTACAGTATTCAAATGTTGAAAACATTACATTTTTTTGGACCTGAAACGCCGAAAAGGGGTATAATAGGAAGATTTGGGGAAATTAATGGGTTATATGGGGTAAATACAAGAAATTAATGGGTTATATGGAGTAAATAAAAGAAGTGGGCTAATGGAGAAAATAAAGGGTTGCGAATAGTCGCCCCAAACAATATGTACTTCTTGAGAATAAAAATTTGGAACATCCTTCATTCCCCCATATCTCTATATTTTGGTTCTCCAAATCACCTTTTTGCCCTACAAATAGGTGTTTTGGATGATGTGTTTGCTCCAACCCATCCTCCTAAAACATTTTTTTTTTTTGTCTCCATTCCTTCAGACGTGGAGAGTAAACCTTTTTGTCTTTTTTCATCATTCAAATATGGAGGATGAAAGTACCATTGCTCTCAAATGGAGGATGGATTGAGCACTATTTTTCTCCAAAATGGAGAATTGAGGTCAAAGCACTTTTTGGAGGATGGGTTGGAATTGATTTTTTCCTCAAAATGGAGGAATGGAAGAAATTTTGAAGGAATCCTCCAGAAGGTGTTTTGACATCAATTCTCCATTTTAGAGGAAAATAGTGCTCAATCCATCCTCCATTTGAGAGCAATTGTACTTTCATCCTCTATATTTGGAGAATGAAAAAAGATTTTTTTCCCCATGTTTGAAGGAATGGAGGCAAAAAAAAAAAAGTTTTTGGAGGATGGGTTGGAGCAAATAAAATTTCCAAAATGTAGAAATATGAAAATATGAAAAAGGTATTTTTGAGGACCAAAATATAGGAATATGGAAGAATGAAGGATGGATTGGAGACACACACACACAAAAAAAAAAAAAAAGTCTTTTGCTTTTTGCTTGAGCCTTTGGCTCTGTGTCCGTAAGTTGGAGTTCTTACAAAAAAAAGGAGAGGAAGAAGAATTCAGGCGAGGGTATTTTAAGATAAGAAAATTTTCAGTTGGGAGTCAGCAACAACCTTCCAAACTCAATACGGCTTTTACTTGGAAACAAAATAAAATTCAAATGAAAAACGAAATTGTTACGCTCTCCGTTCCAAAATTTTGTTTCGTTTTATGAAAATAACCTTTTAAGTGAACACAATTTGTTGTTTTGATCTGCACCAAATTTAACATTTTGCATTATTTATTATTATCTTGTTTTGCATCTTGCATGTTCGGGAGATGCGTATATTTTGGCAAACTTCAGTTTTGAAAAAGGAACCGGATAATGGAAAATCCAAAAATCATCACAGAGAAGCTCTTTTTTTTTTTTTTTTATTCTGATTATACATTCACTAACAAAAAACTCTTCTGCAAATGTAGTGGGTTTTCCCCGGACTTGGGAAATCAAACCCGAGCATGTGCTAAGTGGGCACCACGTAAGGGTGCATCGCATGGGATAAAAGCCGACCACGTGAGACGAACAAGAGCACTACAAAGAGTGCAGATGAAACAGTATACGTGGCAACACGACAGCACGACGAGAAGGTGCCTAAGGCTGAGCAAGGTTACTAACAGACAATAATGATTAAAGGTGATTGTCGAGCAAAGGGCGCGATCACGTAGTATTAGCCGAGATAAGCCGACCAATGAGATGGGCGGTTGGATTGACCTAGAATATTCTGGAATGAGTTCCTTGCGTGATAAGGACGGGTCCCACGAATAAGGGAATAATATATTCTGCCGTGAAGGGCAGAGATGGAGTTATGATATGGAACGAATTCCTTGTAGAGGAGCTTCCTAACGAGAATAGGACTTCGACATATTGGGGGAGAGAATCCCAGAAAGGTTGGGTTTCCTATACAGGATAGGAAACCTAGGACAACGAGGATACTTGAGGAGCAAGTCGTACGACTATAAATATGAGGTAAACCTACTGGGAAAGGTACACTTTGAGCAATAATTATACTTTCTGTCTTCCTAACGAAAATAGGGTTCCTAGTATGAATATTAACTTAGGCATTGGAGGGCCTTTGCCGACGAGAGGCAGAGGTGCGCTTACTGTTTTTGTGTTGCAGGTTTTAGGGTTCCGGCGACGCTATCACGTGCAGATTGATCTCAAAAGGTGTAGTTCTACGTTAAGAGCTTTTTTCCTTACAATTGGCGCCATCAGTGGGAAACAAAGCAACTCTTTGAGATCAAGGTCATGACAGAATAGGATCCTAAAACTCCACGGTTGAACCCGTGTAACGCCCCGAATTTTGGGTACGTTAAATAAAACATTTTATTATAAAAACGAAGCGAGTCCAGCTCGTTATTACATCATAACTCTCGTAAGAGCATTTGAAATACAATATATGATGACAAAGAGGGAACTAAGGGTCCTACTCTACAGCTCCGCCTGCTCTTCCATCCTAGCCAGCTTCTCGGCTCCGCATACCTCCAAGCTGAAGGTCTCGCCCTGCTCATCTATGAAGTCTGACACATTATACCGGCGTCGCCACCAATATAATATGCCAGGGTCACCAAAAGGCAACACCGTGAGCTATGAAAGCTCAATAGAGTAACTCTACCCACTAACCCTTAACTTACAAACAAAGGATCATAGAAATCAAACTAGTAATGATAACATGTCCACATTCTCGATTTAACGTTGGTGTCCAAGTTTTTCGTGTTTCTCCTACGCGACTCGTCGTAGACCGTGTCAATCATTTCCATTTACAAAAACATCTTTCAAAATCCTTTGCATTGGCTCCGTACCACGGATAACCAAGCCCTTTCAAAATCATTTGACATTGGCTCCGTACCGCGGATAACCAAGCCACACACCCAACCTCGGTTCCGCCGCGCCGGGTTCCCGAGTATCCTCACAATGGTTCCGCCGCGCCGGGTTCCCATTGGCACACAATTGCATTGGCTCCTCTCCGCGGATAACCAAGCTATACCTCACCATGGTTCCGCCGGTCCGGGATCCCATAGGAACGCACACACACAACCTCACAATGGTTCCGCGATTCCGGATTTCCATTGGAACACACACACACACATAATGCCACCAAAAACGGTCATTATGTAGTTTCTAAAATATTTCCTTCCTCGGAAAAACTTATCCTTTTGATAACCACACCCTAGGTGCCATGTTTCTACATTTCTCGGTTCTCGTGTCTCGTTTACATGCAAGACTTCGCGGTAGGACTTTTACAAAGTAAACACCAACCACTCATTGTAATCTTGAAACAAACAAGCAAGATCATCCAACTCTATGTTGCTAAACATATGCAAATCAACGCTTAAAGCATAACGCCACATGTTCGGACGCCCTTGGAGTGATAAATCACTTATGCTTTATCGTGTCACAAGTAATACAAGCAATTCATATATTCAAGTTCATAACTTTCCGAAAGATCAAAATACGAGTAGTTGAAATGAAAAGTAAATAAAGATCAGTTTCTTTGAAACGGAAGATAACGGGATCTTACATATACATAGGGATAGGGATAAAAGTATCCTACCTTGATCCGAAACTAGTCGGGGCCGAATAAGCAAGGTGGAATTTCTCCCGAATCTGGACCGAACTTCGGACGGCAGTAACTCGGTCAATCTTTGGCCGAATAGAGTCGTTCTTGGGTTGAAATCGAAGATCTCGAAACCCTCTACAACTCTCGTGAAGGAAGTTGATCCTAGAAACTAATTGAAGTAGGAGAAAAATTGGGATAAAGGAAGTGACAGTAAGCTGTCTGGAAATAACAATCCCAGATTTTTACTGAACTTCGGATGACGATATCTTGGTCATTTCTTGACCGATTGGGGTGGTTCTTGGGTCTAACTTCAAGGTTTCGAAGTTCTCTACAACTTTCCAGAAGGACGTTGGCTCTAAAAACTACTCTAAACAAGAGAAAACTGGAGATTTTCGAAGGGCAGTAGGCTGCCCGGAACTGGAATCCGAGATTTCTAGAGAGAAGGAAGAGCAAATGCTATGAGGTGTGAGTTCAAAGCATGAGAATGAGCTTCTATTTATAGGCAAAGGTTGGCTCTCTCTCCTCTTCTCAAGGCCGGCCCCCCTTTCCCTCTCCTTCCCTCAATTTGACACTTGTCAAGCAATCTTGGAAGATCAAGGAATAACCCTAGGCTTGCATGGCTAGTGTGAACCTTGGAAGACTTGGTGGGCAAGGAGAGTGTGAACAAGATTAAACAATTGGTATTTGTACAAGAAGTACCATGGAAGAATATATTCTTTGGCTAGGAAGAGTAACAACCAAGGATTTGGAAGGACAAGGGAAATCAAGCAAGGTACAACCAAGTCTACTTCTTTCCTCCTTCCTCTCTCTTTCTCCCTCTCTCCCTCTCTCCCTCCGGCCTCTCTCTCCTCTCTCTCTCTCGGTTTTCTCTCTCTCTCTCTCTCTCTCTCTCTCTCTCAAGTACAATATATATATACATGTATATATATATACAATGAAAGCATACAATAAATTATTAGTACTTTTGTACCTTGAGTCAAAAAACTTAAGGGCTACGTTTCAACAAACTAGTTGGCACATGGTACTAACCAATATTCTAGTCATCCAAGTACTAATGTAATATATATAAAGGTACCACAATATCTAGGGAGATCAATTCCCCAATATAAAATATTAACCAAGTACTTATTAAATCTTAGGTCTTAAGTCTACCAAGTACAATAATAAAAATAATAGGTACTACATCACATGGGCAATTAGGAAAAAGACTAGTTTAATAAACCCTAGTACTTGGTGGAAAGAACAACCTATTACCCAATGGGTAATAAATCTCCTAACTTCTTTTGTCCAATGGACAAAGATTAAAACCAAAAATATTAAAAAGAAAAATGAATAATCCATTCTTGTTCTAGGGTTCAAAAGGTTCAAAGTGTCCAAGAGGGGCAAAACGGTCATTTTGCGGTTAGGGAAAAGTAACTAGATAGCTTGCTAGCTTGGTTTCTCCAACAAGTTGGTTAGAAACTAACTAGGCTTGCTAAATAGGCCAAAGCGCAAATAAACGAAAGTTTAAGGGCAAAAATGTAATTTTGACAAACCACAAGGAAATTAAGGAAATCCAAATAAAATTCAAATATTTAACGAAATTTTTAACGACCGAAAATCAGGGTCGTTACAACCCGGGTGGAGGTGGGGATAAAACCCCTCCACCAGCTTCAAAGAAGCCACTGCAAGGAAAGAACAAAGAAATGGTGGACCTGAGCAAGCCCCCGCTTGAATTCCAAGCCCGCGAGGATGGGGAGGGAAGCCAAAAGTCAGACGATAGCAAAAGGATGCGGGACAAATCTCCGTCTCTTCGAATAGAGAGGCTTGAGAAGTCTGATAAACGCTCCATGAGCGTAAGGGATTGCAATGATAGTCTCGAGTAGAAAGAACGCGAACTGGAGGAGTATGCCAGACGCATGAAAAAGGGCGAGCATGAGATTCGTGAATTAAATAAACGAGAAACCCACGTAGAGGGGTTAGGAAGTACACGGGGGTACCATAATAGGAATCGGACTCCCGAAAGGTGCAGGAGGAGCTCTCCACGAAAAAGGAGTTTGACCCAATGGAAGGAAGGTTGAGAAAACACCATCGAGACAGATACGAAAGATTTGACTTGGACTGGGAAAGAAAGGAGTAATGTAGGTCCGAACGGCGAAAGGAGGGGGTAACAATCGCACATGACGGGGCAAGAAGAGCTCTAAAAAAGATTGCGATCTCCCCCTTCTCAAAACGGTTGCAGGATGCGCAGCTCTCGAGTAGGGTGAAGCATAGTGCTTTCGCACCATACGAGATGGATACAGACCCTGTGGCTCATATACAACATTACCAACAAGCTATGTTTATGCACATGGGGACAATGCCATCATGTTCAAATTCTGGGAAAGGTAGCTATGATGTGGTTCCATAAAACTTAAGGATTCAAACACGATTAAAAGTTGGAAACAACTCTCTGAGGAGTTCACCGCGCGATTTTTTACAAGCCTGGCAGCCTTAAAAACTTTCGAGGTGCTATCCTCCATAAAATAGGGACTTGACGAGCAGCTGAGCGGGTATGCAAAGAAGTTTTGGGAAACGTTCAACAAAATCAAAAACTGTAGCGAAGAGTATGTGATGACCACATTCAAGACTAGCCAGGTCTTAAGAGGAAAGTTACGTGAGAATCTGAACATGTATCCGGTGGATACGCTAGCCAAGCTGATGGAAAAAATAGAGCAGCATGCCTAGGCCGAAGACAATCTCTTACAAGAAGTGGATAAGCGTCCAACTGAGCAGACTAAGGGGGTCGTGAAACAGGCCACCTAGCCCAGGCAAAAGTCTTACGAGAAGAAGAAAGATTATGGGTAGAAAGATTATGGCCAAGGGGGGAAGGAGAATAAGCCTACTCCAGACCCGAGGTCCTTTTTCGCTGTGAACATGGTCTTTAAGGACCCTATTCACAGGATTTTGTTTCCGAATAAAGAATTGCCAGTGGTTCAAATGGCCGGCTGACAAGATACCAATGGACTTTAAGTCTCGAAGGGAAACCAACGAGTGGTGCAGTTACCATAAGGATTCACATGACAGAAAACTGTGAGTTCTACAAGAGGTTCTTGGAGGAAAAGGCCGCAAAGGGGCTTTTGGATGAATACATTGAGAAAGCTCTGGGTAACCGAGGAGCAGCCATGGAGTTGGAATATGACCAGCCATAACGAGGGGTGATTCAGATGATACATGGCTTAGCCTATACTCGTAAGGAGGTTAGGATTTAAAGGAGTTAGGCCGAGCATGAGAACCATGTGATGAAGCTTACCAAAAAGAGGACAAGGCCAGACGGAGGGTCGGAAGATGCAATCAGCTTTATAGACGAAGATCTGAAACGAGTACAACTCACCCACAACGACGCGCTATGGTAACCCTACATGTGGGAGACTATGACGTGGAGAAGATCCTAGTGGATCAGGGGAGTTGCACCGAAGTGTTGTACTATAAGGCATTCAAGTAGATGGGGTTGGATCAAGCCGAGCTTGTGGAATCCATTACCTAGCTAATTGGATTCAGCACGGATGCAGTGTAGCCTATCGGGAAGGTGACCCTGAAATGCGGGCAGGATCGATAGTTCTGCTTGTGGACTTCTTGATGGTGGACGTACCATCCTCTTACAATGTGATTATTGGGGAGGACATGGCTGCATAGGATGAAGGCGATATCCTCAACCTATCACCAAATGATTAAGTATCCGGGAGCAGATGGCATCGAGTGCATCCGAGGAAACCAAAAGGCGGCCCAACAATGCCTAGTCCAGATCGTGAAGAAATCTCCTAAGGCACACCTAGTCAAGTTAGTCGAAGTCCTGGATTAGCCGACACTCGAAGATGTTGGGGGAGATCCCACCAAGAAGGTCGTGGAGGGGCTGAAGAAGGTCCAAATTGGGGACGACCCAAAAAGATACTTTCTGATTGGCGAAACCCTTGCCAAGTAAGAGGAACAGGAACTTGTTGAGTTCTTGAGGGAACACATCGACGTGTTCGCGTGGACACCGCAGGAGATGCTGGAATAGATCTCGAAGTGATGTGCCACCATTTGAACGTTGGTCCCCAGCACAAGCCCGTAGTCTAGAAGAAGAGGAGGTTTGCCATACAGACACGGAAGCTGTAATTGAAGAAGTTGATAGACTTTTGGAAGCAGACACAATTAGAGAAGTATACTACTCTGAGTGGTTGTCCAACACTATTGTGGTAAAGAAGAAGAACGAAAAGTGGAGAGTCTGTGTGGACTTCACCAGTTTGAATAAAGCTTGCCCAAAGGACAACTTCCCATTGTCGAGGATAGATCAGTTGGTAGACGCTACCACGGGGTACAAAAGAATGAGTTTCCTCGATGCATACCGAGGGTATCATCAAATAGCTATATACGACCCCAACCAAGACAAGACATTGTTTATAATGCCATGTGGGTTGTTCTATTATAAAGTGATGCCATTTGATTTGAGGAATGTAGGGGCAACGTACCAGAGGCTCGCGACCAAGTTGTTTAAAGAGTAGCTTGGGAAGACCGTGGAAGTCTATGTCAATGACATGGTAGTAAAAAGTAAAGAGAATGGGGGGCCACGTGATGGACCTGAAGGAAACCTTTGAGGTGCTAAGAAGGTACAAGCTGAAACTCACCGCATCGAACTGCGCATTTGGAGTTAGCTCGGGAAAGTTCCTTGGGCACTTAGTAACGAGGGTGGCATTGAAGAGAACCCGACCAAATTTCTGCAATTCAGAATTTGGCGAGTTCCCAGACTACGAAGGAGGTCCAGAAGTTAGCTGGAATGGCGGCCGCACTCAATCAATTTATAGTCGGCCATCCGAAAAGTGCAGACCATTCTTTCAGTTGTTGAAAAAGAAAGTGCGGTATGAATGGGGAGTAGACTGCGAATAGGTGTTCCAGGAGTTGAAGCAATAACTGGCCTCTCCCCCATTGTTATCAACCCTTGAGTCGAGGGAACCATTGACACTGTACTTGGTGGTATCAGATCACGCGGGGAGTGCGGCACTTCTGCGGGTAAGGGACGCCGAGTAGGTCCGATCTACTATGTGAGTAAGACCTTGCTGAGTGCGGAGACAAGATACTTCCCATTAGAAAAGTTGATTCTAGCCTTGCTAACGGCTTCGAGGAAGTTGCCTCATTATTTTGAAAGCCACCTGATCATCATGTATACGGAGATCCTGTTGAAGGCTTTGCTTAAAAAAGCGGACTTCTCAGAGAGGATCTCGATTTGGTCAGTGGAATTGAGTCATTACGAGATTGACTATCAACCTCGAATAGTGGTTAAGGGCCAAGTGTTGGCAGATTTTGTGGCAGAATTTTTCCAGTCGGCGCTGCCCCGCCACCTTTAAAAGGACTGCTATAGGAATGCAAAAAGCCCAGAAAGGGGAAAGAGACAGCTGAGCAAAGAAACCTTGTCCCCAAGGATCCCGAAGAGTGGAAGATGTGCGTAGATGGGTCTACGTGCAACAAAGGATTAAGGGTGAGAGTGGTAATATTTTCCCCCGAAGGACTTGTCCTCCTAGAACAAGCTGTACAGCTTGGTTTCAGCGCGTCAAATAACATGGCGGAGTACGAGGCCCTACTTGCAGGGCTGCGAAGTGTCGAAGCTCTCAAGATGAAAAAATTAAGGGTTCATTGGGACTCCCAATTAGTTGTAAATCAGCTTTTTGGGGAGTATGAAGCCCAGAACGAGAAGATAGTGGCCTATGTGGAGGGAGCCAAGAATCTTCTCAAGAAGTTTGGGCAAGTCCTAGTGCAGCTGATTAGTTCGGGGCAGAATGTACATGCAAATTCGTTGGCTTGTTTGGCCTCTGTTGTGCCCACTAAGTATAGGAGGACGATGGCCGTTGAATGCTCAAGTAAGCCAAGTGTAGAAGATACCGAGGTGGTATTGAAACTCGAGTTGGGCCTGAGCTGGATGGACCCAATCATAAGTTATATACGTGACGAAACACTCCCAGCTGATAAGGAGGCTCACAAGATCAAGGCCAAGTCTTCCAAATTTTTGGATCTCACCAGAGGGGAAGTTGTGCAAGAAGTCCTTTCCCTGGCCGTACCTGCTGTGTGTGCATCCCTCAATGGTGGATAAGATCCTCTACAAGATCCACGAGGGGACGTGCGGAGGACATGCTGGCGGACGATCCATGGACCACCAAACAATATCTCAAGGCTATTGGTGGCCGCACATGCAGGAAGATGCAAAGGCTTACGTAAAACTGTGCAAGAAATGCCAAAGGTTTGCCCCAATCATACGATCACCAACCAAAGATCTGGTGCCGCTTACAAGCCCTGCGCCCGTTTGCCTAGTGGGGGATGGATATCATGGGTCCATTGCCAAAGGCTTCTGGAAATAGGAAGTTTCTGAGGGTAGCGACTGACTACTTCACAAAGTGGATAGAGGCAGAGCCTCTTGCGAAAATCACTGAACCGATGGTGAAAAAGTTTGTGTGGAGGAACATCATCACGAGGATTGGTGTTCCCTTTTCTATCATCTCGGAGAACAGGTCTCATTTCTAGACAGACTTTTGCATGAGATTGGACACTTCAATGGGACATGAGATTAAAAAGACTTCCGCATTTAAATGCACAAAGTCTCACATCATAATTGAACTTCCCACCTCAAAATTAGTAAGTAAAGTTTCAACCACTAAACCAAAATAATCATAAATAGCTGCTTTTGGGGGGGAAGTAATCATAACTAGCTTAATGCTTCCTTCTTGATCGGGGGAGAGAGAGCTTACTTGCGGGAACCAAAAATGTATTCTTCTCCAAGTTCTGATACATTTACATTCTCTATGTTGGTTGTTAGGATGTGATGCACTCAGCAAACAAACTTCATCTAGTATCGTACATAAAGAAATTACTTTGGACCATCGGTTGTCATAGATCTGTTCTATCTCCATGGCTGCAATGAGCCTCATAGCTTTCAGCTTCAGTTGCAGAGGCAGTGGACAAAAGTATGCTTCTGTGATATTGCAATCCAACATTCTGCTTTTAAGCATTATGTTGAGAAATTTTAGGTATCACGAAAACTACAACACATCAGAACATCGGATACAGTGACGGTTAAGAAGCTTGGATATAAGGCTTTCAGGCTCTGGAACTAGAGCAGATGTTAAGCTGTTCCAAAAATGAAATGTGAATGATTTATCTGCCATCTTTTGAAACAGTTCATCTTGTTGAGTTCTTTCAGACTCTGTTGCAGGTGCAGAGAAGTACCTGTTCCAACTCAAAAGGGAAAAGGAAGAACATAAAACTTCAATGAACAGAAGTGGTGAAATTGCTGATCTAAAATTTTGAGGACGGACAAACAAGATGGTTACAGGAAGAAAAGGAAAGCAATTGAGATGTACAACGGTGCGCATCCAGAACTATAAGCACCTATAATCCCTAGGCGGGAATTTCAATAAGCCCAAAAGTCAGTTGCGCTTCTTTTTCTTAGATACTGTATGTATTGGCCATTTTCCTAAATTTTCATTTTCTGGGCATACTGTCCCTCCGTCCCAATTTGTTTGTCTACTCTTTAGCCTATCCATGTCCCAAAATATTTTCCCATCTAAGTTTGACTCTTGAAAGTTCCATATATGCCCTTCCCTTTTAAAGCACAAAAAAAAAAAGAAGCAAAGTTAGAGTACAATAATAGGCATTGAAAAGACTGCACTCTCATTTAATGCTATAAAAATGAGGATATTTTAAATGCCTTGTTCGTTTCCCTTTTTGAAAAAAAATTTCCAACTCAAAAAATATTCATTACTCTTACTTCCAATTATCACTCTCCACTTATTACCCTTATTTTCAATCATTATTCTCATTTCTCTTTCTATCTCTCTCCATTCATTACTCCTACTTCCAATCATTACTCTCATAAAAAATTTCTCAAAAACTCATCCAAACACAACATTAGGAATTTCAATGTCTTTTCATAATAATCATTTTGCTCCCTTAATAAGTTGGGATCCCAAAACTACAGAAACAAATAGGGATGGAGGAAGTAATAGAAAATCGTGACAAACAGAATCTACAAAGGACAATCACTTGGTTTTCAACCAGGTGGATAAATGCATGAGAACTTTAACATGTAGCTCAAAATGAAGAAAATGGAAAGATGTTTCTTTGGCCCCCATGGAATTTCTTATTGGACACTTCCATAAAATGTCTTAAGTGCATGAGAACTGCATAGGATGCAAGGTCAAATGACTCGTTACACAAAATTCCTTAAAACATAGCTCTTTGATGCACAAGCCGGCTTTGCCCCCTGTCCCCTAATGAATCAATTGGACAAATAGATCAATTTACAGCCCATCTACTAAGCCATGGAAGTTTTCCCTTTGTTTTGCCCCATGATAAAAGGGAAAATTGTGAAAACCATTACTTCTGCTGCCCTGCCTACTATGTTGAGAAAATTATTTGAAACTTATGCCATAGATGGAGTGCAGCCAATTACTAGTGAAACATGTTTCCTAGAGAATCAGAATTTAAAGAATAAGGCTCATTGTGGCTATTGTTTTTCTTTCTAGAGAATGACTAAACACTTTGGAAGCTTGCAGCAATGCCAAGCCACTATATCACGCAGTATTATAAAATATCAATTGCCAAGGTATGTACAACCAAGGCAGCACCAAGCATTATGAAGCATATGAGATATTTTCCTTGTAAATACTAACGATTAGATGAAAAACACTAACTAGTGAAAATACTCAACAGTTTCACAGGGTTTCTTAGCTAAAACAAAATTCTGTGTCTGTTGGTCGGGCTGATGAAATGCTCAGGAGAAACACAAACCTTGAATTCTTGCACAAACACAAGAAGTTTGGCATGATTTTGGAAGTACCTTATAATGTTGTTCCGGCTAACAGGGAAGAAGATGAAAGAAGGTTGCAATTCAAGCTCTACCCTATTGTTAGAAGGGTTCTTGTTTCTCAAGAAATTTCTGGCTACTCTTGTCAAAAGTCCAGCACCGTTCCACCGCAAGCGGTTATCGTCATATGTAGAATAAAACTCAGTCAAGCACTCCATTATGAAAGGACTGCGTGGAAACATTCAAATCTCAGATGAAGAAAAGAAAACCAATGCAACAAAAACAGTTGTATTCCGAGCTATTGATGTTCGGAAAGAATCAGTTACGTCCGATGTGGATACTGAAAAATAGAATATATTACGGCTGCACCAATACAAATATACAATATTCTCTCTCTCTGTCTCTCTCTCTCTCTCTCTCTCTCTAAAAGAAATAGCCACAGTCAATAATTTACTCGAAACCTCCTTTTGTCAACAGTTAAAATGCAAAAGGGGCTGTCATGCATCCTAAAGAAATTGAATTATGTCTACCACTAGACTTGACAAAAGGCAAAAACCCGCTCTGCTGAGGTTGTCGTGCATAAGATTTGCTTACTTGTCAGATCTAGACTCTTGTGTTTCCCAAACTTCCCCGAGGTCCCCAAGCGAGTTGGTTTATTTCTGAATGGAACTTATCCAATTCTATTTGCTCTTTCAATTCTGTTAATACTGCTTCTTAACCTTGATGGGGAGCCGTTGATTGGTTGGACCGTAGTTGTCCGCCTTGGAAGCCCTATTAATGTTTACTGTTGATGATGTAAGCACATGCAAGTAAGTCATCTGTACAAAGAAGACTATGGGTATGGGTAGTAATTAATGACTAGCAGGTAAGAAAGAAAAGGTAAAGCTGTAATAAATGTATAGGAGACTTTGGTCTGTAACGAATATAATTGGTGGTAAACCAATTATATGTTTATACTGTTTGCATAGGTAATCAGTGATGTAAGCGCCCCCTCCTTGCGCCTATAAAAGGAGGGTTTCTCTTTAGTAGAGCTGAAAGAGGAGTACGGTATTGAACAAGGTTGGGGATGAAATCAGCCATACAGTTAACAATTCCAAGGAACTGTTGAACTTGTTTGACCATGAGGTTTTCTTCTGGAAAATGGTCAAGTTGGGAGGCTATATGAGGCTGGAGGGTATATTGACCTTTAGAGATATGCATCCCTAAAAAATCAATTTCTGGTTGAGCAAGAAGCATCTTTTTCTCTGAGAGCATTATGCCATGGGTTTGGACAAGGGGGAGCAAATACCCTGATCATGGCCTTTTGAAACAATGATGGGGCTGTTTTCAATCCAAAAGGCATGACTGACCACTGGAAGTGGTGATCCGGAATGCAAAAACCAGTTTTAGGGCGATCATCTGGATAGATGCCTAGCTGCCAAAAACCTGCTTTCAAGTCAAACTTTGAGAAAATTTAAGCTTTAGGCAAGTTTGCAAAAAGAACACTTCGTCAAGGAAGAGGGAATTTGTTATCCTGCAAAAAATGATTAAGAGGCTGGTAATTGATAACCAGGCGAAGCTGTCCTCTTATCTGCTCTGTCCTTTTGTTCACATAAAATGCTTCACATGCCCACTGAGAGGTTGTGGGCTCAATTAAACCTTCTAACTGAAGTTGCTGGAGTTCTTGAAGAGCAAGCTGGTAGTGTTCTGAGTTCATGCCATGATGAGTAGCTTTTGTGGGGTTGATGTCTTCATTTTTCTTACAGGGAAGAGAAATGAAGAAATCTGGATTTTTCCAGAGTGGGTTGGAGCATTTGGTGAGGAACTGGGAATGAGATTCTGTACAAGAAGTTTGGATTATGGCTTCTTCGATGGAGGAGAAAGTTTCAATGGAAAAAAGATTTGGTTGAGTGGTCCAGGGTAACAGGTAGTTTTTGTATTTCAATCCTTTTTTGAGCCAGGAAACTTTGCTGAGATTTTGGAGAATATCAAAGCCTAACAATAAATCTTTTCCTGGGAGATCAGAACCATAAACTTGGTGTTTTATGGTGTATCCAAGGAAGAGTTCGATGATAATAGGCTTACTGATCAGAGTGATGACAAAAGTTTCTCCATTGGCTGCTGTAAAGGGTCTGAAACAGGACTGCCAGTAGGATCTAGGGAGGATTGCTGGGTTAAGGATGGAAGCTGCTGCACCAGTATCAAAGAAAGCAATAACTAGTATGGGCTTCTCATATTTGCCAAGCAGGATAGTGACCTTGGCTAAAAGTTGAGCCAGCATGATATTTGAGAATCCAAATGTTTGGATTTCATAGGGGAATGAGTCAGACTCATCAGAAGAATTATCTGATTCTAAGTCATCTGAATCATCAAAGGTGAATGCAAGGACTGCTTCATCTGTTGCTTCATCATCGATGGAAAATAAGGATTCGACATCAGCATTTTCAAGATCATCATTGATGAGAGCCAAAGAGTTCACCATTTTGTCTCGTGCTGCTTTATTGGGACACTATTTTGCATAGTGCCCTTTCTTTCTGCATATGTAGCAGCGATCAGACTTTCGCTGCACTCTGAACTGTTTCTTCTTGAAGAATTTCCATTTTTTTCGGCGTGAGAACTTGCCACATTTAGGAAACTTTGAAAACTTGCCAGGGGATCGGAACTTCCATTTCTGAAAGTGTTTGGTCTTCCGATATGCAGGACAGCAAGTGCACTTCTTGTCTTTGCACTTTATAGATAAGTCTGGTCGGTCACATGCTTTGCCAAGAAGTTTTCCTTGTTCTTCAAGAGTTCTGAGGAATTTCTGATGATTGCACAGTTTTTCTAGAGCAATCAAGGAGTGCTGGTAAATACCGCCAAGAGATGTTGCATTCAGCGTCAATCCTTTTGTCTGAAGTAGTCTTGTTGTCTCATTTCCCAATGGTTCAGGAAGGGAATTGAGAAAAGCTTGCTTGAGGTTGACATCATCCATGCCGTTGAGAAGATCAAACCGTTGAGACATACGGTTATAATGGATCTCCAAGTCTTTTCTTTTGAAAGAACAGCACTTCATGCTGAGGTATTCCTCTCGAACGAACTCTTTCGTGTTGTTATGGTCTCCAAGAAACTCAGTACGTAGGACTGAGATGAATTCTTAGCAAAAAAGCCCATTTGACATGTTCACATCTTCCTTTCAACAAAGTTTGTTTGGGTATCCTCAAATGTCTCAACCCTTACCTATAACTCCTACCTCAATATTTGGTGAATCCAATATCTTTGGTAGCTCATCAGCTTTTCTTCCTCCACCAAAAAGACCATCTCCTGAATCCAAAAATCCAATCTCTACTCGACCATTGATCAATTCATCTCAGTCCTGCATAATGAGTTTCTTGGAGACCATAACAACACGAAAGAGTTCGTTCGAGAGGAATACCTCAGCATGAAGTGCTGTTCTTTCAAAAGAAAAGACTTGGAGATCCATTATAACCGTATGTCTCAACGGTTTTATCTTCTCAACGGCATGGATGATGTCAACCTCAAGCAAGCTTTTCTCAATTCCCTTCCTGAACCATTGGGAAATGAGACAACAAGACTACTTCAGACAAAAGGATTGACGCTGAATGCAACATCTCTTGGCGGTATTTATGCAATCACCAGAAATTCCTCAGAACTCTTGAAAAACAGGAAAAATTTCTTGGCAAAGCATATGACCGACCAGACTTATCTATAAAGTGCAAAGACAAGAAGTGCACTTGCCGTCCTGCATATCGGAAGACCAAACACTTTCAGAAATGGAAGTTCCGATCCCCTGGCAAGTTTTCAAAGTTTCCTAAATCTGACAAGTTCTCACGCCGAAAAAAATGGAAATTCTTCAAGAAGAAACAATTCAGAGTACAGCGAAAGTCTGATTGCTGCTACATATGCAGAAAAAAAGGGCACTATGCAAAACAGTGTCCCAATAAAGCAGCACGAGACAAAATGGTGAACTCTTTGGCTCTCATCAATGATGATCTTGAAAATGCTGATGTCGAATCCCTATTTTCCATCGATGATGAAGCAACAGATGAAGCAGTCCTTGCATTCACCTTTGATGATTCCGATGACTCAGAATCAGATAATTCTTCTGATGAGTCTGACTCATTCCCCTATGAAATCCAAACATTTGGATTCTCAAACATCATGCTGGCTTAACCTTTAGCCAAGATCACCATCCTGCTTGGCAAATATGAGAAGCCCATACCAGTTATTGCTTTCTTTGATACTGGTGCAGCAGCTTCCATCCTTAACCCAGCAATCCTCCCTAGATCCTACTGGCAATCCTGTTACAGACCCTTTACAGCAGCCAATGGAGAAACATTTGTCATCACTCTGATCAGTAAGCCTATTATCATCCAACTCTTCCTTGGATACACCATAAAACACCAAGTTTATGGTTCTGATCTCCCAGGAAAAGATTTATTGTTAGGATTTGATATTCTCCAAAATCTCAGCAAAGTTTCCTGGCTCAAAAAAGGATTGAAATACAAAAACTACCTGTTACCCTGGACCACTCAACCAAATCTTTTTTCCATTGAAACTTTCGCCTCCATCAAAGAAGCCATAATCCAAACTTCTTGTGCAGAATCTCATTCCCAGTTCCTCACCAAATGCTCCAACCCACTTTAGAAAAATCCAGATTTCTTCATTTCTCTTCCCTTTAAGAAAAATGAAGATATCAACCCTACAAAAGCTACTCATCATGGCATGAACCCAGAACACTACCAGCTTGCTCTTCAAGAACTCCAGCAACTTCAGTCAGAAGGTTTAATTGAGCCCACAACCTCTCAGTGGGCATGTGAAGTATTTTATGTGAAGAAAAGGACAGAGCAAATAAGAGGACAGCTTCGCCTGGTTATCAATTACCAGCCTCTTAATCATTTTTTGCAGGATAACAAATTCCCTCTTCCTCGATGAAGTGTTCTTTTTGCAAACTTGCCTAAAGCTCAAATTTTCTCAAAATTTGACTCGAAAGCAGGTTTTTGGCAGCTAGGCATCCATCCAGATGATCGGCCTAAAACTGGTTTTTGCATTCCGGATCACCACTTCCAGTGATCAGTCATGCCTTTTGGATTGAAAACAGCCCCATCATTGTTTCAAAAGGCCATGATCAGGGTATTTGCTCCTCTTTTGTCCTCAGCCCTTGTTTATATTGATGATATTCTACTCTTCTCCCCAGATATCGAGTCTCATACTGTCCTATTACAGTCTTTTCATTCCCTTGTCCAAACCCATGGCATAATGCTCTCAGAGAAAAAGATGATTCTTGCTCAACCAGAAATTGATTTTTTAGGAATGCATATCTCTAAAGGTCAATATACCCTCCAGCCTCATATAGCCTCCCAACTTGACCATTTTCCAGAAAAAAACCTCACAGTCAAACAAGTTTAACAGTTTCTTGGAATTGTTAATTATATGGCTGATTTCATCCCCAACCTTGCTCAATACCGTACTCCTCTTTCAGCTCTACTAAAGAAAAACCCTCCACCTTGGTCAGTCCATTGTACCAAAGCTGTCACAGACCTTAAAGACATATCCAAAACCCTTCCTCCATTAACCATACCTTCAGATGGGAAAAGAGTTCTTCAGACAGATGCCTCTGATCTATATTGGGGAGCAGTTCTTTTGGAATATAATTCAGAACAAAAAAGAGCAGGATTTGTGGATGTAAGAGTGGTGCATTCTCTCCAGCAGAACTTCATTACCACTCTACTTACAAAGAAATTCTGGCAATCAAAAGAAGCATTGAAAAGTTTGAATTTGATCTAATCGGTCATCATTTCTTAATTGAGACTGATATGATGAGTTTCCCCAGCATGCTCAAGTTCAAACAGAAGCACCTTCCCAAGGCACAATTACTCAGATGGGCAAATTGGTTTTCCAATTGGAGTTTTGATGCTGTCCACATAAAAGGAAAAACAATTGTCCTCCCAGATTTTCTGTCAAGGCTCAAAAAAGAAATCAACCAGTTTTCAAAAACAAAACCATATTCATTTGTCCCTGATTGTTTTCCAATGATTTCCTGTTTCCACCCAGTTAATCTTCCTATCCACCTTCAGTGTCATCTTTTGGAATTAACCCTTCTTTCCAGGTGTGTCCAAATCTTCAACATCTCTGTATTTTCAAATATGGTCTTGATGAGGGTCCCATAAAAGGTCTACCTTTCCATCCTGTTTATCCCTTTCTCACCCAGTATGAAGTATCTTACCATAATGTCTTTTATTTCAAAAAAGAAGCTTTTCTCCTCTTATGGTATTTAGTCGATGTGTATACTATAAGTGTCAGTTTCAATAAGTCAGCAGTGTTGGTTTATCTAGCACAGGCAGCGTTCAATCAAGTTCAAGAAAAGTATTCTCTTAATATATCCAGTGTCTTCCTAAATATATCTCCTTTGTTTTGTGTTCTCTTTGATCCTAACCTACTTTGTGTTTGTACCCACTTCATGTCTGAAAATTCCCAAGGCTATGGGCCCGATGTGTAGAATTAAATCTTTTTGGTCCAATAAGTGTCTTTGGCAATTTTGTTATTTTAATTATTAGTAATAGAAGGCATTTAAATATTTAATTAGGTTATTTTTAATGTTTCCTTTTAATTTCCATCAGGGTTATGAGTCTATAAATAGATAATCAACAATATAATCAGCAGACTTGATTAATGAGAATTTGAGAATTAGGGTTTTGACCCTTGTGTGTGCCTCTCTCCCCTTCTTCCTCTTTCTTGCCTAGTGTCATGTGGCATCAGAGCTTCGGCTCGAGATCCATCTTCCCCTCACTTTCTTTCTCTCTCTCTTTCTTCTCCCACACCCATCTATCGTTGGCGTCACTCGCAATCCCCAGTACTGAACAAGATGCACCATCATCGCGCCTCGCATCCCACAGCGACTACCCAACGTCGTAGTCCTTTTCTTTACTCTGTCTGGTCGAACCCCAAAAACAAACCCAATCAGATCGACCCTCACCACGTTTCAGTCGCAGCGATCATTGTTGAAGTTGCAATCTATAGCATCCATTGCAATCTACAGCTTCCAGCGTTATTACTGTTAGTAATTTATTTTAATCAACGGGTATTTGTAATCTTAACGTGGAGAGATTAATAAGTATTTAATATCATGGAGCTCGTAATATAATTGAGATAAGGACGGGAGTGCAATTATAATTCTGTAGTGGGGTGAATTATAATTAGTGAAATAAGAAATAGAATCCTGGTGGGATTAGGTTTTCTTATTTACACTGGAAGCCCAGACTTATTACTCCTTAGGTCTCTATCGTAGCCCTATATATACACACATTATGCTCTTTAGGTCATATTGATGTTTTTCTATTATTTAGTAAATAGAGGCAGGCTTAGAGAGAGCAAACAGATCACGAAAGAGTCCACACTCGGTTCGTGTTCTAGACATGTGGGGAATACGAAGAAGATCGTAAGGTACGGTCGAGCAGCATTCGTGGTTTATAGCAAGACGTGCTATAACAAGTTCAACCAGCGTTCGTGTCGCAGGGAGTTGAGGTAGAACCCTAATTCCGCTTTATAGGGTTTTTACAATTTTGTTGTCTAATCTGTACGCGTCATTATTGGGTCTTGGGGATTCGGTTTTCCATCAATTACAACCTTCACAAGGTAAACTGGTAAATAGGTTTTATTACGCCTTTACCCATTTGAACTCAAAACCAAACCCAGCTCGATGGTTAAAGTCCACTCACCCACTAAGCCTTATCAGCCCACTCAGATCAAACACACGACCAGCGTACTTACCTGTTCTAACCCCAACCAATTCAGTCCACCTACATAACCCAGTTCACACCACCCCTAGTTTACAAAAATAAATAAATAAATAACCCTTATCTCCAGTCATAACCAGGGTTACCAATGCTGAGTTGAACTCAAAATTTGATGGTCTATCTCAAGAACAACTAGGCTTGAAGAAATCAGTTGAAGATATTAATAAGGCACAACAAGTACTAAATGAAGATGTTGCACAAATAAAAGCTCTTGTGGAAAAATTAGCAGCCACAGGTTTGGGAAGTAAACTGAAAGCTAAAGCTGAAGCTAGTGGGTCTGCCAATGTTGCTCCACAAATTCCAGGATATGGACCACAATGCACGGTAGAAGATCCACTGTTAACTGATGTTGACAGAGGAGCATAGCTAGAAGTTGCAGACTTTAATGGGACCAAGATCCAGAGGTATTTTTTGATTGGATGCATAGCTTAGAGAGTTTCTTTCATTGGGACCAAATGACAAAGGAAAGAAAATTACTTTTTGCCGAAGCCAAGTTGAAGGGTACAACTAGAATTTGGTGGACTAAATTTCAAAGGGAACATTATGTTGCTATTTGTGTATGGCAGGACAAGAAAATTGCAATGATTCCACCGAGTTACAAGCAATGTGTGTAGTTTCCTCAGTTGACACAAGGAAGCAAGTCTGTGGAAGAGTACACCCGATTGTTCTATAGTTTGGTGACTAGATCCAAGTTCCCATGGAATGAAGATGTGATGATCTAAATGTATCGTCAGGGTTTGAATCCATAAATCTCTTGGGGATTGGCTGCTAGTAGACTGTACAACATGGCAGATGCAGTCCAAGTAGCCCTTCAAATGGAAGAGGAGGATAAGAAGAAGGTTCCCGTATGCCCTTTGGTGGAATCCCTTACAAGGAGTGAAAGAACTTTTGTGGATACCATCTGTAACAAGTTCTTGGATCGCCCTCCCCGCGCTACTTCTTCTCCTTCTCCAACTCCATATGGAGATAATACTAAGTCCACTTGTTTTAATTGTCATAGTTTCAGACATCATGCTAAAGATTGCCCTTCTCCTAAACTTAATTTGCCTGTTAAGTCTGTTGCTGTAATTTGCCGTTCAGATATAATTGTCATGGTTTCAAACATCATACTAAGTCCACTTGTTTGAGGAACAAAAATTGGAGAAACCAAAGTTTAATCTCCAAATTGTTGAGCCTCTTAATCCCGAATCCGATGAGGAATCTGATTATGAAGTGATTGTACTCGGAATTATTCGTCCTCTACTTGCTACTAAGGGAGATAAACCAAACCTTGAGAAGTTGCAGCGTGGCAGATTTTTCATACAAGGGTAAAGTGTAATGACCAAGTGTGCTCATTAGTGATTGATACAAGGAGTTGTATGAAGGCCGTATCCGAGGAAGCTGTGGAGAAATTGGGTTTAACAGTTGATTATCATGTAGCATGGATCACAAACACGAAGCTTAAGGTTGACAAGCAGTGTCCCGTGACATTCACTATTGGCAAACTCAAGGAAACAGTGATGTGATGCTCTTCCTCTTAAGCTTTGCCACATTCTTTTGGGCCACACATGGATATGGGATTGCGATGTTGAGCATGCATGAGTGCCAATACTTATTCTTTCGTTGCCTGTGTAAACAAAGTGCATTCTTACTTGTGCCACCGATTCACACACCGTCAAGTTGAAGAAGACCGCTTTGTTGATTAGGCGTGTCCCTCCTTCAGATGGGGTATCCTTGGTCCCGTGCCACTCTCGCCGGAGTTGAGTTGAGGAGAATTGATGTGGTAGCCGTTGATTGGTTGGACCTTAGTTGTCCGCTTTGGAAGCCCCAAGTAAAGGTATGGGCCCGCTGAGTAGAATTAAGTTTTTTTGTCCAATAAGTGTCTTTGGTAATTTTGTTATTTTAATTATTAGTAAGAGGAGGCATTTAAATTTTTAATTAGGTTATTTTTAATATTTCCTTTTTATTTCCATTAGGGCTATGAGTCTATAAATAAGATGCTCAACGACGTAATCGGCAGACTTGATTAGTGAGAAATTGAGAATTAGGGTTTTGACCCTTGTGTGTCTCTCTCCCCTTCTCCCTCTTTCTTGTCCGGTGTCAAACCTATGTAATGAGTTGTGATATATTGGACTAATGTGCTATGATTTGATTCAGTGGTTGTCCATTTGCAAAAAGCTAGCTCATCACGAGGCACTCAGGAACGTGTTGTCAGCAATTTGATCCTCTCCTATTACTCCTATATATGTGGTAACTACCTTAAACTGCTTGTGTGCGTGGGTACAGGGGCAACCATATCACTGTTTGCAGGATGTGTTTCATACGCATTATTCCCATTCCTAAAAGTGTGAACGTGTGATTCCCATGAGCTGTGTGTTAGTATCCCTTTCTTTGGAGTGGAGGTAATACATAGTTGGGGCATCATGTGAGCACTAGCAGAGGGAGAGGGCTAGAATCATTTTCCCCTTATGCTTTCCAGTGAAAACAAGAGTGGGAGATGTGAGGTTTTCAAGGGAAATTGGCGTAAGCACCATAAAAACAAAAGGGTTTTTCTTTTCTTTTCTTCTCATCCTTTTCATATGCATTCTCAATTCAAATGTAGTAAGCTGGATCAAGTTATTACCTGCAGTTCATTTGTGCGTCTTACTTGGTTCATGTTTTGCTCGGCTTAAAGAAGTCCCGTGGGTACACGATTTTTCTATGGTCATTCATGCATGTTCTTCTCTTTAGATTAGCTGTTATTGCAAAATCTGGAGCTAGTGTGGTGCTCCATTATCAATTATTATTTCTCTCTCTTGTTGTAAATGTATTTGAGTTGGACTCATGCTTATAATTTTATTGCCTATCCTAGGGGGGTTGTCCCTTGGAATTTATTCGCACATGTTTTAATTTTGCTATGGTATTTCATTCTTCCAATCGAAGGATGCTGTCCTTCGGATATTTATCATTAGCTGGTTGCGCACAGGCCACTCTTTTGCTGTTCGTGTAAAGGCCTCACCTTGTGCCTTGTACACTCTCACATTTTGGTTAGGCTATGTGATTTAAGTTTGAACAGTTCAAGGGCATTCATCTTGGACGTTCTGAGCCTCTCTCATGCATTACATTCCAATTAGGCCCCAAGTTCCCTCTACTTTCCTAGAAGCCGAGATTGCTGCCTTTGTATAAGGTTCAATTATGCAGCAGATTGTGTATCTAGTTAATAGGTTCAATCATATGAAATTTTTGCCATTTGTTTTGTTCCCTCTTTCTAGATGGATAGGAAACATTTGTTATATTTCCCACTAGCTCGATGTAGCCGCTTGGGGTAGGCCATCCTAATTTTCTTTCATTTCTATTCCTCTTGGGGTATGCCCCTTGTAGACTGTATATTTGGATGGCCTTTATTTTTTATTTTAAGCTGATTTACCCACAAAAAAAAATGGCAAAAACCCAAAAAACTTATTGAATTTTAAATGACAATTCCAAGAGGGGTAGTCATTTACTCAAGAGTTGTATATGCCTCCATTAAAACTGTCAACTAATCTTTAAGTGTACAAGTTTCGTTAGATGTTTATCGTCATATTGAACTATAAGTTTGTTGGAGCCACTCTGTTGGAATAGGAAAGGGTATCCTTTCCCTATAAAGAAACGCTTAAACAAGGCAAACAGGGAAGGATTCAATATAAGAAGACACAAGACCAGGTAAACAAGGAAGGATTCAATATAAACTCTATGCAATTTCAAACATAAGAAGACACAAAAAGCGAACTCTTTTACAAGAGAAGGCTACCTGTGCTTTCCAAATGACATCACAGCACCATTCAAGGAACTTCCAGCTTGCAGATCCTCCAAGCCAACAGTGTTATTAAGTGAAGACAGCGGTCTCAATACCAAAATGTCAGAATCAAGATAGAGTCCACCATATCTGAATGACATATCAGAACACATGTAAACGTAGTAAACCAAAAGAAATAAAAGTGAACCAATACTTGGTATAAATTTGGCTTGAAATACATTTGTAGTTCAGAACAGTATCACCCTCAAGATGCAAAAGAAAACAAAAGAACGTTGAATGGGACCAACCAAAAAAAGTATGTGAAATTGTTGAAATGGTTTACTAATTACTTCTTTGACATGTAACAGAAGGAAATCAGATCCCCAAGTATGCAATATCTAGAAACACACCGGGGAGTAGGACATAGACCATAAAGAAAGATTCAGAGCAAACTTTACTCAACTATTACATTATTCGCGACCTGTTTCATTTATGTCGTCTAGAGCTGATACATTCTCTTCCCCAACTAATGATAACCACTGCTTTATTAAGCGACGAAAACAGGCTTATTAACCTTTTTGGTCCCCAAAGTATTCCGAAAATCTCAATTTAGTCTCCAGTCTCAAAATTGGAGACATTTAGTCCCCATAGTATCAATTTTGTACTAATCAAGTCCCCACAGGCCACATCTAACACCGTTAGTTTCATCCGTCAAAATAAAGGGCATCCTCGTCATTTTGCCCACCCCCATATTTCTGTCAAAATAAAAACAGGAAAAACAAAAAGAAGAGAAAAGAGGGAAACGTGGTGCGGCATCCATGGTTGCCGGCGCATCAGAGTCCTCGCTTACAAAATACACAGGTGTCAAAAATAGAAATCAAACCTACTTGTAGAGAGCAGCAAGCCGTACAAGTTCACTGTAGTGAGTAGCATAGAAGTTTATCTTTCTCCATTCAAACCAGACTGAAGCAAATATATGCGTGGGCGTATCCTTCAAGAGCTCATCAAGATTTGGCATGACGACAGCTACTTTGAAACTGGCAAACAGGTAAAAATATGTTTAACCGTTACACCACTCGGAAGGCCAGATTGTTGATACATGGTTTATCAATACATTTGTAATAAAAGAAGATAGGATGGTAAGCCAAGGCACGCCGTGAAAATACCAAATTACCCCTCGTAGGATTACCCTTGTAGTTTGAGTTGAAGGATATGATTGTCATTTTGCCTTGTTTGGAAGATCTAAAAGAACATAGGATGGCAAGCCAACCCACACCATGAAAGTACCGGTTTGTCCTTGTAGTTTGTCAATGGTGCAGTTAAGATATGGGAGTATTTTAGGCATTTCAGTGTTAGGTCTTTTGCTTAGTCAAAAAAAGAAAATGAGGTAAAAAAAAAATCTTTCTTTTCCCTAATTTAAGGGATATTGTTTTTTATAGGTACAAAAAATATATATATCTTTTCAATAATTTAAGACAAGCCAAGCTACCATGTTAAAAGACAAAATTACCCTTGTAGATTTCGTCTTTCAAATTTCTTTTGGATGTCTTGAGTGGAGGTTATTTTAGGTCCTACTTTGCTTAGTCAAGAAGAAAAGGCTTTTCGAGGGTATTTTAGGTATTTTGGGTCCTCCTTTGCTGAGGGCCTGCTTGATAAAATTGAAAACTGAAACTGAATGCTGAAAAATTAAGTACTGAAAGCTGAATGCTAAATTTTTTAAGCTGAAAAGCTGTTTGGTAAACATATTAAGTACTAAATTAAAAAAATGATAAATTAATTTTAGTTCCGATTCTCTCTTAATTTACTAATGGTCACAATGTACTTATAATAATGGTGGAATGGTGATTGTGGTGGTGGTGGTGGTGGTGTGTTGGTGGTGATGGAGTGGCGGCGGCGTTGGAGTGCTGGCAATAGTGGTGTAATGGTGGTGGTAGAGTGATGGCGATGTCGCGGTGGCAATGAGTGGTGGTGGTGGTGGTGGTGGTGGTGGTGTAATGGTGGTGGCGGCGGCGGAGTAATGGTATAATGGTGACAGTGAGTGGTGTTGGTGGAGTGATAGTTGTGCAATGGTGACATTGTGGCGATGGCGGTGGCGACAGTGTGGTAATGGTGGTGCCATGGTGGTGGTGATGGAGTGATAGGGGAGTGGTGGTGGTGATGGAGGAGTGGTGGTGAAGTGGTTGTGATGGTGGCGAGGTGGTGGTGGTGGTGGTGGTGGTGGCGAAGTGGTGGTGGTGATGGTGGCGAAGTGGTGGTGGTGGTGGTGGTGGTGAAGTAGTTGTAGGAGTGGCGGTGGTGGGAGTGGTGGTGGTATGGTGATTAAATGCAAGTACACAAATTCAACCAGAATTAAATAGCTCAAAGCTACTTATTTTTTCTCAACTTTTTAGCCTACATTTTAAGTAGCACTTAATTTGTTAAGCAATGTATAATGTCGTTATCAAACCTACTGAATCACTTATTACTTAAGTGATTCAATTTTAAGTGCTGAATTTAGGTTATCAAACAAGCCTTTAGGGGCTGTTTGATAAAACTGAAAATTGAAAGTTGAAAGCTGAAAAATTAAGTACTGGAAACTGAATGCTGAAATTTTTAAGCTGAAAAGCTGTTTGATAAATATATTAAGTACTGAATTAAAAAAAATGATGAATTAATATTGTTCCAATTCTCTCTTAATTTACTAACGGTCATAATATACTTTTGGTAATGGTGGTGGAGTGGTGGAGGTGGTAGGAGTGGTGGTGTAGTGCTGGTAGTGGTGGTGGTGGTGTAGTGATGGAAGTGGTGGTGGAGTGGCGGTGGTGGTGATGATTGTGATGATGGTGGTGGAGGTGGTGGTAGGAGCAGTGGTGGTGGTGGTGGAGTGGTGGAGTTGGTGGTGGTGATGGTAGTGGTGGAGCGGTGGTGGTGGAGTTGGTGGTGGTGGTGGTGGTAGTGGAGGAAGTGGTGGTGGTGATGTGGTGGAGGTGGAGTGGTGGTGGTGGTGGTGGTGGTGGTGGTGGAGTGGTGGTGGTGGTGGTGGTGGTGGTAGTGGAGGAAGTGGTGGTGGTGGTGATGTGGTGGTGGTGAAGCTGGTAGTGGTGATGTTGTGGTGGAGGAGTGGTGGTAGTGGAGGTGGTGGTAGTGGTGGTAGTGGAGTGGTGGAGGTGGTGGTTGTGGAGTGGTGGAGGAGGAGTGGTGGTAGTGGAGGTGGTGGTGCAGTGGTGGTGGTGATGGTGGTGGAGTGGTGGGGGTGGTGGTGGTAGTGGTGGTGGTGTGGGTGGGAGTGGTTGTGGTATGATGGTTGAATGTAAGTATACAAAAATTCAGCAAGAATTAAGTAGCTCAAAACTACTTAATTTTTTTCAACTTTTTGGCCTATATTTTAAGTGGTACTTAATTTGTTAAGCAATGTAAAATGTGGTTATCAAACCTACTGAATCACTTATTACTTAATTGATTCAGTATTAAGTGCTGAATTTAGGTTATCAAACAAGCCCTTACTCTTCTTCTTTTTTTTGGCTCGGCAATTCAATTACTTACTCTTACGACTTCTTTATTTCTGTAACTAAATCTTAATTTGAATTATCTTACATACATGAACAATTACACTAATGAGCACACAACACCGTTCAAAGCACACGGAATTACACTAGTTCTAGAAATAATTTAAGGCCACCACAATAAACACACACAAGAGTGCACATAAGAATTCAGACCCATATGTTGACAAATATGATAAGAGACAATTACTAGAAAGTTACAAAGAAATCCAAAGAAGTAGCGAGAATAGATAGAGCGATTACCCATCATTCACAAATCCTTCGAAAAAGTTAAGCTCAACGGTCTCAGAGAACACCACTACACAAGCATTACGGTGTTGAAACAGAAGGCTTTCAAGACCTCGTTGTTGCCTAATGCTGAACATCCATGGTGGAGAGTTCCATACCATAAAAACCCTCATAGAACACTTCCCTTTCCTAAAGAATCCATCCATGAAGTTCGAAAAAGATAGCCCAGGATGCAAACCGGGAAAGTAACCCCATCTCTTTCCATTAGCATATACTTGACCAGACAACTCAGAACGAATCCCACCATTAGCTTCCACCTTTTTCAAGCCACCTGATCGAACCGAATCACTAGTAGACGAATCGAAAACCTTGCCAATACTACTTTCCACAGTTCTCTGTTCAATTCCCTTACTCCTATGACTCCTCAATGGCAAATTATCAGCTGTTTCACTCAAAGCTTCACTACCATCACCAATCCCACTATTAAAGGAAATTTTGCTAGCATTTTCATCCAAGGTCCGTCTCTCTACCCTCTTCATTTGGCTCCTTCCTTGCTGAACACTATAAACTTCTGTGGCCTTCACATCCTTTTCTAGCATCTCCGATTTCAAATCCGAATCTTCTATCCCTAGTGGTTTCTTGGCAAGAAATGGCACTTTCTTGAATTCATTCAACAATCCCTTTTGAACAAGCTTATCGCCCCTAGTGAGCCCAGTTACCCCAACCCCATCAGGGTCTTGCAAAAGGGGATTATTCAGTGGATTCAGAACCTCCAAATTGGACTTGAACATCCTATCCCTCCTCAAGAAATCACTCTTGGCATCAAACCAAGGGCCCCAACCTTCCCTCAATTTCGAAACCCTAGTTCCAGTCTTCAACAAAAGCAAGTCCTCAATCCCCTTCACCTCAACCACCTTCCTCCTCACCCCTTCGTCCACTGCCACGTCATCGGAACCGATGGCAACCTTGCTTTGATCCTCAATCCCTACTAAATTCGCATCAAAGCTCTCGTAGTCCTCCCACTGATCGATGGAGCGCTTATCGAAACCACGTCGGATGGCGCCGTTGATATGATCGAAGTAGTAATTAGAAACCCTATAGGACTGATCGGCTCCGCCTACTTCTTCTCCTTCTTCCGACTCTACCCCCCCTCCAAGAATCTCTTCCGCATTGGAAACCTGGACGACTTCGTCGAGCTCGTCAATGCGGTCGTCCGATTTATTATTGAGGGAACGTGCGTCGTCGGGATCGGCGTCACCGAGTAAGGGATCGAGAACGACGTCGTCGGCGGATATTAGGTGGTAGTGGCGATTACGTGAGTCTCCTCCTCGGTCGGATCCGAGGCGGCTATGGAGGAGAGACACTGATAGGAGGAGTAGGAGGGCGGCGATCAAGGCGCACAGGTGAGCGCCGTAGCGGGGTCGCCGCCGTGCACGTAAGTTCCTTAGCATCTCAGTCCGTCACGTGTTCATGTGGATATATGTACCTATAGATATATCGAGAGAGAGAGAGAGAGAGAGAGAGAGAGAGAGAGAGAGAGAGAGAGTCCAGTCGCCGGTGGATTATGCAGTGAAGGAGCAGTACCTCTAGCTGAAGTTGAACCACGCCAACGAAGTGCTCTTTCCTCGCGAATGCTAAGGCTCTGTTTGAACATATGGAAAGCAAACGAAAAGAAAATTAAAATTTTTTCCCTTTCATTGTTTGATTGGGAGAGTAAGAGAGAAGAAAATAAAAGTTTTAAGTTCAATGAATAATAAATTTTCTCTCCTGTTTTTCTCTCACTTTCCTTGATTTTTCTTTTCCTTTCCTTTCTTTTCTTTTCTATAAGTTCCAAACAAAGCCCAAGGTCAATGGCATTCTAAGCAAATTTGGTTAGAAAAAGTGCAAATTTGCTCTTTGTTTAGCCAACAAATTGATGCACCACCCAACAGACTATGTATTCCGGCTCTCCAATAATTCCAATACAATTTTTTTTCCCCTTAAGAAAACACAATATATACAGTTATACACAGGTACATACATACACCTGCTTTTTAACCCAGAAGAAATCAGTCGATTCAACACAGGTATATACATATACATACACATCCAAAAAATCGAAACACAAACTCCGATTCAACGCCAGGGTCGAAATCGATTCAACCCAAAACAAATTGAAACCCAAAAAATTGCCGTCGTCGAAATCGATTCTACAAAAATATAACCCAAAAGAAATTACCGTCCTCAACCGTCGTCGACTTCTTCGCTCGTATTTGGTGCCATCGTCGACTTCTTCCTCGTATTTGGTTGAATGTACACAACACCACCAAAGAGAGAGAGAGAGAGAGAGAGAGAGAGAGAGAAAATGAGCTCCTTGTACCTCGGCTGTGGTGGTGAGGTACTGTAGCGTATGGGGCTTTGATGAGGAGGGAGGCGAGACTATTGGGCAAGGGTTTTGGGCGCTGCCTCGTCGGAAGTGGCGAGAAAGGGGGAAGAGACTGGGCTATTGGAGATGCTCTAAGTGGTCCTATTTTTTGGAGTAAGTAATGAGTATTTTGCTAACGGGGCCTAAAGAAACTTGCTTTTCTACTCTTTCCAAAATAATGAAAATGTTTAGGGCCTGTTTGTCTAGGATATAAGCGACCTAGGTATGGATAGCCCGGATAGCTTATCACAGGCCCACCCATATCCTGGATTTGTTTGCACTAGCCAACTTGGATTACGTATCCCGGTAGGAGTAGGAACACCCCCACAACAGGATAAGCTAAGCCTTGCCTTCCCCCAATCGTTAGCCTATCTCTCTTCTCCAAATTTTTTGTGTGCCCCTGACCCCCAAATCATTTCTACATTTTCCATTAGCAAAATAGAAACGAACGTGGAGAGAAAGAGAGAGAACCTATCCTTAAACCCCTATAGACTCACCTTTTAGGTCTTTCAGCCAACTCACTTGGGATATGTATAGAGTATTCTTCTTTTTAAGAGAGGGTAAGGAGCATTGTTTTGAGGGGCGTGGTTTTCTATTAGACAGAAGTAGTTGGCCTGCAGTCTCCTTCTCATGTACAAATCTACCCGTAGCATAGATTTGATCGATCACCACATTTCTATCTGCCTTTGCTGGTTGGGTGGAATTCTTGGTTATTGAACTCAGAGGTAAGTTCTCCAATCCATTCTAAAAAGCTAGTGTTCACTATATATATATATATATATAGAGAGAGAGAGAGAGAGAGAGAGATAGAGAGAGAGAGAGCGAGGGAAGCAGTCTCACAGACTTCTAGCGACATCACCGGCCAAGATTTCCAATGAAATCTCCTTAGGTATTTGTATTTTTAACAATTCTTGGATTTTTAAATTCTAATTTTTGATAAGGTTGGTATTCTTCCCCTTGGGGGGGCTGGGGGCTTTCTCCGATTGTGAATCTTCTTAGAGTTTGGACGGATTGGTTGAGCCCTTGGATTTGGAGAAGATAGGAACTTGCACACTTAGTAAACACGTTAGCACCAAACCCGAATCGTTGGGAGTCCAGGAAGGGCACTCCGACGATCAAGTTAGTATTCTGGGGTGAAAGGATAAGTTCTGTAGAACGTACGTGCAACGCCCCTAATTTTGGGAACGTTAAATAGACAATTTTTATTGAAAATCCAAATAGAGTTTGGCTCATTATTACAACATAATTCTCACAAGAGTACATTTATTCAACAAAGGAAGGGAGACTAGGGTTCCTAACTACTGCTCCGCCAGCTCCTCCATCCTAGCCAACTCCTCGGCTCTAAAAGCCTCCAAGGTGTAGAGTTCACCCTGTTCATCTATAAGGTCTGACATATTATACCAGCGTCACCACCAATATAATATGTTAAGGTCACCAAAGGTAACACTATAAGCTACAAAAGCTTAATAGAATAATCCACACCCACTAACCCTTAACTTACAAATCATAGATCATCAAGTTAACAATTTCCACATAGTACATGCATTTTCGTGAGAACAGTTAACAATGACACATCGACATTCACTATTTAAACTGATTTGGTGTCCATGATTTTTTCGAGTTTCTCCTACGCGACTTATCGTAGACCGTGTCTCATTTTCATTTACCAAATCAACATTTCCAAAAGTACTTTTTCATAAGGGATGCCAAACCGAGTGACAATTTATTTCCAAAGGAAACTCTCAACGTCGAGGGCCAAGATTGTAACTAGAGCCTTGGCCTCCACCCACTTGGTATAGTAGTCCACGGCAGTGATAAGGTATTTGAAACCTCCGGGGGGTTTGGGTAATGCCCCGACGTTGTCAATCGCCCACTGAGCGAAAGGCTAAGGGTTTGAGATCAGCTGCAAGGGCAGGGTCAACTGGTGGAAAAGCTGATAATGCTTTTGTCATGATATACACCTCTTGACATACTCACAAGCGAAGTGGTGCATCTTCTTCCACCAGTAGCCCTGGGAGAGTGCCCGGTCGGCCAAAGAGCAACCGCCGGAGTGGCACCCACAACTCCCATCATGAAGTTCTTAGAGGATGCTAGGAACTTGTTGCTCATGAACCACATGGAGATTAGGACCGGTGGTATAAGATGCTGGAGGTGTCAAGAAAATATGATGCAGAATTGCATTGTATTTTATGGGTTTCCTTTTGATTGGCAGATATAGTGTCATGTTTCAAGTAGGAAACAAGAGGATCCATCTAGCTTGGTCCTAAATGAATGTCCATGACCTCCCTTTGGCTTGGCTTAAAACTCTGCGATGGGACCTCGCCGAGGATAATGGTGCGACTTCCATCATGCGCGGCGTAGACAGCTCCGAGACTAGGTAGTGTAGAGACCCAGATAATTTTGATTTTTTTAAAAGATTATTAAAATGCCTGAATGAGAAAATATGAATTTATGGTGGATAAGTAGATTGTGGTTTGTAATGAAGGAATAGAAAGTTGAGTGAGTGTATGTGTGATTTAGAGATATGTGGGTATATAAGGTGTGTGTGTGTGCATTGTAAGAGATATTTTTATCTCCCATTCTCTCTCTCTCTATCACGCCGTCTCTCTCTCTCTCTCTCTCATCCGGCTATCTCTCTCTCTCCTCTTCTCTCACTCAAAAACTCCTCCAAAACTTCAAGAATCAACCTCCCTCAAGCCCTTCAATCTCATTATTGAGCTCAAAATTTTGTGGGTCAAGCTTGGAGGAGAGTATTTCGATTGATTTGAAAGAGTTTGGGGCTAGGGCTCGTACGAATCGCTTGTGTTTTGCTCCTTGACTTGAGGTAGGGATTTCTTTACCTCTTTTATGTGTTTATACATTGATTAAGTGTAGAAATCATACCTTGAATCGTTGGGTGTTTTGTTGTATTTGCTTTTGAATTTTCTGCACAAAATCGCCGTTCGTAACGTCCCCGTATCGATACAATTTCTTGCGTATCGATACGCTGAAAGGATCTGCATTCCAGTAGTTTCAGAAATCTGTCGTAGTGTTTCCGTATCGATACAGTTATTGGAGTATCGATACTCCAAACTCTGGAGTATCGATACGGTTATTTTGGTATCGATACTCCATGGCCTTTTGGGCAATTTTGCCATGTTGCTCCGATTCAACCGTTTTGACCCCCGATCACTTCTAAACCTTTTTGGACACCTCCAAATCAATTCCAAGCATGTCCAATTGGCTTCCCTTGGTTCATTGAAGTTATCCTCGGTCCGTTGGCATATCGTTAGTAAGAAATGAATAGGAACTCGTTTGATTAAAAACGTGTTAAAAATGTAACTTGTTGATTGATTGGTTACTTTGTAGTATTAATGGCATATTGTATGATGATCATTGCATGAATGTGGTTATGAGAATGTCCTAGTTTGCATATCGAGTAAGAAAATAGTTGGTTTTTGGGTCGGAAGTTGGGATAGGAAGTCCCGTAACGCAAGTGGTGGTAATACAGAGACTTAGAGGGTTTCGTAACGCAAGTGGTGGTAATACGGTAACCCGAGTCGTTAGGGATCACCGTGACGCAAGTGGTGGTAACACGGTACTCCTTATGGTATTATACGGTAACGCAAGTGGTGGAAATACCGATGGTGGGAGTTAGGAATTAGCGAGTCAAGTTGGGATTATCTGAGGGGTTAGTGTCATATAGTTTATGCATTCAATTTCGACAAGGGCTCATTTACATATTGGTTGATTGTCGTCTACCGAGCTGTATTTCCTTATCCTCTCTTGTTTGCACTTGTCATCATATTTGCATATAAATTTGGTAAAGATTTTCCTACTGAGCTAGTGTAGCTCAACAAAATCCTTCTTTTCAGGTTCGAATGTTGGGCAATAGACTGCATGCGAAGGTGTGCTCAGACATGCATGAAGACTATTCTTTTGAAAGCTAATTTTGTTCAGTTACTTATTCATCTTTGTGATAGATTTATTTTTGGCCAAAGATGGCTTTGTAACTAATTTGTTCTGAATTGCCTTTTGACTAAAGTTTGTAACATTCCAAACAGATACGTACTTGTGATTAAGTTAATTTGGGCCGTGGTACCAAGGTTGTATTTCTTTAAACTTGGGGACTTGTTTATAAATTAAACAGGTGGAAAACTCTTTTGGGTAATACGTATGATACGAGAGGTTCTTGTAATGAAATGTATTATTTATTTATGTTGAAAATCAAGATCGTGACAAATTGGTATCAGAGCGTCTAGGTTTGAATATTTTGAGACCGTGGGAAGACTTTTGGTCTCATGGGTTCAAAATGTCACGCCTTTTGAAATATTATATGTGTGCCTGTGTGCATTGACATTACACGGCTTCTGTGACATCGCATTTCAATATTGTAGAGTGGCGTAGAGTTACCTTGACCAGTGTTTGGATAGTTGGAGGTTTTATCCTCATTTGATAATGTTGCTATTGATTAATCACCCTTTTCTTAAAACTTGTATCTAGATGCCTTCGAGAACGTGTGCTAGGGCAGGTGAGGCCAAAAGTAGGGGTGGTCGTGGCCGTGGCTGAGGAGCACCGGTTGAGGATGAGGTTAGCCACCATGGGGAAAATCCGAGTGGGAATCCGAGGGAAGGGACCGAACACGGTCGGGGAGAAGAAGTCCCGGTCATTCAAAATCCTTTTGCTAGGGATTTCGTTGCGGCTCTTGCAGCTGCAAAGCTTTTAAATCCTGCTCCTAGGGAAAGCGCAGATAGTTGGGCTATGATAGCAATGAGGGAGTTTAGCCGAAGAAATCCACCTACTTTTGATGGGTCGAGCAATGACCCACTTGTGGCCGATCATTGGCTAGCCCAAATTTGAAAACTTTTCAGGGCTCTTCAGATCATGGAGGATGACTTGAAAGTCAATATCGTGGCTGTTCAGCTTACCGGGGAAGCGAACGAATGGTGGGAGGCCGTGTTGGAATCGAGAAAGGATGCGAGTAGAGCGGCAAGGACCACGGCTCAAGCAAATGAACCAGATGTGGAAAACCTAACTTGGGCCGAATTTGAGGTGCTCTTCGAGGAGCAATACTTTCCAGAAACAAGTCTCGACCAATTGAGAGACGAGTTTGAGAAACTAGAGCAAGGAGACATGACTGTGTCAAAATGTGCATTGAAATTTCAATCCTTGTCCCGTTTCGCGCCGGAGTTAGTAGCTACCGAAGAGAGGAAATGTAGGCGGTTCGAGAGAGGTTTACATGAGAATGTGAAAAAGTTTGTTATGGCACAACACAAAGGGAGATTTTCTGAGGTTGTTGTGTGTGCAAGGAGTATCGAGACACCGAGAGAGACACCCAAAAATCCAAGCTTTGGGAACCAAGGCAACCAGTGGGAGGTATGAGTTCTTCTTCGGGGAGTTTCGGTAGTCAAGGGAGAAAGAGACAACGAGATCAAATGTCGACTTCGCAGGGTCCATCAAACTTTAGGCCTCCACCATCATCTTCATTCGGAACTCGGGGAGTCTTCAATAGACCTTCGATCGTATGCCACGAGTGTGGTCAGACGGGGCACATTCGCGCCCAATGCCCCGCGACTATTGAACACGTGCTTTACTTGTGGGAAGCCTGGTCACTTTGTTAGGAATTGTCCGCGTGGGATGGGGCTTCTAGTGAGTCAGGTTCGGTGCATCAGCCGAGGGGTGGACAGGGTTCTGGCCGGCAGTCATTTCGGGGGACTCAGAGACAGCAACAATCTCACTTTCGTCAGACCACTTCGGTTCAGGGATCTCAGGTTGAGAGAGGAGCAAGTTTATCTACACCTTCTCAGGGCTCTGGTCATCGGTGTGGACACGTTCAGGGTCAGAGCACTCAGGGGAGGGCATTTGCTATCACTTCTGCTATTCCGCCTCCACCACCTCCTGTCACTTCCCAAGCCCCAGAAACTTCGGTTGTGAGGGGTACATTTCTCTTGTTTAACTCCTTTGCTAGAGTGTTATTTGTTTCAGGAGCATCGCATTCATTCATTGCTGCATCTTTTGCTTGTGCTTTGGGGTTGGAAATCGAAAGTATTAGTCCTCCGTTGTTTGTTGATACACCTATAGGAGGTAGATCACCGTTAGATCGTATTTGCCAAGATTGTGAGCTTGTTATTCGGGATCGTTGTTTTACATTCGATTTTATCGTGCTGAATATGTTGGGGTTTGACCTCATTTTAGGAATGGATTGGCTGTCGACGTTCCATGCCACTATAGATTGCTTCAAGTGTTAGGTCTGTATTTGTCCACCTGGGGGTTTTTGTTTCGAGTTCTTTGGGGAGCGTCAGGAATCGATAGAACCGTATCTGTGTGAGTTTCGGGTGCATGAGTCGGTGTACGCTCTGTTAGCGAGTTTGGCCTTAGATGAGGACGTATCCGTGCGTGGGGAGTTACCTCTTGTCGTTTGTGGTTTTCCGGATGTGTTTCCAAAGGAATTACCCGGTTTACCACCCGAAAGGGAAATTGAGTTTTCTATTGATTTGCTTCCCGGTACAGCTCCTATCTCCATACCTCCTTATCGCTTCGCGCCCGCCGAGTTGAGAGATTAAAGATTCAATTGCAATAATTGGAGGATTTAGGGTTTATTCGTCCGAGTACGTCACCGTGGGGAGCACCGGCTTTGTTTGCTCAGAAGAAGGACGGGTCGCTTCGCCTATGTTGATTATCATAAGTTGAACCGTATCACCGTTAAGAACAAGTACCCAATGCCTAGAATCGATGACTTGTTTGACCAACTTCGAGGCGCCACTTATTTTTCTAAGATCGATTTGAGGTCCGGTTATCACTAGTTAAGGGTTCAGAGAGAAGACATTCCAAAGACCGCTTTTCGTACTCGTTATGGCCACTACGAATTTGTTGTTATGCCCTTTGGTTTGACAAATGCACCGGCAACATTCATGGACTTAATGAATCGCATTTTTCGTGCCTATTTTGATTGATTCGTGGTCGTCTTTGTGGATGATATCCTCATTTATTCGCCTTCGGAGGAAGAGCACCAATCTTACCTTTCTATCGTTCTTGAACTCTTGAGAGAGCACCGTTTATATGCCAAACTTAGCAAGTGCGAGTTTTGGTTGTCCTAAGTTAAATTTTTGGGTCACATTGTATCGAAAGATGGGGTGTCCGTAGATCCGGGAAAGGTAGAGTCCGTAATGAATTGGCAGGGACCGAAGAATGTGTTTAAGATTCGTAGTTTCTTGGGCTCGGCTGGGTATTATCGTCGTTTTGTACTTGATTTCTCTCGCCTAGCGGTTCCGTTGACTAAGTTGACTCGTAAGGGGACTCGTTTCGTTTGGAGTGACGCGTGTGAGATGGCCTTTCAGAAATTGAAGAAAAGATTAACTACTGCGCCAATTTTGGTTGTGACCGAACGAGGAGTCGGTTATTCCGTGTATTGTGACGCCTCTAAAGAGGGATTGGGGTGCGTGTTGATGCAATTGGGGTGAGTGGTAGCATATGGATCGCGGCAACTAAAAACTCATGAGCGAAATTACCCTACCCATGACTTAGAACTTGCGGCCGTCGTTTTGCATTAAAGAGTTGGCATCATTACCTTTACGGTGAGAGGTTCGAACTCTTTTCCTATCACAAGAGTCTAAAGTACTTATTCACTCAAAAGGAGCTCAACTTGCGACAACGCCGATGGATGGAACACTTAGAGGACTATGACTTTGAGTTGCAATATCATCCGGGTAAGGCGAACGTGGTAGCGGACACGCTAAGTAAAGAATCGATGCAACTTGCTAGTTTAGCTATCCATGAGTGGAAAATAATGAACGACTTAGGTTCATATGCGCTACATTTTGAAAAGGTCAGTGATGGAGTCACTTTATGCAACTTGACTGTTCAATCGACTTTGTCAAATCGGGTAATTGAGGCTCAATGGCAAGATGAAGAAGCGGGAGAGTTTCGTACTAAGTTTCTTAGCAGGAAAGCTCGAGAGGGGTGGATGATTCACGCCGATCAAGGTTTACGATACCAAAGAAAATTGTTCGTACCTATTTTGTGTCAGGAGGAAATTTTGAGAGAATTTCACCACTCACCGTTAGTCGTGCATCCGGGAGGAACGAAAATGTACCATGACTTACGTAGACAGTTTTGGTGGCCGGAAATGAAGAGAGATGTCGCCGTCTTCGTGTCCAGATGTCTTACATGTCAATAAGTCAAAGCCGAACATCAACGACTTGCGGGGGAATTACAACCATTACCAGTGGCCGAGTGGAAATGGGAGAATGTGACAATGGATTTCATTACTGGTTTACCGAGATCGCCGAAGGGGCACGATGCCATTTGGGTGATAGTCGATCGATTGACTAAGTCAGCTCATTTCTTACCGATTCAGGTTACCGATTCGATTGATACGCTTAGTCGTTTGTACATCCGTGAGATTATCCGTCTTCATGGGATACCCGTTTCTATCGTGTCGGATCGAGATCCAAGGTTTACCACACATTTTTGGCAGAGTCTGCAGGCCACTCTTGGCACCAATCTCTTATTTAGTACCGCGTATCATCCTCAAACGGATGGGCAATCCGAGAGAACGATTCAGATTTTAGAAGATATGCTCCGGGCTTGTGTTATGGACTTTCGGGGTAGTTGGGAGGATCATCTACCGTTAGTCGAATTTGCGTACAACAATAGTTACCAATCTAGCATCGAGATGGCGCCGTATGAAGCTTTGTATCGGAGACCATGTCGATCACCCGTTTATTGGACCGAGTTGGGCGAGGCTACGTTGGTCGGGCCGGAATTGATCCAAGAAACTTCCGAGAGCATGAAAGCAATTCGTAAACGTCTTCTTGAAGCGCAAAAGAGAACCACCGAGCAAGTTAAATTAATTCGCCAATGATTGCTAACCGCGCAAAGTAGGCAAAAGAGTTACGCCGATCGTCGTCGCCGACCGTTATCGTTTGAAGTGGGAGATCACGTGTTCCTTAAAGTATCACCGCGTTGGGGACTATCTCGTTTTGGGCTAAAGGGGAAGCTTTCACCACGTTTTATCGGACCGTTTGATATTATCAAGAGGATCGAGGAAGTAGCATATCGATTGGCTTTACCACCCAGGTTATCGAACATTCACGATGTGTTCCACTTGTCGATGTTGCGAAAATATGAGCCGGATCTGTCACATGTTCTAGAGTGGTCCGAACTAGAGTTGGAAGCCGATGCATCTTTCGGGGAGGAGCCGATATGTATCCTAGATTCGCGCGAGCAAGTCTTAAGGGGGAAGACCATACCGTTAGTGCGAGTTCTTTGGAGCACGCTCAGAAAAGAAGAGTCAACGTGGGAAAGGGAAGACGAAGTGAGGGAGAAATATCCGCATTTGTTTCCGAATTGATCAATGTGAGTTTTGAAATTTCAAATCTTATGATCGTTGACTTATTGTTTGGTGATATATGATATGGCATGAGCATGTATGCTTGATGCATAGTCTTATTTGGCTTATGTTGTAAATTTCGGGACGAAATTTCTTTAAGGAGGATAGACTGTAGAGACCCAGATAATTTTGATTTTTTTAAGGGGAAATTACAGTAAGCCCCCTCCAACTATACCTCGATAACGAGTTGCCCCTTCATCGTTTAACTCGGACACTTAACCCCCTTCATCTTTTGTGGCGTGACACTTAAGCACCAGCCGTTAGTGTGCCGTTAGTAAGCTATTATGAATTTAAATGGAAGGTCATGTGAGCAGTACATGACCTTATTAATGACAGGTCATGCCCTTATAAATATATACAACGGTAAACACACACACACACTCTCTCTCTGTGCCCCCTCCCAACGGTACTTTCTCTCTGTGTGATGGAAGGTAGAACTGGGTCTTCCAATGGGGATCCAAATGTGTTGTGCAATTGTGGCATCAGAGCACCATTGATTAATGTAGTGCATTCCAACCCAGAAACAGAGTACTGGAAATAGTAGTGCATTCCTCATGAAAATATAGAGCTGATCAAACAATTCCTTTTGAAATAGATTTTTCAAATCATGCATGTAAATTTGAAATTGAGTGTGGCAAATAACAAATATAGACGTGAGAATGAAATTTCCATATAAAGATTTATAAAAATAAGTATGACATGGCTTGGACCCATAATAAAACTTAGAGAGAGAGAGAGAAAAAAGAGTGCTCTGTTTTTTTTTTTTTTTTGCTTTTTGGCAGCCCCCGGATGAAGGCCCAGTGGCCGGTTGACCTATATTTCAACCACTACATCATTTGCAGAGGAACCAGCAGCTAGCTACACTGAACAAACAACAGCTAGCAGTATCCAATCTGCTGATCACCGAATATATAGGATGCATCTCTAACTCTAGAAAGCGTAAAGTAACCATACTAAAATTATTATAGACCCATAAAATAGAGGAAAAAACAAGAGTTCTGAAAAAAGAACGGGCTGAAACAGAGTTTCCTACGAAAAGTTATAAGCGAAACAAAAATAGCCCAAAGAGGGTAAATTGGTAAGTTCAGCAATTCCGTTAACGGCATCTTCCATTTTGTGCAAGATAAAAGATGAAGGGGGTTAAGTGTCCGAGTTAAACGATGAAGGGGCAACTTGTTACCGAGGTATAGTTGAAGGGGGCTTACTGTAATTTCCCCTTTTTTTAAAAGATTATTAAAATGCCTGAATGAGAAAATATGAATTTATGGTAGATAAGTAGATTGTGGATTGTAGTGAAGGAATAGAAAGTTGAGGGAGTGTGTGTGATTTAGAGATATGTGGGTATATAAGGTGTGTGTATGTGCATTGTAGGAGATATTTTTATCTCCCATTCTCTCTCTCTCACGCCATCTCTCTCTCTCTCATCCGGCTATCTCTCTCTCGTCTTCTCTCACTCAAAAACTCCTTCAAAACTTCAAGAATCAACCTCCCTCAAGCCCTTCAATCTCATTATTGAGCTCAAAATTTAGTGGGTCAAGTTTGGAGGAGAGTATTTCGGTTGATTTGAAAGAGTTTGGGGCTAGGGCTCGTACGAATCGCTTGTGTTTTGCTCCTTGACTTGAGGTAGGGATTTCTTTACCTCTTTTATGTGTTTATACGTTGATTAAGTGTAGAAATCGTACCTTGAATCGTTGGGTGTTTTGTTGTATTTGCTATTGAATTTCTGCACAAAATCGCCGTTCGTAACGTCCCCGTATCGATACAATTTCTTACGTTTTGAAACGCTGAAAGGATCTGCATTCCAGTAGCTTCAGAAATCTGTCGTAGTGTTTCCGTATCGATACAGTTATTGGAGTATCAATACTCCAAACTCTGGAGTATCGATACGGTTATTTTGGTATCGATACTCCATGACTTTCTGGCCAGTTTTGCCATGTTGCTCCGATTCGACCGTTTTGACCCTCGATCACTTCTAAACCTCTTTGGACACCTCCAAATTAATTCCAAGCATGTCCAATTGGCTTCCCTTGGTTCATTGAAGTTATCCTCGGTCTGTTGGCATATCGTTAGTAAGAAATGAATAGGAACTCGTTTGATTAAAAACGTGTTAAAAATATAACTTGTTGATTGATTGGTTACTTGGTAGTATTAATGGCATATTGTATGATGATCATTGAATGAATATGGTTATGAGAATGTTCTAGTTTGCATATTGAGTAAGACAATAGTTGGTTTTTGGGTCGGAAGTTGGGATAGGAAGTCTCGTAACGCAAGTAGTGGTAATACGGAGACTTAGAGGGTTTCGTAACGCAAGTGGTGGTAATACGGTAACCCGAGTCGTTAGGGATCACCGTGACGCAAGTGGTGGTAACACGGTACTCCTTATGGTGTTATATGGTAACGCAAGTGGTGGAAATACCGATGGTGGGAGTTGGGAATTAGCGAGTCAAGTTGGGATTATCTGAGGAGTTAGTGTCATATAGTTTATGCATTCAATTTTGACAAGGGCTCATTTACACATTGGTTGATTGTCGTCTACCGAGCTGTATTTCCTTATCCTCTCTTGTTTGCACTTGTCATCATATTTGCATATAAATTTGGTAAAGATTTTCCTACTGAGCTAGTGTAGCGCAATAAAATCCTTCTTTTCAGGTTCAAATGTTGGGCAATAGACTGCATGCGAAGGTGTGCTCGGACATGCATGAAGACTATTCTTTTGAAAGCTAATTTTGTTCAGTTACTTATTCATCTTTGTGATAGACTTATTTTTTGCCAAAGATAGCTTTGTAACTAATTTGTTCTGAATTGCCTTTTGACTAAAGTTTGTAACATTCCAAACAGATACGTACTTGTGATTAAGTTAATTTGGGCCGTGGTGCCAAGGTTGTATTTCTTTAAACTTGGGGACTTGTTTGTAAATTAAATAGGCGGAAAACTCTTTTGGGTAATACGTATGATACGAGAGGTTCTTGTAATGAAATGTATTATTTATTTATGTTGAAAATCGAGGTCGTGACAGGTAGTGCATCGGCGTGAGAATTGAGCTCTCTACCGATGTGGTCAAAGGCCACATTCTTGAAAGAGTTTGTCAAAGAGATGGCCTGGCTCACATATTTGTTCATCCTAAGATCCTTGGCTTTATAATCATCGTTTAATTGATTTACAAAGAGTTGAGAGTCGTTGTAGACTTGCACCTCCTCCGCACCCATATGCTTGGCAAGTTGGAGACCGACAATCAAGGCTTCATACTCGGCCTTGTTGTTAGAGGCGAGGAAGCCAATACTCAAGGCATGCTTGTGCATAGTCCCGCTCGGTGAGATTAACTCAATACTAGCCCTGGCTCCATGATTATTGGATGCGCCGTCAATGTGCCATAAATGTCCGATGAAGATCTTTGCATGATGGGGCCAAATTGAATGCTTGCTGATGAATTCGGGATGCTCCGGATTGCTTAACCTAGGACCGAGTTCCAGCACGAGGTGCTCATCACTGTATGTATGTAACGCCCCTAATTTTAGGTACGTTAAAGGATAATTTATTATAGAAATTAAAGAAAGTGACTGTTCATTATTACAACACAACTCTCCTAAGAGTATTTTAAACACAAAATAGGAAACAAAAGGGAAATAGGGTTCCTAACTATTGCTCCTCTTGTTCCTCCATCCTAGCGAGTTCTTCGGCTCCGAACGCCTCCAAGGTGAAGAGTTCGCCCTGTTCATCTATCATATCTGACATATTATACTGGCGTCGCTACGCATATAATATGTCAGGGTCACCAAAAGGGTAACACCATGAGCTATGAAGGCTCAATAGTAAAATCCTACTTACTGACCCTTAACTTATGAACAAGAGCTTATAATAAAATATCGATTTCCACATGATACGTGTATTCACAGTACAAAAGACAATAACATGTAGTACAACTACAATCGCTTTATAACTATCGTTGGTGTTGACTCATCGTGAACCGGGTTGTTATTTTCTTTTTCCAAAAACTCCTTTTTAACTCACCCAACCTCGGTTCCGCCGTTCCGGGTTCCCGAGTATCTTCACAATGGTTCCGCCGCACCGGGTTCCCATTGGCACACATTTGCTTTGGCTCCTCTCCATGGATAACCATGCTACTCACCCAACCTCGGTTCCGCCGCGCCGGTCTTCCGAGTATCCTCACAATGGTTCCGCCGCACCGGGTTCCCATTAGCACACACATTCACACAACTCACATAATGTCACACCCCATCCCGGAAAACACCACATTAAATTATTTTTCAAATGGGATGGACCCACACCATGGCCCTGCTCAAACAATAAATAAAAATACCAGCCAGGTGTCCAATTCATATAAAAAAAAAAAAAAAAACTTAACTTGTATATATACGGAAATAACAGTCATACAAGACGTGCCCACAGGTATATGCAACATATACAAGCTCCAAAAATAGGCACATAATCAAAAGAGTCAAAAAGCTAAACTACTGTATACACAACTCCTGTCTAGACTCTGCAGTGGACCCGCGTGTCGTCGCGCACCTGAAAATAATCACTGTGGGGGTGTGAGCTATCAACATACTCAGTGAATGTTTTTATCCATAATAAGAGCAGCAATAAAGACAAGTGCTATCAAACAATTTAAACAAGAATTATTCAGCCCCATAATAACTTTCCATTACGTAATACTCATAACGCCACTAAGGCAATTTTATAACGCCGCTAAGGCAATTTCCATATCTACGCCACTAAGGCAATACTCTTTACGCCATTAAGGCAATAGTCATCACGCCACTAAGGCAATATTCAATAACGCCACTAAGGCCATATTATAACGCCACTAAGGCTATGATCATATTCTCGCTAAGGAGCTCAAGCCAAATATTACCCATTTCAATACGAAAAATAATTCTACACCGTGTCTTATCTTCTGCTATTAAAAATAAGAACACCCACCTCAACGTCCAGCCAGAAAGGTACCGACACGAGCTTACTCCCTATGTGGAGTCACGGTACTCGTCGCCGCTTCCGAACCTGACGAGTAACACATAAATCCATACATGTGAGTATTATCATAATGGTACTCATAAAAATGTATGAATTGCAGCCATTACTGTAGCGTTATAATCCTTCCAGGCAGACTCCAAAACAACCTTCAGCACTTTAAAGAACAGGAAGAAAAAAAACCCATTATATGTCTTAACAGCCACCAAGTTAGACAAAATACAACCAAGTATAACAATATACTTTTGAAACCTTGCCACACATAATAAAATTCTCATCTGTAGGCCATGGAAGAACTACTTTTCCTATTCCACACACCAAGCTCAAATTCTCTTCTTCTTTGAACGACACCTAGGCCATTTTTTTTAACAAGACTTCACAGTAATCCAACAACACATCCCCTAAATTGGTCAAATTCGGCATATAATAATTATTTCCAGCAACTATAAACTTAGTTTTAGCACACATTATTCTCAGTTTTCAACTTACGGCAACCCAATTACTAAAATTAACTCTTATCATTCAATTCTTTTGCTTCCTAATCACAAATAGCAGTTCCAATAGGAAAACAACAAAGAATAACTCTGATTAGGGCACTTGAGTCCAACTGATTCCAAAACCCCAGACTTGCTCGATTCAATACAAGATATAATAGCTAAACAATATGCAAGAGAGGACACAAGTTACCTACCAAGATTAGGGCTTCCGTTAACACTAAACCTTTCCTCCCCGATCCTTCTCTCCACGCCTTTTTTTTCTCTCCTGCACGCTCTTTTTTTTTTTCCTCTTCTGTTTTGTTCTCTCTTTTTTTTTTTATGGGTTTTGCTTCTCTCTTCTTATCTATACACATCATCAAGACACTAACACCTCATTGAGGCCTCCACGTGCACACCAGCACAATGAACTCTCTCTTTTTTTTTACAGTTGCATCCTTGTAGTTTAGGAAAATCACTTTGTAAACCCCCACACACAAAAATAATTAAATTAACTCTACTTTATGTTCTACTCTTATTATAAGAGCAGGGTCTCACACATAATACCCTTGAAATGGTCATTATGTAGTTTCTAAAATATCTTCTTTCTTGGAAAACACATTGCTTTCTTGTTAACCACACCCTAGGTGTCATGTTTTTACTTTCTCGGTTCTCGTATCTCGTCATCATGCATAGACTCCGCGGTATAGGACTTTCCTCATAAGCAAGCATTTATCAACAACTCAAAATGTATCTAACAAGATCATCCAACTCCAAACTACTTAGCATGCTTGAACATAAATTATGCATTTCCAACATTTAAACAAAAGATAACCTTATCTACTTTAGGAAGATTGATCAAAGATACTTTGAAATGACGTTCTATACTCCAACATTCGATTTAATACCATACATAGAGTTAGAGTGTAAGATTAAACTACTTATACTTAGGACAAGTGAGTAAAGGTATAAACTACCGTTCTTCTTGGCGGTGGTCGGCTACGGAAAGTTGGTCGTCGGTTTTGAGTTTCGGCGGCGTAACGACTCCGGTTTGCTTCGAAAGGAAGAGAGATGATCTTTTCTCTTCTTAGAAACAACTTACTAACTTTGACTAAGCTACTTTAAAGATCTAGAAGTGGTTTTTGAAGTGGTTTGGTGGTTTTGCTCAAGAACTCAAGAACAAGAAGAATTCTTGAACTATTGAACCAAGAACTCTTAGAATTTCTAGAGAGAAGTGAGAGCAAGAAGTGAAGGTGTGAGTTCAAAGCTTGGAATGGCCTTTTATTTATAGGCAAAGCTTCCCCTCCCTCCCCTCTTGGCCGGCCCCTCTCTCTCTCTCTCTACAACTCATTTTTTTATTCCATAAAATCATGTTCCCATGGAAGATCAATGGCTAAAAGCTAGGCTTGCATGGCTAGGGTTGTCCTTAGATTTGATTCTTGGAAGGTTTTGTGGTAGAAAAGAGGTTTGTACAAGATTCTTAGTGTTAAACAATTGGTATTGGTACAAGGAAGGACAATGGAGGTTAAGTTTGCCAAGAATTTGGAAGGATGAAGAAGAATCTTGGTGATATGGCAAGTACACCCAAATCCCTCCTCTCTCGGCTCACTCTCCCCTCTCCCTCTCTCTCTTGGCCTTTCTCCTCTCTCTCTCTCTCTCTTGCATGGTACAAATACATATGTATATATACTACTAAGTGCAAGAATACAATTAAAATATAAGTACTTTTGGTACTAAAGATCAAAAGTAGTCTTAAAGATCAAGATTTTCTCAATAAACTAATAAATAAGCACATGTGTACTTTAGGTATTATTCTAGTCTTCCATGTACTTATATAATATATACATGTGTACTAGTGTACACTAGGAAGAACAACTTCCCAATATAAAATAAATAAAGGGTACTTAGGAGAATCTTAGTACTAAGTACTTACATAATAAAATAATAGGTACCTTATCACATGGGGATTTAAGAAAAAGATTAAATTAATCAATCCATGTACTTGGTTGAAAGATGAACTTATTATCCAATGGATAATAATTCTCCTAGCTTTTATTGTCCAATGGACAATAGTTACTAGGGAACTTTTATACTAAAATAATCAAAAAGTCCTTTAAAGCATTTATAAAAGTCTATATTTTATAAATACTACTACTTAACCAAGTATACTTTTAATATAAAGAATTGGGGTTTCTATTATCCAATGGATAAAAGTTTCCTTAAGTTTTATTGCCCAATGGATAAAGAATAAAACCAAAATAATTAAAAGAAAATAAATAAACAATTCTTAGTCTAGGGTCCAAAGGGTTCACAAGGTTCAAGGATGGGCAAAACGGTCCATCTACGGTTAGGGAAAGGTAACTAAGTGAGTTCTTAGTTCGGTTTCTCCAACAAGCCGGTTAGAAGCTAACTAGGCTTGCTAAGTGGGGCTTAATGCCAAGAAACGAATTTAGAAGGGCTAAAGCGTAATTATGACAAACTACAGGAATTTAAAGTAATTCAAGCAATTTAAATTAATAACTCGAATAATAAACAAATTTTTATTTATTGAAATTCAGAGTTATTACAATGTAGGCTTAGGAATTGCCCCTTCTGAAACTAGGCCCAGAGTCAGCTCGGCGACGAAGTCAGCCAGAACTTGCCCCTTGATCGCTGTGTGGGGCTGGTATTGAATGTCGAAGTTGGCCAGCTCCATGGACCATTTGCAAATTCGGTTGGACAAGTCTGCCTTTTGGAGGATGGCTTTCAAAGGGTACTCAATGATCACAATAACGGTGAAGCTCTAGAAGTATGGAAGGAGCTTCCTCTTTGCCATGACCAGCTCTAGTGATAATTTTTCAATGGCAGGAATGCGTCTCAGTGGGCACTAGCGCCTTGCTTATGTAATAGATTGGCTGCTACTCTGAGCCCTCATACCGGACCAGAACTGCACTAGTTGCATGCGTCGAAACGACAAGGTAAATGTAAAGATCGTCGCCTTCCTTTAACATGATGAGTAGAGGGCCTCCAGTCAAGTAGCTCTTTAGTTCGGCGAGGGAGTTATTGCACTCCTCTGTCCATTTGAAATTTTTTCGGCTGCCCTTAATCGATTGAAAGAACAGTCGATAGATGTTAGAAGACTTGCTGATGAATTGATTAAGGGCTGCGGCCATGCCAGGGAGTCGCTGGACCTCCTTGATCATTATTGGGGCTCAGAGATCCTAGATGGCCTTGATTGGCTTAGGTCAGCCTTGATCCCTCAGCGAGAAACCAAGTGGCCGAGGAACTTGCTAGACCAAACGCCAAACACACATTTCTCTGCATTAAACTTCACACTGAACTGCTTCAGGATCTCAAATATCTCACCGAGGTGGGAAACACGGTCGACCTCATTTTTGCTTCTAGCAACATGTCATCAATGTAAGCCTCCATTATCTTGCCGAGCACCTCTTTGAACAGCTTGGCCACCATCCTCTGGAAGGTAGCCCTGACATTCTTCAGTCCAAAGGGTATTACTTGATAACAGTAAGTCCCCCTAGAAGTGATAAAGGTCGTCTTCTCTTGATCATTTTTGTCCATGGCAATCTGATGGTAGCCATGATGGGCATCCATAAAGCTTAGTCTGGTGCGACCGGGAGTGGCATCCACTAGTTGGTTGATCCAATGTCACGCCCTCGATTTTCGACCGACATAAATAAGATACATTTCATAATTAAAAATCCTCACATTAACTTACATAATACCCCACAAGAGTTTACTGTGCTCATCAAGGCACACGGCCCAATGTCACATAGTAATAACTGAGAAAAATGAATTAAGTGTTTACAACAACTCATTGTCAAAAGAAGTCAACTTAGGGTATGTTACATCCCCAAAATATGCTTGGCCAAGATGTCAATGCATCTCCTCTATGCCAACTTTCAAAAAGGATGCACTTGTATGCAGATAATGAAAAGCAGGATCATGCCCTTTTTTATGAAGTGCTCCTATTGAACGAAAATTAACTAACAGCTGAAAGCTTTAAATAACAGCAAAGAAAGCCTGTCACAAACCAAGTATGCTAATTATAACACTTTGAATCACAAATGGAATAAACGCACATTATGGATCAACTAAGGACTTTTATTAATATATATTGACCAAGGTTTAAACGAGTGAATTTCCAATCACCGTAGGATTGCATCAAGGGTCAGCCCTGAGCCCATACCTCTTTGCCTTAGTTATGGATGAATTGACTAGACAATTTCAAGAGGATATTCCATGGTGTATGATGTTTGCAGATGACATTGTCCTCGTAGATGAAACTGCTAGAGGTGTTAATACGAAATTAGAAATTTGGAGGGAAGCATTAGTGTCAAAGGGTTTTCGGATAAGTAGGAGTAAAACGGAGTATATGGTGTGCAAATTTAGTGGTACCAGTAGTGCGCTCGAAGAAAGTGTGAGGATCCAAGACCAGGAGATACCAAAGAGTGATCATTTTAGGTATTTAGGCTCAATTATTAGTAGCAATGGAGAGATTGGAGATGATGTGGCCCATAGGATTCAAGTGGGGTGGCTCAAGTGGAGAAGAGCTACTGGTGTACTATGTGACAAGAGGGTACCCACAAAATTGAAGGGAAAATTCTATGGAACGGCCATAAGACCAGCGATGCTTTATGGGACAGAATGTTGGCCTATTAAGAAATAACATGTGAGCAAAATGAGTGTAGCGGAAATGAGAATGCTGAGGTGGATGTGTGGTAAGACTAGACGAGACAAGATTAGAAATGAAACAGTTCGTGAGATGGTAGGTGTAGCACCTATGGACGAGAAGTTGAGGGAAAATAGGCTAAGGTGGTTTGGGCATATCTACCGTAGACCGGAAGATGCAGTAGTTAAGAAAGTGGATAGGATAGCTCTAGGTAGCAATGTTACGGGGAGGGGTAGACCTAAATTGACATTAGATGCTGTAGTACGCAAAGATATGAGTCTAATAGGTCTATGTGAACAAGTGGCTCTTGACAGAGCTCAATGGAGGAAACGAATTCATGTAGCCGACCCTAAGTGATTGGGACGTAAGGCTCGGTTTGGTTTGGTTTGGTTTGGTTATATTGACCAAGGTTAGCAATAGAAGGGAAAAACTTGCAAAAGTGATGACGGCCTATGCTAGCTCGGTTAACTACTCAAGTTTAGCCACCGACCATGAACACGCTCCTACTCGACACAACTTACTAACATACTAGATATGAACAAAACACTAACCACCAACTCGATAAACGAAATCCTAAAGATAGAGTGAATGCAATAAACAAAATACTAAAAGATAGAGTGAATGGCATGTCAACCATCCTAGAACCCGACCAAGTTTAGGGATTTTTAACAAAAGCCCCAGGTCTCCGGGTGTTTCTTCCTTCTTCTTATTCCTCTTTCTTCCTTCCTTCTTTTTGTTCCTTTTTCTTCCTTCCTTCCCATTTCTATCTATCTTCCTTCCTTCCCATTTCTCTCTTTCCTCCCCATTTTCTTCATCCTCAGTCCTCATCTTCCCAATCCGGCTCTCCTACCGCAAAGTCATCACTGTCCTCCTCTTGAACTATTGGAGATGGGCATAAAGCTTGCTCGTTGACCCCTTCGACCCCTTGCCAACCAATCCATCAAGTGATCCATTCGAGCTTGCCTCCAGGCCATCTCTCGATTCTCCTTCTTTGACTTTCTCAAGCTTTCAATGATTGACACGCCTTGGCAGAAGAACTTTTTGTACCAAACGGTCTTCGGCACATTCCGAGCCGGCATCATAGTCAAATAGGATCCACCAAGCACGCTCCTTGGCATGGTAAAGGTTGGAACTTTTGTGCTAGGGTTGGAGAATTTTTGGATTTGGGGGTTTTGGTGAATGGTTCCTCATGAAATGGAAAACCCATGTTATCTCCGTGAAAATTTGCAAATAAGTTTTTGTGCTCGTACTGCTGTGTAAAAAATGCTTAGGATAAAATCTGTAGGGAGGTATTCCCGAACAGATACATTTAGTAGCCGAGCACGTGATGCACGGAGGCACGTGGTAGGCGTGACAAGCTTATCACCGGGCAATGGGATGAACAGGCGATATGGATCAGTGATAAGAGGAGTCATTGGACTAGCTGTCTGTTCGGCTAATAAAGACAAAAGACATGTGAAGTCATTTGTCTAAATGTAACGATGTGGACCAGATGTACATATGAGGTCATTGGTCCATATAGACTGTTCGGCAACAGGGTAACCGAACAGGGAAGGAGTTGCCCTAAATCATAGCGCGGCAAGAATGCTTTGGAAGGCTCCAGAATGGTAATATTCCGTAAAGGAATGGGATCCCGAGTATATAGGATCAATGCAAGAGACCCAACGTGAGTGGGGTATTCGGATGACAAGGGGAAAGAGTCCCAGAGGGACTGAGAGTCCCAAAAGGAATAAGCTACTATACATAAGGGAACGAGAATCCATGATGTACTAGGTTTCCTATACGAGATAGGAATCCTAAAGCAACAGGGATGCTTGGGCAGCAAGCGTCCGTGAACCTATAAATACAAGGTAAACCTGGAGGTAAAAGGTACGCAATACTTGGCATTCATATTTCTCTCCTACAGATAATTAGGGTTTATCGACCAGTACGTGATACTAACTTAGGCATCGGAGGGCCTTTGCTACGAGAAGCAAAGGTGCGCTCACCCCTTGTCTGTTTTGCAGATTAGGGTTCAGACGACGATCTAGGGTTCCGGTGTGGAGGCACGTGAAGCTGTTGCAGTTTAGTGTTGTCCAGAACACCTCCTGTTTTCATCCCCCTACAATTGGCGCCGTCTGTGGGAAATGAACCAATTTTCCTTGAAAAACAATCATGATGGAAGAAGATCCAGCAACACCGTTCAATCCAAAAAATCAGTTAAGTGGTGGAGGGGATAAATCTCCACCGGGTGCTCCGAGAAAGCCCACTGGTAGACAGGATAAGACAGCCACGGGCTCCACGAGAAGGAGCAAGTCTCACCGAAGAGAGGCGTCTATGGAGCAGTCAAGAAGTATACATAACAGCGAAGATGTCCTCGATCGAAAGAGGAAGGAAATAGAGGAGTACGCTCGTTTGATTAAAAAACGAGAGTACGAGATACAAGAGTTGCAGCGGGTACGGGAACACCCAGAAGATTCTGGACTCTCAAGGAGGAATTCTTAGAGAGATAGACGGACTTTAGTAGTCCATAGGCGGGCTCGTTCATGAGGACGAAAGAGCAGAAGTCCTACTCTGGGGCGATATAAGGTTTCTCCACGAAAAAGGAGAGACAGAAGCAGAAGCCGAACACCGGAAAGACAAAGGGCTTTTTCACGGAAAAGGAGGAGTAGGGACCGGAGTTCCACGCCTGAAGAAGAGGAAAAAAGGAGGCATCACCGTGACAGGTACGAGAGACCTGATGCTGACTGGGTCAAAGCTACGGCCCACAAAACGAAGGAAAATGAGGAAGGGACAGTGTCTGCACGAGAAGCGGCACGTAAAGCCTTAAGTAACATCGCGGCCTCCCCTTTTGTAAGGAGGCTGCAGGAGGCTAGATTGCCGAATAGAGTAAAACATGGAGCGTTCGTGCTTTACGAGACAAACACGAACCCTGTGGCTCACATACAGCATTACCAGCAAGCCATGTTCATGCACGATGGTGATGATGCCATTCTGTGCAAAATGTTCCCATCAAGTCTAGGCAAGGTGGCCTTATCTTGGTTTCATAAATTGGCACCACGATCCATAAGAGGATGGAGGCAGCTAGCAGAGGAATTCATTGCCCGGTTCTTGACAAGCAGAAAGGCCCCAAAGACGTTTGAAAGTCTTTCCACCATGAAACAGGTGGAGAGCGAGCCGATCAGAGATTACGCAAAGAAATACTGGGAAACTTTCAACGAGATTGAAAGTTGCAGTGAGGAATATGCCATAGCAACCTTCAAAACTGGTTTGCCTATTCGCGGTGAGCTGCGTCGCTCATTGAATAAACATCCGGTGGCTACGTTGGCCAAACTGATGGAGCGAATAGAGCAGCACGCCAAAATGGAGGATGACATACTCCGCGAGGACGGCAGGATTGCTGCCGAACAGCCTAAGACGCCTGCCAAGAAGGTGGATAAACCTGAGCCCAAAACGTACAAGGAACGGAAGGAGTACGGGCAGGCTAAGAAGGATCCGTACAAGGAAAAGCAAGCCCCTGATCCCAAATCCTTCTTTTCTATCACTACTGTTTGGAAGGAGCCAATCTACAGGATTCTTTATCGAATAAAGAATCAGCCGTACTTCAAGTGGCCCCCAAGTCTTGGCGGAGATAAAGACGCTAAATGTGCTACGAATCAGCACTGCAGCTACCACAAGGATTGGGGCCACATGACTGAAGATTGCGAGATGTACAAGAAACACCTTGATGATTTGGTCTCTCGGGGCTATCTCAAGGAGTTTATCCAGGAAGATCCCAAGGAAAAAGGGAAGGCCATGGAACTGGATTACGATCAGAATCCTAAAGGGGTAATCCATATGATACATGGGTTGGCTGCACCTTACACGAGAAACGAGGTTAGACTGTTACAAAGACAGTTCAAGCACGATCAGATTGTGATGCGATTGGGTAATAAGAGAGGACGAGAGAGTGACGTATGCAATGAAAGCATAGCCTTCACAGATGACGATTTGGGAGAAGTCCAGATACCCCATAATGATGCTTTGGTCATAACCCTACGAGTTGGGGAGTATGACATCGAAAGGATCCTAGTGGATTCAGGAAGTTGTACAAAGGTGATGTACTACGACGCATTCAAGAAGCTGGGGCTGGCCCAGACAGAATTGGAGCAGTCCACAACACCCTTAATTGGGTTTGGTGCAGGGGCAGTTTGGCCGCTTGGAAAGGTAACACTGCCTGTTCGGGCAGGATCAGTTGTTTTGAGGACGGATTTTCTGGTCATAGACATCCCTTCTTCCTATAACGCGATTACAGGAAGAACCTGGTTACACAAAATGAGGGCAGTCTCCTCAACTTACCACCAGATGGTGAAATTCCCAGGATCCAATGGGATCGAAGCAATTAGGGGCAATCAGAAAGTGGCCCAACAATGTTTGATTTCCATCGTTAAGAAGGCCCCGAAGGCCCACCATGTTCATACACTGGAGGTGCCAGATCAACCGACTATCGAGGATGTCGGAAGATGCCCGGCCGATAAGGTAATCGAGGGCTTGAAAAAAATTCAGATCAACGAGGCTGATCCTGAAAGATATTTTTTGATTAGGGAATCACTACCAGCAGAGGAAAAGGCTGAGTCAATACAGTTTCTGAAGGAATATGTCGATGTGTTTGCATGGGTACCAGAAGAGATGCCCGGCGTGGATGCTAACATAATCTGCCACCATTTGAATGTTAACCCTCAACATAAGCCAGTTATTCAGAGAAAACGTAGGGTGGCCGTACAGCACGTGGATGCTGTTGTTGAAGAAGTTAATCGTTTGCTTGAGGCAAAAGCAATACGTGAGGTTTATTACCCTGAGTGGCTGTCCAACACCGTGGTCGTAAAGAAGAAGAATGTGAAGTGGCGTGTCTGTGTGGACTTCACAGACTTGAACAAGGCTTGCCCTAAAGATAGTTTTCCCCTCCCAAGGATAGACCAGTTGGTTGACTCAACAGCTGGCTACGAGCGAATGAGTTTTCTTGATGCGTATCGAGGATACCATCAAATTGCTATGTTTGGGCCCGATCAGGAGAAGACATCTTTCATCACCCCACGGGGCTTGTACTGCTATAGTGTCATGCCGTTTGGGCTAAGAAACGCAGGGGTGACATACCAGAGGCTTGCGACTATCATGTTCAGGGAACTGCTCGGGAAAACTATGGAGGTTTACATAGACGATATGGTGGTAAAAAGCCGAGACAAACAAGGGCATATTACAGACTTGAGAAAAGTCTTTGAGATTTTGAGAAAGTATAAGTTGAAACTCAACGCCTCGAAATGCGTGTTTGGGTTTGGTTCTGGGAAATTCCTAGGGCACTTGGTCACCATGAGGGGAATTGAGGCTAACCCAGATCAGATTGCAGCCTTGCAAAGGCTGCAAAGTCCCAAAACCACGAAGGAGGTTCAAAGGCTAACTGGGATGGCTGCAGCACTTAATAATTTATCAGCAGATCGAGTGATAAATGTAGGCCCTTTTTTCAGTTACTGAAAAAGAGGGAAGGGTTTGAATGGGGAGCAGAATGTGAGCAAGCTTTTCAGGACCTGAAGAAGTATCTGGCCGAGCCTCCTCTTCTGTCAACCCCACAGCCAGGTGAGTCCTTGATTTTGTACTTAGCTGTTTCTGAGCATGCTGTAAGTGCAGTCCTATTAAGGGATTTGGGAATCGAGCAAATCCCAATATATTATGTAAGCAAGACATTGCTAGACGCAGAAACGAGATATCTGCCTTTAGAGAAACTTGTCTTGGCGCTTAGGACAGCGACGAGGAAACTGCCACACTATTTCCAAAGCCATAGGGTTGTGGTGTACACCGAATTTCCACAGAAGTCCCTGCTACGAAAGGCAGATTTTTCAGGAAGAATCTCGACGTGATCCGTCGAGTTGAGTCAATACGATATTGATTATCAACCACGAACAGCAATCAAAGGCCAAGTGTTGGCTGATTTTGTGGCAGAGTTTTCTCCCACGGTAGCTCCCCTGCCTCCTACGAAAAAGGAACAGGAGAGTAAAACATTGTCCACGAGGGATAAAGTCTCAGCCGAACAGGATGATACGGAATGGAATTTATTCGTTGACGGATCAGCTTGTAACACTGGTTCGGGAATTGGTGTTGTTCTTTTTCCTCCCGGAGGAGTTATGATAGAACTGTCTGTCCGGCTGGGATTCGGCGCATCAAATAACGTGGCAGAGTACGAGGCACTCCTAGCTGGATTGAGAAGTGCGAAAACTCTGAAGGCGAAAAGAGTGAGGGTGCATTGTGATTCACAGCTTGTGGTGAATCAGCTGTCCGGTGAATATCAGGCCCGGAATGAGAAAATGGCGGCATATGTGGAAGCCGCCAAAGATTTACTTGATACCTTTGAGAGGGTCCACATTGAACAGATAAGTTCTGGACAGAATGCACATGCCGATTCACTGGCATGGCTGGCTGCAGCGGTCCCAACCGAACTCAAGCGAAGAGTTGCAGTTGAGTATCTGTCAGAACCGAGCATTGGGAAAAGCGTGGAGTTAGTTTTGGAAGTGAACCAAGGTCCAAGTTGGATGGACCCAATCATGGAATTTTTACGAGATGAAACACTCCCCACTGATAAAAAAGAGGCTCATAAGGTCAAAACCAAGTCTGCAAGGTTTTGGCTATCCCCAGAAGGAAAGCTTTACAGAAAGTCCTTCACAGGCCCATATTTGCTGTGCGTACTTCCCGAGATGGTGCAGAAATTTCTTCACGAAATACATGAAGGAACATGTGGAAGTCATGCTGGGGGCAGATCCATTGCCCACCGAGCAATTACTCAAGGCTACTGGTGGCCACATATGCAGGAGGATGCAAAGATATATGTTAAAATTTGTGAGAAGTGTCAGAAATTCTCACCAATGATTCGAACACCAGCCGAGGATCTGGTGCCTTTGACAAGTCCTTGGCCGTTTGCTCAATGGGGAATGGACATCGTGGGTCCATTGCACAAGGCAACTGGGAATCGAAAATTCCTTTTAGTTGCGACAGATTATTTTACCAAATGGATTGAAGCTGAACCATTGGCCAAAATCACCGAACCCATGATAGAGAGGTTCGTGTGGAAAAGTATTATTACTCGATTTGGGGTTCCCTATTCTTTAATCACAGATAATGGGTCCCAATTTCAAAAGAAGTTCAAGGCGTTTTGTGCCCAGTATGGAATTCGGAACTACTATTCAACTCCAGCGTACCCACAGAGTAACGGCCAGGCAGAAGCATCTAATAGAACCATTCTTGACGGGATCAAGAAGAGGTTGGATAAGGCCAAAGGGAAATGGCCCGATGAATTGGCCCTTGTTTTATGGGCACATAGGACGACACCGAGGAGGTCTACGGGAGAGACCCCCTATTCATTGGCATACGGTACAGAGGCAGTCATACCTCTGGAAGTGAAACTTCCAACCAATAGGACTGTGTTGGTTGAAAGCGGGGGCAATGACAGAGCCCTTGAAATTGAGCTTGATCTCGCCGAGGAGAGGAGAGAAAGGGCCCTAGTCCATTTGGCCGCTTATCAGGAACAACTAATGAAGAGCTATAATAAGCATGTTCACCCTCGAGAATTTGGTGTTGGGGACCTTGTACTACGAAAGGTGCTCGGCAACACCAAAGTGGCCAACGAAGGCAAGCTAGGGGCCAACTGGGAAGGCCCGTATCGGGTAACAGGGATTGCAGGCATTGGGGCCTACAGATTGGTTGATCTGGACGGCATCCCAATCCCGAGGCCATGGAATGTTCATAATCTGAGAAAATTCTTTGTTTAGAAGAATTTAGTTTGCACTACGTGATTGTGTGGGAATTACGAATAAAATTCCCTTGTTTTCTCTTATTCTACTTACGAATTACTCTGTTTTAGTTGCAAGGGGTACGAATAACGCCCCCTTGAGTTCAGTCTATGAATAAAGACATTCTTTTCCTCACAGTATATTCAGCTTTTTTAAAATATTGGTTTTTTAGATATGAAATATGGAATACTGATTTTCTTTTCCTTATTCATATTGGGGAGCATGGGATTGGCACGAACGCCATATACGAATATATCTATGCTTGATAGCTTAAGAACCGCGCACGAACAAACGCTAGAGTATGAGAAACTTGTAAATCAATGTACCCCAAGTATGAAAACACTTGGCATGCATACAGAACACACGCAGCTGTTCGGGTACGGGCACAATCATTCGAGTAAGTGATTGTGATAAAAGTATGGGATACTTTAAGTACGAGAAACTTATATTTAGGTATGGGATACCTCAAAGTACGAACATACTTAAGTAAAATCCAAGTACGAAATACTTGGGCGATAGGCATAACGAAATATGACCAAGTACGAGACACTTGCAAAAACGAAAAAGATTACGATATTCAAAACACGAGTCGTTTTAAAGCAGAAGTACGAGATACCCAAACCATGGCCACGAAGGGCCGAACAGATGCCAAGGTAAGAACCAAAGTTATGCCACGAAGGGCCAAGTACTTGTATAAAACAAACATGAAAAAGAAGAAAAGATGATCTGATGCCACGCAGGGCTGAGTCAAACTACGGTCGCACAGGACCTGCAAATTGTTTTACGGTTTACTCACCATATTCAGTCCAGTTCCTGGACCTCAGGAGCTTGTTGCTTGGCAACCCCTATCCCAATCTCCATTGGAACCCCATCACCACCAGCATCCTCTTCTTCAACTATGGGATCGTTGTTTGATCCCCGAGTAGGTGACTCCGCAGCAACGGCCCCCTGAACATCAGTAGGTGTATCTTCTTCAGCATCGGCAAACTCCTCGATCTATTGATCGATGTCATCTTCTGGGTTGCCTTCACGTTCTTCTACAACTTGAGTACGTTTGCTTGGCAGGTCATTGTCCTCCCATAAGGGGGAATCTTCAGCAACCCCAACTTTTGTTAAGTATGTCTCCCAACATGCTACCCAGATTTGGTCCTGGATAGCGGGCATTTGCTCAACATAGCTAGCAGTGGTGGCATCGAACCCTTTTTGGTATCCCTCCTCATAGGCTGCTTTCTTGGTGCTGTCGATTTCAGATAAGGCCTGGTTGAGGCTCTCCTCGGCTGTGTCCAGTTTGGTTTTAGTATTATCTGCTTCTAGTTTTGCCTTGCCTCTTTCTCTTTCTAGCCTCGCTACAGTCTGAAGTAGCCTAGTGTTATCCCTCATGAGCCTGTTGCGCTCAGCTTCAGTTTCTTGCACTCTTTGACCCAATGTCACCATTTTTTGGATAAACTGGAAATGTCCAGGTGTAAGAGGCAACGTTACGAATAAAACGAAAGAGAATGAAAGATGAAGTATTGGATAAACCTTACCTTTATCCCACTGACGAGACCAGTGGAGACAAGCCGATCAGAGGTAGATCCTGCTTCCTTCTGCATATCAACTGGGAGCAGCAGCCCTTGTGCAAGTGCAACTGCCGTCTTCGAGGAACCGGCGGTGTCCCCAACGTGCACGGGACGATCACCCCTAGTCAGTGTGGGAGCCCATGTCCGGGGAAGAACCTGGAGAGGGGATGATTGGGGTTGGTTGTTTTCCCCATCAGTAGGTATGGCAGAAGGGGAAAGGTCTTAAGTCCTGGGACGCCTGTCCCGATGAGCATCCGTAGCTTCAAGGGAGCTGTCCCGAGGGGATGAGGACGATCGTGTTGACTTCCCCCTCGTGCGACGAGATTGTGGTGGGGCAACACCAGTTGACGCCACCCTGTTGGCAGCACCACGATTCTGTGTGGACACAGTCAGAAGTGTGCTAAGGTCAAGAGGTTGACGAGCCATCGTACCTGGGTTCGTAGGAGATTGGGAGTATCCTGAAGACGATGATTGACTTGTGACACACAGGGGGATGGCTTGTTGAGAATGATGTTCGGCGATGTTTCGCCTTCGCTCCGATCTTCTGAGCACTACACGTGTCTGGGGAACGCCTTCGGGAACCTGAATTTCACTTGACTGCCCGGCAAGAGTAACTCCTGCCTGCAGTCTCGAACCTCACGGCTGGGGAGCAGTTGAGGTGGAAGCAACACTTGTGCTCGGATGGGCAAGTCTTCTATCAATGACTCCTCTATAGGCGGGATCGTATCCTAGCAGCACGTCAGCGTTACGACCCCGACCAGTCGTTCGGGTACCCGATTCGCCCGTGTACTTTAAGACCCTGTTTATTTCTTCTGTTCGGACGTAATTCGGTTCTCGACGGGGGCGTTTGTTTGCATTCTCCGCTGAAACAAAGAAAGCATAAATATGAATTGAAAGCATCAAAAGACTAAAGAAAAATACAGTAAACGAGAATTACGAAAGAAAATTAGGAGCATACGTGGGTAACCCCATATGTGGGGGCAATGCAAGCCCACCACTTGGCCGTCTTCCCCTATTGGCTCGAAGGCTCCAGTCACGTAGAGGAAGTCGATCTCATGGTCGCGAGCGGAATCTGGCAGGTTTAGCACGAGACGCTTGTCTGCCCTCCTAACTTTGAAGTAAAACGTGTTGTACTCAGGGTTTAATACTATGCTGTACCACCATTGGATGTCCCAGATTCCAAGTTGGGTCCCCAGAATCCTATTTAGAGCTATGACCCCCATTACCAACCTAAAAACGTTGGTTGAAACTTGCATGGGGGTGAGGCGGTACCAGTTCAGAATCTGGCGAAGTAATGGATGAAGGGGAAAACGGACTCCGCCCTCAACGATTGCTACGATGGGAATGCACATCCTGTCCCATGAGCCACCATCCCTGTCCGCCCCCAGTGGGGCGAGTTCGAGCCCCACATTGTCAGGGATAGCGTACTCTGCCCTAAAAGCCGCCATGGCTGCAGGGTTCTCACAAAGTTTTCTAAACTTACTGGGTTTGGGAATAATTTCGTTCCCATCCGCCATGACTATTCTAAAAAGCTTTACGAGTTCTTAGAAACAAAACCCTAACGGTAAGACGAAAAACCTCAGAAACCAAATGAGGAAAAGGGATAGTGAGATTCTTACGAAACTATTGCAGCGGTTGCTCGAGATGCAATCGAATTACAGGCGGCGGCGATGGCGGTTGCACCTCTTTTCTGATTTTCGTGCAAACAGGAAGAGGGTCTGAGTTTTGGTAACAAACTCCAAAACCCCCTTTTTGAGAATCTAAAAAGAAGCTAACGGAGACGAAACGTCTCCCCTCACGCCGTTTTGTCAAAAGGTAACGGAAAGAGGCTGTCGTTCTGACGCCGTTCTATAAAACGTCAGTTCGAAATTAATGACTGATATATGAAACATGCCACGTGGAGCCATTACCCCAAAAAGAAGCATAATGAGTAAGCCGCCAAAAACATCCAAGGATTCAGGTTTTAAATTTACGTGAGATTCGAGGGGCTCGGCTCAAAATTCAATAATCAAGCTTCACTTGTGACTCCCGAACAGTGGTCACAGGCGAAGCTAGGGAGCAATTGTAGGGAGGTATTCCCGAACAGATACATTTAGTAGCCGAGCACGTGATGCACGGAGGCACGTGGTAGGCGTGACAAGCTTATCACCGGGCATTGGGATGAACAGGCGATATGGATCAGTGATAAGAGGAGTCATTGGACCAGCTGTCTGTTCAGCTAATAAAGACAAAAGACATGTGAAGTAATTTGTCTAAATGTAACGATGTGGACCAGATGTACATATGAGGTCATTGGTCCATATAGACTGTTCGGCAACAGGGTAACCGAACAGGGAAGGAGTTGCCCTAAATCATAGCGCGGCAAGAATGCTTCGGAAGGCTCCAGAATGGTAATATTTCGTAAAGGAATGGGATCCCGAGTATATAAGATCAATGCAAGAGACCCAACGTGAGTGGGGTATTCGGATGATAAGGGGAAAGAGTCCCAGAGGGACTGAGAGTCCCAAAAGGAATAAGCTACTATACATAAGGGAACGAGAATCCATGATGTACTAGGTTTCCTATACGAGATAGGAATCCTAAAGCAACAGGGATGCTTGGGCAGTAAGCGTCCGTGAACCTATAAATACAAGGTAAACCTGGAGGTAAAAGGTACGCAATACCTGGCATTCATATTTCTCTCCTACAGATAATTAGGGTTTATCGACCAGTACATGATACTAACTTAGGCATTGGAGGGCCTTTGCTGCGAGAAGCAAATGTGCGCTCACCCCTAGTCTGTTTTGCAGATTAGGGTTCAGACGACGATCTAGGGTTCCGGTGTGGAGGCACGTGAAGCTGTTGCAGTTTAGTGTTGTCTAGAACACCTCCTGTTTTCATCCCCCTACAAAATCAATTTTGAAAGATTCTCCCGGAGTATTTCAAAAGCACATCATTTTACCTACATGATTCATATTCAAACCACTCAGTCCTCAAGGGACACAAAACAATTTCACGAATCCATGACTCTAGCGAGTTTACTGCTTCAGGGTGAATTGACTACTTTGAGTTGGATTGCAGTTGTGCCCCTTTGCCTCATACCACTTCTCCTTGTTAATACTTTCCACATTGGTTATGCCCCTAATATCTAAGACCTTGTTGCTTAGTCACATTCTTCAATCCGAGAGGACTTTATTATGGACCATATTGTAGGCTAGGGTGTTGGCTTAAGAAAGAAAGAGATATAACAGCTCAAACCTACTTTCTACTCATGCGGGTTCAAATGCTAGCAGCCATCTAATCACTTTATTTTGTATGAAAGAGATGTTTCTTCAAAATGCCACTTGTTTTTGGATCGGAAGAGATGTCTTCTTCAAAATGTTTCCTTGTTTTTAGAAGGGATGATTTTTTTTTCTTCCTCTTTTCTTTTCAAAATACCACTCATATGACGGGGGGCTCATTTTCCATCTCTCATTGCATTTTTATCTATCCCAGTGTGGGGGATAGCTGCCTAGCGAGCTTTTTTTCAAAGAAATTTTCCAGAGGCTCAACATGGCTAGCAAGGGAGTAGTGTTTTAGATAGAGAAATGAATGTCTTTCTTCATTTTGAATTACATCATAGAGCAACTAGAATCCTAACCAAGAGATTAAGAAGCTTTGATGTTTAACCAAGTGGTTCTTCAAATTCGAGGAGAAGTCTTGAGACTCAAAGTGGGTGCATGGAGACATGGCTAAATTTTTTCCCCTTTTTTATGCTCTAAGTTTTGCCTAGACCGCCCTTGCGGGTTTTCAATCTAGCGAGCTCATTTTTTTTCCTTTATATCTTCAACAGCATGTTCCTCTTATGAGCGGCTCCATGAGAGTACATAAATGTTTTCAACTCCCCCTTAACTCAACATAAATGACAAGGGTCATAACTCATTTGGTGATTTTGACAACTCAAGTGGTCATGATGTGTTTCAAGCGATATCATGAGATTACTTTGAAAACCTTGAGGATTGTTTTCAACACTTAATGTTATCATGAGTATTTCATGGCAGCAAGTAAGCACGAGAGAAAACATTTTCAAAAATATGGCCAACCCTAAGGTGCCTATGTATCTAAAAAGAATCAGGCCATTCGTAGTTCATGTTTAAGGAGATTCACATTCTGAAAGAGATTTACATTTCATGCTGAGTGCAAAAAGTTGGTCAAAAACCACGATGAACAAAATGACTTTAATTTTAAGAGACAATAAACTCAAGACTCAAATTCCTAAACGAAAATAAACTCAACACTCATATTATAAAAAGAAGCTAAAAAAAACATTGACTCAATAGTCAGACTAAGACATGACAGACTTAGCTGTTGCCGCTCAAACGTTTAACTTGGCCAGATCAGAACACCCCTTGATCAATGAGTTGTTGGATATCACGTTGCAATTGGATGCAATGATCAGTTTCATGCCCAGAAACCTAATGGTAGGCACAGTGCTTCGAAGGATCATAGTTTGGGCCAAATGGTGGGTGGGGCGACTGAGTTTCTAAAGATATGAGGAGTCCTTGATCGATCAGAGTAGCTAGGGCTTGAGATGGAGATGAGTTAAGATTTCGGAGGTGGCGGAGTGCATGACATTTGGGATTTCTAGAAGTGGGGTTCTGGTGAGCAGGGGTGTGTTGGGATGGATTGACATTGGTGGCAACGGTATGATTGGGAAGGCTTCTTTTTGGTTGGCTGATTTTTTCCTTGACTTGTTCCATATGTTGAGGCTGCAGGTTTATCATTGTTCTTCGTTGCCTTTCCTTGGCAAAATGAATTTCTGCTTGAACTGCTTTCTCCGTCCATCTAGCAGAGGGAGGTGGAGGTGGAGCTTGTGGAGGACTTCCTTGCAAATTGTGAACAATGGTGGCTAGAGTAGCTACTGATTCAGCCAATATACTAACTTTAGCAGCTAGAGCTTCAATCTTCTTGTCAGTTGTGGGCATGAGGGCCCTTTAAAAAGGATTCCGTTCCTTTCTAAATGCTGGTTCGATGGAGCGCTTTAAGCTGGATGACAAGCGCTCGCAAAATACAGAGTCGCCATTCGGGTTTGAAGGTCCGACACCCAAGGAACCGTATTTCGAAGCACTTGCCGCGCTTGTTTGGTTTGAAAAAGTTAAGGAACCAGTCCGTCATAACCATATCTGGGTTCGGGAGCCAGGTTACGAGAGGGGAAGGGTTTTATGGCACCCCTCTCGCCCAATCCGGAGATCGGTCTCTACTTAGGCATTTGCGAAAAACGTTTGATTGCGATTATATTTGATTAATCAATTTTTAGCCATTTAGGGCGGGGGAACAGTTAATCGGGATTAAAACTGTAACATGTTTGCAGGATGTGATAGATAGCATGGATGAACAGTTAGTATAGGATGAGAACAGACTGCTGTGGGAGTTCAAACAAACTGAGAAGCCCTTGTTTTGGAGTGACGTACGCAGGAAGAAACCAGTATGCACTGAACAAGTCACTGCATGTTGTTTACTCCTGCGCGTGCAACTCTAAAACATGCGCGTGCCGGCGAGTTCAAACCCACAGCTCTTATTCTCAAACCCTCTGGGCTCTGGAAGGACCAGTGCACACCCAAGACAAACCACGCAGTTCATATAGCAGCATAATATACAGTTTAAAAGCTGAAAAGCCCTACAAATTAATAATACACCCTATAAACAGTGTGGGGACAAAATAATGGCCTAAGGCCGAGCTACCCGTGCAAGGCCATTCACTGGTCAGAGGCAGACTTCCGAACATCAAGCCGAACGACCCGCTCCCTTCTGTGGTACAAGCCAGTCATCTTCTTCAGGCTACTCCCAATCTCCAACCAACCCAGGTACGATGGCTCGTCAACCTCTTGACCTTAGCACACTTCTGACAGAGTCGTGGTGCCGCCAGCAGGGCGGCATCAACTGGTGTTGCCCCACCACAATCTCGTCGCACGAGGGGGAGGTCAACACGATCGTCCTCATCCCCTCGGGACAGCTCCTTTGAAGCTACGGATGCTCATCGGGACAGGCGTCCCAGGACTGAAGACCCTTCCGCTTCCGCCATACCTACTGATGGGGAAAACAACCAACCCCAATCATCCCCTCTCCAGGTTCTTCCCCAGACATGGGCTCCCTCACTGATTAAGGGTGATTGTCCCGTGCACGTTGGGGACACCGCCAGTTCCTCGGAGACGGCGGTTGCACTTGCACAAGGGCTGTTGCTCCCAGTTGATATGCAGAAGGAAGCAGGATCTACTTCTGATCGGCTTGTCTCCACTGGTCTCGTCAGTGGGATAAAGGTAAAGTTTATCCAATACTTCATCTTTCATTCTCTTTCGTTTTATTCGTAACGTTGCCTCTTACACCTGGATATTTCCAGTTTATCCAAAAAATGGTGACATTGGGTCAAAGAGTGCAAGAAACTGAAGCTGAGCGCAACAGGCTCATGAGGGATAACACTAGGCTACTTCAGACTGTAGCGAGGCTGGAAAGAGAAAGAGACAAGGCAAAACTAGAAGCAGATAATACTAACGCCAAACTGGACACAGCCGAGGAGAGCCTCAACCAGGCCATATCTGAAATCGACAGCACCAAGAAAGCAGCCTATGAGGAGGGGTACCAAAAAGGGTTCAATGCCACCACTGCTAGCTATGTTGAGCAAATGCCCGTTATCCAGGACCAAATCTGGGTAGCATGTTGGGAGACATGCTTAACAAAAGTTGGGGTTGCTGAAGATTCCCCCTTATGGGAGGACAATGACCTGCCAAGCAAACGTGCTCAAGCTGTAGAAGAACGTCAAGGCAACCCAGAAGATGACATCGATCAACAGATCGAAGATTTTGTCGATGCGGAAGAAGATACACTTACTGACGTTCTGGGGGCTGTTGCCGCGGAGTCACCTGCTCGGGAATCGACCAACGATCCCATCATTGTGGAAGGAGACACTGGTGGTGGTATGCCAAGAGAGCCAAACACTGAGACGATAAACCAGCCTGCTCCTGAGGCCCAAGAATTGGACTAAGTGTGAGTTTTATTCCCCACCTTTGGAACAGTTTGTAGGTCCTGCGTGACCGTGGTTTTGCTAGCCCTGCGTGGCATTAAACATCTGATTTTGCTCGGCCCTTTCTTGGCCACAGATTTATTGCTTATGCTTTCTAAATACTCGTTACTGGTATTTCGTTCCACAAATGTTTACATCCAGTAGCTAACATATGCTTTTACCTATAAGTGTCTCGTACTTAATGTATGCATATTTGATAGTATCTCATGCCTAAACTCAGTAGCTGACATACGCTTGTTGCGTTTTCAAGGTAAACCAAGTGTTTCATAAATCTTACTTACTTGATTTTGTTTTATGGGCACATCTCATCATGTCTGTTACCCAAGTACTTCGTCCTTGGATTTTAATAAGTGTATTCGTACTTAGGGCTTTAAACATATCTCATTATGTTTGTTGTTTCAAGTGATATTCGTACTTTTTACCACAATCGTTTACTCAAATGATTGTATCCGAACAGACTGCATGCATTCGTATGCAATTTTTGAGTTTACTCATACTCATAAGTCTCACACACTTAGTTTTGTTTTAAGACATACTTCATTATGTGTGTTGCCCAAGTATTTCGTACTTATTGTGCAAGCTGTTCCAGTTTCTCGTACTTTAAGTATCTCATACTTTCAAATATCTCATGTTTGGCATTCGAGCCAATCCCTTGCTCCCCAATATGAAAAAAGGAAAATAAAGCACATCTCCAAATTTCATATTCCATATTTCTACAACGAAAATTGGATATACGTGGAAAAGAAAAAACTTTATTCATAAACTTGAACGCAGGGGGGCATTATTCGTACCCCTTGCAACTAAAAACAGAATAAAACCAGACAAGGAAATTATACTCGTAACTCCCAAACAATCACATAGTCAATTAAAACTCAAGGTGGCATTATTCGTACCCCTTGTAACTAAAAAATAATGAAAAACAAAGGAGTTTTGTTTGTAGCTCCCACACAATCACGTAGTGCAATCTAAAATAAAACTCGATTCTTCTAAACAAAGAATTTTCTCAGATTATGGACATTCCATGGCCTCGGGATTGGATTGCCGTCCAGATCAGCCAATCTGTAGGCCCTATGCCCACAATCTCAGTTACTCGATACGGGCCTTCCCAGTTGGCCCCTAGCTTGCCTTCGTTGGCCACCTTGGTGTTGCCGAGCACCTTTCGTAGTACAAGGTCCCCAACACCAAACTCTCGAGGGTGTACATGCTTGTTATAGCTTTTCATCAACTGTTTTGGTAAGAAGCTAGATGCATCAGGGCCCCTTCTCTCCTCTCCTCGGCGAGATCAAGCTCGATTTGTCATTGCCCCCACTTTCGACTAACGCAGTCCCTGTTGGTTGGAAGGCCCACTTCCAAAGGTATGACTGCCTCTGTGCCATATGCCAACGAATAGGGGGTCTCTCCCGTAGACCTCCTAGGTGTTGTCCTATGTGCCCATAAAACAAGAGACAATTCATCGGGCCATTTCCCATTGGCCTTATCCAACCTCTTCTTGATCCCGTCAAGAATGGTTTTGTTAGATGCTTTTACCTGCCCATTACTCTAAGGGTAGGCTGGAGTTGAATAATAGTTCCGAATTCCATATTGGGCACAAAACGCCTTGAACTTCTTCTGAAATTGGGACCCATTATCTGTGATCAAAGAATAGGGAACCCCAAATCGAGTAATAATATACTCTTCCACACGAACCTTTCTATCATGGGTTCGGTGATTTTGGCCAGTGGTTCTGCTTCTATCCACTTGGTAAAATAGTCTGTCGTTGCAACTAACAGGAATTTTCGGTTCCCAGTTGCTTTGTGGAGGGGACCCACGATGTCCATTCCCCACTGGGCAAACGGCCAAGGGCTTGTCAAAGGTACCAGGTCTTCGGCTGGTGTTCGAATCATTGGTGAGAACTTCTGACATTTCTCACAAATTTTAACATATACCTTGGCATCTTCCTGCATATGTGGCCACCAATAGCCTTGGGTAATTGCTCGGTGGGCAATGGACCTGCCCCCAGCATGACTTCCACACGTTCCCTTCATGTGGATTTCGTGAAGAAATTTCTGCACCATCTCGGGGTACGCACACAAAGCAAATATGGTCCCTGTGAAGGACTTTCTGTAAAGCTTTCCTTCTGGGGACAGCCAAAACCTTGCAGACTTGGTTTTGACCTTATGAGCTTCCTTTTTATCAATTGGGAGTATTTCATCTCGTAAAAATTCCACGATTGGGTCCATCCAACTTGGACCTTGGTTCACTTCCAAAACTAATTTCCACGCTTGTCCCAATGCTCGGCTCTGTCAGATACTCAACTGCCACTCTTCGCTTGAGTTCGGTTGGGACCGCTGCAGCCAGCCATGCCAGTGAATCGGCATGTGCGTTTTGTCCAGAACTTATCTGTTCAATATGTGAACCCTATCGAAGGTATCAAGTAGATCTTTGGCTGCTTCCACATGTATGCTGCCATCTTTTCATTCCGGGCCTGACATTCGCCGGACAGTTGGTTAACTACGAGCTGTGAATCACAATGCACCCTTGACTCATTTTGCCTTTAAGAGTTTTTACACTTCTCAATCCAGCTAAGAGTGCCTCGTACTCTGCCACGTTATTTGATGCACTGAATCCTAGCCGAACAGACAGCTCGATCATTACACCTCCTGGAGGAAATATTACAACACCCCAATTCCCGAACCAATATTGCATGCTGATCCGTCAACGAATAATTTCCATTCCGTATCGTCCTGTTCGGCTAAGACAGCTGATTCTTCATGGGTGCTGGCTCGTGGACAACGATTTACTTGCTCCTTTGTTCCTTTCTCGTAGGAGGCAGGGGTGCTACCGTAGGGGAAAACTCCGCCACAAAATCTGCCAATACTTGGCCTTTAATTGCCATACGTGGCTGATAATCAATGTCATACCGGCTTAACTCAACAGACCATGTTGAGATTCTTCCTGAAAAATTTGCTTTTCATAGCAGTGATTTCAACGGGAACTCAGTGTAAACTACAACCTTGTGGCTTTGAAAGTAGTGTGGCAACTTCCTCGTGGCCGTTCTAAGCGCCAAGACAAGTTTTTCTAGGGGCAAATATCTCGTCTCAGCATCCAGTAGTGTCTTGCTAACATAATAAATTGGGATTTGCTCGACTCCCAAATCCCTTAACAGGACTGCACTAACAGCATGTTCAGAAACAGCTAAGTACAAAACTAAAGACTCACCTTGCGGTGGAGTTGACAAAAGAGGAGGCTCAGCCAGGTACTTCTTCAGGTCCTGGAAGGCCTGTTCACACTCTGCTCCCCATTCGAATCCCTCCCTCTTTTTCAATAACTGAAAAAAGGGTCTGCACTTGTCACTTGACCTGCTTATGAACCTGTTCAGTGCCGCAGCCATTCCAGTCAATCGTTGGACTTCTTTCGTAGTCTTGGGACTTTGCAGCTTCTGTAGGGCTGTAATCTGGTCTGGGTTGGCCTCAATCCCCCTCATAGTTACTAAATGGCCTAGGAACTTCCCAGAACCAACTCCAAACGCACATTTCGAGGCGTTGAGTTTTAATTTGTACTTTCTCAAGATCTCAAAGACTTCTCTTTCAAAGTCTGTAATATGCCCTCGTTTATCTCGGCTTTTACCACCATATCATCTATGTAAACCTCCATAGACTTTTCCCGAGCAGCTTCCCTGAACATGATAGTCGCAAGCCTTTGGTATGTTGCCCCTGCGTTTCCTCAGCCCAAACGGCATGACGCACTATAGCAGTACATAACCCTCGTGGGGTGTAATAAAAGATGTCTTCTCCTGATCGGGCCCAAACATAGCAATTTGATGGTATCCTCGATATGCGCATCAAGAAACTCATTCGCTCATAGCCAGCTGTTGCGTCAACCAACTGGTCTATCCTTGGGAGGGGAAAACTGTCCTTATGGCAGGCCTTGTTGAAGTCTGTGAAATCCACACAGACACGCCACTTCCCATTTCTTTTTCTTTACGACCACGGTGTTGGATAGCCACTCAGGATAGTAAACCTCACGTATTGCCCTTTTGCCTCAAGCAAACGATTAACTTCTTCAATATTACAGCATCCACGTGCTGTACGGCCGCCCTACGTTTTCTCTGAACAACTGGCTTATGCTGAGGGTCAACATTTAAATGGTGGCAGATTATCACAGCATCTACGCCGGGCATCTCTTCTGGTACCCATGCAAACACGTCGACATATGTTCCTTCAGGAACTGTATTGACTCAGCCTTTCTTCTGCTGGTAGTGACTCCCCAATCAAAAAATATCTTTCAGGATCATTCTCGTTGATCTGAATTTTCTCCAGGCCTTCGACCACCTTTTCCGCCGGATCTCCTCCCAACATCTTCGATAGTCGGTTGATCTGGCACTTCCAGTGTATGAACATGGTGGGCCTTTGGAGCTTTCTTGACGATGGAAATCAGACACTATTATTGGCTACTTTCTGATTGCCCCTAATTACTTCGATCCCATTGGATCCTGGGAATTTCATCATCTGGTGGTAAGTTGAGGAAACAGCCCTCATCTTGTGTAACCAGGTCCTGCCTATAATCGCGTTATAGGAAGAAGGAACGTCTACGACAAGAAAATCTGTCTTCAAATACAACTGTTCCTGCCCGAACAGGGAGGGTTACTTTTCCGAGGGGCCAAACTGCTCCCGCACCAAACCCAATCAGGGGTGTTGTGGATTGCCCCAAGTCTATTTGGGCCAGCCCCAGTTTCTTGAATGCATCGTAGTACATCGCCTCTGTACAGCTTCCTGAATCCACCAGAATCCTTTCGATGTCATATTCCCCAACTCGTAGGGTTATGACCAAAGCATCATTGTGGGGTACTTGGACTTCTCCCAAATCATCATCCGTGAATGCTATGCTTTCATTGCATACACCACTCTCTCGACCTCTCTTATTTCCCAACCGCATCACATGCTGGTCGTGCTTAACCTGCCTTTGCAGTAGCCTCACCTCATTTCTCGTATAAGGTGCGGCTAACCCATGTATCATATGGATTACCCCCTTAGGATTCTGCTCGTAATCCAGTTCCATGGCCTTCCCTTTTTCCTTGGGATCTTCCTGGACAAACTCCTTGAGATAGCCCCGAGAGACCAAATCATCAAGGTGTTTCTTGTACATCTCGCAATCTTCAGTCATGTGGCCCCAATCCTTGTGGTAGCTACAGTGCTGATTCGTAGCACGTTTAGCGTCTTTATCTCCGCCAAGACTCGGGGGCCACTTGAAGTACGACTGATTCTTTATTCGATAAAGAATCCTGTAGATTGGCTCCTTCCAAACAGTAATGATAGAAAAGAAGGATTTGGGATCAGGGGCTTGCTTTTCCTTGTACGGATCCTTCTTAGCCTGTCCGTAGTCCTTACGCTCTTTGTACGTTTTGGGCTCAGGTTTATCCACCTTCTTGGCGGGCGTCTTAGGCTGTTCAGCGGCAATCCTGCCATCCTCGCGGAGTATGTCATCCTCCATTCTGGCGTGCTGCTCTATTTGTTCCATCAGTTTGGCCAACGTAGCCATCAGATGTTTATTCAATGAGCGGCGCAGCTCTCCCCGAACAGGCAAACCAGTTTTAAAGTTTGCTATGGCGTATTCCTCACTGCAACTCTCAATCTCGTTGAAAGTTTCCCAGTACTTCTTTGCGTAATCTCTGATCGGCTCGCTTTCCGCCTGTTTCATGGTGGATAGACTCTCAAACGTCTTTGGGGCCTTTCTGCTTGTCAAGAACCGAGCAGTGAATTCCTCGGCCAACTGCCTCCATCCTCTTATGGATCGTGGTGCCAATTTATGAAACCAAGATAAGGCCACCTTGCCTAGACTTGATGGGAACATTTTGCACAGAATGGCATCATCACCATCGTGCATGAACATGGCCTGCTAGTATGCTGTATGTGAGCCACGGGGTCCGTGTTTGTTTCGTAAAGCACGAACGCTCCGTGCTTCACTCTGCTCGGCAACCTTGCCTCCTGCAGCCTTCTTGAAAAAGGGGAGGCTGCGATATTACTCAGGCTTTACGTGCCGCTTCTCGTGCGGACACTGTCCCTTCCTCATTTTCCTTCGTTTTGTGAGCCGTAGCTTTAGCCCAGTCAGCATCAAGTCTCTCGTACCTGTCACGGTGATGCTTCCTTGCTTCTTCCCGGGTGAGGAACTCCGTTCTCTGCTCCTTCTTCTTCGTGAAGAAGCCCTTCGCCTTTCTAGTGTTCGGTCTTTATCCTGCTCCTCCTCCTTCGTGGGGAAGCTTCATATCGCCTCGTAGTAGGACTATTGCTCCTGCTCTTCTTCCTTGTGAATGAGGCTCTTTATAGACAACAGAGCCCTCCTATCTTTCTCAGAATTCCTTCGTGAGAGTCGGAGTCTTCCGGGGGATCTCGTACCGCTGCAGCTTCCGATCGTACTCCGTTTTTAATCAAACGAGGTACTCCTCATTCCCCTTTTTTTGTCGAGGAATCTCGCTATGAGGACACTTCTCGAACGTGACAACGATGCCTAAGGACAACCACTGAGCCCCAGTACTTTACTGTCTTTTGCTTCTGAGATACGCATCCCGATAGAGAGACATTGGGCGGGCTGGCGTGCCCAGTTGACATGTAGTAACAACAGTTGGCTTGCGTGCCCCTTCCTTTGATGCTTGGGCGGATAAGCCCCAGAGAGATGCTTTGCTTGGCCTTGGGCTGACGGGCCTTTTGCCGTTGACGAGATTCCACTGCTTGCGGGTTATAAATACAAGGGTAGCAATGTAAAAATTGCATTTTCCAGTTTACTAATGTGTAAACCATCCGCTAACATCTAATTTACATTGACAAGTGAACTGAGTCGACACACAGACATGCGCACATGCACAAACTCACCTAGCTCGAACGAAAAGGGGGAAAGAGTCCTAGGGAACAATGCGAACCCTTAGACACATGGAATATAATGAAATTTTGGGCATTAACGTGCCAAAACTCACAATAGTCCTTTAGACAGGTGAAACTGATACTTGCAAAAGGTGTAAAAGGTTTAAAGACCTTCATGAACAAATAAAACTGAGAAAAGCATCTCGACATGACAATGGATTGAAATCTAGAAAAATGCCACAAAAACGGACATAAGACGCAGATAAAGACAAATATAGGCCCGGACTGAAACCGACACCCCCATGCAGTCACATTAGGTCTGCAAGGTATGACAAAACTTGGTAAAAGCCCCTTGGATGACATTCAAAAGCAGTAGCTTACTACTATCGATTGCTGCTCGAATTGAATATGCGCGTGACTACAAATTCGCTGTAGTTGCTTACACTAGACTTTGCTGAACTTAGGATAAACTGTGAGCCATTAGGCCTCGCCAGCATTTCGTTCTGTTTTTTTTTATGCTTAAATTCTTTTAAGGCTTTATACTCAACTTTGAAATTGAAGGAGTAGTTTGCAATAAACTTGAAAGATGAAAGGTTTTCCCCCTTCAGACTCCTCCCATGCAGCTTAATTTTCGATCCTCTTCGAACTTTGATGCGCACCAAATGTCAACCATGGATCCAATTGATATATTGTGACCGAGTCTCAATGAGAAACTACCTACGTATCCCAAGCTAGGGAATCAGGTCAAAACGTAGTTCAGGCTAAGGTTCACTTGAGTATGTTACCTCACCTTTTACGCTTTAATTTTTGCCTAGAACCGCCCATTCGGGTTTTCGGTCTAGCGAGCTTTCAAGTATTGCCTTTTACTTTTGCCTAGACCTCCTTCATAGGTTTTTAGTCTAGTAGGCTGCTATAACTTTTGCTTGGAACTACCCACCCTTGGGGTTTTCAGCCCAACGAGCTTCTCTTAGGGAAAAGGCTTTTGAATTGATCCATGCTGACCAAGGTATTTGAATTTATTGCCGTCGAGGTCAATGAAATGGCTGCACCCCCAGATGAAATGGATGCAAGGTCCAAAGTGCTTCTGTTGACATGCCTTACTCTAGGCCACTTTTGAACTTTCAAATTTGTGCTTGGCGGAACGCTGTTCCTGCAAATTTGAGGATGGTATGAGGCGGTGGACCTTCTGAGCTTCTGCTTTTGGGCTTGACTTTCGGTAGCAAAGGGATTCGATGTTTCTTTATCTCAAGATCAATACCAGGCGTGTCTTTGTGAGATCATGCCAAGTCGTTGATGAACTTTTTGAGCCCGTCTGACCGGGCACAATACTCCTCTGCGGACAGTGTTGAACCAATTTGAACCATTCAGAGGTCTACTTCATCTTTCAAGTTTATTTGAAAACTACTATTTCAATTAATAGGCTGAGCACGCCTTTTGTCTTCCCTTTCGGCGAGGGAACACATTTCCTTGGGGATGATCCCATCGAAATCTATCCCTTCGTCGTCAGGGTTGACACAGTTTATTCAAAAGCCTGTAAAGTACTAGGAAGCAAGATAATGCATTCAAAATAAAAGCCCCTCGGGGTTGCCAAGTACAGCAAACTCAAGACTTGAAACAAAAGCTACGACGTGGAGGGCCAAGAGGCACAACCTCCGACTCAGAGCTAGACTTAGACAAATGCAAAAGTCTTTATGTCAGATTCAGACTCAAAAGTGTCAAATGCAAACTAGACGCGGTTTGAAAATGCAATATTTAAAAAGCTACCCATAGCTTCCACAAAAAGAGGTAGGATCCAGCGGGTGTCAGGCCCAAGCAACAGCACTTCGGCTTCCTCAGCTTCTTCGACCAAACCTACTCGGTGCTCCCATGAACAATGGACCTCAGCCGGTCAGTCTTCTCCTTTGTAAGCTCCTCATTACTGTCAATCCAGGTGTCGGCAGTGAAGACCTCAATTGCTCAACCTATAGCCATCATATTAACCTCCGGTTCAGACGGGATGCATACGATGGGTTTGGGTTGATTTGCTGGGACGATGTAGTGGCTAGGGTTGAATATGGTAGAGTTGGAGTTGATTTGAGTGGAAATGATAGATATCTAACCAACCAGAGGGTCAGAGTAGTGTTGAGGCAAGGAGTTGGAAATGACGTTGGGTTTTGGTGGAGCTTGAACCGTGCCATTGTCAATGAGATCTTGAATATCATGTCAAAGACGATAGCATGAGTCAGTAGGATGACCAAGCATTTGGTGGAAGGCATAGAAGAGGTGAGGCTTGTAACCAGAAGGTAGGACTTTTTGCAGAGAAGTTGGGGTCAAAGGTTTGAGATGCCCAGACTTGACGAGTTTTTCCATCACTGCGGACAGAGGTGCCTCAAAGACAGAGAAACTCCGAGGTTGGGTTCGGGACCGGTAGCTTTAGGCGTGTTGAACCTGATTGACATCGGCTGTATGGTTGGGGGAAGCAGCAGCGTTGTCCCCATTCGTAGTTGAATTGGCGTAATTGCTGCTACCAAACAGTGTGCTACTGTTTCCAGAGTAAGCCCTCGGCTTAGCTTTTTGTGAGGAAAACTGTCCCCTAGGTAAAATTCCACTCTGTAGTGCATCCTCAATGACCAGGCCAGAGTCGAAGAAGGTTTCAAAGTTAGCAGACGCTTGAACAAGAACCAGGTGCCTGGCATAATCTGGCTGGAGATTGCGGGAGATGATGCAGAGTTGATCCCTCTCGCTCGGGCGATCAGTCATCAATGCAGCTTTGGCTCTCCACCTCTTAACAAAATCCGCAAAGGACTCATTTGCTTCCATTTTGGTGGATTCTAACTCACGAGTAGTCATCTTAAGCAGAGAGTTGTAATTGTACTGTGCAACAAAGGCAGCCCCAATATCTTCCCAAGTTCTTCTTTTGGAGATGTCGAGGGACATAAACCAATGGAAGGCAGGCCCAGAGAGAGTTTGAGGGAAAAGCTGAGACATGGCCTCACTTTCCACACCCAACAACTTCATAGCAGCATGATAGCCAAAGAGATGAGTCTTGGGATCACTGCTCCCGTCGAACTTAACCAAGTCAGGCATCTTGAATTTGTCAGGAAGCCTAGCATTAGGGTACAAGCAGAGACGATCCAGATCAATTCCTCCTGCGCTGATCTTCTCGGATTTTGAAATAGCTTCTTCTAGCTTAGCCATCTTGGCCATAAGTGCTGCTATGTCAGGGTTTTGAACAGGCCTAACAACAGCGGGGTTTGGACTTGGAGCAGGCACACGAGCCTTTCTAGGGTTGGGCTGAACAATGAGACGCCCTAAATGGTTTGGATCCTCGACAAAGACAGGTTCTGCATGAACATCCTCATCGTCCTCGCCTTCCTCTTCGACTGCTGATGGAAGACGAGTGTTGATAAGGTCATTCAAACGGGAGATGGAGGCATCAGTATGAGTGGCTCTCTGTTGCATAGCAGTGATACTGTTCTGGAGGTTCATGAGCATGGTTTCCAGAGTGAGCGGTTGATCTGCCATCATAAGTTTTTCAACTGAGCTTGATGAAGAAGCTGAAGATAGGGAAGCCGGCGGCGTGGCTTTTTGCAATATCGATGGCGAACCCGACTGTAGGGCGGCTAATAGTGAACCTAGAGAAGCCTCCGTTGTAACTGACTGGGGTCCTAGCCTGACAAGCCTTTGAAACGGATTCTGAAGATGTTCCCGAATAGGTTTGGCTCTTCTTTTCGGTACTCTCTTGTTCGGTGCAATGGTTCCAAACTAGACAGTAAAGTAATTGAAAGCTCAGTGATGTTCCTGCAGCAATTAGAATGCAATGTACATGTTGACATCGTCGGTGTCCTCCTAGACTCTATAACTACAGACAAGTCTGTCTCATGATGTTTGGACACTGCTAAAATCCTCGGATTTCTTTTCGAGGGTGTGTCCTTTGAATAGATCGACTGACACTAAGAGATATCAAAACAGTCTAAACCTTTGACTATTCCATTCTCGAAGTTTCAACTTTGAACTTGGAACAAATTGGTATAGATGACATGACACCTTAACCTTGAACATGGCGGTGTATAATGACTTCGCAATTCAACCTGGGTAGTGCCAGTGTCATGGCATCCATACTTTGTGATTCCTTATTTTCGGTTGAAACTTCAATCAGGCATGAGTCAAGGGCTTAAAAAGGTTTGATTTCTCAAAGTCTTGTTAATCTAGGGACTTTGAAAATTGATAACGTGCACCATCAAGATGCACGACTCTTCATCGGGCCTAGCAGCGTCCTAATAGGCATAAGACAGACTCGAAAGAGAGACAACCTAGAAGCCGCCCTAAACATGCTCCTATGCAAAACGGTATGTATGTACAAAAACAGAGACGAGTTTGCCTCACGAATTTCAGACGTTGCCAGAATCCTCAAAATTCTTTTTGGCCATGTGTCCCTGAGTAGATTGTCAGATCTTAAAAGATGTCAAAATATACTAAATCTTCGACTAGTCCCATTTGAAGGTTCAACTTTGAATTTGGAACAACTCGGTGGTGATGACATGGCACTTTAACCTTGAACACGGCGGTATATAGTGACTTCGCACTTCAACCTGGGTGGCGCCAGTGACACAGCATCACTACTTTTGTTGTTCCATATTTTCGGTTGAATTCTTAACCGGGCATGAGCCAAGGATGTAGTAAATTTTGATTTCTCAAAGTCTCATTGAACTAAGGACTTTGCGATTGATAATGAACATTCGACAGAATGAACGACTCCTCGTCGGGTCCAACAACGTCTTAGATTGCGCAAGACAAACTCGAAAGAAAGAACCACTCTAAGCATGCTCCTATGCAAAATAATGTATGTACAGTGCATGCGATACGGAAAGCAGTAACACGTAGACAGTATATGGGGGTTAGATGCAAGTAAACTTACCCTGTAGGTACCTGTCCTAGTTTGAAGAGTGCTAGTGCTTTGTATATGCAAAGGCTGGTTTTGGCTTGTAACAGATTCCTCGGACTAGAGCCAAGATATACCTCCCGCTGCCCGCGTAATCACAGAGTAACAGTCAAACGGTAGAATGACTCATCATCGTCGAAGGTTGTCGGTCATTCGGGGTCCCCGGGCTCCGGTAAACCGTGTCGGCTTGCCAAAACGACCCAACGGGGCTTATCCCACATCGATGCAAATGAGAATGCTAAAAAGTTGATTAATAGAACAGAATCGCAAATTCGCAAATGCCTTTTCAAATTTGGCTCTCTTTATTGATCAATACTTAGAAGAAACCACGTGGGAGAACAATCGGAAAAGCCCCAGATTGGATGGCCGGACACGAGGTCCTGTTAAATCACCAATCCTTTCTTTAGCAGCACGAAGCTCACTATTTTGATAGACTTTTGTGGGATTGTTCTCAAGTGTTTTAAACTCTAAGTATATACCAATATTGATTTGTATCCCCAGCAGAGTCGCCACTGTGGGCATGCAGGCCCTTTAAAATGGATTCCGTTTCTTTCTAAATTCCGGTTCGATGGAGCGCTTTAAGCTGGACATCAAGCGCTCGCAAAATACAGAGTCGCCACTCGGGTTTGAAGGTCCGACACCCAAGGAACCGTATTTCGAAGCACTTGCCGCGCTTGTTTGATTTGAAAAAGTTAAGGAACCAGTCTGTCATAACCATATCTGGGTTCGGGAGCCAGGTTACGAGAGGGGAAGGATTTTATGGCACCCCTCTCGTCCAATCCGGAGATCGGTCTCTACTTAGGCATTTGCGAAAAACGTTTGTTTGCGATTATGTTTGATTAATCAATTTTTAGCCATTTAGGGCGGGGGAACAGTTAATCGGGATTAAAACTGTAACATGTTTGCAGGATGTGATAGATAGCATGGATGAACAGTTAGTATAGGATGAGAACAGACTGCTGTGGGAGTTCAAACAAACTAAGAAGCCCTTGTTTTGGAGTGACGTGCGCAGGAAGAAACCAGTATGCACTGAACAAGTCACTGCATGCTGTTTACTCCTGCGCATGCAACTCTAAAACATGCGCGTGCCAGTGAGTTCAAACCCACAGCTCTTATTCTCAAACCCTCTGGGCTCTGGAATGACCAGTGCACACCCAGGACAAACCACGCAGTTCATATAGCAGCATAATATACAGTTTAAAAGCTGAAAAGCCCAACAAATTAATAATACACCCCATAAACAGTGTGGGGACAAAATAATGGCCTAAGGCCGAGCTACCCGTGCAAGGCCATTCACTGGTTAGAGGCAGACTGTCGCGTGATGGAGTCACTCTGGCGCGCGATGGTGCGCCCTGGCGCACTGTCGCGCGATGAAACCAGTCTGGCGCGCCATGGTGCGCCCTGTCGCGCGATGGAGTGAGTCTAGCGCGCGATGGTGCGTCCTGGCGCAGGATGGTTGCGCCTTGGCGCATCGAGACCAGTGCTTGGTTCACATCTTTCTGGGTTCTGGGACAGGTCCAGAATGATCCCAAGGGTACTCCAAAACAGCAAACATGCAAATTGAATTATAGCTAGCAATTTCGAACAAAGGAAAGCAGTAAACTGGTTTTTTACATGCTTGTAGTGATCTATATACAAAATAAAGCACAAAACAGTGGGACACCAATCCCTACGTGGTCCATCGCGTGCAACACCGAAGTGTCGCGCGAGACAGTGGAACCATCGCGCCCTGGTTTCTACCATGACGGTTTTTGAAACCTTGTCAGCTTTAGGACTAGGACTAGTATTGATTACCAGCATTGGCCCTGCCAGCCCCCCTCAGGGATCAGAACAGAAAACAGTAGGTAAACTATACCTTTGGTTGAGTTTGAAATGAATTCGAGCTTTGAGGTTTGATTGAGGTGTTTGAAAAGGTTAAGGTGGAAGAACAAGCTTTGTTCTTGGATGGTTGAAGTGTGAAAATGGAGGATTGTGAGTGTAATCCTTCTTTGGGCTTCTTGAACCTTTGGAAAATGCTAACCCTTTCAAATGAAGAAAGCAATGGGTATAAATAGGGAGAGAGGGTGGATTTGGTTGGTGCCAGGAGAGGAGTTTAGCCAGTCCACGAGGCTTGGCTGAAGTTGCAATGGTGGCCAACTGCCCATCTCAGGAAAGATTGGTGGTAGGTTGGACCGTCGCGCGACGAAGTCAGTCTGTCACGCGATGGTGCGCCCCGGCGCACTGTCACGCGATGGAGTGAGTCTGTCGCGCGATGGTGCGCCCCGGCGCGGGTCAGTAGGATTTTTGGTTTTTGAAGTGGCTTGGGCTAGGTTAGGTTCAAGAGTTTTGCAAACACTCAAAACTCAAACACGCTATCATTCCCAGGGTGTTCTTGATCTATTTCATCATCGGGGAATCAAAAACCGTAAGTAAACTAATCTGGAAGCCCAGATTGGGGTGTCTACATTAGTCATCGTTGTCACGTCTTGGACCAAACCCAAAATTTTAGAAAAAGCAGGAACTTAGTTATGCTCAAGTTGAGATGTCTAAAATCAAGTGATCGTGCAGTGCACCTACGCCTATTGCCCCATAAAATGCAAGTTGCCCCTATTATGATGATCCATTTACCATGCATGCAACCAAGTGGTTGAACAACGTACTTTGAAGTTATGTGATCAATGTAATATAACAGATAATCATGCAACAATTATTTGATCAAGAGATCATATATACAATGTGTCATGCAAGATACAAGATTGACAAAACCCCCCACTTTTCTTTTTTCCTTTTTCTCTCTTTTTTTTAAAGATGCTGGTGAAAATAAAGAAAGAAATTTGTAAAACCTAGAGGAAAAATGAGAGACTCTCTCCATTGTTTTTAGAAAAGATCCTAGCAAAAAAGAGACAAATGAATGAAATCTAGAAAAAAAGAAAGATTCTTTTTTTTTTTTGGAAAGATCCTAGTAAGTATTACGAAGAAATAAAGAAAGATATTCATAAATCCTAGAGGAAAAGGAAGACTTTTTTTTAGAACTCCTAACAGTTGAGGATGTAGGGCGGATGAAAACAATTGATGCTCTGGACAACACCAAGCTGCAACGGCCTCACGTGCTTCTACACCAGAACCCTAGTTCTTCGTCGGAGCCCTGATCTGCAAAACAGACAAGGGGTGAGTGCACCTCTGTCTCTCATGGCAAAGGCCCTCCGATGGCTAAGTTAGTATCACGTACCGGTCAATAAACCCTAATTATCAGTAGGAAAGCAATAAGAGATAGCCAAATATTGCGTACCTTTTACCTCCAGGTTTACCTCATATTTATAAGGTCGCGGATGCTTGCTGCCCAAGCATCCCTGTTGCCTTAGGATTCCTACCTCGTATAGGAAACCTAGTATCTCGTGGATTCTCATTCCCTTATCTATACAATATCTTAATCTTTATGGGACTCTCAGTCCTTTTGGGACTTTTACACCGCTCCTATACACTCGGGATCTCATTCTTTTACAGAATATTACCATTCTGGAGCATTCTTGCCACGTCATGATTTAGGGCAACTTCTTCCACTTTCGGCTTCCTCTTTGCCGAACAGTCCTCCTGGACCAATGACCTCATATACAACTGGTCCATGTCGTTATATCTGGACAAATGACTTCACGTGTCTTTGTCCTTATCAGCCGAACAGACTGTCTAGACCAATGACTTCACGTGTCACTGGTCCACATCGCTGTTCATCGCTCTGCCCGGCGATAGACTTATCATGCCTGCCACGTGTCCCTAATACATCACGTGTTCGGCGGCGATATGTACCTGTTCAGGAATACCTCCCTACAATTGCTCCCCAGCTTTACCTGTGACCACTGCTCGGGGGTTACAAGTGAAGCTTTTCAAGAACAAACGTTGGGTCGAACTATTCTGACCCCATGTAGTCATAATACCGATGCTCATTTATGCCTTTGGCGGCTTAATCATTATTCCTTTTCGGGGTAATGACTCCACGTGGCATATTTCGTATGCCTTTCATTAATTTTGAACTAACGTTTTACAAAACGGCGTCAGAACGGTATCCACTTTCCGTTATTTTAACTTGTAACGACGTGAGTGGAGACGTTTCGTTTCCATCTCTCGCCCTTTAACCCCTGAAAGGGTTCTTTTCGGGTTTCCACCCAAAACATTTGAACCTCAGCTTTTCTCAAAAGCCTCCTCCACCATTTCCGCCATAGCCGCCGCTTTGAAGCTCTCGTTCGTACTTCCTTTCGTCACTGCTGCAACCATCGTAAGGCTTCTCAAATCCCTTTCTGTATCTCGTACTAGGATTTCATTGTTTTGAGTCATCCACCTCCCTAGGGCTTCATTCGTACGCTTTTCTGGTTTTTTCCCTTATAATTTGGGTATAGCGATGGCGGATGAAGGTGAAAACCCCTTGAAACCCAGTAAGTTTAGGAAGCTGTGTGAAACCCCTGCTGCCATGGCGGCTTTTAGGACGGAATACGGCATCCTAGACAATGTTGGCCTTGAACTTGCCCCTTTGGGCGCAGATAGGGGCTGTGGTTCGTGGGATAGAATGTGTATCCCAATAGTTGCCATCGTTGAAGGAGGAATTCGATTCCCCCTTCACCCACTACTTCGACAAATCCTGAGCTGGTATCGACTCACACCGATGCAGGTTTCGACTAACTTCTTTACGTTAGTGATGGGAGTAGTGGCATTAAATAGAATCTTAGGGACCCAACTGGGGATTTGGGACATCCAATGGTGGTATAGCATCGTGCTAAACCCCGAGTATAACACATACTATCTCAAGGTTAGGAAAGCGGACAAGTGTCTCGTGCTCAACTTGCCAGACTCTGCTCGTGACCACGAGGTCGATTTCCTCTACGTAACGGGAGCTTTCGAGCCGATAGGGGAGGATGGCCAAGTGGTGGGTTTGCATTGCCCCCACATATGGGGTTACCCACGTATGCTTCTAATTTGCTTTGTGATTTTCGTTTATTGCTATCTCTTAGCTGATTGTTATGTTTCTAACTTGCGTTTGCATTTGTACAGTGGACAATGCTAACAAACGCCCTAGACGAGAGCCAAGCTACATCCGAACAGCTGATATCAACAGGGTTCTAAAGTATACAGGAGAGCCGGGCACCCGGACTGCTGGGTGTGGTCGTGACGCGCACGTCCTGTTGGGTTATGATCCCGCCTACAAGGGGTTTATTGACAGGAGGTTAGCCCATCCGAGCAGTAGTGGCGCCTCGACTTCCACTGCTCCCCAGCCACGCAGTTCGAGATTGCAAGCCGGTGTTACCCTTGCCAGCCAATCAGGTGAGGTAGCAATCGCTGAAGGTGTGCCCCAAACACGCGTGGTGCTTTGGAGATCCGCGCGAAGACAAGTTGCTTCCGAACATCAAGCCGAACGACCCGCTCCCTTCTGTGGTACAAGCCAGTCATCTTCTTCAGGCTACTCCCAATCTCCAACCAACCCAGGTACGATGGCTCGTCAACCTCTTGACCTTAGCACACTTCTGACAGAGTCGTGGTGCCGCCAGCAGGGCGGCATCAACTGGTGTTGCCCCACCACAATCTCGTCGCACGAGGGGGAGGTCAACACGATCGTCCTCATCCCCTCGGGACAGCTCCTTTGAAGCTACGGATGCTCATCGGGACAGGCGTCCCAGGACTGAAGACCCTTCCACTTCCGCCATACCTACTGATGGGGAAAACAACCAACCCCAATCATCCCCTCTCCAGGTTCTTCCCCAGACATGGGCTCCCTCACTGATTAAGGGTGATCGTCCCGTGCACGTTGGGGACACTGCCAGTTCCTCGGAGACGGCGGTTGCACTTGCACAAGGGCTGTTGCTCCCAGTTGATATGCAGAAGGAAGCAGGATCTACTTCTGATCGGCTTGTCTCCACTGGTCTCGTCAGTGGGATAAAGGTAAAGTTTATCCAATACTTCATCTTTCATTCTCTTTCGTTTTATTCGTAACGTTGCCTCTTACACCTGGATATTTCCAGTTTATCCAAAAAATGGTGACATTGGGTCAAAGAGTGCAAGAAACTGAAGCTGAGCGCAACAGGCTCATGAGGGATAACACTAGGCTACTTCAGACTGTAGCGAGGCTGGAAAGAGAAAGAGACAAGGCAAAACTAGAAGCAGATAATACTAACGCCAAACTGGACACAGCCGAGGAGAGCCTCAACCAGGCCATATCTGAAATCGACAGCACCAAGAAAGCAGCCTATGAGGAGGGGTACCAAAAAGGGTTCAATGCCACCACTGCTAGCTATGTTGAGCAAATGCCCGTTATCCAGGACCAAATCTGGGTAGCATGTTGGGAGACATGCTTAACAAAAGTTGGGGTTGCTGAAGATTCCCCCTTATGGGAGGACAATGACCTGCTAAGCAAACGTGCTCAAGCTGTAGAAGAACGTCAAGGCAACCCAGAAGATGACATCGATCAACAGATCGAAGATTTTGTCGATGCGGAAGAAGATACACTTACTGACGTTCTGGGGGCTGTTGCCGCGGAGTCACCTGCTCGGGAATCGACCAACGATCCCATCATTGTGGAAGGAGACACTGGTGGTGGTATGCCAAGAGAGCCAAACACTGAGACGATAAACCAGCCTGCTCCTGAGGTCCAAGAATTGGACTAAGTGTGAGTTTTATTCCCCACCTTTGGAACAGTTTGTAGGTCCTGCGTGACCGTGGTTTTGCTAGCCCTGCGTGGCATTAAACATCTGATTTTGCTCGGCCCTTTCTTGGCCACAGATTTATTGCTTATGCTTTCTAAATACTCGTTACTGGTATTTCGTTCCACAAATGTTTACATCCAGTAGCTAACATATGCTTTTACCTATAAGTGTCTCGTACTTAATGTATGCATATTTGATAGTATCTCATGCCTAAACTCAGTAGCTGACATACGCTTGTTGCGTTTTCAAGGTAAACCAAGTGTTTCATAAATCTTACTTACTTGATTTTGTTTTATGGGCACATCTCATCATGTCTGTTACCCAAGTACTTCGTCCTTGGATTTTAATAAGTGTATTCGTACTTAGGGCTTTAAACATATCTCATTATGTTTGTTGTTTCAAGTGTTTCGTACTTTTTACCACAATCGTTTACTCAAATGATTGTATCCGAACAGACTGCATGCATTCGTATGCAATTTTTGAGTTTACTCATACTCATAAGTCTCACACACTTAGTTTTGTTTTAAGACATACTTCATTATGTGTGTTGCCCAAGTATTTCGTACTTATTGCAAGCTGTTTCAGTTTCTCGTACTCGAAGTATCTCGTACTATTTAATACCTTATGTTTGGCATTCGTGCCAATCCCTTGCTCCCCAATATGAAAAAAGGAAAATAAAGCATATTTCCAAATTTCATATTCCATATTTCTACATGAAAATTTCAACAAATTGGATACATGTAGAAAGAAAAAACTTTATTCATAATCTTGAACGCAAGGGGGCATTATTCGTATCCCTTGCAACTAAAAACAGAATGAAACCAGACAAGGGAATTATACTCGTAACTCCCACACAATCACATAGTGCATTTAAAACTCAAGGTGGCATTATTCGTACCCCTTGTAACTTTAAAAAATAATGGAAAACGAAGGAGCTTTGTTCGTAGCTCCCACACAATCACGTAGTGCGATAAAACTCGATTCTTCTAAACAAAGAATTTTCTGAGATTATGGACATTCCATGGCCTCGGGATTGGGTTGCCGTGCAGATCAATCAATCTGTAGGCCCCTATGCCCACAATCTCTGTTACCCGATACGGGCCTTCCCAGTTGGCCCCTAGCTTGCCTTCGTTGGCTACCCTGGTGTTGCCGAGCACCTTTCGTAGTACAAGGTCCCCAACACCAAACTCTCGAGGGTGAACATGCTTATTATAGCTCTTCATCAGTTGTTCCTGATAAGAGGTCAAATGGACTAGGGCCCTTTCTCTCCTCTCCTCGGCGAGATCAAGCTTAATTTCAAGGGCTCTGTCATTGCCCCCACTTTCAACCAACACAGTCCCGTTGGTTGGAAGGCCCACTTCCAAAGGTATGACTGCCTCTGTACCGTATGCCAATAAATAGGGGGTCTCTCCCGTAGACCTCCTAGGTGTTGTCCTATGTGCCCATAAAACAAGGGGCAGTTCATCGGGCCATTTCCCCTTGGCCTTATCTAACCTCTTCTTGATCCCGTCAAGAATGGTTTTGTTAGATGCTTCTGCCTGCCCGTTACTCTGAGGGTATGCTGGAATTGAATAGTAGTTCCGAATTCCATATTGGGCACAAAACGCCTTGAACTTCGTTTGAAATTGGGACCCATTATCTGTGATCAAAGAATAGGGAACCCCAAATCGAGTAATAATACTCTTCCACACGAACCTCTCTATCATGGGTTCGGTGATTTTGGCCAATGGTTCAGCTTCAATCCATTTGGTAAAATAATCTGTCGCAACTAAAAGGAATTTTCGATTCCCAGTTGCTTTGTGTAGTGGACCCACGATGTCCATTCCCCATTGAGCAAACGGCCAAGGACTTGTCAAAGGCACCAGATCCTCGGCTGGTGTTCGAATCATTGGTGAGAATTTCTGACACTTCTCACAAATTTTAACATATACCTTTGCATCCTCCTGCATATGTGGCCACCAGTAGCCTTGGGTAATTGCTCTGTGGGCGATGGATCTGCCCCCAGCATGACTCCCACACGTTCCTTCATGTATTTCGTGAAGAAACTTCTGCACCATCTCAGGGTGTACGCACAGCAATTATGGGCCTGTGAAGGACTTTCTGTAAAGCTTTCCTTCTGGGGACAACCAAAACCTTGCAGACTTGGTTTTGACCTTATGAGCTTCCTTTTTATCAATTGGGAGTATTTCATCTCGTAAAAACTCCACGATTGGGTCCATCCAACTTGGACCTTGGTTCACGTCCAAAACTAACTCCACGCTTGTCCCAACGCTCGGCTCTGTCAGATACTCAACTGCCACTCTTCGCTTGAGTTCGGTTGGGACCGCTGCAGCCAGCCATGCCAGTGAATCGGCATGTGCGTTCTGTCCAGAACTTATCTGTTCAATGTGGATCCTCTCGAAGGTATCAAGTAAATCTTTGGCAGCTTCCACATATGCCGTCATCTTCTCATTCCGGGCTTGACATTCCCCGGACAGCTGATTCACCACAAGCTGTGAGTCACAATGCACCCTTACTCTTTTTGCCTTCAGAGTCTTCGCACTTCTTAATCCAGCTAAGAGTGCCTCGTACTCCGCCACATTATTCGATGCACTGAATCCAAGCCGAACAGACAATTCTATCATAACTCCTCCAAGAGGAAAAAGAACAACACCTATTCCCGAACCAGTGTTACAAGCTGATCCGTCAATGAATAACTTCCATTCCGTATCGTCCTGTGCGGCTAAGACTTTATCCCTCGTGGACAACGATTTACTCTCCTGTTCCTTTTTCGTAGGAGGCAGGGGAGCTACCGTGGGAGAGAACTCTGCCACGAAATCAGCCAACACTTGGCCTTTGATTGCTATTCGTGGGTGATAATCAATATCGTATTGACTCAACTCGACGGACCACATTGAGATTCTTCCTCAAAAATCTGCCTTTCGTAGCAGCGACTTCAATGGAAATTCAGTATAGACCACAACCCTGTGGCTTTGGAAGTAGTGGGGCAATTTTCTCGTTGCTGTCCTAAGTGCCAGGACAAGTTTCTCTAGGGGCAGATATCTCGTCTCTGCGTCTAGCAATGTCTTGCTTACATAATACATTGGGATTTGCTCGACTCCCAAATCCCTTAACAGGACTGCACTCACAGCATGCTCAGAAATAGCTAAGTACAAAATTAAGGACTCACCTGGCTGCGGGGTTGATAGAAGAGGAGGCTCGGCCAGATACTTCTTCAGGTCCTGAAAAGCTTGCTCACATTCTGCTCCCCATTCAAACCCTTCCCTCTTTTTCAGTAACTGAAAAAAGGGCCTATATTTATCACTTGATCTGCTGATAAATCTATTAAGTGCTGCAGCCATCCCAGTTAGTCTCTGGACCTCCTTCGTGGTTTTAGGACTTTGCAGCCTCTGCAAGGCTGCAATCTGATCTGGGTTAGCCTCAATTCCCCTCATGGTGACTAGGTGCCCTAGGAACTTCCTAGAACCAACCCCAAACGCACATTTCGAGGCGTTGAGTTTCAATTTGTACTTCCTCAAGATTTCAAAGACTTCTCTCAAATCTGTAATATGCCCTCGCTTATCTCGGCTTTTCACCACCATATCATCTATGTAAACCTCCATAGTTTTCCCGAGCAGCTCCCTGAACATGATAGTCGCAAGCCTTTGGTATGTGGCCCCTGCGTTTCTCAGCCCAAACGGCATGACACTATAGCAGTACAAACCTCGTGGGGTGATGAAAGATGTCTTCTCTTGATCGGGCCCAAACATAGCAATTTGATGGTATCCTCGATACGCATCAAGAAAACTCATTCGCTCATAGCCAGCTGTTGCGTCAATCAACTGGTCTATCCTTGGGAGGGGAAAACTGTCCTTATGGCAGGCCTTGTTTAAGTCTGTGAAGTCCACACAGACACGCCACTTCCCATTTTTTTTCTTTACGACCACGGTGTTGGACAACCACTCAGGGTAGTAAACCTCACGTATTGCTTTTGCCTCAAGCAAACGATTAACTTCTTCAACAACAGCATCCACGTGCTGTACGGCCGCCCTACGTTTTCTCTGAACAACTGGCTTATGCTGAGGGTCAACATTCAAATGGTGGCAGATTATGTCAGCATCTACGCCGGGCATCTCTTCTGGTACCCATGCAAACACGTCGACATATTCCTTCAGGAACTGTATTGACTCAGCCTTCTCTTCTGCTGGTAGTGAATCCCCAATCAAAAAATATCTTTCAGGATCAGCCTCGTTGATCTGAATTTTTTCCAAGCCCTCGATTGCCTTATCAGCCGGGCATCTTCCGACATCCTCGATAGTCGGTTGATCTGGTACTTCCAGCGTATGAACATGGTGGACTTTCGGGGCCTTCTTAACGATGGAAATCAAATATTATTGGGCCACTTTCTGATTGCCCCTAATTACTTCGATCCCATTGGATCCTGGAATTTCACCATCTGGTGGTAAGTTGAGGAAACTGCCCTCATTTTGTATAACCAGGTTCTTCCTATAATCGCGTTATAGGAAGAAGGGACGTCTACGACCAGAAAATCCGTCCTCAAAACAACTGATCCTGCCCGAACAGGCAGTGTTACCTTTCCAAGGGGCCAAACTGCTCCCGCACCAAACCCAATCAAGGGTGTTGTGGACTGCTCCAAATCTGTCTGGGCCAGCCCCAGCTTCTTGAACGCGTCGTAGTACATCACCTCTGTACAACTTCCTGAATCCATTAGGATCCTTTCAATGTCATACTCCTCAACTCGTAGGGTTATGACCAAAGCATCATTATGTGGTATCTAGACCTCCCCCAAATCGTCATTTGTGAAGGTTACGCTTTCATTGCATCCGTTACTCTCTCGCCCTCTTTTATTACCCAATCGCATCACATGCTGATCGTGCTTAAACTGTCTTTGCAACAGTCTAACCTCATTTCTCGTATAAGGTGCGGCCAGCCCATGTATCATATGGATTACCCCCTTAGGATTCTGCTCATAATCCAGTTCCATGGCCTTCCCTTTTTCCTTGGGATCTTCCTGGATAAACTCCTTGAGATAGCCCCGAGAGACCAAATCGTCAAGGTGTTTCTTGTACATCTCGCAATCTTCAGTCATGTGGCCCCAATCCTTGTGGTAGCTGCAGTGCTGATTCGTAGCATGTTTAGCGTCTTTATCTCCGCCAAGACTTGGGGGCCACTTGAAGTACGACTGATTCTTTATTCAATAAAGAATCCTGTAGATTGGCTCCTTCCAAACAGTAGTGATAGAAAAGAAGGATTTGGGATCAGGGGCTTGCTTTTCCTTGTACGGATCCTTCTTAGCCTGCTCGTACTCCTTCCGTTCCTTGTACGTTTTGGGCTCAGGTTTATCCACCTTCTTGGCAGGCGTCTTAGGCTGTTCGGCAACAATCCTGCCGTCCTCGCGGAGTATGTCATCCTCCATTCTGGCGTGCTGCTCTATTCGCTCCATCAGTTTGGCCAACGTAGCCACCGGATGTTTATTCAATGAGCGACGCAGCTCACCGCGAACAGGCAAACCAGTTTTGAAGGTTGCTATGGTATATTCCTCACTGCAACTTTCAATCTCGTTGAAAGTTTCCCAGTATTTCTTTGCGTAATCTCTGATTGGCTCGCTCTCCGCCTGTTTCATGGTGGAAAGACTCTCAAACGTCTTTGGGGCCTTTCTGCTTGTCAAGAACCGGGCAGTGAATTCCTCTGCCAGCTGCCTCCATCCTCTTATGGATCGTGGTGCCAATTTATGAAACCAAGATAAGGCCACCTTGCCTAGACTTGATGGGAACATTTTGCACAGAATGGCATCATCACCATCGTGCATGAACATGGCCTGCTAGTAATGCTGTATGTGAGCCACGGGGTCCGTGTTTGTTTCGTAAAGCACGAACGCTCCATGCTTCACTCTGCTCGGCAACCTTGCCTCCTGCAGCCTTCTTGAAAAAGGGGAGGCTGCGATATTACTCAGGGCTTTACGTGCCGCTTCTCGTGCGGACACTGTCCCTTCCTCATTTTCCTTCGTTTTGTGAGCCGTAGCTTTAGCCCAGTCAGCATCAAGTCTCTCGTACCTGTCACGGTGATGCTTCCTTGCTTCTTCCTCGGGTGAGGAACTCCGTTCTCTGCTCCTTCTTCTTCGTGAAGAAGCCCTTCGCCTTTCTAGTGTTCGGTCTTTACTCCTGCTCCTCCTCCTTCGTGGGGAAGCTTCATATCGCCTCGTAGTAGGACTATTGCTCCTGCTCTTTCTTCCTTGTGAATGAGGCTCTTTATAGACTAACAGAGCCCTCCTATCTTCTCTAGAATTCCTTCGTGAGAGTCCGGAGTCTTCCGGGTGATCTCGTACCCGCTGCAGCTCTCGTATTTCGTACTCTCGTTTTTTAATCAAACGAGCGTACTCCTCAATTTCCTTCCTTTTTTTGTCGAGGATATCCTCGCTATTGTGGACACTTCTCGAACGTTCCACCGATGCCTCTCTTAGGTGGGATCTGCTCCGTGGAGCCCGTAGTTGCTTTGTCCTCTCTTCCAGTGGGCTTTTTCGGAGCACCTGGTGGAGATTTATCTCCTCCACCACTTAACTGATTTTTCGGATTGAACGGTGTTGCTGGATCTTCTTCCAGCATGATTGTTTTTCAAGGAAAATCGGTTCGCTTCCCACAGACGGCGCCAATTGTAGGGGGGATGAAAACAATTGATGCTCTGGACAACACCAAGCTGCAACGGCCTCACGTGCTTCTACACCAGAATCCTAGTTCTTCGTCGGAGCCCTGATCTGCAAAACAGACAAGGGGTGAGTGCACCTCTGCCTCTCGTGGCAAAGGCCCTCCGATGGCTAAGTTAGTATCACGTACCGGTCAATAAACCCTAATTATCAGTAGGAAAGCAATAAGAGATAACCAAATATTGCGTACCTTTTACCTCCAGGTTTACCTCATATTTATAAGGTCGCGGATGCTTACTGCCCAAGCATCCCTGTTGCCATAGGATTCCTACCTCGTATAGGAAACCTAGTATCTCGTGGATTCTCATTCCTTTATCTATACAATATCTTAATCTTTATGGGACTCTCAGTCCTTTTGGGACTCTTACACCGCTCCTATACACTCGGGATCTCATTCTTTTACAGAATATTACCATTCTGGAGCATTCTTGCCACGTCATGATTTAGGGCAACTTCTTCCACTATTCGGCTTCCTCTTTGCCGAACAGTCCTCCTGGACCAATGACCTCATATACAACTGGTCCATGTCGTTATATCTGGACAAATGACTTCACGTGTCTTTCTCCTTATCCGCCGAACAGACTGTCTGGACCAATGACTTCACGTGTCACTGGTCCACATCGCTGTTCATCGCTCTGCCCGGCGATAGACTTATCATGCCTGCCACGTGTCCCTAATACATCACGTGTTCGGCGGCGATATGTACCTGTTCGGGAATACCTCCCTACAGAGGACTATGGCAATCTCTCACAAGTCAAAATTTATCTCAAAGAGAGATAGAGTTATGCAAGGACTTTTCTTCATCTCAAGAGAGATAGACTTCATCACAAACTCTTAATAAAATGAGCATGAAATTCATCTTGTACAACAATTAAAACTCTATAGAGTGATAATCACTGAATGAAACAAGAGTTTGAGATATAATGCAACACATAGTTCTAACTTGCTTGAGATTTCATGTCCTAGTTTGGAAAGAGTTCTATGGCTTTTTACAATATGCAAGGTTTCGGGTAGTCTCAAAGGGTGCCCTGTTAGGAGTTTACTGGAACCCCTCACATAGCCCGTGACATTTTCAGGATATTAGGTGACCTCAACGTGGGTTGCCCGATTGATGCACATGATAAAAGAATTATACAAAGAAAATATTAACTTTATGTTGAACTTTCTGATTATGGTTCTCAAATCCCCAGCAGAGTCGTCAAAAACTATAGACACCTCCCAAATGGGGCATTGCCATACAGATTGATAATGCTTATTTGGTTCCACTTCATAAACCAAGATCGGGGATATTCCCATTGCTAGTAACATCGCCACACGATAACGGTTATCATCAAAATAGAGTCGCTAGCTAGTTTATTAAAACCAGGAAAAGTATATAGAGATTCTGGGTACGGGAACCAAGAGTACAATAAAGGGAAGGTGTTAGGCACCCCTCTTTACCTAGTCATGAGACTGGCCCATAATCATTCGACATACAATGTATATTTGCTTTATTTAATTCTAACACATAATCTCGTTTTTAGCCTTTAACAATTGATAAGATGAGCCAGTACGATAATTGAAAGCATGCATCAGAATAAACAGAAAACAAATATGTCCCAGCAAATAGATCCCTCGGCCGGTGAATTGATGTCACGGCTGAGGAATCCCACTGGATCGATGTATTGGCCGAAGAATTGATTCCCCAGCCGATGTTCTTCCTCACACCAGAACAAAGAGTTAATCAGGAATTAAAATACTACGATTAAAGTATAAAAACAGAAGATGAATCAAACCATAGGCCCCTGGGCCTCACCACCTTGATCCCTCAGTGCTTGATTGCTTCGGATTGAGGGTGATTGATTGATCTTCTTCTCGAAACCCTAGGATTAGGGTTTGTACTTCGGGGTTTGATCACTTGGGATGCAGCTACTCACAAAGGTTTAGGGCTGTTGTATAGAAGATATGAAAGATAATTTCTACAGAGCTTGGAGCTATGAGATGGAATAATTGAATTTTAATTTCGGAACCCTAAGGCCTCTTTGCATAGGCAATTGGTGACTCACTCCGGCCAATCAAATGGCGTGAATCAATAAGGTAGTTTAGAGTAACAAGATCACTGATTGAATCTGCTTTCGTAGCCCTAAAGAATCGGAAAAAGGCTGCTAGGGTTTTGGTGCGTCGATCAAATGACTGACAGAACATTCCAAAATTCTGGAAAGAGATGATCTGGCGGCCGAGTAATGGATTTGGCAGCCGAGGAATGGATCCCGTGGCCGAGGAATGGATCGGGTGGCCAAAGAATGGATCTGGTGGCCGGTGAATCGATCTTACGGCGGACAGATGTATTTTCCTAGGATGCTGTATTTCTGTTTGAAAGGCTATTTGGCTATGAATTGGGTCCTCTAAGTGGCTAAAAATACTCGCCAAAAGTCCTAAGGTTCACGAGAAGTCAATCAGCAATCACTGTATCCATTCATCATCGGGATGGTCCCTAAGGTGGGACTTGAAATAATCGTTAGGCCAAATTGGGGTGTCTACACCAAGTTTAAAGCTAAATCTTTCGGGTGAGAGGACACGGTTTTGACTCTCACTTAAGTTATCTTCGAGAATCGATAAATGGCCTTAGTCATGGGAAGGATGATCCCTAGACTTGCCTCTTTTAGTTAGTTCAAACCCATTTTTAATCTTTTTGAAAGATAGAATACCACCATTCAAAGAAAAATCAAAAGTTGGTTGTCTGAACGCCAAAAACGCTACTTAAAACCTACTTCCAAACATGCTATATTCGAAGCTAGCTCCCTGTGGATTCGATCTCGATCTTACTGGATATTATGCTCTCAATAACCTAGCCCTATGCTTAGGGCATTTCAATCTTTTCGATGGTTAGGTTGTGACAAAGCACTTTGCCCTTTTACCCTTGTAAAATGATGGAAAAATTGAATGCCATTCCAAACTCATTTTAAAATATATTGATTCCCTCTATTACAAATAATACTTTAAGAGACCAACTTATTATATAGATCTCACATACAAATGTGGTTTTAAATAAAATAAAAAAGACTTAATTGCAAGAACACCCCCTCAACTAACATATTTTTGCAACATCACCCCCTCAACTAAAAAACTCGACAAGATCACCCCTTTAACTATCAAAGCAAGCAACTTCACCCCCTACCCTCTTTTTCGTCCAAATCTGTTAGAGCTTTGGACAAAAAATTCCAAAGTTGGATGGAAAAGTAAATTTGAACCCAAAATTGCCCTTCCATTACCCCCAAACCCTATATCCTCCACCAAACCCCCTTTTTCTTCTTCTCCTCATATTCTCCTCCTAAACTAAGATTTCCTCATTCTCCCTAAACCTAAAAATTCGAAATCCTTAAACTCAGAAATTCGAAATCCCACCCCTTTATACCCAGATTCTCCCTCCTTATATTCTTCATTTCCTCTGCATTCCTCCATACACCCATAGACCCACCATGAGCAGATTTGTGGAGTCATCAATATAAGACCAAAACTTGCATTTTATAACCACAAAACTACAGTTTTAAAGGTCTAAAACTGCAGTATTGGACCACAAAAACCTGCACTTCCTATTTTTAAGGGTCATCATTTAGCCCGAAGGCCAGTGGCTCGCCCGGCCCATGGCCCACCCGAAGCCCGCTCGGCCCATCTGGCTTTTACCCGGCCCGAGCCTGTGAAACGGGCCGGCCGGCACAGTCCGTAGTTTGTAATGGGTGGCTTGGGCCTATGAATTTTTACTCGGTCCGCCCGTAGGCTCGGCCTGTAGGCCTGGCCGTAGTACTCGCCCAATAGCCCATCCACGGGCCCACCCATTAGCCCGAAATCCCACAAAATCCTTTCTTTTTTCCCTTGCCCAAGGAAATTTAAGCCTGCCCGTTAGCCCGCCCGGCTTTTGGCCCGCTCATTGGCTCGCCCGGTGGCCCGCTCGATTTTTGGCCCGCAAGCCCATCAATTGGGCTAGCCCTTGGGCTGGGCTTAGGCATCAATTTATGATAGGTAGCTCGGCCCGCAAAAAAGTAAAAGCCTGGTCAGCCCGGCCCGTGGGCGGGCTTGGGTAGTAACTTGGCGGGCTGGGCCGACCCGGCCTGGCCCGATGATTACCCTTACTAACTATCAAAACTGCAATTTTTGGACCTCAAAACCTGCATTTTTGAAGGTCCAAAAATTGCAGTTTTGAAGCTTCAAAAATTGTCCAAAAACTGCAGTAGTGAACTTCAAAATCCTGCTGTTTTTAAGCAAAAAAACTGTACTTTGGAACACCGTAACCATCAAACCCTACTCTTTTTAAGCTCCAAAACCTACAGATTACACAAATGCATTTCCAGATTTCACATTCAGTTCATAATTCCCATAAGGCACCCCAGAAATAATGAAGGACACAATTCCATTGATTCCAAAATATAACAGATTGTGTCAACAAAAGATCAATACATAGTGTCAATTCATTACATTAAAAAAAAAAAAAGTAGTGTTTGAATATAACTTCTGCACTGCCATTTGCAAATACCAACAGAGTACTTTGAAACAAGTCAACATAAGGTTACAAATACTACTTTCAAACTAAGATAAAGGTTCCAAAAGACTACTGACAAGTCAATAAGTATCCCAAAAGTACTAAATTTGGTGTTAAAGTGTTAGACTTCTAGGTACTGTGAGGGGTTGATGATTCTCGTTGGGTTAACTGTCTGGGAGCATTCCTTTGCATTGTTGCATTGCCACTGCCACAAGATACTACAGATGACCCTGTTGGTTCACTCCAAAAAAGGGCATTCCCTATCCTTGTTGATCTTCTCCACCCTTACATTTACACCATGTAATGTACATCTGACATTTGTATACATAATACTAAGGTGAAACATTTACCCTATTTCAACCATTCTTAGCTGTGGGATTGGGAGACCTACCCTTGGGGCAAAAGATCTTGTCACTGGTTCACTCTGACCTGTACCACCAAACCTTATGACTAGTTGTTTGCCATTTCCAAAAAAATTGCATGTGCTTATAAAAATAGATTTATAATATTACCTGAAAACACAATTTAATGCACAGCCAAGTCAATGAACAAGTATTTTATACCTTAGGTTAATTAAATAAATCAAAATACCCCAACTTTTTAGGGAGTCCAATTTTTTAGAACCCCAATGTAATTCTCAATCTCTTAAAGCCTTTATCTCAATTTTATAACCCCTATCTTGAACTTTAGGGTTTAATATATATATATATATATATATATATATATATATATATAAAGTTAAAAAAATCCTCAAATTTTAAAACCCTAATCTCGGATCTCAAAATTTAGGGCAAAAAATTTAATAATTCGAAGTTCCCTAAAACCCCCTATTTTTTAAGCCATAATCTTAGACTTTTAGAGTAAGCAATCCAAAAAACTTTGAAAACTCTCAAACCCCTAGATTTTTTAGCCTTAATAACCTCATACAATGGATCAAAAAAAATGATATAAAGAACTTACAAACAACTTCCAGATTCGAACGAAGGAGAACCATGTAGAACTCGTACGGATTTAAACGAAGTCTGTCGATATGTACTTTATGAATTCCAGGGGTTTTTCTGTCGATTTAGAGTTTCTGCTTCTGTCGATTGGAGAAGGGAGGTGGGAGATGAAGATGAGTGGAGATGAGATGAGTTCTAGGGTTTCGGTCAACCTCGATCCACGATGAGAGAGAGAGAGAGAGAGAGAGAGAGAGAGAGAGAGAGAGAGAGAGAGGGTGGTGTCTTTTTCTTTCAGTCTGTCCATTTTTTTAACGGAAAAGAGGGTAAGGGGTGAAGTTGCTTACTTTGGATAGTTGAGGGGGGTGATCTTGACGAGTTTTTTTAGTTAAGGGGCAATGTTGCAAAAATGTGTTAGTTGAGGGGGTGTTCTTGCAATTAAGCCAATAAAAAAACAATATATACATTTGCTTTTAAATATGCAAATATAAATATTTTCTATTTGGTGAAGCTTCAAATAAATTTAAATTTTTTTTAGGAGTCATATAAATCCATAGGCGTAGGGATGTATAAAATGAATATAAAGTCTCTTTTATCTCCATGAATTAAATAAATCGAGCAAAAAAAATTCAACTCATAAAGATATTTTCTTTTTGACAAAGATTAAAAAAACTTTAATTTTTTTTTTGAAGCCATATACATATAGGCCTAGGCATAAATAAAATGAAATTAAGGACCCTTTCATTTTTCTTGTGATGTTACAAGATTTTTATTTTTATTTGCAAATAACAACATATTTGAAAATTTGTAGATTTAAATAAATCGAGCCTAAACAACTTCATGATTGTAAATTTTAATTACCAAAGCTTTAAACCTTAACACATAAATTAGGCAAAAATTTAAAACGGTAGTGTGGCAATTGAATTTCCTAAACATAGATTTTTTGGTAGAAAATGATTTGTGTGGCAATTGGCCATGGTCGTCTTCAATTGTCTTGGATTTTGTTATCTCCTATCTCCTATCCTATATCTCCTATAACGAAAAGGAGAGTTTCGGTTTCCATTTTTCAATTTGGGATTTGCCCCTCAATTGCAAACAGTGCACACTTAGGCAGCTGGGTAATTCGGTCTTTTCGGCCCAGGCAAAAAGGGTGAACAATATGAGGCCACGTTGTAGCTTCTGTCATCCTTTACTCCATCTCTGCTTCCTCTCGAATCTTCTTCGAGTCTTCTGCGAGATGACGGAGACGACTCCCAGGGCCTCTCTCTCTCTCGCCCTCTCTCCCTCTTTCTCCCTCTATCTTCTGGGATTGTTCTTCATGACTCCCAAGGCCGCTCACCGCCGCCTCATGATCTCCTCACAGATCGTGTATACTCTCTCACTCTCTCTCATCACGGCGCCGACTCAAATGATCAATCCACCACCGACCACCGTCGATGCCACCTCTCTCCCTCACCACCGATGCCCCACAGGCGATCGGTTTCCTGGCGTGGTCTCGATGTCGACTGGCGTATGATCTTGAAGTTTGGGTGGAAATGCTGAGGTTCAAGGTGAAAAAAGTTTTTTTTTTTTTAATTAATTGCTAGAACTATTGTTGTATGCCATGCTCCTACTGATTGGGGTTTCTTTGAGTTGGGATAATTCGTAATTTTGGATTAGGTTCGGTTTGGATTTCGTTGAATGCTGTAATTTTTGAAATCCCCCAATCTTGGAAAGCCCTAATATTAGATTACGATTTGATTGATTGGGGCTTTGGTAGTGTTGTGGAGAGAGAAGAGTTTCCTGAAGATTTCGACAAGTACTTGTGCACGGAGCTCAACTGGTTTTGATTGGAGGACGCTGTCGACGAAACCCATGTCGCCTGGGTTTTCTGGTGTCGAGAAGACGACAGACCACCCCATGCTCCTCCGGTTTCTTATTGCGGTATCAACTTCTCTCTCTCTCTCTCTCTCTCTCTCTCTTACATAGTCAAATTATTGAAGAAATTACTAATATTCATTCTTCATCTCTTTTTCGTAATTGCATGTTTGCACATTTGGTAATTACTAATCTCTTTGGATTGGGTTGGGAATTCTCAATTTGCCTTTTATGGATACCATTTTGTAACAAGCTTCATTTCTAGCGTTATCGTTTTGTTCAAGAATTGTTGGTAGTTAGCATTAATTGGATTTAGCTATATTGAAACTACTGTTTTTAGGGCAGGCATTCTTTGAAAATCTCACTGGCTTAGAGCTAGAAGATTGGGGAGGGCATGGTACTTCAGTTAGTTTACCCTTCTTTTCTATTCCAAATTTCCAATCAGTTGTGAAGTTTATCAATAATGCTATTGTATTGTTCCTTCCCACCCATACTTTTATTATCTGCTGATATCATTATCTGACTGCTTGACTGCCAATATTTGTTATCTGCCAATAATGCTATTGCAATCCTTAGTTCGTTAAAGCTTGGTAGAAGATATTGGTTGATCACTGTGCAGTCAAGGACTGGAAAAAGGAAAACCTGATAAAATTATATGCGATGCTACGTTGATCTATACACTAATATTTGCAGGTAAATTGTTCGTATGTTGGCAGTGTCATAAATAATAATGTTTGATAATGTGCTTCAACATCCCACTTGTAGAAAAGGCTTCTGATGAATGACCACTAACAGGAACGACACATCGTCTGGGCATTCTGTGTTGTTGGACAAACTTGAACACGGAACTGAAAGATTTGAAGCTGTTTATCCCACATTGAAAGAGATTGCTCTTACTGGTTCTCGGGGAAGCAAAGGAATGAAACAAACAACACAACAAATCTTGTAGTTTGCTGTCAAAGCTGCTGCAGAAGGCAAGACAAACTTGATAAGCTACCTTATGGTGCATGTGTTGATTATTCAGTTTAGATGCATGTAGGGTTAGATTGGGGATTAATGTATAGAGTTGTTTACAGGCGTGGTTGATCTATCCAGGGAAGCAAGCACTGTAATCATATGGTGTTTAACCCAAAACCCTGACTGTTACAGCTTACAAGCAATGGGTAAGCAGTTTTGGTCTTTTGATTATTATTTCTTCTACTGCTATGTTTTTGTTTATTAACTTGAGCTTACTTCTTCTAATATGCGTGCTTCAATTACTTAAATTGTTTGTGGTAAAACGTTCAGAATGACCTTTATCTGGATAATCTCGAAGCTTGGCAGGAACAGTTGGTTAACCATTTTACTCTTGAGCCTTCAAAGGTTACTTCGACAAGTTTCAGGCATAACGTCATCAGATACACTGTAACATATAATAAGATGTTTTAAATATGTGACTTGCCATGGTAGGAAAATGGAACATGATCCCTGTACAACCATGATTTGATTCTCTCAGTGTTTGTTGTGTGAGATGATCCAAATTGTTTACTGAGAATGTGTCTGGATCTGGATTTGAAAAGGCATTGGACGGAAAGAATAACTAAACAAAAAATTTACAGCAGAGATAAAAAATGAAGTCAAGAAGATAAATTTATTTCTTTGATTTTCCTATCTATAGCTTTCTCTGGGTAAATCCATCCACAAATCCATAAACCAAGCACACCCTAGGTTATATAGCATCAATATGGTTTTGATGCTTGTTGAAAGTAAAAGTATGCTCAGTTATATCCATCAATGTGGTTTCTTAGACGTTTATATCCGATCTTCCGTATGATATGAATGATGCTTGTTCTTATTTTTGAATACGAAATCATGCTTCATTGCTCTCTTTCACTCCCACACAACCCAAAATCATCTCACCGAATATAACTGTGGTATCGTGGTACTTCATTCATTTAAGTTTTGAAATCCACAAATATTGCATGATCTTGTTCTCATTTGTTATCTCTATTTGCATTTCACTTTCTTCGCACTACTAATCAAGTTCGAGTGCGTATCAATAATGATCTTTTACCTGACCATTAATTTTGTTGTTTTCATGTTGTAGAATGAGAAAGCATTGTCACTGAGGAGGATGCTATACGCCTGGCCTCCTTCAGGGATGCACAAAAGCACTGCAATGTGCTCATGGGACAACTGCCGAGAAACCATGGATGCATGAAGGGTATGGTGCTCATGTCCGTTGCACGAGCCATGGGTGTTGCTGTCGTGTCCCAAAACATGCTCTTTTCCGACTTGAAAAAGCTTTTGGTAGATTTTGACTTCCTTAATTTTCTTAGCTAACTACCTTAATAATATCTGATATACATGACCAATATGATCTATAGAGCAAAATGGAAAGGGAATGAGTTCTTTACATCTCCAAAAATGGAAATTGTTGTAGAAGCCGCAACCAAAGAGAGGACTGTAATTCTGTGTTGTTCCCGGGTTTCAATCATGACTTTGAGTTATAGGTTTCCATTTTGTCATACAGAGTTGGATTTGGATGGTTTGATAAGAACTTTTTAAATTTAAGTTCAATTATTTCAACTTCTCTGTTTCTTTTTAAATTATTTTTTATCTGTAGTCTCTATTATGTTGCCTGCTGGAATAGTAGCTCCTTCCATTGATTGCTAATGCATGATCTGTCCAGAAAATAATACTACCATTTTTTGTTTTGAAAATTTCTTATTTCAAAAAATCACGGCCATTCTTTTTCTCTTTTGAGATTTTGTTTGTGTCCGGTACTTATTATGTTGCCTGATGAAATAGTAGCCTTCTCCTTTCATTGATTGTTGATGCATTCTGTCTTGAGATTATGATGTGTTGAGGAGAAAAATAAGGATTCTCTAGAGCTACTTGTGCCAAATTGCTGGGTCTGTGACCTTTAGCCTCGACAGCAAATGAATTTTCATCTGCCAACTGGTTTGCAAGTTTTTTTTGCTGATATTTTTTTCCCTTGCTACAGGAAGATGAAGAAATGTTTAAACATTTTTTCCCCTTTTATTGCATGGAGTATATACTTCTTGTTCGAACTTCAGAGCCCCGAAATTGGTTATTTAGAGTTCACAGCCCAACCAAACTGGGAGAAAGATCGAGAAAGACCGCCGATTAAAGTTCACTTTGATTTCAGTTTCTAAGATTTTATTCTAGAGCTTCCACTCTGCCCTTTCTGAAGTAGGAAAGAGTCTATGTGATTGAATAACTATGGTGGTGAATGGTGATTAAGTAGCATCACAAAATCACTGTTCTGATATCTGCTTGCTTGTGTGGTATTGGTACTTATTTTATTGCAATGTGCTTAATTTTATCCTCTGATTCAATTACTTAATAGAGTGCAGGTAGTGGTGGGAATCCACTCTTGGGGGAACAAGCTGCGGAGGAATCAAAGCAAGCGATTGCTGCTTCCTTTAAAGGCTCTGATCTTGTATTCATAACAGCAGGGTAAATGGCGATCTCTATGCGACTACAAGGTATATGAAAAGGAGTCTAATATCGTAAAAAGCAAGCATGTATTATATCTATTTTTGTTTCTCTTCATGTTGCGATTGATTAACATTGAGGGGGAATGCCCTAATGATTTCAAAATAAAAAAAAATTGGTCAATGCCCTTTGGATTTTGGATATTATATCTGGAATCGTCAAATATTTTAGGTTGACTGATAAAAACATAACTGTGTTGCCTCAAATCATGTAGGACGTACATAGTCTGCTACATGTAGAGCTTTAGTCCAACAAACCAAGTTTGGGAGATTTGATTCGTTGGTGGCATGGTAAAATACAGAAGGGTAAATTTGATTTAGGTTGAGAATGTTATAAGCATACAAGATTATCCTTAAAGAAGATTGTTATTCCTGAATGAGAATGTTATGAGTACTTGGGATTGTACGTAAAGAGCATTGTTATCATCGACGTGTGGCATTGGGTTTTTAAATTTGGTTTACTGTTTCATCTATTAACTCAGGGAATCTTAAATTATTTTTTTTCCCGGCCAAATTATTTGCTTGGTTATTTTATAATGATTTTGACAAATCTTGTTTACTTTTATCACTCACCCATTTAGAAAAATCAATTGAATGTTTTTTTGATCAAAATCAATTCAATGTTATAATTCATTTAGTTCTATCTCCTCTCCGTTTATTATAGGAAACACATGTTTGTCAAAGTGTCATCCATGTAGCTTTTGTTTTGAATCCCAAAAATTGAACTAATTAACAGTACCACCGGGCTATTTAATAATTAGTTGCTTTGTTCTTATTTTTTTAACAGCAATGAGAGGGCAAATTGTGTGACAATGTCAACGGTTTCACCAACAATGATAAGGATTTGTGACCAATTTTCAAGCAGCCAAATAGGTAAAAAAATTCGAAGTGCTTATTTTCTCCACCAGTTTGATCTATTGTCTTTGTTGGTTAAAAAAATATACAACTTTATGCGATTGTTTAGTGGTGAATTGATGATCATATTATGCATCTCTTTGTTTGTGTCCCCACTGTGTCTCCATGTCCCCATGTCCAACGGTACCCTTTTGGAGTGTCGGCGCTTCATACATCTGAAGCTCTCTTTTAACAATTTTGAGGGCAAATGTTAGCCAGAATAATTTTGATACAGATAAGTGGGCTATCTGGATAAATCACTTGAATTCTCAAAGGCGTTGATACATCTTAGAACAAGTTTTACTCAGCTTTTTTCCAAAAAACTTTTTCCTAAAGCTGAATCAAGTTGGCACATTTTTTTTTCTTGATCAGCAAAAATAAATTTTATTAAGTTGGCACATTTTGGAATGTGCTAGAATCCAAAACTTGGGAATTATAAGTGTTTTAAGTAGTTAGACCTGTCGTGGCTTCTGATTTCCCCAATAATAGTTATATTTTGCTTCAATTTGAGTTTGACAGAGATCCTACAATAGTTTTGGCTTTTGGGAGATTTGCGTTGGGCTTCTGATTTCCCATTTGGTATGATGGTTCATCCTACTTGAGTAAGGATTTAATAGAGAAACCAATTCCTTTTGTCTCCATGCTAAAAAAATTGTTCCTCTTCTTCATTTAGCATCCCTCTGAAATTATTTTGCTCCGTTGTGCAAAAAAAAATGTCCAAGTCATCAAATTTGGTTGGAAACAAGACAAGGACAGTTTTAGATTCAAGTAAAAATGATTCATCAAGGAAAATGATTTAATATATGTAGTGTTGAAGGTAGAAAAAAGCACAACATCAAAATACATAGTTTTTAACTGTTTATAGTTCTACTTTAACCTATGTGCATTGCGCTGAGTGCAGTGGTGAACCGACAAAAGTCACAGAACCAACAAAAAGAACTGGACAATCCGACTGTAGGGTAATTTTCGTCCATAATAAGAATTATTCTCTTTTAATTTGTTTTGTTCCGAAATATTGAGCTTCACCTTTGCTTCTTGTCTTTTTCCTTCTTACATGAAATTGGTGAATGTGTAGCCGGGCTTCAGCTATTTTATGTGCTACTTTGTGAGAAGGTATGTTAATTTTGGTGCAAAATACATTTTAGTGAAGGTCGGAGGTATGGGTTCCTTTTGCTAAACATAAATCCCAAAAAGGGCTCCCTTTTTTTTTTTTTAAAATTGACCCCACGAAGAGATCCATTGGTGAAGTGAAATTAATGATTCTTGCTCTAAGGATACTAGAAGCATTAATTTTGAACGATGGGTGTATTGGAAATCATGTTGGGGTCAGTTAGGTAATAGTACTAAGTTGTTGAAGATCAATTAATAAATCTGTGGTGTAAAGACAGGTGAAAATATTAGTTTTACAAGTCATATTAAGGTTTGATAATGTATCGTCTTACTCATGAACAGAGCACATGGAAATGGATTCTTTTGGAGCTGCGGCTGCATCGATGCTTTTCGGTGGTTAGAACCGATGCTCTATCATGTTCACTGTTGGGAGAGTAGTATAAAATAATTGATGTCATAGTTGAATTTCAAGAGAAATGGAGTTAGCGAGACGGTTGTTTATCAAGTTCTATTCAAAAGATAAATGTATTTGAAGAGGAATTTACAAACAATGGGAGACAAGGTTCAAAGGCAACCAGATTTGACGAAACTCATTTAAATGCCACTAAGCAAAAGGTTGTG